>OX243823.1:7290625-7663125 GCA_945859605.1 Lumbricus rubellus | reverse complement strand
TTGTATCTATACATTCATATAGCTCCTCGCACAGAATGATCTTTAATTCAGAGGCGCTCTCAGTACGAAAAACTCAGGGGAAAATGTTTGATAAAAAGAGCATGCATAATAATGTATATTTTAGAACGAGAGACATACATGTAGCCTATAGGTTTCGTGAGAGATTGTCATCGGCAACTTACTTTTTTGATCTTTGATTTAAAACTGTTTTCCTACACAAATGTCAGACAAATCGACCAATCACTCACGTTCAAATCTTCGTTTTAACACGTTTTTGCATGTACACGAAATTCACTACCAACAGATTTGCAGTCAATTAAGTTGTGCAGAGAATATACAGATGCCTCAAACTGTTGCTTGATTCAATGTTTAAAAGGTGGTCTAGTTGGACATAGGCAGCATAGGCTACACACTGAGGCGCAGTGGTGTAGTTGGTATGTTTGTTGCCTTGTAGCCGGAGGGTTGCAGGTTCGAATCCACCTCAAGCCGCCTCGTAGGGACCTTGGGCAAGTCCTTAACTCGCAATTGCTCAGCGCTTCAGCGTGAAATTTTGATTCAGTGTCCGCGCTGTAGTTGCGAGCCCTTCTGAGTAGGTAAATATCTTGAAGAGGCGCTATGTATATACAAGTGCACATACATGTACATACAAAGAAAGTATGTTTCGGTTGCAAAAACGACCAAACAGCGAAATCAGCGAGTCTATCCATGGGCGCCCGCACATAGGGGCAAAGGGGGGCACTTGCCCCCCCCCTAGAAAAGTGAAACTTATTTTTTAACTACTGCTTTTGAGTTTTTAACAAATTTCTTCGCGTTAAAATACTAATCATACGAATGATACACATGTGAAAGTGATAAATTTACGTCTAGAAATCTCTATAGAAATAAATATATAATTATATATATTATAATAGTGCCTTTCATGGACCTACTTTTTAACATCTACTTTTGGATTTCTAACCAATTTTTCGCAAAAAGTAATACACAAAATGAAACTGAGAAATTTGCATTAAAAACTTCTTTGAAAAAATACCCGGTTTCTAATTTCCAGCGCTGTATTTAGCATGCTTTTGTCACTGAAAAATGTAACTGTGACCACCGTAAAATTTTTGCCCCTCCTGCAAAATTTTCTGCGGGCGCCCATGACAGTGAGGCAGAGTCTCTAAATGAACGTGACAGCAAAGTGTTGCAGTTCTGGAAGGGGAAAAAAGAGCATGCATCGTCGAGAGTGTCACGTGACAGGGCTGTTTTTAAGGAATTTTTAAGGACTGCACAACTCGTTCTTTTCCTTCCCATTCTCCATGGCAAATTAATTCCAATCGGAGGACAATGGCCATTTTTGCTAGTTTTAACTGCACAGGAGTGCTTCTACAACTGCACAAATCCATTTAGAACTGCACATTTTGTGTAGGACCTACAACTGCACGTTAAAAAAGCCCTGTCACGTGATTCATTTCCTATTCAAGGCACATACTGTGTTCGTTGCAGCCAGACACAGTTAATTGAGTTGGAGGACAGATAATAAAAGACTTTAATCAGCAATCTTTCTAAACAGATGCAGAAAACTGTCCGTTTAATTAACATGAGATAGTCCAAGAGTAGCCTATACATACGCCTATTCTTTTATCAGTGAATGCGCAACTCATGCAGGCTTTTTAATGTGAACGAATAATGGAATGAGTATGGATGCCTATCTACTCTGGTAGCCTATAAATACATGTACATGTAGTCTGTGCTAGCCGATCGAGGACCGACTAAATGAGTATTGAGTATTGAGTATGTATTAGCATACATGTATACCAGTATGGCGAAAGAGCTAATGAAGAAGACATCGTCGCTAATAAAGCCATTCAGTCGCATCTATTGCCTGTTTGCCACTGTATCGACCTGCAGACGCCGTCTATATGTATGTATGTCTGACTGCCTCTCTGTGTCACTGTCTCTCTGTCTCTATCTCTGTCTCAGTGTATGTCTCTGGCGATGCCCGGATATACGATTTTGCCCCGTGTCCATTGCATCAGCTGAGGCGACTACAGAGTAGTACAGACCAGTATAATAATATCTGCTATTACTGATGAAGGCTATAGGCTGTATCGAACACTCGCTTTTATATTCGCCTCGGGGCCGAATAGCGTGTCAAATAGCTATTCGGTATTCGACCGAATAGTATAGCGGTTGAACCGAATACGAATAGTGGTCACGTGACATCTGTTTCTGCATTTACGCAGCTGCTATATCAAGTGCACACTGCAGGCTGGAAGAAGGATTCAGAAATTACATGTAGGGCCTATAGTTAACTGTTTGTGTTTAGTTTGTGTATTAAATTACATTTACTGAACTGAAACGTTTGCTAACATTTGAAATTTTGAATGCTGTCGGAAGACTTATTTGTTCAATATTCGTTTCGAATACGGCCGAATAGTTGGTTCAATTATTTGTATTCGGTCGAATAACGATGATCACCTATTCGGGACAGTCCTAATGAAGACGGACGAAAAGGACGAGGATGGAGAAGATGAGGAGAAGGGGAGGAGGATGAGAAGGAGACGGAGAGGAGGAGGATGAGAAGGAGGAGGAGGAGGAGGAGGAGGAGAAGAAGAAGAAGAAGAAGAAGAAGAAGAAGAAGAAGAAGAAGAAGAAGAAGAAGAAGAAGAAGAAGAAGAAGAAGAGGAATAAGAAAAAGGAGAGAAATAGGAGGATGAGAAGGAAGAAGAAGAAGGGAAAGGAAAAGAGGAGAGGAGGTAGACAAAGAGTCGGAATGTCGGGACGACCCCTGACAGAATGGGTCAGCAAGATGAGGAGCAGGTGAACGAAAGAGGAGAAGAGAGTGGGAAGAGAAGGTGGAGGAGAAGGTGAACGAAAGAGGAGGAGGAGGAGCATGGGCGGAGTTTATCAGGGGCTAGGGGGCGCTAAGCCCCCCAGGAAGGCCCAGATTCAGTTTTTTTACCATGAAAATTATATCTTTTTCCGGGCTTAGCCCCCCTAAGAAGGCATTAGCCCCTCCAAGAACGGAAACCAAACTCCGCCCATGAGGAGGAGGTAAATTAGGAATGAGATGGACTTGCCTAATGAAGTATTTTGTGCTATAGAACCGAATGGAGTCGATGTACGTAGGGGAAATGATGGTGAAGAAAAAGAGAAGAGGAAGAGAGCGAAGAGTGGGGGGGAGTGGTGGAGGCGGGGGAGAAGGAAGAGACGGAAGAGAAGGGAAGGACAGGTAAGGAGAACGACAGGAAGGAGAAGAAAATAGTTGAAGGAAGGAAGAGGGAAGAGAATATGTGAAGAGCGCGAGACTATGAGAAGGATGAGGAGAAGGAGTATATTATGCAGTGTATGAGGTTCTAACCAGAGGCAACGGACCCTGCTGTGGCAATTAATGGCAAGCATTGAGGGAGAATCGATAGAACATTGGCTACCCTCCTCGCCATGCGCCACCCCCCCCCCCCTTCCTCACCCAACACACACACACACACTCGCATACACACTCGCGCGCGAACACACGCACACACTCGTGCGCGCGCGCACACACATACATATACGCAAGCACATAAAACACACACATACACACAAGGAAACACAAACACACATGCATAAAAAAAAAATTATATTATATACGTAGCCTACAAATTTCGAACATTTAAGAAAGGACCGCAAGCGGACACGAACGTGAAAGGACTAAAGGACTGAAGGACGAAGAACGAGCGGACAAAAAGACGGACAGACTTGCTAAGCGTCGGTGTAGGCCTACATAGGACTGTCGATCAACTACAGGAGACGTGGTCGACTGAAAGGCTGCCGCAATGAGCGGAAGGACGACTGTATGCTTGCCTGCCTGCCTGCCTGTCTGCCTGTTTGTCTCCCTGTTTGTCTGCCTGCTTGCTTGCCGCTGTCGGAGGAGGAAATCATATCATTGCAGAGATAATTAAATATGACGTAACTTAAGCCTTTCTCTATATACGCTACTTCTCTTGACTAGACGTCTGAGACTGAAATCCTACTGTGCATATTTCCAGTCGGGCAACGACTTCATATAAATATATTCATTTATATAATTATACACACACATTTATATATAAAATAAAGGCTATATTTCTTTTTCGCAGTTGCTGTAGCGACGCTCCTCAAGCTCTCTACTACTCAGAGGCGCTCCCGACTACAGCCATGCCTCCCCATTTAGAAATGCCCGTGTATCGTGCCCCCACATTTGGTTTCACCAAGCTTTCGAACAATGTAACCTATAGGCCTAAAGGTATATATTATGTTGAGGATATTTGAAGTGTATGACTAAAAAGGTCATCAGCTTTTTTGGCGGACAAGATGGTATAATTTTTCCCGAAATTTCGACCAGATGACTAAAAAAGGTCATCAACTTTTTGGCGGATACGAAAGAAAAAGAAAAATTTTCCAGAGCCAAGGCCAAGAATTTTTGCCCCGCCCCTCCCCCCCCCCCCTTGTCCAAAGTTTCTGGATCCGCCCCGCTCATGTCCGACTGGAAAAACCTGGAAACGCATCCCCTTCCCCTCTCTGTTATCCACGGTAACTTACTTTAGTCTACATCTCCTACTATTACTAGGCCTACCTCTCGAAGTTGAAACCCTTTGACTTTAAGGTAACGCCGTTGATCGTCAAGGTGCAGCCTATAATTATAGGCACTGCTTACTGTGCTTAGCACTGTACATGTACGTGCTATTTAGTGACTTAGTATAGGTTTTACGATCACGAGGCGTGAAGTGGATGGCATGCGGCAAGGTGGCGCGTCTCTTTGCAGGTGCGTGCATGTTACGTCATGAAGTGTTGCGTCTAAATATGTTCTTTGCTCTGTGTCAACATGATCGGTGTTTTTGCTCAAACAAATTAGCCCATAGTACATAGTTTGAAGTCGTTGTCTGTTTACGCTGTTGTCCGATGAAATTCACTTAAAAATCTGTCTGTTTATCGAACTTTCTGATCGCTTTCCCGCAGTCTAAGGTCAGATTGTTATTTCCTGTTTCGTATTGAAAATAAGAGTTTTCCGAGAAACAGTTATATATCAGAAGTAAGTAAGCACGTTGTCGTATATCGGGCATGCTTAATGGAGCGCCATTGTTTGCGCATTGTGGGCAGCATCGTAACTGTTCTCGCGATGTGAATACGATCTGACAACAGCTATTTGCAACAACA
The DNA here is from genome assembly GCA_945859605.1 of Lumbricus rubellus. NCBI lineage: Eukaryota > Metazoa > Annelida > Clitellata > Crassiclitellata > Lumbricidae > Lumbricus > Lumbricus rubellus. The sequence goes on along the minus strand of OX243823.1, from coordinate 7,657,968 downwards.
GCAGCCTTAATGTCGAATTTTATTAGCAATGATAATTACATTACCTCAATTAGTCCTTCTCTTTGAGATGCTCTTCCTCCTTCTGTTCGCTTTGCACTTCTGTCGGGGTCAGCCCGAATCCTAGAAATCCGAATACCCGAAAACGATGAAAATATGCAAAGCCCGATCTCCCGAAAACAAGTTTTACAGAAAGCAGCGGAACTCCTGAGGACCATTCAGAGTTGATTAGATGTATGACAAAATGGTACTGTTAGTATTGTTGATAACACAGTTTAGTGTATATAAATCTGTGTGTCAAACTTAAAAAATAAATTTCTTTTAAAATTCGTTTTGGGGAATCAGGTTTCGGTCCACACCCCTTCTATCTGGCAGTCTCTCCTCTTCCTTCTCTCTTCTCACCACCTCCTTCTTTCCATGGGGCTTTTCACACTGGGAGCACCTCTGAACGGTTCATCCTACTAGAGGCGTTGTATAAATTATTAAATACAATGTATGTCAGTTCTCTTTAAACTCGATAATTTTTGGACTTCCTCCGGCAAAGTTATGTACAACACACAAAAGATGCGAGACAAAATGTGAACTTTAAAATTATATGATTACAGTTGAAAGATACCGATCTAACAAATGGTCCATGATAATCGTTTTGTTGTTACATCTTAGATGTCCAACGATGATCAGCATTTGCAGCTTTCTGAACAGCCAGAAGCCGATGGCGTGGAGTCGTCTACTATCAAGAAGAAGCCTACCAAGGATTATCATGACTCTGGTTGGGCGTGGATGATTGTCCTAGGCAAGTCTTGACAGAGTTGTGTTTTATAAACCCCTTGGGATCATTGACTAACTTATAGGTTAGGAACTGTCCATAAATGGTGTCAGGGGAAGAGGGTCACACGTATTGGTGATGGTTCCATACTAGAGATCATAATTATGAGTTTTGTGTTGACATGTGACGAGAGGGGTAAAAATCGTCCAGAATGGCATGAAGTCAATTAGTGATGGCCCCTAATTAATTATACTGAAGTACTCATTTTCCATAAATTCGTGATTGCATCTGATGTATCTCATTTCTCACTGCCATCTGAAGAAGAACAATAGTCCCATAGCACTTGCACTTAAAAGACAGGAGTGTAATGACGGTGACTTGGAGACCAATGCAGATTATTGCTAAAGAGTTAAAATATTATGTTACAGGGAGTTGAAAATTTCCATCCGGAAATTAATAAAAAAAATATTGTTAGATATATGGTTTAGTATTTCCTTCGTTTGTGATTTGGGTTTGCCTAGACAGCAAACGATTGTGCGTGCTAGTATAAACTTGTTTGTGTGTTCAGGTATTAACTTCCGTTGGTTTATGTGTTTTCAAGTTATATAGGTGAAAGTTGATATTGTTATTTCAGTGAAGTTATCATTGCCGCTTATTAACATATCATACAAAGTAACTTTATTTGAAATGTAAGGGCACACAACACAAGTGTTTGGTGTTCTTCCGGTTTCAATAAAGTACCAGACTTGCTTTGTGTGTATGATTGTATGTGGACACTTACATAATGCACTTGAATAGCCCCCTCAAGGGTGCCATGGGGTCGCTGCGCTTTCAACTTAAAGCTTATTTAGGCCTCTTTCTGTATTTAAGAACAGAGGGGAGGTTTATCCCACATGTATGTGCTTGCGTATGGGGGAGAGGTCTGCTGATAATATATGTATCCTCAGGAAATGGAGAGGGAGGTGATTACTGTGAATGAAGGGGGGGGGTGAAACCTTGATAATAATTTGTTTTGTATTCACCTTGCCTTTAATTGAGCCACCGAACACTGTGAACAGCTATCGGATTGATACTGCAGGAAGTAGGACTGTGGGGAGGTGGCACTTGTATTTGTTGAGCCTCATTACCTCTGACTGTACTGTTGACTGATCAATTTGATATTAACTGATAAACATGTTAATAATTATTGTTAATTAATCCTTGATTGTATTTGCATATACTAAATATAGACCATTGTGTAGGAGTTGGGTGCATCAAGTGTATCTACACAGGTGGGAGGGGGAGGTGTGAAAACAAACTAAATGTACAGGGAGGGGGGATTCAATTTTCAGAATTTCTGCGTACATAATAAATTAAAGGACTCTAGTGGTCTGATCTTCAGCTTGGCTTTATGGACCATCAGTTGATGCTGTGTGAAATAGACATCGACTCAATAGAAGTTACTGCCCCTATTTGGAATTTGATTTCTAAGAAGATCAATGCTGGGTTGAGAACTTGTAATGTAATGTAATGTCAGATCAGCTGAGGACATTATTTAACTCTTTAACGACCAACTACATATGTTTTCCATGCATTTTAGTAACACTAGTCGTTCAAGGGTTAATACTGCAATTTATTGGCAACAATTTATGCTGCAGTGTTCTCTGGTAATTATAACCTATAGTTGGGTAATAAATTGTCTAATGGCCTTCAGTTGTGTACATGGTAAAACAAATAATTGCAGTAAACGGTGTGTGATTTATTTGTGTCGACAGGCTGCTTCATTGTGAACTTCTTAGTCGTTGGAACGGCGGTTAAATCGTTTGGGATTCTGTACGTCGAGTTTCAGGAGAAGTATGGAACTTCGTCGGGTGCCACGGTTTCAATTGTCGCGCTTACGCAAGGCCTGTGCTTGATGCTGGGTATGGCTTTTGAAGAGCTCTCATTTGTTACAATGTTATCATGATTCTGCCAGTCTGCAGAGTTTATCACTAATCTTTTACCCGTTTGCCTCGAGAATATCCACTGAAAACGAGCTTAAAAAATAAAAATAAACGGGTAAAGGGTTAAAGTTCTGCGGCTTGGTCTAGAACCCGTCGTGTGACTCGCAAAGCGGTGATCTGTGGCTGGGCTTTGGCCGTGATCGTATGAGAGAACTGATCTGCGTGTACAGAGGATGAGGACACGCTTCATTGATCGTGCTTTTTCAGCCGCTGATCCTCGTTGCTGAAACAAACCTCCTTCTCCCGCTATTCGAACGGCCGGCTCGGTTGGCTCTTTGAAAGCGATGCTAAAAACACTTGTTCTTTTGCACTTATCCTGCCTATTAGCTGTTTCGTAAAGCACATGGCTGTGTTACGGCACCATATAAATTGTCGTAATTATCATTATTATTATTAAAGGATGCTGGGACTGAGTTATGCAACTCACAAGGTGTTTGTTGGTGGTCGCAGTTTCAATGAGTTCCATGTTATCTTTTATATTTTTTGAGTAACCTTATCGTGTATAATGATCTATCAGATCATTTGCCTGCATTGGTCCATCTCTATGGAATGGGCTTCCCTCATCAGTTCTCTCTGCCATCCTCTCTGGTAGTGTATCCTCGTCTTTCTCTCGTCTAAAAACTTGCCTTTTCCCCGGGGTTCAACGCACTGGGAGCGCTTCTGAAAGGCTCTTGCTGTGAGAAGCGCTTTATAAATGGCCAGATACCCGGGGTTCAACGCACTGGGAGCGCTTCTGAAAGGCTCTTGCTGCGAGAAGCGCTTTATAAATGGCCAGATACAATACAATACAATACAATAATGATCCTGACTGTACAGAGAGCTGCACTTTATCTTAAGAGACGTTATGTCATTCAAATTTCAGGACCTGTTGCGAACATGCTGGCCATGAAGTACACAAGTCGTCGGGTCGTTATGGTCGGTGGCGTTCTCATGTTCCTTGGATTCATTCTGAGCATGTTTCCAACGCAACTCATCTACATCTACTTCACTTACGGTGTCTTGATTGGTGAGTTTGAAATTTAATACGAGTTCCTACGTGTTTGATCTAACAAGTTTCTCATGCATGGTGGTTCTATTAGATGACTTTGTGTTATTGTTGTCAGCCGGAAAATTAGATTGGTCATATTCTGATAATTTTTAATGATTTTAAGGTATATGATGAGTATGCGTTGACTGCTCAGTGTATACGCATACTCATCTTATGCTTTGAAACTTAATTATTATAGCCATAAGTTGAGTATGCATGTACACTGAGCAGTCTAACCATGGTGAAATCTGTGCCAGTGACTGGTCTTGATAGAGAGGACATCTGTGGTTATAATGTTTAAAGGTGGACTAATGGCTTCTTGCATGCTTTTAGATAATAGGAGCAATTTAGTCGTCGGTTGAAGAAGCATCATTTGTTTGACGTGCAAATTTGATCACCATTGTCAAGGCACCGGACTAATATTTATAATCTTCAACTTGCGTTTGTGTAAAGTCCTTTGCTTTTTATATTTTTTGGTCATTGTAGTTTACCAGTTCTTTGTCTGTTTGCTTTCAGGTGTCGGTGCTTCGATGGCTTATTCTCCGAGTATCGTAACCGTTGGACAGTATTTCACAAAGTACCGCGCTCTCGCCAACGGTCTTTCGGTTGCTGGGAGCGGATTGGGAAATTTCGCTGTTCCGCCGCTGATTCGACATCTCGTGGATCATTACGGATCGGTGTCCAGCGCTCTTCTGATCCTTGGTGCGATCACGCTAAATGTTTGCTTTGCTGGGTCCATCCTGAGACCACCGCCCGCAGGTGGAGGTGGTCACGGACACTCGCATGGCAGCAAGCCTCCAGCAGCCAACGATCAGAATGCCGTCAAATGCACAGAAAGTAAAGATCATGTTTCCTCGTGTTGCTGCGGTGAATCCGCACGCAGTTTTATGAAGCTGCTCGATTTGACGCTGTTCCGAAATGCAGTCTTTCTCCTGTACGCCTTCTCTGTGATGCTCATGTTTTCCGGGTATCCAACGCTGTACGTTATTCTACCGGATCAGGCTCGGCTCGTGAAGATCGACAAGAAGCACGCCGCGTTTCTCGTTTCGATTCTCGGCATCACGGATCTTATCGGCCGCGTTTTCTTCGGCTTCCTCGCGGATCTCAACATCGTTCAGAAGCGTTACATATTCATGGGCTGCACGGCGATGTCTGGAATTGCCATTTGCATCATGCCGTGGATGACAGGCTTCGTAGAGTTTGCGGTTCTCGGCGGAATAACCGGACTGTTTGCCGGCGGATTCTTTGCGCTTATTGCGGTCATGCTGGCGGAGAAGCTCGGGGTTCACCGTCTGCACAGCGCTTTCGGATTGGTTGCAATGTTCATGGGATTGTCGTTCCTGTTTGGCGCACCTATTAGCGGTAAGATCAATGTTTCTATCTCTAGAGTTCTTTTAATAGCGGTATTTACGTTGAATTCTGGGTGGGATGTGTGTATCTAAAAAAAAATGGTGATTAATGAAAAACAGTAGCAGTTATACAAAATTAAGTGTAAATATTAAATCTCATTTGGATGGAGTGGATGGGGTAGGTTTGAACTCTTACATAGCACATTTTAAAAACATCATTTATAATAAGACACTTGTAACATATGTAACATTGCTATCCGAAAGATGCAGTTACAGTTAGAGCTGCTTTATAAATGTTATTTCAGTGGTAACATATCTGGCTGTGCGCTAGAGTCATATATTCATCATTCTTTGATATTTTTCAAACTGACTTATGACTTGAGGTAAGACGTATGTCTTGACATTTCTGACAGAATGTATGCATGTTCTTTCTGTGTAGGTTTACTGAAGGATTACACAGGCGAATGGAAATCATCGTTTCTCTTCTGTGGATTCATGATGTTGTGCGGGTCAGCACTTCTGCTTCTTGATCCTATCGCTGTTAAGCATGAACTGAAGAAGCTTGACGTCAAAGCGAACGACGCAAGCTAAATTCTGCAAGTCCCAGTAATTAACTTGTGTACGGAGGTCGGTTATTTTTGCTCGTGTGCGTGTATCTTTATGCAGGTATCTCATTGTAGTGCGTGTGAAAAAGGTTCCTGGTGGACGATCTGCATCAAAGTTCCCTTACAATATGGAGATCTAAGGTGTACAGCTTTTAAACGAATTGTTTCACGTTATTTAGGCTTTGGAGTCTTGATGATTTCGGTGGAATTGGCCAAGTTTCTTGTTGTTGTTTGACAACAATGGAAGTTCTTTGTCCTGAATGTCTCTGAGTTTTATCTTTTGCTGCCAAACAGCACAGCAGAGCTTTTTTAAATATGCAGTTGTACACAAAATGTGCAGTTGTAGAAGCACTTCTGTACAGTTGAAACTAGCAAAAAGTCATTGTCTTCTGGTTGGAAGTAATATACCATGGATGATGGGAAAGGAAAGAAGGAGTTGTGCAGTTCTAAAAATTCCTTAAAAACAGCCCTGCAGCACAGGTTATTCATGAAGCTGTTGTTTTGAAACAGACTAGCAGTAAATTTTTGGAAACCAGAACTTTGGTACTGTTGGGCCTTGTTCAATGTGATATTTCAGGCAACGAACGCTTTGCTTGTTCATTTACATCGACGTCACGATTCCACTTGAGCTTGGAACATTGCAAACATCTGTTATGAATTATTTTATTGTTTCTGCGTCAACTTTCGGAATGTCGACTTGCAATACTTTATATGATATTAAATTGTTGGCAGCTTTGTTGCTTTAACATGAAACATTTCTTTTTTAATTTGTAATTTTCGCTAAATAAATAGGTCTGATTTTAATGATTAATTAATTGATTAATTGTTAATAAGTTTAATCGAATAATTTTTGGATTGTTTGATTTAAAAAAATTCTTTGTGATGTTGAGCGGCCCATTTCTGGAGTAAACAAGGTGAACAATGATGATGTGAAATTGTTGGGTGGAAAATTGTACGATATTTCTGCATTTGATGTAAAGGGCCAAAGACTGGTGGAAAAAATCCAAGATGGCAACATAATTAATTGTGTTCAGTATCATTGTTGACGTTTTATTGTACAAAGAATGTAGTACCTAACTACTCAGTGACTACATTCCCAACAGTTTTTCATGGTTTACAAAATTGTATTTGATCTATTAATCGCATTTAATATTGGAGATTGGTGAAAAAAATAAAATAAAAGAATTAAAAAGTAAACAAATAAAATTATTTCAACCAGTGCCAGCAGTGATGTATAAAGCATCAGGTAACCTGAATATCCTTCATCATTATGTAGGAGTATTAATTGCATTGCTATGGGAAGTTCACCTGCTTGTAACAACTCTGTGTCTAATCAGTGATTTGTGGTCTAGTTCCAGCTAGAATTAGTCAAGGTACAGGACTGTGTTTCACTGGCGTTTGACACCGTTGGTGGCCGTGAACAAATGGCGATTGACTGTTGTATACATTACAATTGTACAGTGCATAATACATATGACTATTTCTAGTTTACATTGAATGATTGACGGGTAGTTTCGTACTCACTGAGAAATAGCTTGGGCACCAGTCCGACTGTTTTGAGATTTTATGACTTTGTTTGAAGATTTATGTTATTTGTTTTAAAAAATTTTTTGATTCAGCAAAGATGTGTATAACTACCGTAGCTTTTTGTAGTTGTGAAATATGATTTGAGTTGCGATTCATAATGTTTTCATGTGTTTTTTTATGATGATACATGGTTCAAGTTATATATACAAATTCGTAAATTCGTTTTTAATATAAATGAGGCTGTTTACAGGTAGAAAATAGGTTACTATTTTTCACTTCTGTATTCCTGATTGTAAAGGTCAATGATTTGTCAGGTTTTCAAGGTTCACAGATAATTTTCTGTGATAACAGAATTCTTTCTTTCACTGTACAGAGCAGCCAGGTATTGCACCAAAAAAGACCAAAACACACTTCATCTCTAGGGCTTTAATATCACCCCTGTTAGCTGCTCTGTTGCTTTGTAAGACCCCGTTGTAACGACATAGCCATGTTATGGCACCATATAAATTGTTTTAATTATTATCATCATATGAGTTTAACATAGAAAAATGTTATTGCAGAATAACGAATCGTCAGGCAGTTAATCATATGAGAAGACATTCACTTTTCGAATTCTGGGATTACAAAGCACTAGAGAGTTGTTATCGTATGCTGTAATCTTTTTGATCTCCAGCCGGCTAATTTTAGTCGTGTTTGTTGACCGGCTGCCTGATGCATAGAGTTGAATCAGTCCGTGTTAAGTGCACGAGCCGGGATTGAAGCTTACGTGCTGTATGCAACCGATATTATTCTTCATTCATTATGATAATTTGTACAGCACCTTTTCAAGCGGACTACTCAGAGGCACTCCCAACCCTGTATGATAATTAAAACTGTCTTGTTGTGACTGATTGTCATTTTTAGTATTTTTACTAAATAAGTCATAGGTTTTTTTAGACTATTAATGCTTGTCCAAACAGCATTTCAAAGCAGGTCGTTACTATGTCACAACCATGTTTGAATGTTTTATTACAGGTATTGTGCAAGTTAGGGTTACCTCTTTGAGATGTGCCAAAACAGCATCTAGTTTAAAACTGGCCTGTGGAGTAATTTATCAGGGTAATAAATGTTATTAAACATATAAAATTAGTGTTCTAGCAGACTTTATTGCTTTACCTGTTTGCATTTGAACTCCTTGTAAACGTGTTGTGAATATTTCTATAGCTCAGGAATTGCAGAAAGAGGCGTTATTAAGAGTTACAAATGGAATTACTAGATTACTAACAGCATTTTTGCATTTATCGACTTCGTTTTTCGTAGTACACGAACTTGAGTCAAGGATACGTATAATGAGTTACTCTTCAAAAATGAAATACTTGTATTCAGCATTAATCTTTTACCCATTTGCCCCGAGAATATCCGCTGAAAGCAGGCTTAAATTTTTTTAATGAACTGGTAAAGGGTTAAATACTGAGTAAAAGTATGGCAAACCAATTCTGCAGAATGCCACACTTTTGTGTTGTTTTTGCAGAATTAGTTTGTCATTCTGGACTGGCTGAATGTTTCCTATATATAGCAAATGCTTGAAATACTTTTAAAATCTACTCTTGCATGCAGTTTCTGAATGGGTTCTCTCTGCAGAAGATATTTAAATTTACCTGGCTTTCATATGAGGTATATGACATTATATATGACTGTTATATGAGGAAATAGTCAATTTGTGTGTCTTTCATACGATGAAATTTTTAAATTATGACTGTCATGTGAGCTTATATGAAATTTATGCAACTGCCATATGAGGTAACATGAAATTTGCAGGGCTGTTGTACGAAGTTATGGTTAGGATTGGCACCTTTGTTGTGTCTTAGTATCATCTTGAGTTTAGTTTTTTTTCATTTTAGATCAATTTACAATGGACACATTACCTTTTAAATAAAGAATTTACTTAATTATAGTTTTGGTAGGTGTGTTTGAATATGAAGTATTGTGCATATTTTGTGTCCATTGCACTGTTTTTGTTATTCAGCCGATTGATTGGATGGAAAACAGTTGCTTTTTATTGGTTGAATACGGCCTTTTTAAATTTTGGGTTTCGATTCTGGTGTTTACGCCACTGATCTTATTATAATTTATCAACTTTATCGAATTCATAGACAGGTATTTTGAGTATATTATATATATTTTGTGCTTTTTTGAATGTTTGTAACCATATGTTTTTTGGGGCGTAACACGATAGAGTGTTCTCGTATCGGTAATAAATCACGGTCCTTCTGAAGGTTTAATGTTATCTCGCAAATTAACATTTTGTTGCTACGTGTATAATTATGATAATGAACGGACTCTGTCCTAATATATAATGAGCGTGTGTGTTGTTTTTGTGACATTGCAGTCTGCATTAAAAACTGTATCAAAAGAGGTAGGAATCCTTTTGAATGCTTCATTTACCGACCAGCATGTACTAAAATGCATGGAAAACATATGTAGCTGGTCGTTAAAGGGTTAAAATTGTGTTTGGAACAAGGATTCGAACAAACGTCTCTTATCCTCGGAATTTTTTTGCTCTCGAGAACTTTATTGAGGCAATTCATCATCATCATCACAAACCATAGGCGCAACGCCCGTAGGTGTCCGACGCCACTCTCTGTCTGAGTCTGTCTCGTGTCATCTCCCAGTTTCTACAGGCTGGCAGGTCTACTCCATACCATTATAATTATCTTGAAGCAGCTGGACCGCCTTGTCTGCTTGAAGAGAATTTTAGGAAAGACGCATGAGGATCAACCAGTGGGACAAGCCCGTTTGGTGTCCAATGCCCTCTCCATCGACTCTCTCCACCGGTCTGTCCTAACCGGCCTGTGCATGTCTGCTCCACACCATGACAACTTGAAGCAACTGGGTCGCTTTGTCACTTATGTTGTGGTTTTTGCGGATTTCAATCGTCTTGGTCTTCTACTGCCAGAGTATCGCCACCCATCTGGCAAACCTTCCTGCTTTATCCGGGCTTAGGACCGGTGTGGCGTGAGATCCTGTCCGGCATGAAATTATGTCCGGAGAGCGTTGTCATTGGTTCATGTGACCGATGACATCAGATAGCAACTGTCAAGCTAAAGCATCATGAAATCTTGTCCGGGAAAGACATAAAATACCAAAGATAATAATTCCAGCGCATGCAGTCTGTCCGTCTAATAATAGACATCGACATCTATATTTAGAACTTGTTATTAAACAGTAACCACATATCGTTTCAGGTAAAGACCTCAAATACTAAAGATAATAATTTCAACGTCCCATAAAAAAGGGAACTATGTTTACGAGAAATAGGGCAATTAAAACATTAATTATTAGCCTAATCGTAAAGGACTGGCGATTATAGAAGATACCTGGAGCATATTGCATAGAATAGAAACCACAAATTAATGTCTTATGCAGAATATTTTATGCTCACAAGGTAGCTTACTAGGCTGGTAGCCGATTTATAAAAAAACACGAAAATAGCCTACATGATAATTCAAGCACTGGAATAGGCTATGTAAGGCGATATAAAACACGAACACTATTTAGGGCCTATTTGCGTTTAATTAACTATAGGGCACTCCTCCTCCATAATAACCACTCAATTATCTAGCCACGTGCATCTACGGCATACTTTTTAAAAAAATCATAATTGAATATTCTAGTGAAACATTAATTAGGCCTACATTAAGACACTATTGGCAATTAAAACTCGGGGCCAAATAACTGCTTAACAGTGCTAGGCCTACACGCAACATACCATGATACCAACACATTTATAGCAATAATTTTTAAGTATTGGCGAGTTCTAACCCAGTTTCACTGTAGGCTTTCAATGGCTAGTTGGCTACCAATCAGTAGGCTGGTATTAAAATCAGTCAGTCAGTCGAAGTATAGGCCTAACAATTATTGTTCAAGACGCCTAGAGACCCTAGACGGTTTTAGACCACCAGCAAACGCTTCGTAGTTTGTACAAGAATAAATTAAAGAAACATTTAAGCAAAGCAAAACCTCTCATAGTAAAGCTGTTGGCAAAAGAGTCAACTCTATGAAGTGTTACATTAATAATTAATGTAACAATTATTGGCGTGGGTCAAGTAGCCTATTGTATGGATTGACTTATGGGGAGAGAAGAGGTAGCTCCATAGTGAAGAATGTGAAAAGGAGTTGGGAGGATAGGCCTATAGCGGAAAAGAGCAGAGTATATAAGTCCTAGAACAGAGTGCTTCAAAACTCGGAAAATTAGTAGGGATGAAGCCTGAACGGGTGAGTTTTCTAAAAAAAACATCGTTAAGACGTCTACGCTCCACGGCACTTGCTAAAATACCCACCACACAGGAAAGGCATAAAGTATGCTAATCTCCGCATGGCGGTAGCTCTAACGACATAAAAAAGCCGTAATATTTTGCGCATTTGCTTAAATCATCCCAATAAAAACCATACTATATTATTATGTTGTCTTAAATCCTTCAAACCACTCATAATAATTATGTATAAAGCACGCTTCAAATATGCTAAAAATAAAGCGCTACAAAATTTGCGAGTAGCCTACCATGGTGATCTGATGGTGATTGCTGCCCTATACCTATTCTTAGATTGCTGCTGCTTGCTGACACTTCGTGAATTTGCAGAGACATCTTACATTAATTTTACTATAATTATGATGTTTATGGAAATTTGGCCTTCTTTCGCGAAATACGAAATTTAGAATACAGTACGAAGATGGAGTCTTGCGGACAAGATGAAAGGTGCTGACTTTGAAGAACTTCAGTTATTTATGAGAACGGGAACAAACCCAGAAAAAAACCCCGAAAACGATAAACAATGTTTGCAAAGTGCCGCAAAGACTTTTGTGGTAGATGGTGAGTATCCATTTGGATAAAAATTCTGTAAATTTGCATGTGCTTCTCGGTAGACTTGCATTATTGGACAGTAATGATTGCTTCTATCACTGCATGTAGTACACGGGCATTTCAACATGAACCTAATCATTACTATGGCAGACCTTTTTGGTAAATAGAAATAGACCCACATTTCGGTAATCCTTCACTTTAGCGTCCGAAATTATTTCAAGGTAGCATCAGATGTTATATACTCCGGATTTTCAGCGTTTTGTCGTTTCAAATTAATGCCGCGTTCACTGACGGATGTTTGCAGAAACTTACTTAAATGGAAGCTGGATTAATGAAAATATTCGTGGCAAATTGGAGCTGGATTGGTGAAAAATCACTGTTATCTAGTTAGGGCAATCCTGGGAACGGCGGTCATAATTGATAAAATTACAGAAATCGATAGGCTATCTCCAGAGAAGGCTTTAAACGTGATGTGTGGTGAAATAGAAGCTGGATAAACGACAATCCAGCTGAAATTAAAGCTGGATGCATGCCGTAATATATATTTCTCAACCGTTGAACTCATCAATCCAGCTTATATTTCTGATCTAAAAATACCTTCATACAGCTTTTTTCGTCAATCCAGCTCCAGTTAGGCAAGAACATTTTCATCAATCCAGCTTCTATTTCAGCAGAATGACTGCACTAACCCTAAACCAAACCCTAACCGACCCTCACGACGCCTAACCTGAGCCCTAACCGACCCTCACGCGCTAAATCCCGAAAGCAAAAAACAAATCTAGTGTAAAAACCCAGCAGTGGCATCACTGCTGCTCACAAATAAAATTCAAATTTGAATTATTTCCTCCATATCGCTTTTCCTTCAAATTTCTACCACATATGCTTTAGTCTATTTCAAAACTTTTCGTGTAAAAATTTGCCTGCCATAGTAAATGAGCGGGTTTAAGACTTAATTGACCGGACTATATTAGGGCCTACTTAATAATTATTTAGAAATGATTCTAAAAGCTCACATCCAACGTTTTTCAGCTATTAGTTTGCAGTATCTATGGACTTATAAATGATCCATGTAGCCATCTTAGCAGATCAGCCATCTTATATCAAGACTATTGATATATTGATCAGGACTTACTCTGTTTTCTATTAAACAAATTACTATATACTATAAAGCATTTGTTCTTCTACAAAGGTCAAGCTCTATATTACACAGCCAGTGGAAACGGAAGACTGGTGGTCGAAACAGAAGTGGATGTGCTGCGAATACTCCTGCAAAATCATGACAGTTTGGCTCATCAGGGAGTCGAACAACATACAAGTGGCCAGGACAGTCCATCAACCTCAACTATTCTTGGTGACAGAACCTCAGTGGGGAAAACACTCCAAGGAGCAGTCACTACAGAAGATTTTCAATCAGATGAAATGCAACGTTGGTATGAAAAGTGCTTGATATAATATATGTAGAAGCTAAAATAAGGCTTATTGAATTTATAGTTTGTATGTACATGTATGTATATTGTATATGACCATTTATATAGCACCTCAGCAAGAATTTCACGAATGTGCTTCTTTGTTTGTTTATTCGTATGTTTCTAAAAGCAAATATTTGTGTTTGTGCCCACGTAGCTATGCAACATGGAAAAAAATAGGAAATCTAAGCAATTCATATTATGTTCTCATACTTTTACCTGCACGTGTAGAGAGCTTCAAGGGCCCTATAGAAATGGATATATAAATAAATAGGTGCAAAGAATATGAATAACCGGCACCAGCTTATGTTGATGTAAGTATTGGTTATGGCTTTTGTGTATATCGATTGCTGATGTTGGATACTAGTTTCTGTGTTCTGTGTCACATAGCAAAATGTTGCATCAAGAAGACAGCATGAAGAAAGGCTGGCAGATTACATCATGGGATCACCTGAAATGAAAGTGAGTGAATTACTGATAAGTGTAATGTTCTTAGCCAGCAATTCTGTTGGTGCAGGAAGAAGTGTGCATTCCAAGAATTAAGCAGCTACTGTGCTGTTTGAATTTGAACTAATAAACACATGTGCAATAATTATATTTAACATCTCATGTAGCACAATCGCTACATGTTCTCAAGGCTAGTATTATAATAACTAGATATAATAATATATTGCTCTACCTGGCAGTTAAGAAAAAAATCTTCTGGGAAGTATAGGTCATCTTTTTCTGGCACACAATGTTTTAATACAATATCCATGTTTTTACTGGGTTATATCAGAATTTTATATTATGGTGAAACATATTTCAACAGGAACATTTGGCTGCAGTTGTGATGGGAAAGAAAGATTCGTCCTTCCACAAGTACTGCATTCTACAAGAAGTCACGCAAGTCTGCAGAAGAACATCATAGACTTATTTTACAGGGATTTGGCCCTTAGGAAAGAGATGATCTGGTATGTGAACTATGCAGTACATATGATTTGCCAGTTCCTTACATTTTTGCTACCTATCTCCAACCTCACAGTGCATTGAGCTCTTCACTCTGCGGCAACGGAGGACCTTTTGGTTCTGCAAACTCGCACTTCTATCAGACATCGCTTGGCCTTTTCTATTGTGGATTCCACCATCTGTGATTATCGCCCATGATCCTAGCGAATCCTACTTTTTTAGCTGTAGCTGGGTTGGGAGCCCCTCCGAGTAGGTCACTTGAAGAGGCGATACGTAACTTCTCGAAATGAATGAATCAAGGAGTAACCCATGTTGATGGCTTCAGTAACCTGGATGTTTGTTTGTGAAGGCTCTCATTATTTAGCTTGTGTTTCTTGCTTTTATAACCATTGGCACTTTCATTTGCAGGTTTTGGACATGATTTCCTGTGTGAGACCCTGCATCAACCAAACAAGATCAGGACATGCGCTATCTGGCTGATGTGTGGATTCCAGAGGTATGTATATGATTGTCAAGCATTCAATAATTCATTCCCGACATTTATGTAGCATTGTAGCTCTTCAAGAGTACCTACTCAGAAGTGCTGCCGACCCAATCAAAGCTAAAGAGAACAGTCTTACCAGTAGAGTAGAATGTAGTCTCAGAGACATGGCTAAGACTTCAATCAATGTCCGCTAACATTAATTGTTTTACATTTGCACACTGATTGTATTGTATCTGACCATTTATAAAGCGCTTCTCGCAGCAGGAGCCTTTCAGAAGTGCTCCCAGTGCGTTCAGTCCCTAGAAAACAGGCAAGTTTTTAGACGAGAGAAAGACGAAGATACACTACCAGAGAGATTTGTAGTGTATCCTCGATAGAAAAAGTGCTGCCACTGATGGTAGCACTTTAAGCTGCTGCAATCTAATTATCTAACAGATGAATCATAGCTGCAGTAATTTCTTAAATTGATTAGTATTGTAGATAGCATTAAAATAGAATGTCGTCGATAGCATTAAAATAGATAGCGTTAAAATAGCTATTACATGTGTACATATTTTGCGAATATATGAAGGGTCCAGGTGACCTCTGGCAAATCGGTTTGCGACTCCTCTGTGCGGGGGTCGCGAACCAGAGGTTGAGAATGTTATATGATGGGAATTTGTGACATACTGCAGTTTTGGGGTAACTGAAGCTTTTGCCTAATTATAATACTCTTATGTTTCACTTGTAGGCTATCATTTTTGCGATACAGCAAGTGGATGGTGTACGTGAGGAAGCAGAACGAATATTTCGAGAGTTCATTCCAGTCAATGAAGGAAATGGTCGGTGGTAGGAGACAGCCCCCACTCCTGATGGATATCAGACGTGGTTCCATGTGAATTGGCGACACCTTCTTTGGGTGGACATCCTCCTTAGCTCTGTCTGCCTATTTTCTTCCTCCATTCATATAGAGCCAGTTAACTACTATGTGACTATCTTTATTGTGCCAGTGATTGTAGTGGGCCTGTATTTTCTTTAATGTCCTGGCCCGACATAAATTAAGACAGTTTTGACTTTAGGTTCTTAAGGAACAGATTGGAGTGACTTCTGGGAATTAAGTGCAGTGTAGCAGGGAGCCCATTCCAGGTTGTAGGAACAGCGACCGGGGAACAAGAAGCTCAGCTACCGACGAGAGGCTAAGGACGGTCCCTCCCAAATTTTGCCGCAGACTGCTGCTAATAGCCGTTACAATATAGCACAGAACATTAAGAACGTAGCTTCTCAGCATTAAGGCGTCTCAAGACGTACCTATGGAACAGTACGAGTCGAGAGTGTTTGAATCATTTAGCGGTCCTGCATGTACATTGTGACTCATTCGACGGTTTGCACGTGAATTTGTTGCTAAGTGCGAGTCACGGAAACTGATCTTTGGTGATAGGAAAAGGAATGTGGTGTTTAGATAACTGTTTAAACTACTGTGGCACTGATATTAGTTATTGTGAGGGTTGGTCTAGCAGTTGGCTTAACTTAGACTCAGGTTGAACGACTTTTTGCCGAATAAGTTGTTTCAATGATGATTTTTCTGTTCTTGTGAACTATGCATGTTGGAATTAAATTAAATGCCTAGATAAAAAAAATTGAAGTTTATAATCTTGAATGCAAGGTGACAAATGAAAAGTGTTGTTAATAAGTGACAAGTTTTCTTAGCCAATGAAGCCTTTATTTAGTATTATTGTTTGTTTGTTTGTATGTGCACTTGTTATAGCGCCCCTTCAAGCTCTCTGTACTCAGAGGCGCTCCCGAATGCAGAGCGGACACTGCATCGGAGTTTCACGCCTGAGGCGCTGAGCAATTGTGATTGAAGGATTTGCCCAAGGTCCTTCCGCGTCGAGGTGGATTCGAATCTCGAACCTTCTGGCTTCAGGGCAACGACGCCACCACTGCACCACCGCGCCCCACTTGTAGAAGGGAATTGGATTGCACCCAGTCTCATCTATCATGCTATGGGAAAGGTGTAAGTGGTTGAGACTGACTTTTTCGCTGCATAAAGAAAACCATGGCAACAAGCAGGAAAAGGTTTTTTCACTGATTTGTAAAATCTGGGATGTTATGAGTCTGATGCGCTCTTGAAGAACAAGTTAAAAGCTGTCATGTAGTCACACCAATGAAATAATTTCTGTTTCATATATGTAATAGTGGTAGCAAGTGTTTTAAAAAAGTCGACTGCTAAAGTAATTGTCTCAATTGAGATTTGAGAGGCAGTGTAAAATGGAACATTAATACTAGCCATATTGTGATAAATAAACTGAGTGTGGTAAACCAACGATGTGAATAAATTGTGCTATATACAAAATAAATATACAATAAGGACAACTGCGTACGAAGTGGCTCTCTTTCATAATTATACGCAATTGCTGTATAAACCTCTCTAGTGACCTAGTCCCACTGTTGAGCGCACAAGCATAAGGTGATGGCAAAAGAGAAGCTAACCGTGGTCACGTTAGTGTCCCGAGAATAACCAGGGCAAAAAATAATGATAACTAATTCATTAGGTACAATTATTGTATTTCACTGCAATCAGTATCGTATCCATTGCAATGTTCACCAGATAGGCCTACCTCAAATGCACTGCAGCGAATATGTTCAGCTTGCACCTTTCCGTACCAGCACAGTCATAGACAAATGGAAAAAGTAGGGTTCTGCAGACAAAATGGAAGTTCTATTGCACACGGCATCGATGAGCCTACTGCAAATTAATGGAATGTATATGCTAAATTACTCACCAGTGCGTGTGTTTTAGCGTTGGATCCATTCAAGTTGGATTGATGAACAGAATTTTTGCTAAAATAGAAGTAGGATTGATGAAAATGAATATAATAGTTATTTACACCCGAGAAAATTTTGCCTAAACGGAGGCAGAATTCACGCGACGCTAGAAGTCGGATTGATTATAAAAAGGGTAAATGTGTATTTTAGTATCGTAAATTATTCACTCGCTGCAGCATTGTTATTTTTAATCAATCCAACTTCTAGTTTGGCGAGAATCCTTTTCATCGATCCAGCTTCTGTTTAGGCAAGAATTAGGCCTAGTTTGATAAATCCCGCTTCTATTTTGTCAGCAAATATTTTTCATCAATATAACTTATTTAATTTAAAATTATTGTCCATCGATCCAGCTTCAATTTCAGCAAGATTGTTTTAATTAATTCCTCTTATATCTCAATAGAAATTACTTTCATCAATCCTACTTCTATTTAGAAAGAACTTTTTCGTCAATCCGACTTGTACTCGACTATGCTGAAACCCATTCAATGGCGAATAATTTACGATACTAAAATACACGTTTACCATAAAAAGGATAAATAATGCTCCATGGGGGGCTAATAAATTTAGAAAGCCGAATCGATGATAAACAAATATGGAGCAGTGAAATTAATTGAGGCATTTATGAAGCCCTTTTCAGATTTAACCCATATTTACATACGCCTCTACTTATAACCACTTGGCCTGTTCTACGATGGGAATTTCTATCTAAAAATAGAAATAGGGTCATCGCAAAGACAATTACAAGCATGGTGCTTTACAACAATAATTCCACTGTTCACACCCATGTTTTATCATCTGATGACAAAAATATATTTGGTAAGTGTTACTGATATTTTATCTTTCAAGCGAACAATATCTCGCGAAATACTGCTTCGACAAGCGGCATACATGTAACGGCGGAGTCGGACACGATTTCATGCAGGACAACATCTCATACGTAGGCCGTATGCAATACTGTCTTGACAACGGAAGTGGGCGGAGCCGGACAATATTTCATGGCCGGACATGATTTCATACCACACCGGCACAAGGAAGTTGATGGTCCTCTGTGGCGGAAGATTGGTGCACTTTAACGTCATGCCCAGGACTAATTGAGGCAATTGGAAAACTTTATTGAGGCAATTAGAAGTTAAGTTGCCAGTCTGAGTGACGTGGCTTAGGCCTACTCGTAATTGGCCAATCGGCAAATGGTCATTCGGTGACTTCTCTGTTTTTAGATCTCCCATGTCATCCATCAGTCACTGGAAACATGGGCGGAGTTTGGTTTTCGTTCTTGGGTGGAGGGCTAAAAACTTGGGATTTGGTTGGGGGCGGAGACTTGTCTAGATCGAGCAACGCTGAAAATTTTTTCCCCTTGGCACAAAAGAGTTGATGACCTTTTTTAGTCATCAGGTCGAAATCTCATAAAAACCATACCATTTTCTCCACCAAAAAAGTTCCCGACCTTTTTTTAGTCATCAGCAGATCGAAATCTCATAAAACCATACTTCTATATTTTCTCTGCCCCAAAAAGTTTTTGAGTCTTGGCCTTCTTGGGGGCTAAGCCCAAGAAAAGATACCATTTTCATGGTAAAAATATGGATCTTGGCCTTCTTGGGGGAGGGCTTAGCCCCCCTTGCTCCTGATAAACTCCGCCCATGAGGGGAAATTTACATAGAACCTTCTGGGCCCTTCAAGTTCGCTGCTCAGAAGCACTATTGAGTCAGGCGATGGTTTAACGGTGAGACACAGTCCATAATTTCATTCAATAAGCTTATTGTAGCAAGCCAGGACATGTATTGACTTTCCGTCGGCCAATTTCGATGTGTCTCTGCATGCGTTTCCTGTTTGCCTCTTAGTCACTTGCCAGGTTTTATCAGCACACATTGAACAGGCAGCCTGTTATAGACCTAGCCTGACTAACCAGCTCTGCAACAGCAGTAGGTGTATAGTTTTGTTTTGATGCACTGCATGATGCAGGTTACATAGAAAAGACTCAAATAGATTCACGAATTCTCATTGATTTCTAAAGGAAGTAGGCGAGCAGACAGACCTTTGCTTTGCCAGACACTGTTTATATCTGGTTAGTTAACTAGTTGTGAGCCAACAAGTAACCAGAGCAAGGGTCATATACATGTATGGCCAGAACAAATTATGGTCATGGTAAAATTCTAGTGGCCTTTTGGCAGGGCAAAGGCCTTTTTACCAAGGGCATACATGTAATGCCCTCGCTTGTATCTCCGCTACTGACCTCAACACAGAAATAATCGTGATTCGTAGCATGGAAATCTGTAGACAATGTAGCGGAGCTCTGTAGTACATTGTTTACATTGAGATGAGATGCGTGGTCGTACATTGTTTATACTAAAATGGGGTCGTGCTAAAGGTACCTTAAAGGTTACTTTGTCGAGACTACTTCAGTGTTATGTTGACCTTCGGTTGCGTCACTTGCGTGTGCGTTTGAGTTGTTAAAGGAAAAAGCAAGACCTTCGCCAAGACACGGAACACGTAAGCTTTGAATTGACCGGGAAAAGATCGACAAAGGACGTTAACTTAAATTACTTAGGCATTCTACATCTACAAATATACGCCTTCAGTATGCCAAGTTCGAATGTGCCATAAATATTTAATTGAGATTATAAATTATAATCTATGGTGGCATAAAATAAAAAAAACCTTCTACATAACTATCTAGCCATGGCCCTAAGCTAAAGGGGGGGGGATGTGCCCTAAGCTAAAGGGGGGGATGTTTGAATACACAAACCCAAATGAAATAATGTAAAATGAAATAGTGATTTTATGGTTTACTACTACTAGCACACGATGTAAGAGCTAAGAAGATTTAATTTTGAGACTTATTTGATATTTTAATGTAGATTAGATCCATATATATACTGTTGACAATTAACGCTTCTCCAAACCCTTTCATGCAGTCGATTCGGTTGCTTGTCGGCTTGCTCAAAGTCTGCCCCTCCCTTGCAAGTCCCCGAGAACTTGGACATGTCCCTGACTCCCCTCTCGGCAGCCTTGATCATCGTTCACATAATATTATATTAGAGGTTCTGAACAGTAACCGATATGCTATCGAACGAATTAACGGACACGGGTTGTCAATCATTTTAGTAAAATGATTTTACTAAATTAGAACTGATTAGTGGATAAAAATAAAACCGTTTTTGCATGCGTTATTGCAGTTACTGTCTGGTAGGCGTACTTTAACCGTCTGCAGGTCATCTCTCTCAGATGCCTCTCATAGAAAGTCATGAAATGGAGACTGCTGAATTTGGAAGTCAGCATATTACCACAGATGGAGAAGCAGATGTGGGAGAACGAAATTCCACGAAGAAAGAAGAAACTGCTGCGAACGAAGGAAATGAGAACAGTATTCCCTTTGATCGAGGATGGGCCTGGGTTGTAGTTCTAGGTATTTTCCTTTCATAAACAGTGACATCATCATTTGCATCATTTTTTGCTATAGTTGCAATATAAGAATTTAGAAAATTAGACATTTTGTTACACTGGGTAGATATAATACTCAGGAATATAAAATTATTATAGTAGTTGTTAATATACATAGTGATGATAGTACTACTAATTCTTTTACAATTACTACTACTTTTGTGACTCCTGCTACTAACTACTAAGTACTACTATTACTACTACTATAAGTACTACTACTACTTTTTACTACTGCCACTACTAATGTGACTACTACTAAGACTTATACTATTTCTATCATTTAAAAAAATTACCTGACCTATATTTGATCCTCAGGATTTTACAAAATCAGAGATGGCATTGTTCTGGGAGGGCAAATCTTTGCTGAAGCCGTTGCTATTATTATAATTTTTAAGTTTGTTTTGTTTCATGTTGGCAATGTTGTAGGTGCCTTCATTGTGAATTTCTTAGTCATAGGAACGATAAACGCATCGTCTGGAATTCTTGTGACAGAATTTCAGTCCGCATACGAGTCGTCTTCCAGTCAAGTAATGGGAGTCATTGGTCTGACTCACACCCTCAGAAATCTAATAGGTAACCATCTTTCTTGTTTTTACAGTGCTGCAACATCCAGATACATGGGTGCATGCATGCAAATACTTTTGTACAGGCTCAGGCAGCAGGCTCATCTATCCATCACCCTGTCGGACTTTCTGTTCCAAATTGGTCTCATCTCTTCAAGAATTTCTACACGGACTCATCTGATCTTTCACCTTCCACTTTTCAACCCATCTTCACAGCTACCCTGCCCCTGCATATGACTTCTTTCACGTGGTGCTTTTTAAGTTTGGAGCTTACAATTATTGTATGATTTGTACTAACATGCATTGCATTCATGCATGATACATACACACATACTATATGCACACATACATACATATATACATACAAACATACATACATACATACATACAAGCATATATGCATACATTACATACATACATACATACATACATACATACATACATACATACATACATACATACATACATACATACATCAAATCAAATCAAATCAAATCAAATCAGTTTATTTCCTGAATACACACAAAAACAATCAAGGCAGTGAACAGGGAATTGTACATATTTAGTGGTATCAAGGGGAGACCCAGAAGGGATGGAAATCCCGCTAATTGGGCCACCCAGTAATCATTGAATTGCAAGGCATAATAGGACATGACAGCCGGTTTATACGATTGCAGGAATAGAAATATAATCAGGACAGAAATTTATTAATAGAGGATAGATGACACAACTTAACTAACACTTAACTAACACTTAACTCACACTTAACTAACACTTAAATAACACACCCAATTCAACACAATAATTCAAGCAGTTCGATTGATAATATAACAACGTAGGCGTTTCTTGAAGATATGAAGACCATGTAATTGACAGATAGCTGAGGGGATACTGTTCCAAATATTAGCACCAGTATATCTGATCGAAAATAAACGAGTGTTAGAATGAGCAAATGGTTGTCTATACAAATTAGAACTTCTTGTGGAATAGGAATGAAAATCAGAGGCACGGAAGAACATTTGTCTATACGCTACTGGTAACAAGTTGTGCTCATATCGAAACATAAATTCACCTATCTGAACCGTCCTAATTTGTTCAATTTTTAGTAACTTAAATTCCAGAAATAGCTGATGAGTATGTATACATACATACATACTTACATACAGACATACATAGCTATAGGCTTATATATACACACTCATTCACATACACATACTGGTTTGTACATACATACTGGTACATACATACATACATACATACATACATACATACATACATACATACATACATACATACATACATACATACATACATACATACAAATGTGCAAGGAAGTGTGTGCATTCTTTCATACATCCTTACACATGTAGATTTATGCATACATAAAAAATGGTGAACACATGCATGATCCATATCTTACTTACGGTATATGCACATACAACATGGCAGCACACTGTATATGAATTCATATTCATTGCTCACACCTGCGAGACCAGTTAATGGGACATTGCTGCTAAGCAATTGATATGTATGCATTGACCTACTTTTTAAAGATCAAATATCGGTCAATACTGAAATTAAGCCTTTTTCAGACGAGTCTTTTCAAGGATGCTGATAAATGTTATTCACCTGTTGACAAGTTTACCTATGGATTTGAAATGTTACTTTGTCGGCAAATCAATCATGTAGAGAAGGGACCATATGTTTGCTCACAGATGTTAAAAACAATAAAATCTAAATAAAAATCGGCTAAAACTTGGTTTTTTTAATGGAAAAAATGGAGAGAAAAAATAATTTGCTTATTTTACATGACTGTGTTACGGCGCACCATATAAATTATTATTATTATTATTATTATTATGATTATTATTATGATTATTATTATTAGACTATTATTATTATTATTATTATTATTATTATTATTATTATTATTATTATCTTTTAAATTTTTTTTTTATTATCATTATTGTTATTATGCTCCTCTAAAGTCTAAAAGCAGAGTTCTATGGCCTCGTCGTGCACACGCATGTGATGGTGTTGAAATGCTGTACTTACTAATTATTAATTATTATTATTATTGTGCTATATTTTAAAATTAAAACTTTTGTTCACTCAATTTAATTTTAACAAAACTTCATTTGTAAGCAATAAATCAGCTTTCATTAATCCACAAGAATTATTCTATTTCTTATAAGTTTGGTTTAATAAGATATCGAGAAATTAAAAATATTGAAATATTTTGAAATTTAAATTGGAAACATAAGTTGACATAGCTCGTGCTGACATAAAGATTAACAATTAAAAACTAAACTTTGTAAGCATAGCCTATAGGGTGTAATTAATAAGACTGACATGATAGGCCTACTACAAAGCAAGCTGCACAATACAAGACTGAGCCTAGTTTTTCTTATCATGCCAGTCTTGTATTGTTAGGTTAGTTAGTCTTGTATTGTCAAGACTGTTTTGTATTGTCAAGTCTGTCTCGTATTGTCCAGTCGGTCTTGTTTTTGTTATCTGTCTTGTTTTTGTTATGACTGTCTCGTGTTTTCTCAGGTCACCTCTGAATCTCTGATGCTTTCATTGAAGAGGTGCAATTAGGGCTGCCAACCGTCCCGGATTCACCGGGACAGTCCCGGAATCGGTCTTCTCATCCCGTGTTCCGGATTGATCCCAGATTGTCCCGGAATTTGGTGCAGATGCAATAAGCTTCACATAGGCTACATCATGCTAAGTTGTTTTTGGTTTTGCACGCAAAACTCAACTAGTGGGCCACGATGAATTCTAGGCTATAATATCGCACAGAAACGCAAAATTCATCGTGGCCCACTAGTTGAGTTTTGTGTTTCTGTGCGATATTATAGCCTAGGTCTTGTTATCTGTGCAGAGCGTTAGGTCGCAGTCTTAATTAATAAGGTTATACTGTCATAATACTGCACCAACTCATTATATCGCTGCCATTGCTTATCCAAGAACATGTTTGATATTATGAAGACTGAAAAACCTGTGGTCTCGCAATCGCACCTATGTGGCTATCATGAACCGCGAGTTCTAAGCATTATGCAAAGTGATCTGGAACTACTTAAAACGACATCAACTCGATTGGCGGAACAAGTCCATGCAGTTCTGCTCTCCTGTCGCAGATCCGATAAATGCAATCTGTTGCGAGCATATATAGGCTTCTAATTATTTTCGTAGTACCTACATAGACTTGTGAATTTCGTTCGTGCTGGGTTCATAATCCAGGTTAACTGTTAGGCTACTGGGATTTATTAAACGTTTTCTTCGTGACGTTCATTAATTATTAATAGGCCACAGGCCATTAAATTTTGTCATGGACGATCACAGATAATATTATTTTTCCTGAGGGGCGAAAAACACAATTGTCACGTTTAAATGTTTTTGGCGAGAGATTGAAAAATACAAAGACTAAACCCATGTGTATTTTTCGTAGAGGTTTGTAAGCGCAAATTCCTCGGTTTTCACATTGGGTCAATAGTTAAACAATAACTAGTGCACTAGTACAAGGAAAATTATTGCTAACCATTAAAAAGTAGGCCTACGTTAAAAAAGTTGTCTATGTTGGGGAGCGACAAGTGTTCCCTCTTAACCCTATAATATTATGCATTGCAGGCGCCCATGTTTTTCGACGATTATGCCACAATTATTAAAGACCATTTTTAGTTATCGTAGATCCTAAACATTAGTCTGACGAAACATTTTAGGTTTGTAGTGTAGTGTAGGCCTATGGTCATAGGCTATAGAGTGATGTGGACACTGAACAGCATACGCATTCGCAATGGAATATCGAAAGACGGTAAACGTCCCGGAATGGTAAAATAAAAAGTTGGCAGCCATAGGTGCAATAAACATAATACATGCAGTGGCACATTACAATATATTCTACTGTAGGCATATGATATTAAATGAGTTGTATGCTTTACATCCGGGCATAAAATATACATGGGAACTTCTGATGTAGCAGCACGTGTTGATGTGTAGCTGCTCATTAATGGGAACACATGCCTTGTTTGACCTTGCACATATTTTAACTTAACATAGGTTTTTTATTGCTTCCAAAAATAAAATGACAATATCGGGAGTGCCTCTGAATAGTCGTCTTGAAGAGGTGCTATATTAATTCCACAGATATAAAAATAGATAGTTAGATAGACATAATGCAAACAGTAATAGTGATTTATTTATGCAAGTGAGTATGAAAGATCTATCTGTTATAGAACTCGAGAAGCATTTAAACTTCTTCTGTTTAGCTGATTAGCTCTGCAGACGGCTAGCCATGTTTACAGTGCTTCTGTAAGGGGTTACGCGTTATTTTTTATGGCCTGTGCTCCTTTTCGTGGGACTTGTCTAACTTTTTATAAACTACCCAATACTTTCTTCTTTGGCAGTGACTGAATCGGATCAGGAGCACCTCTGAGTAGTTTTCTTGGAGAGGCGCTATACAAATTCGATAGATAGATGGATGTATGGTTGCATGGATGGATAGACATATAGACATATAGATAGACAGACAGACAGACAGACACAGGATAGACAGACAGATGTGTAGATAGATGGGCTTAAGCAACACATGTACCTATTATTACTACGTGCATTACACACTGAGAATAGAATAGAACATACTTGTATATGCAAACATACAGACATTTTTTACAATTGCTTCTTGCAGGTCCAGTGGCTGGCATGGTGGCTCTTCGAATTACAATCCGGAAGACAGTAATGCTTGGTGGTCTGTTGATGTGTCTTGGTTTCATTCTCAGCATCTTTCCCACCAAACTCATCTATTTGTATTTCACTTTTGGCGTTCTTGTTGGTAGGAGGTTTCATGTTACTTTTCTTGTAAATTATTATAATTATATGCATTTATGTTTCTTAGTGTGTGTTTGTGCGTGCTTACCAGTTCTTGTTTCTTTTAATATTTAAACATTTAATAAACTTTGACTGATGATTTGTTTGGCCATTTATGGTCAACTGTCTGAGAAATTGACACTCATGTTCCCAACATTATTCTACCGGTCTGTGTTCAATGCCTTTCATAGACGACTTTCTGCTTTAAATAAAATTATGATTAACTGCTTTTTGAACCTGTGTCTGTCGGTTTTTGTTACCAATTAGACGAACATAAATTAATTCAATTCAATTCATTTATTGTAACCATCAACCATAAACAATAGTCATAGTACAAGATGCTTCACATGATCGGATGGTAACAAGGAAGGCCCTAAGGGATGAATATCCCGCTAACAGGGACACCTACATGTATTTACATGTGCAATTTTAACTGATGGCTAAACGGTTGATATCATGAATTGAGCAGTAGGCTAAAAAACAGAATGAAATGACAAATAATGTAGAAAGCTTGACTAAAAAGTAATAATAATAATAATTAATAATAATAATAATCCTGCGATTAACTGAATATACATGGGTAAAAAATTTTCTGTACAGGTATCGGTTCCTCGTTCGCGTTTATACCAACTTTAGCAATGATTGGACAGTACTTTCGAAAACGTTCTGGTCTGGCCAATGGACTCGGCGTTTCTGGCTGTGGAGTTGGAATGTTTGCCTTCGCTCCATTGACTCGATATCTGTCTGACAGTTATGGCTCCTTGTCTTGCATGCTGCTGATACTTGGTGGCATCATACTGAACATCTGTTTTGGTGGCTCGCTCTTTCGACCAGTTACGTACTATGCTAGATCGCGGCATGATCAACAGCAGAGATTACGCGTTTCAGTTAATGTTTCAGATGAAACGAATAACGAAGTGCATGATACGACAAATGCAAAGTTGAGCAAAGGACTTTTGTTATGTGGTCACAGATCCGGCAGAAAGTGTCCGGTGCTTCTAGATCTGACGTTGTTCAAGAGCGCTTTGTTTCTTATCTATATCACATCGATAATGCTCATGTATCCTGGCTTCCAAGCGTATATCATCATGGTCTCGAATCATGCAGAGCGTTCTGGTGTTCCAGCCCAGCAGGCGGCTTTTCTCGTCTCGATATACGGACTTACTGACCTCACCGGTCGAATTCTGTTCGGCTTTCTTGCTGATCTCAATTTCGTACAGAAACGCTTCTTATTGGGTGGTTGTACCACTCTGGGTGGTGCTGCCATCTGCTTCGTTTCTTTGTTAAATGACTACACTGGTTTCACCACGATGGCAGCGGTAGTTGGGTTGTGTGGCGGTGGCTTTTATGCACTTTTGCCCGTCATCATGGCCGAGAAATTTGGCATTGAACGTTTCGTCAGCTCCGTTTCAATAATGGGTTTTTTCATGGGAATCTCGATTCTTATTGCATCACCTGTAACAGGTAAGGCACATGATTTCCTGCGTTGCATGATTTCCTCTGTTGCATGATTTCCTGTGTTGCGTGATTTACAATGTAAAACAATCATGCAGTAATAGAAGGCTCTGGAAAATATCATGTAGGCCTACGTTTCTTTGGACCGTGTAGGCCTGCCGGAAAATGCCTATAGATATTTTTTATCACATGTCGCAAGCAGCAAACATGTGCCTGCAATACAACAGTAGGTAATGGTAATAATAAAATTATATCGTTCACGTTTCACAACAAAACATTATTTGCTCTTAATAACTTACGGAATAATCGGTCTTATATCGGCATCAGCTATTTTGATAATTGGCTGAACGGAGTATTGGCATAATTAGCAAAAAGTGATGCCTACAGTGATTGGAGATGATTATAAATAAGACGAGGATTATGCATATTTTATGACTATATTGGTGATGATAATAGTAATAATAATAGGCTACTTTAATTAATTATTACCATTGATTAATTATTATTCTGATTGTTATCTGTAGGAGCCTTAAAAGATATGACTGGAGACTGGTCGGCTTCATTTGTGTTTGTTGGATTGTTGACGCTCGTTGGGTCTAGTCTTCTCTGCCTCGATCCAGTAGCCACGAAATTTGAAAAGAAAAAATTACACAGTAAACTCTGTTGCCACAAGGATCATGATCTTGTTGTAAAGCAATATGCCATTTAAACTCTCGGTGAACAATATTTTTTTCATTAATTTTAGCATATTTAGGCTTTCTACTGTGATGATGTTTATCAGTATTAAAGTTGTCAATAGTATCAAAAACGTGTGATCTAGTATAATACAATGTAGGTTTGGCCTACTTGCTCTAAAAATTGAAAGTCTATTGAACTTCGTGAGTTGTCCTTTGTGTACAATTATAATAGTAAGCGTGTTTTGCTGTTGGCTCCTGCGAAAAACAAAAGGAAAGTTAGAAGAGGAGAAATTGAACTCCGAAGACAAAGAGAGTGTCTCTCTCTCTCTGTCTCACTCAAGTCTATCTCTGCCTCCCTTCCTCCCTCTCTGTCTCTATGTCTCTGTCTGTCTCTCTGTCTCTATGTGTATATAGGCCTACTCTGTCTCTCTCGGTCTCTGTCTGTTGTCTGTCTGTCTGTCTGTCTGTCTGTCTGTCTCTTTCTCTCTCTCTCTCTCTCTCTCTCTCTCTCTCTCTCTCTCTCTGGATCAGTGAGACAAAGACGGAAGTAAGAGGAAGAAAAGAGGGAAAGAAAGAGCATGAGGAAGACGGGGGAAGAGAGAAGGAGGAGGAAGAGGTTGGAGAAGTATAGTGCAAGGCGGAAGGAAGGAGTCCCGAAGGACAGCGGTGAAGACACGCTGAAGAGAAGGAGAGAAGGAGAATAGGAAGAGGAGAGGAAGAAGAAAGAGAACGGAGATTAGGCCTACAACATTCTAGCCTACCCTTTATTGAGATTCAAATAAATACAGCCATTGCAATACGCAATTTGTTAACTATAGTCTATTTCCGTATGCGTGGCAACAGGTGAAAAAAGCTTTTCAAAGCTGAAACTAATTTTTAAAAATACCTGCAGGCTTCGTTCTTATGACACAGGAAACACTTAGGCCTTATAGTTACACCGTCTATCGATGGTCATGGCAAAAATCTTTTGGCAGGGCAAAGGCCTTTTAACAAGGGCATAATGCCCTAGCAGCCTAGCTTGTCCTGCTGTAGGCCTATCTCCGCAACTGACCTCGACACAGAAATAATCGTGATTCGTAGCATTCATTTTGCAGACACCAACTACGAGGGTAACCCAACCAGGCCGGTGGGGTCACGTGGTTTCTGCTGAAATATCTTGGGGACTTTCTCGTAATCGTTCATCACAGTTACTATTTTTTAAGCTCAACCAATCACAGCTCATGAATGATTGGCTTTCCAAAAACGCTCAGACAAAGACAGACAGCATGCATGAATACAAATTACATTAGCCTACATCATTAGACAGTAAACCATTATGGACATTTAATTTAACTGTTGGGCGCATTTAGTGACATTCTCGATTAAGTATTAATGCTGTAAATAATTGGAAAGTCTTGATCAAGTAAAAAAAATTAGGCCTATTATTAGGCCTACTATTTTCTACTGGCGAACGTTAATACGGTGAATCGTCTTCTGCGATTGGTGGTTCTTTCATGACATTTAGCCGTCCATCTGTCTGCCTGCCTGACTCTCCGGACTTGATCGACCTATCGATTTTGTTCTGAGAGACGTGGCCTCCAGCGTGAAAAATTGAAAATCGTTAGACAATGTAGCGGAGCTCGAGTCGTATATAGCCTACATTGTTTACTTTAAGATGAGAAGCGCGTCGCACATTGTTTATACTAAAATGGGGTCGTGCTAACGGTACTTAAGAGGTTACTTTGTCCAGACTTCTTCAGTGTTATGCTGACCTTCGGTTGCGTCACGAGTGAGTTGTTAAAGGAAAAAGAAAGACCATCGCCAAGACATGGAACACGTAAGTTTTGAATTGACCGGGAAAAAGACCGACCAACGACGTTAACTAAAATTAGCCTACGTAGCCTATACATTCTACAAATTTACACCTTCAGTAGGCCCTAGGTTTAAAAGGCCGATGCCAAGTTCGACTGTGCCATTTAATATTTAATTGAGATGGCAGCATAAAATCAAGAACTTTTCTATATAACTAGCCCGGGCCCTTGCACAAGGCTGTAGCTATAAGGGGAGGGGAAATAATGTAAAATTGACTAGGCCTATATAATAATGCGTTTACGATTAGCACACGATGTTAGAACTAAGGAGATTTAATTTTGAGACTCTATTCTCTTCGATATTTTAATGTAGATTAGACCCAACACTGTTGTAAGAGCTGACAACGCTTCTCTAAACCCCTTACTCAGTCGATTCGGTTGCTTGTCAGCTTGCTCAAAGTCTGCATGGGTAGGCCTACCCCTCCAACAAAATCCTGGATTCGTCCTTGCCCTTGCAAGTCGCCGGGACTATGGACATTTCTCCTCTGTTCCCTCTTGGTCGCGTTGATCATCGTTTAATAATATTATGATGAAGGTTCTACACAGCCGATATGCTATCAAACGAATTAGGCTAACGGACACGGCTTGACAATCATTTTACTGAAATAGAGCTGATCAGTGGATAGAAATTAAATGGGTTTTGTAACCATACGCAGTTCATTTATCTCAGATGCCTCTGATTGAAATGGAGACTGCTGAGTTTGAAAGTCAGCATACTAACACAGATGAAGAACTGGATGTGGCAGAACGGAATTCCACGAAGGAAGAAGAAACTGCTGCAAATGAAGGAAATGAAAGCGGTATTCCTTTTGATCGAGGATGGGCCTGGGTTGTAGTTCTAGGTATTTTCCTTTCATAAACAGTGACATCATTGTTTTCTGCTATGGTTGCAGTATATGAATTTAGAAAACTAGACATTTTGTTACTTGAGGTATATATAGATGTAATCCTCAGGAATATAAGATTATCATAGGAGTTGTTATAATAGGCATTATAATGATAGTACTACAGTATTATAACTGTTGCTACTACTACTACTATTAAATGGGCCTACTACTGCTATAGCTATTACTGCTACTACTACT
Source organism: Lumbricus rubellus (assembly GCA_945859605.1). NCBI lineage: Eukaryota > Metazoa > Annelida > Clitellata > Crassiclitellata > Lumbricidae > Lumbricus > Lumbricus rubellus. Next base: position 7,626,237 of record OX243823.1, on the reverse strand, counting down.
ACTACTAATAATAATCTTTTAGTATTGCTACTGCCACTACTTTTGTGACTCCTACTACTAGGTACTACTATTACTACTACAGCATCAAGTACTACTAATACTTTTTTTTACAATTATTCCCACTACTACTGTGACTACTACTAAGACTTCTACTATTTCTGTCACTTTTAAAATTTTATCTGACGTATATTTAATCCTCAGAATTTTCCAAAAGTTAAAGGTGGCATTTTTCTGGGATGGCAAGTCTTTACAGAAGCTGTACTATTTAACAATTAATCTTTAAGTTTCGTTTTATTGTTGCAGGTGCCTTCATTGTGAATTTCCTAGTCATAGAAATGATAAACGCATCCTCAGGGATTCTTGTGACAGAATTTCAGTCTGAGTACGATTCGTCTTCCAGTCAAGTGATGGGAGTCATTGGTCTGACTCACACCCTCAGAAACCTAATAGGTAACCGTCCTTCTTGTTTTTACAGTGCTGCAACTTCCAGATACACCATGCATGCGAAAATTGCGTATACTTAGTGGTGGCGTCATTGCCTTGGAGCCGGAAGGTTCAAGGTTCGAATCCACCTCGCCGCGTAAGGACCTTGGGCAAGTCCTTCACTCACAACTGCTCAGCGCTTCGGCGTGAAACTCCGATGCAGTGTCCGCTCTGCATTCGGGAGCGCCTCTGAGTAGAGAGAGCTTGAAGGGGCGCTATAACAAGTGCACATACAAACTTTGTACTGGCTCAGGCTTCTCTATCCATCACCATGTTGGACTTTCTATTCAGAATTGGTCTCATCTCTTCAAGAATTTCTACCCCTACTCATCTGATCTTTCACCTTCCAATTCTCAACCCATCTTCACAGCTATCCTGCCCCTCTGACCTACCTGTAAACCGGTCTCCGACCTACTTTGGTCTACCCTTTGAACAACCTTTCTGACACGAGGCAGCGCTCGTGAATAAGCTTGTGCCCTGCATATGACTTTCAGGTGGCGCTTTGTAAGTCTGGAGTTTACAATTGTGGGATATGTACTAATATATACACAATCACATGCATTGCATTCATGCATGATACATGCATACATACATATGTACGTGTGTACATACATACGTGCATACATACATACGTACATACATGCATACGTACATGCACATGTACATTACAGTACATACATATGTACTTACATATAAACTTATACACACTCATGCACATATACATACTGGTTTGTACATACCGTACACACTTGAAATAAATACATACATACATGCAAATGTACGTGGAAGTATGTACATACAGTCCTACATCACACAGGCATGCATGCTTACACATACATTTATGCATGCATACAAAATGGGGAAACGCATACATGACACTTATCCTACTTATACGCACGTAGAACATGGCAGCACACTGTATGTGAATATTCATACACATTGCTCATCTGCCAGGTAATGGCCCTAAGGGGACATTGCAGCTGAGCAATTAGGCTATTGATAATAATTGGAAACATAACTTTAGGCCTACATAGCTCACGCTGACATAAAGATTAACAATTGAAAACTAAATTACGTTGTAAGTATAGCCTATAGGGTGTAATTAATAAGACAGACATGATACTACAGAACAAGCTGAACAATACAAGACTGAACCTTGTTTTTCATTATCATGCCAGTCTTGTATTGTCAAGTCTGTTTTGTATTGTCCAGCCAGTCTTGTTTGTCATCATTACGTCTGTTTTGTTTTGTTATGTCTGTCTCGGGTTTTGTCAGTTCACCTCTGATGCTTTCATTGAAGAAGTCCAATAAACATAATAAATTATATGCAGTGACGCATTACAATATTTTCCTCTGTATGCATAATATTATGAGTTGCTGCTGGTTGTATGCTTTACATCCGGGCATAAAATATACGTGGGGAACTTCTGATAATTATAATGATTTATTTATGCAAGTAAGTATGAGAGATCCATCTGTTAAAGAACTCGAGAGGCATTTAAACTTCTTCTGTTTAGCTGGTTAGCTCTGCAGACAGCTAGCTATGTTTACAGTGCTTTTGTAAGGGGTTACACCCTATTTTTATGGCCTGTGCTGTTTATCGCAGGACTTGTCTAATTTTTTTATAAACTACTCAATACTTTTCATGTTTGGCCTCGACTGGATCAGGAGCACCCCTGAATAGTTGCCTTAAAGGGGAGCTATATAAACTCGATAGATAGATATATAGACAGACAGACAGACACACACAGACAGACAGATGTGTAGATAGATGGGCTTAAGCAAGCAACATATGTACCTATTATCAATCAATCAATCAAGATTTTTTATTGCAACCAATTTTTTAGGCCAATAAAAAACAAAACATGAATTAGATAACTGATGACATGACAGTAAAATTGGCTAATTGACAATTAATTGATAATTAATACTGTAATTGAAAAAGTATTATTAGTATGTACATTACACGCTGAGGATCAAATAGGACACATCTGCATATACAAACATCATCATCATCAATATCATTGGGCTCAATGCCCGTAAGAGTCCGACGCCACTCTCTGTCTGAGTCTGTCTCGCGTCATGCTGCCCAGCCTCAACCGGTCCGGTCAGCAGGTCTGCTCCATACCATAAACATCTTGGAGCAGCTAGACCAGCTTGTCTAATTGAAGAGAATATTGGGAGAGAGGCATGAAGGACAACCTGGGTCAATGCCCGCACGTGTCCCATGCTCTCCCCCGACTCTCTCAACCGGTCTGTCCTGACTGGCCTGTGCAATGTGCATGTATACAAACATACAGACTTTTTTACATTTGCTTCTTGCAGGTCCAGTGGCTGGGGTGGTGGCCATTCGAATTTCAATCCGGAAGACAGTAATGCTCGGTGGTCTGTTGATGTGTCTTGGCTTTATTCTCAGCATCTTTCCAACCAAACTCATCTATCTGTATTTCACGTTTGGCGTTCTTGTTGGTAGGTGGTCTCATGCTATTTTTCTTGTAAATTATTTTAATTATATGCGTTTCTGTTTCTTAGTGTGTGTTTGTGTGTGCTTCAGTCAATATTTCTTTTATTATTTAAACATATAAAAAACTTTGTCTCATGATTTCTTTGACCATTGATGGTCTGAGCAATTGACGCTCATGTTCCCAACATTATTCTACCGGTGTTCACTGCATTTCAAAGTCGACTTTCTGGTTCAAATGAAATTATGATTAACTGCTTTTTAACCTGTGTCTATCGGTTTTTTTAACAATTAGACGAATATACTACTACGACTACTACTACTAATAATAATAATATTTTGTGGCACTTTTAATACTGTTGTGGAGGACGAGACCTCATCTTCTAAACACACAAAAACAGCTCCAAGCATAATTTTTGTAAATCGCGATGGTTCCTATATACCTCGGGTAAAAAAAAATATAAATGTGTAAAAATGTTTCTGCACAGGCATCGGTTCCTCGTTCTCGTTTATACCAACTTTAGCAATGATTGGACAGTACTTTCGAAAACATTCTGGTTTGGCCAATGGACTCGGCGTTTCTGGCTGTGGAGTTGGAATGTTTATCTTCGCTCCATTGACTCGATATCTGTCTGACAGTTATGGCTCCTTGTCTAGCATGCTGCTCATACTTGGTGGAATCTTGCTGAACATCTGTTTTGGTGGTTCGCTCCTTCGACCAGTTACGTCCTATGCTAGATCGCGGCATGATCAACAGCAGAGATTACGCGTTTCAGATAATGTTTCAGATGAAACGAATAACGAAGTGCATGATACGACAAATGCAAAGTCGAGGAAAGGACTTTTGTTATGTGGTCACAGATTCGGCAGAAAGTGTCCGGTGCTTCTAGATCTGACGTTGTTCAAGAGCGCTTTGTTTCTTATCTATATCACATCGATAATGTTCATGTATCCTGGTTTCCAAGCGTATATCATCATGGTCTCGAATCATGCAGAGCGTTCTGGTGTTCCAGCCCAGCAGGCGGCTTTCCTCGTCTCGATATACGGACTTACTGACCTCACCGGTCGAATTCTGTTCGGATTTCTTGCTGATCTCAATTACGTACAGAAACGCTTCTTATTGGGTGGTTGTACCACTCTGGGTGGTGCTGCCATCTGCTTCGTTTCTTTGTTAAGTAACTACACTGGTTTCACCACGATGGCTGCAGTAGTTGGGTTGTGTGGCGGTGGCTTTTATGCACTTTTGCCCATCATTATGGCGGAGAAATTTGGCATTGAAAGTGTCGTCAGCTCCATTTCAATAATGGGTTTTTTCATGGGAATCTCGATTCTAATTGCTTCACCTGTAACAGGTAAGGCACATGAATGACATGATTTCCTCTGTTGCATGATTTCCTGTGTTGCATGATTTCCTGTGTTGCATGATTTCCTGTGTTGCATGATTTCCTGTGTTGCATGATTTCCTGTGTTGCATGATTTCTTGTGTTGCATGATTTCCTGTGTTGCATGATTTCCTGTGCTATATGATTTTCGTTGTAACATGGAAACAATGAACTTTTGAAGCCAACGATTTAGGATGACTTCCAGTGTAACATGATTTCAGTGTAACATGATTTCCAGTGTAACATGATCTTTGGTGTAACATGACTCCAATGTAGGACGAGTTCCAGTGTAGGATGATTTTCAGCGGAACATTATTTCCAAAATATGTACCAGTTGTTCCTACAGTAATGCTTCTGTTGCTGATGAATAATATGCACCACTGGTAAAACAATAACTAGGAAATACCCAAATGTTGAAACAGTGTTTTTGATAAATAAATTCTATTTCAAGATGCTCGCTTGTATCCTTCTAGTGAGTTTTTGGTTATAATCAGTCATTCGATTTAGAGCTATACTGATTAATCAAAACAATTGATATAATCAATATTGGAAATATAGTCAATGCCCATGTAGAAAAATTCTTAGTTTTGGCAACTCACCAAATGGCAAAAGTATTATGTACCTTTGGCCAACGAAAATACCGAGATATTTTGTTTATCATAGCGAGCACAAGCAGCAAACATGTGCCTGCATTGCAATAGTAGGTAATGGTAGTAATAAATGATGGTTCATGTTTCGGAACCAAGAATTTGTTATAAACAACTAATGAATAATTGGTCTTATATCGGCATCGTCTATTTTGTTAATCGACTGTATGCAGTAACGGCATAACAAGCAAAAAGTGATACCGGTAGGCGATAGCTCTAATTCAAGTACAGTGATTGGAGATGATGATTATAACAATGACTATGACAAGGATCATGCATATTGTATAATGATATTACCTTTGTTATTACCATTGATTAATTATTATTCTAATTTTTATCTGTAGGAGCCTTAAAAGATATGACTGGAGACTGGTCGGCTTCATTTGTGTTTGTTGGATTGTTGACGCTCGTTGGGTCTAGTCTTCTCTTCCTCGATCCAGTGGCCGCGAAATTTGAACAGAAAAAATTACACAGTAAACTCTGTTGCCACAAGGATCATGATCTTGATGTAAAGCATTATGCCATTTAAACTCTCAGTGAACAATATTTTTCATTCATTTTTAGCAGATGTAGGCTCTCTACTGTGATGATGTTTTTCGGTATTAAAGTTGACAACAGTATCATACAAATTTGAGGTGTGATCCGGAATAGCTTACTTGCTCTAAAAAATTGACGGTTTTTTGATTCATTGAAGTTTCGGAGTTGTCCTTTGCATACAAATATTTTATAAGCGTGTTTTGTTGTTGGCTCCAGCAAAAAAAAACCAAATTTTGGCCCTTCCCACCCTTTGGCTCTTCAGAACTCTAAAGGAAACGAGAACAGTAATTCTAGCCAGGAACCACTTGTTCTGACTAGTTAGTTACATAATGAATTTTGCTACATCAGATCAAGCACTGGTACCTTCCATCGTGTTCATTAGCTTTATTCAAGTATTTACAAGCAGCAGATGACAAAACGAGCTCAGAAACAGATTTTTTTGGTCAGGTAACAAAAATCTGCAAATTACCTTTCTTCAAATCACATTTGTTAGATACATAACACATTTGATTTGTAAGACTCCATCAATATCAGAGGTCACCAACAGCATAATGCATCGACAACGTTTAAAACTTTTAACAGCAAGCCACATTAGTTCCCCATCGCTTTAAGTACACTCCTGCTGTTAAAGGGTTAACCTTTCAACATTTCAACATGCCAATTTTGCTTCAATGTAAGTTTTTCAATGCCCTCCAATTTATCTGAAGCTGCTCAAGTGCAACAATGAAATTAAGTATACCGGTACTTGTCAGCTACTTCAGAGGGTTGAGTGCAAGAGATTAAGCTGCAGCTATTTAACATTATTTTGCACTTGTCCTCTAGTTTACCACCAAGGCCGAATTAAGAAATGTGGGGGCCCTGTTCGGAAAATTTTCTGGGGCTCTTCGGCTGAAAAATCTGTTGACCTTTTTTGTCGTTTGGTCGAAATTTATTTAGATAAAGATTTTTCTCTGCAAAAATAGCTGACGACGTTTTTTAGTCGTTTGGCCAAAATTTCCTCAGAATAGGCTATACAATTTTCCCCTGAAAAACATTTGTTTCCGCATGTGTGGGCCCCCTAAAGTGTGGGGCACCTGTCCGGCCCTGTTTACCACAATGCTAAGGATATTAGGAGTGCGTTCAATTTCTTAAAGTCGAATTTGCTTTAAATGGAAAACATCCTGATTTAAGTAAACTAATTAGTGAGTTGATTACCCGATGGCTGCACTAAAACTACAAAATTACTTGGATTGAAGCAATCCCTAGCTATGCTAAGCACTGCTAATGTATCTAAGAATTACACACTACCCAGATACATTTGAATATATCTAAGAATTACACACTACCCAGATGCATTTGAAGATATGTACCGTATTGCTCTAGGAATCTGAATTTACCCATTAAAGTCTAATGGTGTATCTTGTTCCTAAACTGCAGTCATTGCAAAAATGTCCTAGACTCCCAAGGATTAAACAGTCACAGCTGAGTATTTCTTTCAGGAGGCAGTTGTCAGAATTGGTGGAAAGCAAACTTCGTTAATTTTCAACATGATTTCTGGACACTAACAGACGAACGACACTAAACATAATTTAAACTTCAAATCAAACACTGAGCCTAAAATGACTTAACAACTGCACGACTATTTTAATCACAAACATTGACAAATTTCCTAGTGTCTAACATAAAAGTTCAGGAAAGTTTAACTACAACTGACCCGGTAGCAAATTTTTCAACAGCTTCCGCTATTCACATATTTATACACGATTGACCGATAAATAGAGCTTAGAAATATGCATAGCATACAATACATGAATCCAATGCAATTGATTCTAAGCATTGAATGCAATTTACTGTCTTTTCAGCCAAATCAAAAACGAGAAAATTCCATGGCTTTTCTCAATTGATGTAAACACAGGTTGAGAAACATACGTATAGTTTCAGAAACACACAGCAAACCATCGTGGCACAATTTTCTTTCGAGTAACTCTGCATAAACTGTCACATGCAAGTACCTAAAAAAATCTGTAAAAAAAAGTTTTTTGCAAAAAATGGAACGCCATGAAATAGGTTAATGTGCCAGAATACAACACAACGTATGTTAAACTAAACTGCTGAATTCTGATAAACTGCTTTGCACTCCACCAGCCTTGACTCGATGCTTAGAATCCAGAATTAATTGTAGATTTACATATAATAAGTAGTAGGTAAAAAACACCATTGTTTATAGCGGTAATGGTAGTAATAGCAGTGCAACAGCACAACTCACCTAAGTACTGTAACTGGTAATAGTAATACAATAAATGGTAAAAACATGAAAAAAACTGTTGGCACTATTTTATTATCCTGGAGATCAGAGCGGATAACACAATTACTTGAATGCAAAAATTGCAATAACAATAATTAGTATAATAATACACATAAAATAATGTAGTGTTCACTGCTCAGTGTAAATACTGGAGCAAACAAATGTCAATATAAAGATGGTAGCCTTTTCGCTCCAGACGTGTTTCACGATGTGATATAATTATGTTGACGAAATAGATCATGATGACATTGCGTAATACTGAAACAACATGATTTATGACCTAGGATATAACCTTCAAAAGATGAAAAAGGCACTAGAATCTAACAAAATATTTTTGGCAACTACCCTGGCGTTCCCGAAGGCCTTTCTGCTAGAAACACGTTAAAACCACGTTACCTATTTCCAATCAGATCACTTGTAAAAAGCAACAAACTACCATTGACTTTTTTGTGCTATTACCAAATAATACTGAAAATTATTTTGGTCGATAAAAACTCGTTGGGTTTAGATTAGATACACCATATGATAAAACTTGTGAAGACTAAGTGATCCAAACTACTCACGGTCTATCATATTCAACTTCGATTATATTCACAGGATAGGAGGACCTGTGTGGCAGGACATATGACTTTCACATGTGTATAAGAAGACTGGCACTATAAATAGACTGCATGGACTACAACCCAAACGATAATTATAAGATAGCAACAACTACCGGTACTAACCATCTCAATCAGTAGAAAAATCCAATAGTCATTATTCTAATATCATAAAGTAAATGCTACTGAAATATCTCATCGCACAGCAGTACACAAATCACACACACACACATACAGATGGCACTATTCGCTTGATGAACGCCCGCTATCACGATCGGGAATGGATATTCATCAAATACTCGCTAATGTACGAACGATACATTCGAGTTAAAATAATTTTTTATTCCAGTCTCATAACGGATCTAAGTGTTTAGCAGTACTGCAAACAAACGGGTACATACTGCAAGAATTACTTAAAATAAATCATGTGACAGAAGATTAATGCTATAAAACAATTTGCAACGTAAACAAACAAGACTGCTGTGCACGTAAACGCAGAGGTAAGTCATTAGGTATCTTTTCTTTCTATTCTCGCATCTTCACACTATTTCTTCATATCGAAATATTCGAATAACGCTACTGAAGAGTTTAACGATCACACTAACTAATGCTTCTTCAGACTCGCAGACATATAAACCAGACCCTAGAATTTTTATGCCACACAGTTTAACCCTTTACCATCTGAGGATTTACCATATCCCATAACCGATAACTACACTTTGGCTGGTAAATGAATAAGTCCATGTTGTCGGGTCAAAAGCACAAATACGAAGTTCTGGCCAAAAAATACAGCTACTCATTACAGATAAGCTTACTGTATCATGCTTCTGTTGACGGGAAAAAATTTAGTACCACAAAGTGACAACAAAAACAATGTTAAACAGAATGCCACGTATCAAATCCATGCCATACAACTCTGCAACTTGCACAAAACATTACACAACCAACACTGATAAAAATGAACTCTTACCCTACGTAATGACGAAGGTGGTCATAATTGTTTCTTGGCACATGCGTTAAAAAGATAAAAATCTTCTAGAAAATGGAGAGGAATAATGACGACAAAATTGGCACAGAATCAAAAATAGATGCAAGAACTGCGCCTAAAAGGTGCCGCCTATTTTACAATATCGTTTAAAAAATTTATAATACAAGTAAAACAATTTATTCACATTATATGACCTTAGTCGTAAGATGCACAAATTTCGTAACAAGAAGTAACAAACAAAACATTCAGCAGGAAATGTAACAATTGGTGCACAAAAATATTCTGCAAAACCCGCATGCACGTCCATCTCTGAACATAGCAGAATTCTGTCGTTGAGTTCACATAAAGTGCATAATAATATAATAGTCGTCGCTGCTCCAAGTTTCAGATAGGCTGACATATAACAATGTTCTATCATCTTCCGCGTATATATATATATATATATATATATATATTTATATATTATATATAATATTTGGCCGCATATATAAAAATTTATATATATATTATATAATTTATATATTATATATAATATTTGGAAATTTAAAGCTCTACCACTTTGAACAAGACCCTCAAATAACTTATAAGAAAACGCGTGCACGAGACAAATGCTTTTTCATAGTGCAGTTTGCCAGTATGGCACTTCACAAGTTATATCTTGGAATTCTGTTGCTACAGAGTACAGACTGCAAGAATTACCTTTAATAAATCATGTGACATAAGATTAATGCTAGAAAACAATAATTTGCAACGAAAACAAACAAGACTGCTGTGCACATAAATATGGAGGTAAGTCGTCAGACGTCTTTTCTTTCTATTCTCGTATCTTCACATCATTTCTTCCTATTGAAACAAAGAAACGTTAGTCAAGCAAATACTCAATTTTAATGAATCACAGCAAAAAATTATGCCCGCAATTTCACACAATAAGGCATTTCAGGTAAGTAGATTTGATTCTACTAAAGCTATTCTAAAGTAGAAACTTGTAGGCTACATCACTGTGGTTAAGTTTTGATAAAGTTAAAATTACGTGTTTCAGATGAAATTACATAATTTGCAATTCGATTACATATGCCCATGTAAGTTGTAATTTCAAATTACATTTCACGTACCTTAGTAAATTGTAATTTAATTTAATTTTCCGAGTGATTTCCTCATCCTTGCTTCTCAGTACATGCAAGTACCACAATAATTATACTGCATGCCATGCAAAACATTTGGCCAGTGTTGTTACATTAAGTCCACCCAGCAAGAGTGAACCTTAACCCCTATTGACGGAAGGAATAGGATTTCCAATACCAATTACTACACTTTGGTCGGAAAAGGGTTAAAATCCTTCAATTACAGACCAATCACACAGAGAATATAAATGTAGCTGCTATTTACCTTGAAGGGTCATTTGAAATAGAATTATCAACACTTGTTCGCCTCTGAACTGTATTCCCTGGCCTTCTGACGTCTGAAAAAGAGAGAAAAATATTAAATTTATTTATGTGCAGCTACACAATACATCAAAACCACGAGTTTAAAATTTTAAAAAATTGATGAAAGCAGGTAGTGTATTACAATTATACTTTCACAACGAGCACTTTCTAGGTACAGTAGGCTTTCTTACCGACTACTTGTCCATCCTACTTTGGACTATAAGCCTTTTGACTCAATGCTGCGCTCGTGAATAAGCTGGTGCCCTGCGCTTGGCTTCTGAGTAGCGCTTTAGAAGTCTGGAGATTACGATTACGATATATGCCTAACTAAATAAGACATTGTAATTTTATTGTAAATGATACTTTAACATTTGAATGACAAGAGTAAATGTAAAACCAATGCAGCTTGACGTAAAACTGTCAAAGTCCCACTTTTCGTGGTGTCTGTGAAAATATTTCAGCATGCTTCTCAAGGTGATGTAATATAATTAAACTGACTCACCTTAGGTGGATTTAACTACATTATTGACTAGTATGGTTAAAGTTTTACAGCGCATCATAGCTCAACAATTTTCATAATAGGATGTTAGAAGTCTACCGTTTGGTGGTTGAATGGAACCGATCGAACTGCGTACCCTCGCAACGGCTGAACCACTGGGAGCTGTACCTGAGGATGTCCGCCTGAAAGAAAACAATTACAGATGTAAAGGCATTTCTGTGTATCAGCCATTATTACTACATAGCTGCCGAGAAACACATGATCACCCCACACACCTTCAAGCCTTTCATAGATTTAATATCACATATCAGTTTCTAATGATATTAATTTCTTTAGCACATAATAGTCACAAACATGCTAGTGATTGTAACGGTAATTTAAAAGTGCATTTATAGAGCACCTCTACAGGTGAACAAATGCTCACAGGTGCTCACGACTTTATCATCCAAGACGAATGGTCTTCACTTGCTCAAATGACAGCAATCAGATCACAAAAATGACACAGCACAATTTCAAGTGCAAGATGCAAACGAGATCTCAGTAATCAAAATGTCTGAAACCTTCGTCATTGAAGCAAGTGACAATCTAAATCATTTATCAGTCTAAAATTTACCTCACTAAACCTCAGGTTACGTGAAACTAAAACGAGCAGAGGACTGTTGTCGATATAGAGGAACCAATGGCTTCAACATCCACGATATGCCAACGCAGAACAAAAGAGAAAGCGTGAGTACCTGACGGCACTTGTCCCAGCGGTGGGCGGCGAAGGAGACGGCAGTGACGATGGTGGTTGCGATGTTACCACGGAGGCACCTGCAGCAATAAATAAACAAAAATACTTATCGATCATATTCATTAATAATAATAATAATAATAATAATAATAATAATAATAATAATTATTATTATTATTAATTGAACACATAATAATAATAATAATAATAATACTAATATTCATAATAATAATAATAATAGTAACAATAATGACAGCCCGTTGTTATTTGTTATCCCGCGGGTGAAATGTGCAAACTTCTACGGCCCAGCCCATGAGTTTTGTAATTGTGGGTCCCTCTAGCCAGGGGCTTCTATCCCTGTACAGGGTGGGTGCAACTTGAGACCAGTGAAAAACAGAGGGTATCAGAAATGAGCCAAAACTCATGTCAGGGTATTACACTCATTATGCTACATTATATTCACAAATACCATAAGCAGAATGGATGAAATGTTGGAAAAGAGTGAACCAGATGAGCTACTGACTTCGTGAGGAATATGCTCCTAATGGCTTCTTGGCATCTTTAGACGATGATGATGGCAGAGCGTTTCCGAGCACTGACTTCTCTTTAGCCAGAGGAGCTGGCGCTACAACTGGTACTGATGCTGCAAATAGAACAACCAATCCAGATGATGGAATCAAAGAGCATCAAAAGAAAAGTCACCTTAAACTATAAAAATATTATTAATTATTATTATCATTCTCTGTTCTGTGCTGAAAAAGAAAGCACAGAAGAGTGGAGACGTCAAACATTCAAACCTGCCTAAGGGCAGAGAACGAAAAGAATTATTATTATTATTATTATTAATTATGGATTTATTAAGTATCACCGAGCAATGGCCAAGCTTCCATTAACGGTGCAGAGCAATTACAAGTCAAGGACTTGTCTGCTCCCCATGGCCCACTCTATTACATTCAATTCTAATTTAAAAATTATACATTTTAGCCATGCCTGGATCAGGATATATCTGGGTATCAGCATTGAAGGGTGCTATATTGCACCGTTCCAATATGCTACTGAAATATCAAAAAATAACAATGCAAGCAGATAATGCAGTTGAATAAAAAGATAACTTCTTGGATCAGACCTTTTGGCTTTGGAGTTGGCAATTTGCTGCGACTACCAGCAGGCGTTACAGCGTTGGATAATCTCTTCTTAATTTCTTTCGAATTATCTTCCTGCTTCTTCGTTTGCTCCTCCTTCAGCCACAACAGAACGGATCGGTTAATTAACCCTTTAATGCCGGAGGGTATAGGATTTTACATACCATTTACTACCATCTCGGCATTAAAGGGTTAAGCTGCAAACGTATTCACAAAATACAAAATTGTGATTGAAAAGTTCTAAAAACTTTTGTAGCGCCAGTTCGGTCCATTTGCATGGCCACCACCATTCTGCGCAGAAGGGGTGTTCTTGGATCCATTTGCACAAACTGCAACACTGAAGAATCGAGCCTTTTCCATGGTGGGCCCAGTGGATGGAATGGGCTCCCGCAGGAGCTACATCTGCTACCTGGGTTCTTACTGAATTTTTTTTTATTCAACTCAAAAACTGTGCTCTTTCCCATGCTAGAGTCGGGCACGCTTCTGAGTAGTCCCTCTGAAGAGGCGCTGTAGGAAATCTTGAATGAATGAACAAGAAATAGTTTACATGATAGGAGTAAAAACATGCAAACACAGGTACAAATATATTGAAACACTCATATAATTATAAAGATTTTAGAACTAAACAGAAAGCAACATGTATCGAATCCATGCAAACCTCACCAAATCTAGTAATTTCTTTTCGTCTTCAAGCTTCTTGTCGTCCGCAATATCTTCTTCGCTCTTTATGACTTGCTGCAACAGATCCAATAAGATCCATTCATTTTCAGATATCGTTATTCACCTCATGTTAAGAATACGTAAACATCCTAAGATGCACATAGCTGCAGCAAAAGGAAGATGCAGTAAGTGTGTCACGATACAATATGAAATTGAATCAGCAAAACAAACAACATGGCAGTAATAAAAAAAGTAGGTACATAATGGTATGCCGACGATCTGGATTTAGGATAATACTGTTTTTTGAGCATTTGACTGTCTTAATTAATTCTACGAATTATATATGTTTAACCCTTTAACGACCAGCTACATACGGCATTTTAGTACATGCTGGTCATTAAACGGTTAATACCATGTCTGTACCCAAGATGCGAATAGCAATTGGTCACATAAAGAATATTCTTATCTAATCGTATTCTTCATGGTATCATTATCTTCATGGTATGCTGATGATGATATGCAATGTCTTCATTTTACTCCAATCCTACAGCCCCCAACTCTCCACCGTTCACACTGACTCATCCTCAACGAAATCAATCATAGCCGCTCCTCTGTTTCCCTCTCTGGGCAACCTCCATGATATGATGCAATGCTCATGAATAAGTTTGTGCCCTGCGCTCATCTTTAGAGCAGCGCTTTATAAATCTGGAGTGCAAAATTACGATTACGATGGTACGAGTCTCAAACTTACAGATTCGTACGGAACAAGAATGTTGCCCAGTTCAGTAGTCGCCTGTGTTCGCAAGAAAGACAAAACAAATTCAAATAAATTCCAATTCATGATTTTACACATAGCGCATAATTATAATCAAACATAACTTACAACTAACTCATCAACAGAAGATAATTCCAATTCGTAGCTGGTGAGTTTTCATCTAGTGTTTATTGCAAGAAAGACAATGAAAGGCCATGAAACTACTAATAGGTGCTCCTGTCTCCAGTGCATCTTGTGGGGTGTGGTGGTGTAGTGGGTAAGCTCGTCGCCTTGCAGCCGAAGGGTTGCAGGTTCGAATCCACCTTCAAGTCGTTGCGTATGGACCATGGCAAGTCCTTCACTTGTAATTGCTCAGCGCTTCAGCGTGAAAATCCGATGCAGTGTCCGCTCTGCATTCAGGAGCGCCTCTGAGTAGCGAGAGCTTGAAGGGGTGCTATAACAAGCGCACATACAAACAAACATACAAAAAAAAACATCCAAAAAGAACAGATTTCAAATGCTTATAGAAGAACGTGCCAGAGAGCAACGTAGGGAAAAGGCACAGCTCAAGAAGGAGGTATCAATTGGACCAAGAACAAAAGCAGAATACACAATTGAAGACAAGCAAACGCTCACTCGGTCGAGTGCCTCCAAGACGTCGCGATCCTTCTCGTTGAGCAGTCGGTCACGGACGCAATTCTCGAGAAGTTCACAGAGCGGAACGTCGGCGGGTTTCTTAAGAACGGCCTTCAGTCGCGGTAGAATGGCGCACAGACGCAGACGGATGTTTGGAACGCGGTCGTTGTGCAGGGTGAGGAGCGGTTTGTAGAACCACTCTTTGAAGAACGCACGCGAATAAAGTTCCAACGTCACCCAACATGCGTCGATGAAGAGACCTCGGTGGAAACAACTCTTGCCGGCCGCAAACTCTGAAAGTGACCGAAATCAACGACTACAATTCAATTCATTTATTGTAACCATCATCAATAAATTATTAGTCATAGAAGCATGCTTCACATAGCAGGATGGCAACAAGGAAGGACTTACATGCAAGGGATGAATATCCCGCTAACAGCATAGGCGCAACCACCCTATGGGACCCACGGGACGCGTCCCCTCCAACTTTTGAGTGGTCCCCTAACTTTATTATTATGGTCCCCCAACTTTTAGGACGTGATTCATTATGGTCCATCCAACTTTTAGGACGTGATTGCACCTATGGCTAACAGGGGCACCTAGTTACTTGTACTATTTTAACTAGTTGCTAGACGGCTAAAAGCATGAATTGAACAGTAGGCTATAAACAGTATGAAAAAGACAAATCATGTTTAATTAATAAACACACAAAAAAACAAATCGGATGCTCAAAGCTCTTTTTTACGCCTGGCCTGGGTAATAGGAGCACCCCTGAGTAGAAATCAAGACGAGATGCCACATAAATTCAGATTGCTTGATTGACTTCCATTAAAGCCGAGTTCACCTTTGACGAGACTTTGAAAGACCTTTTCCCGTTGCTCCTGACGAACGTTATTGCGCAGGAGCAGGAGCAGCGTTCGGACTAGAGCTCTTCGAACGGGTAGCGCCCTCTGTCAAAAACAATGAAACACTCACTGGAAATACTTCGACAGTTCTCTGTATTAATAAGTTTTCAATGAAACCGAAACATTATGACAAACGCATCACCTTAAGGTTTTTAATTACTTGCAGCAGTTCAAAGTCAAGTAACCTTTACCAAACCATGATCTTAAATTTTGACCGCTTCATTTACAATTGATATATTCTAATATTGTACTATATTCGACCATTAAATGTAAAGTGCTTATCTCAGCAAAAGACTTCCAGAAGCGTCCCCAGTGTGATCGACCCTGAGAGAAAAGGCAGAGAGAAAGTGTGGCGAGAAAGATGAGGAAAGAACACCAGTGAGAAAGGCGGAGTGAACTGATGGTGGAAGTATTGACGACCTACTGCCTTTCCTCACGATCCTATGCAACCGATCTATCAGTGAGACATGTTTACCAGCTTCACAGAAACGATCGATTCTTCTGCCTGTTCTTAAGCGTGATGGTTTAGATGTGAATGATCCAGCTAACTATCGTCCGATTGCAAATGTAACTTTTCTCTCTAAACTTCTAGAGCGCATTGTTGCTAATCAGTTGATTGCATATTTAGATGTTAATGAGCTGATCCCTTCGCAGCAGTCGGGCTTCCGGAGGTACCACTCCACAGAGACCCTTTTGCTCAGGCTGCTTTCTGACCTGTACTCTGCTATGGACCGCGGTCAGGTTACACTCTTGGCTCTCTTCGATGTTTCTTCTGCATTCGATTCTGTGGACCACTCCATCCTCTTACAACGTCTTTCTACATCCTTTGGGTTAGTTGGCCAGCCTCTAGAATGGCTGCGTTCCTTCTTATCCGACCGCTCAAACTGTGTGGTTATTGGTTCCTCTAGGTCCCTCTGGGTTCCTGCTCCCCTTGGTGTACCTCAGGGCTCCGTACTTGGCCCTCTGTTATATCTTCTCTACACGGCTGATCTCTGTCCTCTACTTGAGTCCCAGGAGCTCCTTCACCAAATCTTTGCTGATGACACTCAAGCTTACATACATTCTAGCCCATTTGACTCAGTTAACACTGTGCGCCTGATGTGCCTGACTGTTGACGTCCTTTCTTCTTGGATGGCGTCAAACCGGCTTCTCTTAAATCCCAGTAAAACGCAATTCATTTGGCTGGGCGGCCGTCGGCAACTTGAGAATATTGACCTGCCTCTGCTAGCTCAACTGTTTCCGGATGTTACTTTCTCTTCCACGGTCCGTGACCTGGGTGTCACCCTTGACTGTGAACTCAGTCTCACCCAGCATGTTAACCTTGTCGCTCGAAGCTGTTATTATCAGCTTCGTCAACTCCGTGTGATTGCTCGCTCTCTCTCTCATGATGCGCTAGTTGTGCTTGTTCACGCCTTTGTAACTAGTCGTATTGACCATTGCTGCTCAATCCTTGTTGGCCTTCCCCTTGGGGTTCTGGGACGGTTAGATCGGGTTCTACGCTCTGCTGCCCGACTCATCGGACGAATTCCTAAATTTTCGCCTGTCTCTGCTTACATGCGTGATGTGCTGCATTGGCTGCCAATAGCCCAACGCATCAATTACCGCATTGCTGCCCTTGTTTCTCGATGTATTCTTGGTTGTGCTCCATCTTATCTGCGCGTCCTCTGTCGTCCTGTCTCTGACATTGAAGCGCGTCGGGCCCTTCGCTCCGCTGCGAAGGGACAACTGCTTGTTCCACGGGCTCGCTTAGCTACCAGACAGCGCCGAGCCTTCTCGGTTGTGGGACCGTCAATCTGGAATGACCTCCCCTCAAACCTCCATCTCCTCCATCTGACCAGTCAATCTTTATTTCTCAAGTCTCTTAAATCTTTTTTCTTTGGTCGTGGCTGGGCTGGGAGCGCCTCTGAGTAGTTTCTTGAAGAGGCGCTATATAAATTCTAATAATGAATGAATGAATGAATGAAGTAAATTATATAGGGATCTATGCTTGAAAATCATTCACATTTCCACACGCTAACATTCAGCATATTTCAAAGCACACTTCTGCATCCTCAATGAAATATCAATTGTTTTATCAATCAATCAATCAATCAATCAATCAACCAATCAATCCGAATTTATATAGCGCCCCTTCAAGATCCCTTCTTCAATTACATTCATAAACCGTACAAAGAACCGTTCCTATGACAACATAACCCTCGCACGTCAATAAGAAATTCGTCGTAGTTTACATACCACGGAGCGAAGTCGTATAAACATGACAGAAAGTATCGTCTGATGGATTTGATCGGAAGTGAAGAACGAAGGAAGACACGCAAGCGACGTCACATAATGCTCCTGAAGACGCCAGTTGTTGGAGGCAAAGATGACCCCACGACACCGACCGATCTCCGTCAGGACCTCAGCCATCTGAAACATGACATCAAACAGTCAATCAAATCAATTAATCAGTCAGCCAATCAAATCAATCAATTAATCAGTCAATCAATCAGTCAGTCAATCAACTAATCAATGAAATCAATCAATCCCATTTATAAATCAATATTGCGCTCCTTCAAGATTTCTACTCAGAGGCACTCCCGATCACAGCGTGGACACCGAATCAGATTTTCACGTCAAAGCGCATGAGCAATTGCGAGTGAAGGACCTGCTCAGGGTCCCTACGCGACGGCTTGAGGTGGATTCAAATGCGTAACCTTCTGACTCTGAGGCACCGAACCCACCACAACAACACCGCATCTCACAATATAAATATATATATGATTGATTGTGCTGTATAAATTCCTAAATATACTGCACAAAACAGAAATAAACTTTTGTAAAATTCTGCATGCTACTTCGGATATTTGGCTGTTTGGACTGCTAAGATAACTGTCTCCTCCTACCTTGACTTCTACACCAGGAGCTTTACTCAAGGAAGCCAATGTATCTGAAAGCTGGAGAATGAGACCACCATCAAACACCTGAAGTAAACAGCAACAAAGAAAAAACCACGTCATCATTCGCATTTTCAACTTGAAAAGAAAACAGAAATTTTTTGAAACAATGAAGGAACAAACTAAGTATTGTATTGTATTAAAACATTTCTAAAGCACCACTCAAGGAGCTGACTGCAGCTGGTCGATCAACAGAAGCAAAGATTCTTGGTGCATGATCACTTGAAAATTTTCTCCTCGACTCACTCCCTTAGTCAAAAACGTCACCTATATCAACCTTGTGCAGCGTCAATTTATCCGATAACTGAAGGCTTCGCACATTCCTCAAAAATTACCTCAACACGATTGTCTCTGAGAAGCTTGATGAAACAATCGGCAACAACTGAATGTGAACTCGAGCCAACCAGTTTAGCAATCTACAAAAAAAACACAAGTAGGCATGTTAAGACAGTCAGTTGCTGGCCACTTAATTTCCTCAGTAGTAATTAATTACTTTGTTTATTACCTGATTAATTTGTGATACTTGTAATGCTCTATGTAACTTTATACTTACGGACCAATAAAAAAATTGATTGATTGATTGATTGATTGATTGAATTACTTGTTAATTACTCAGATTTCAATAGGATAGTCAATGCATATCAATTGCACTGGGAGCGCTTCTGAAAAGCTTTTGCTGACAGAAGCACCTTAAAATTGTCATTTACAATACAATACAATATACAATACAATACAATATACAATACAATACAATATACAATAATTATTAAATAAATTAAAATGTAAGTACACACTTCTCACAACACTCACATATTCTAAAATGATCAATTCAGCATAAAATTTCTTATAAAGGTTCAAGTACCAGGTAAACAATACTCCAGTGCCTTATAAAACCTTCCAAAACTTCTAGAGTTCATAAAATGTGCTCGCATAATGAAACTGTAAAAACCAGAATAGTTTTTTTCTGTATGTATTTCGTGAAATTTGGAAGCGATCGTTTGAATAATAAATGTCACCTCATGATACCGGGATGCAAGTTTTGTTCGGACGAGAACGCTGTCATCGTGACACAGCTGCGTCAAAGTTGCAGCCAACTCTGTCTTGAATCCCTTCGGACCGATAAAACTTATCATCGCCTGTATCACAGAGCAACAAAAAAACAGTTATCAATACTTCGTATGAAAACAGTATGCAACAAGAGATATCAAATAAAGAGATATCAAGAGATATCAAATGATATTACTGCAAGATACTAACTACTAGACTATCAAGATACTAACTACTAGACTATCAAGATACTAACTACTAGACTATCAAGATACTAACTACTAGACTATCATGATACTAACTACTAGACCAACTACTAGACTAGTATCAGGAATGAATGAGCACCTCTGAGGAGTTTCTCTTGAATTGGCTCTATACAAATGCATGATTACGATTAAGAATAGGATTTGAATGAATTTAAATTAGACCAAGACAAGAGGATTAAAACGTTTGAAGATTCGTAGAATATTCACCGGAAGATTACAAGCGGCACACTGACGACATTTCTCAAATTCGTCTTCCTCCTTTTCCTCATCCTCATAATCGGACAGCGTTGTCATGATGCCCTAGAAAGTTCACCAGGCAGTAATCATCAACAGTAATTAAAAATATTTATATTTAGCATTTTCCTGCTTGGTTAATGGAACATTATTGTTGGCAATTAATTAGGCGCCCTTGTAGCGGTATGGCCGTGTTATGGCGCCATATAAATTGTCGTTATTATTATTATTTATTAATTAACACCACTAGCTATTAGAAAAGTATTTAAAATCTTCCTGCTGCGATTGCAGAGTTTTTTAGACTGAGCGTGACATATAAACTGCTGAGTGTTTGACATTCAAATCCAAAGGGATCATACAGCATTGCGAATTTAAACCCAAACAGGAAGACATCTCTCTTACTGGATCACTATTTTAAAGATAAATATAATAATAATATGCTCACGGCAACTGTAACTGAACATTACAAAAGATAACTAGCAAATCATATAAATCATATATCATATATTGTAAGCAATGTATGGTTTAGAAAAGTCCACAAAAGAGTCTTCAACAAGTAGTTTCATTTGTTCTTTTCCCTGCTGTCAATTTTTCAATCTCAGAGAAAGCTTAGAAAATTATATTAAGTACAGGAGTTTTAGATGCTAGTTTTCTTTAAAGCAATGAATTTAAATTGTGAACAAAATAAGGACTCACTATAGGTGTCTTCGGTTTATTTTCCTGCTTCTCCGCAAGCGGTCTTTTTGACAGACCGATTTTACAAAGCTTTTTATACAGCTCTAGAAATTCTTTCTTTTGCTCGTCTGTGAAGATTGCTGAAACAGTCAGTTAAATATGAATCAGCATCTCAAATCAATTAGAAAAATTAACTTACATAAGGACCTAGAATAATAACAAACCACAAATTAAAGTTATCTCCTTTTAAAATTTGTTTCGATGAAGATATGAGCTGTTTGTGTTAATATCATTTGAAATTGCACCTAATAATAGAGATCAATATACTATACCAGCGGTTCCCAAACCGTGGCCCGGGGCCAAAAGTGGCCCGCGAGGCCTGACAAAATGGCTCGCCAGGCCTCAACAATGGCACTCATCTCTCAAAGAATTTTAAAAAATATATGAAAAAATTGACAATTTGGACAGGATAGAAATAATTACAAATTATTTTATTTTGAAGTCTATAAACATCAAATATTCTCCTTTGAATTAATTATAACAATTTTTACATGCTTTTAGTTAATTAAATATTAGCATTGTGGCCCCTAAATGCTCCACTGTCTTTTAACTACGAAAAACTGGCCCGCGTGTCTTCCAACTTAGAAAAAGTGGCCCTTCAGTCGAAAAAGGTTGGGAACCACTGTACTATACTATACTATTTTTGAATTTATAAAGCGCCTCTCACAGAACAACTTAATCAGAGGTGCTCCCAGTGCGAAGATCCCCTTGGAAAAAGAAAAGTTTTAAGGAAACGTATGAAATATATGACAGTAGTTGAAAAATCCAATAAGTCAGAATTGCTTTATATGCAGAAGAGATAGGGTTCTAAAATAAAGATGATTTGTCGATGTCGTACGTCGGAGAGCTTCGCAGAGTTTTCCGAAGTGTTGAGCAATTGCGGACAGAGTTTTGTCGTTCTCTTCGAGAGCTTGCGTGCAGTAGTTGGAAAAGATTGGAATCACCGTAGAAACCTTTGCATCTGAAATTTAAAAACCACACGCTGAAAATCAACTGTTGATATATAATTATAAAAATAATCAAAATAATAACAATAATAATAATGTAAAAGCATCACACAACAGTAGATTCAACTCAGCGGTTCACAACAAACTTAAATATAATGGGAGGTTTACAAACAGCCACATACTGATCGACTTGATCTATTGGTTCCAAGGACAAGGACTGCCATGGCCCAACACCGTGCCTTTGCTGTTGTAGGCCCTTCTTTGTGGAATGACCTCCCTCCCACTATCCGTAGTAAGATCTTATTAGGGGTGTCATCTTCAGCCCTTCGCTGATGGATGTTGAAGCCATTGAAGTCCTTTTTATTTCCTCGGGGCTGTCACGCTGAGAGCGCCTCTGAATAGCTAGTCTGTAAGAGGCACTTTATAAATGCTCATATACCATGTACCATACATTAAGCTCAACATATTAACAATTTTAATAATTTCATAAAATGCGTGAAAATATGCTAACAGCTCTAATTTTAACACAGTCAATGCCAGAACTACAATGGCGAACAATGAAGCTCTCTGAACCTAGATGCAGCAACAAAGTAGGACCTTACCATTATCGAGGAGTGGCAGGACGCTAACTAAAGTGTCAAGGCCAGCCAACCGGACCTCAATCTTCTCATCTTTTGTCAGCTCTACGAGTTCTGGCAGAATGGCCGTCTTTGTCTCCTCCACCCTATAACAAGAAAACTTTGGAATTAAAAAACACAATTCATAGCCAATATGGTGTTGGTCTCTTCCCATCAACAGCAAGAAAATTTCAAAATGAAAAGACCACAAGCTCTGAATAAGAATAGCAGCACAGCATTTGTCACCACCTCCTCCTCCTCCTCCTCCTCCTCCTCCTCCTCCTCCTCCTCCTCCTCCTCCTCCTCTCAGCAATAAGGAAACTTTAACATGAAACAACCACAAGCTTGTAGGGCCTTCTATAGATCTGGAATAGTCTTCTGTTGGACCTGTTACCGAGGTATAACTCATCAGTTTTTAAAGGCTCTTTAAGATTTATTTGCATCTTCTTAGATGGACTGGAAGCGCCTCTGAGTAGACTTCTTGAAATGAATGAATGAAGAAATAAAGATCTGAAAGAATATAACAATCTTAGTCTTTAAACTCCGCAACCAGAAAACTTTAAATTAAGAAAATGCAAGCTCTATACAAATGGCACTTGTCATTCTTCTCCACCCTGGAACCAAAAAATCTGTTAAATTAAAAAGTACCCTCAACGCTTAAATAAAAACAATTAGCTGCATTGGCAAGCCAACGGCAAATTTTCATCAAAGTATTAAAAAACGTAATTAAAACTAGCATTCTGCACATCAGATTTTCCGACCAAAACCCCAAGGGTCCACGTCAACATCAAGTGCATCATGTTTCATTACGTGCTCACAGTTTTGATTCGTACGCATAGGAAAACAAATGAAGCCCAAGAGATCCTGCATCATTCCCAATTACCTCAGACATAGCACACGATAATTCAACAAGGATTCTAGATTTTAAGCGACTCTGGAGTGAAGTCTGTAACCATGGCGACTCCATAGCAACTGTCGACATGAAATTTTAATGTCTTCTGTTCCCATTCCTATCCTCCAGTTGAGTTAGCCATTCGCAATAACAAAAATAAAAGTTGTCCCTTGCATATTAAAACGCTGTTTTGCCTGATTCTGCTGAATAAATATTTTCGACATAACTGAAAACTGTGCACTTATTTAGATACGTTAAATAGCCATGAATGAGGAGCTTTATAGAGATACAGGTACTGCAAAAAGACATACCAAATCTGAATGATTAAATAATTATAATATTACGTACATACTGGTAATAGTCTTTCATTAGCAGATACATTCATTATGCGCTCACCCTCTAGAGGCGACTTTGTGGTTTCACATGCACATAGCAAATGTTAAAAGATAATAACATAAAGATGGCTAGCAAGAAACTCACCCAAGGGCCTCTGCCACCGGGAAGAGCAGCCGCGACATACACGCCCTGACCTCATATTCGACATCCTGACACAGCGATAGGACGATCGAAAGTATGTCTCGTTTGACCCTTAAACGAGACAGCCAATCAAAACACACTATCACATCACACAATCAAAACACACAATCACATCCAAAGCACACAATGCAATGTTAGCATAATCTTGCAAATATAACATATGAAGAAGATATGGAAATGTCATTTTCAGGGTCTATACACTGAGGCCTCCTCTGTCCATAATGTAGTGCTAAAAAAGCTATATTACACTGAATCGAGTTATGAAGGAATCGCTTGACAAACAATGTCTGTCTCCAAGTCTCGCTCAACAAACTGAAGGAACGTCTCTTTTTCTACTGCCAGCTTCCTCACAAACACACACTCACAGTGAGAAGAGAAAGAGAAGACTCACTCAAATGCACTGAACTTTGTAGCAGCCTTCGCCAGAATCTGACACGCTGCAAGCCGCGATACGATTGGCTGCGATAGCTGACCCTTCGCAACTGCTCTGTACATCACCTACGAAACAATCAACAATAAATCATCATCAATCAATCAATCAATCTCATCCGTATTTCATGCACTTGATCCAATAAGCAAACAGGATTTCAGTGTCTCAATCAATATTTCAATCAGTCGTGCAATTGATTCGGTAAATAGTCGTCAATCAAAATCAGCATATCATCAATCAATCACTCGTTCAGCCAAATGAAATGAATACGAAAAAGTGTATGTTAATTCCCACCAGAGCGAACTAAATATTTGAAGAGAACACTACGGATAAATTATTTTAAGCTAATAATTAAGGATTTAAGAGTATAAAGAGACTAAAAAGAACATTGACGATCAAATATCTTAAAAGGAAATTGAGGATTAAGTATCTGAAGAGAACATTGAGGATTAAGTATCTGAAAAGAACATCAAGGATTAAGTATCTGAAGAGAACATCAAGGATTAAGTATCTGAAGAGAACATCAAGGAGTAAGTATCTGAAGAGAACATCAAGGATAAAGTATTTGAAGATAACATCAAGAATAAAGTATTTACCGTAGTATCTGAAGAGTACATTAAGAGTTAAGGATTTGAAGAGAACCGTGCATAGTGTTTCATTTAAATATAGTGCATAGTGTTTCATTGCAACTCGTAGTGTTTCATTGCAACCCGTAGTGTTTCATTGCAACTCGTAGTGTTTCATTGCAACCCGTAGTGTTTCATTGCAACCCGTAGTGTTTCATTGCAACTCGTAGTGTTTCATTGCAACCCGTAGTGTTTCATTGCAACTCGTAGTGTTTCATTGCAACGCATAGTGTTTCATTGCAACGCATAGTGTTTCATTGCAACGCATAGTGTTTCATTGCAACGCATAGTGTTTCATTGCAACGCATAGTGTTTCATTGCAATGCATAGTGTTTCATTGCAACGCACAGTGTTTCATTACAACGCATAGTGTTTCATTGCAACCCGTAGTGTTTCATTGCAACCCGTAGTGTTTCATTGCAACCCGTAGTGTTTCATTGCAACCCGTAGTGTTTCATTGCAACCCGTAGTGTTTCATTGCAACCCGTAGTGTTTCATTGCAACGCATAGTGTTTCGTTACAGTGCATAGTGTTTCATTGCAACTCGTAGTGTTTCATTGCAACCCGTAGTGTTTCATTGCAACCCGTAGTGTTTCATTGCAACCCGTAGTGTTTCATTGCAACGCATAGTGTTTCATTGCAACGCATAGTGTTTCATTACAATGTTTCCAATCTCAAATGGGCAACAGATTTCTGAGCTTACGACCTTCCATGAACCAAGCAAGCCACACAAGCCACACACACAGCTGGCTTTAATCTCCCTCTTCCAGTTTATGTACCACACTTCCCCTTAAGCCATTCATCATCTGTACAAGGAAACGACCCTTAACACTTCCTCTCCCCATAAGTTAGCCGCTGTTTCCAACCTGCTCCATCCACCCTCACATAATAAAGCCTCCCTTACCTTTCCCATGATGCTCCTGGCTCTAAATCACACAGCTGTTGACCACATGTGCAAGTAACACGAACGCTTTAACTTTAACAATATTATCAATAATGTTATCAGAGGGATCTCAAAGTAGTGGCAATGGACAACGTTGCACTTGCGGAAATTTCCATCTCTATGATTCCGTCGAAAGATTCTCCAAGTCTGGTCGGGCAACGTTCAATCGAGGATTCATGCACACGTGTATTTCTAATCATTTTAATCCTTAAGCCAATAAAAGCACCAAAACATCACCAATACTCATATTCTGACAGTGCCAGTCCCAAGCCTGGAGAACGGAGGAGGGTAACGCTAATCATCCATGCTATGAGGCAGTCATCAACCCTTTACCCGTTCATTTTTCTCTTTAAGCCCGTGTTTTCAGATAATATTCTCGGGGCAAACGGGTAAAGGGTTAAACAGTGAAAACTAACTGGCCAGCATTCATCTAAGGATCATTCGTAATCTTTGGAGATGTAAATAAAAAAGGTGTTACGGAGTCCACGCAGCGATAGGCACATATACAAACAAACAAACAAACAAACAAACAAACATTTAACACAACCAGACCCATCCAAGGAAGCACAAGCGTAAGTATCGTACCATCACATGATACCCCATAATGCGATCGGGGAGCTACTGTTTGGGGAATACCCATAATTAAGACAACACCAGATAACACCACAAACGAGCCAGAGGGAGGGATTCCGTTAAGGGAAAAACCCATAATTACGACACCATTAGCAAGAAGATACCAACAACAAAGATAAACAAAGCACAAAATATGGCAATCAAGAAGACATAAGGATGCCTTCGGAAGAGGCAGAACATCCATTGTGGATGCGGAAGATGATGGCTTGGCTGCTGATGCTGCTGCACCACGAGAACAGATGCTGCAGACCAATGCCAAACTCTGCAAGAGAGAGACAGAGAGATGGCGCCAAAAGACTTCACCTGTTATTCGACCTTTTGATGGATAGGGAATCACTCGTGGACTGACCTCTTTGCTGATGATCTCCTTTGGAAGCAATTCCATGACGGCAAGCAGTGTTTCCAGCCATGCGATCGATAACTCTGAAGCAAACAACATATATATATATATATATAAATTTATATATATATATAAATATATAAATATATATAAATTTATATATATATATATATATTTATATATATATATAAATTTATATATATATATATTTATATATATATAAATATATATATATATATAAATTTATATATATATATATAAATATATATATATATAAATTTATATATATATAAATATATATATATATATATATCTTTTATTCACCAACATATGACATGACTGACACCGGCAGGCTTCCTGGATGTTTATTCGGACCATCTGTGGTTTCAAATTATATATGCATATACCGTATATATTATATATAATTATATATAATTATATATATACACATACGGAACTTTATATACACAATTCCAGACATACGCTTACTGTATATACATGTGTGCGTGTGTGTGTGTGCGTGCGTGCGTGCATATAATATGTATAAATACACACACACAACAAAATCACTAGATATCATCCAGAGGTTTAAAAATGAAATCTTTGGATGACACCAACATGTAAGAGCACCAATGTTATAATTCACCAAAAAAAACCAGGCAGTTGTCAGCTAATAAATAAATTTTTATATAAAAATAATATTCAATTGCTTACATTATACAGATAAATAATGGACAAAAGACAAGATAAAAAAGACGGTGAAGTGATAATTAGTATGGCTTTAAATATGCCGAGAAAGTCTCTTGAGCAACAGAGAAATAAAAATCAACGGCAAAAGTTGCATATGACAAACTGAAACCAATATGTGCATTGTGCAGCAAATTACAGCAGGATACTAGACTCAGCGTTCTGTCAGATTACATAACATGTGTGTGTGTGTGCATGTGTGTGCATGTTTGTTTTATTATAAATCAAATGTTTGGATGATACCACACTCAAACTGACAACGTGATAAATGACAGCTAGAAAGTAAGAGAGGAAAAAAACGGTAGGCTCGTTTCAAGCCACTTCTTAATTAAACAAAACGTCAGATATTCAAATCAAGATCCTAAATCAACAAACTCACTTCGTTCAAACTTCAAACGTAGTCTAGCTAATTAAAGTACATTCCCACCGCCTCACATGCCTCACTGTACCACAGCCTTTAAAAATGCACTGCCCAGCTTGTAACACTGTACGAGAAGCTTTTTCGAAACACGCTCACAGCTCTATAAAAACCTCCTCTGTATGTATGTACACTTATTATATAGCGCCCCTTCAAGATTTCTCCTCAGAGGTGCTCCCAAATACAGCACAGACACTGAATCGGAGTTTCACGCCAAAGCACATGAGCAATTGCGAGTGAAGGACTTGCTCAGGGTCTCTACGCGGCGGTTTGTGGTGGATTCGAACCTACAACCTTTAATCTCCAAGGCA
Source organism: Lumbricus rubellus (assembly GCA_945859605.1). NCBI lineage: Eukaryota > Metazoa > Annelida > Clitellata > Crassiclitellata > Lumbricidae > Lumbricus > Lumbricus rubellus. The sequence continues at coordinate 7,597,444 of OX243823.1, read as the reverse complement.
CCAAGCCTATACACCACTATGCCCCCGCTACGCTCCAAAGCAACCACCAGAGAAGTTTTTACACAGAAGGAGCAGCAGTGGATCAGCAGGCGCGACATAGCATTCATCTGTCGCTATCAAGCTGCCAACATCTAAACTAACGATCGTATTATCCAAAAGCAGATAAGCGTGGAACGGTGGAAGACAAGATTGATCAGGTCAACAGGTAAGATAAACTGTTTATTAACCTGGATCTCTGCTGTCAAGACTGAGGAGAATTGTCGGCAGGAATGTCTGCGAGTACGTCTGAATCGGAACGAGTTTGCGCTGGAGTATCTCGAGGAAGACGGTGCCTGCCACGCGCTGCGTATCGACGGCCGCCACACGAACCACTTCCTACGAAAAAGAAACGCAACACGAAATAAACAAAACAACTCGGTAAAAATACTACTACCGGCCGCAGCAGGTCGAAAGGAGATTAGCAGAAACTGTTCCAAGCATTGTCTTTTATTAAGAAAGACAATTCATCAAGCAAACACTTGGTTATTTACCCCCTCCCCCGCCCCGCTGTTGCAATTAGAGTACTACTATATAATTTAGAAGAATAAAAAAACCAGTTTGACACAAATTACTCTTTTGTTGCTTATCAATTCCACATGAAGCAAACAGAAGAACGAAACCGTTAGATAAACGCTCAGCGGAGGTACTTAAAAAGCAATGTATTAAGTGACTGATATACACATAGACCCGCAAACAAGTGCACACACACACACACGCAAATATACATGTATACGTAAACACATGCATGCAAACACATACACACATGCATGGATACATACACACAAACACACATGTGCATGCATGAATGTATGACACAAACACTCACATGCATGCATGAATGTATGATACAAACACACACGTGCAATTGTGCATGCATGAATGTATGACACAAACACACATGTGCATGCATGAATCTATGATACAAACACACATGTGCATGCATGAATGTATGACACAAACACTCACATGCATGCATGAATGTATGATACAAACACACACGTGCATGCATGAATGTATGCATTGCCCAGTTCAGGTGACACCCATGCCACTCTGTTCATATTATATAAATCAACAGCTAATCAGTTCTTCACTCTGACATCAATGATTTAATTAATTTATCATAAATCTTTTACTTTGATTCTGCAATTTTTGCATCAGTCACCTCTCTCCTACATTAGAATTAGTTTTAAAATAAACAAAGGAAAAAACTTCTGCAAGATCAAATGAACACGAACAGGTGTAGCAGAACTAAGCAGCAGAAACTCTTGGAGATGGCAAAACCATCCCACTGCGATAACATTTAACCTCCACTGTCTAACCCGCTGTTATTCATGACAACCTCTGACACCGACTATCTGCAACAGGTATTAGCTAGTTCAAGAATCCAGCTAGACTAGCATCCATAACACTCCAGGCAACTGTCAGTTCTACAAGCATCCCTCAATCCCATTCGCGGCTGGGCTCCCCAACCATGAAATGCCGTGAAACAGATGCAGAGTTGCTCCCTACAGATCTCGGCATTTACGCGGCATCCTTTCAGAGGCTCTCAAAACCATGTTACACATCGAAAAACCACGTATACGAACATGTGCGGCTTTAACTGATTCCACCTGATGGAAGAAGAAGAAAAAAATCAATCTCTTAAGCCCAGTCCTGAGAAAGTAACAGGGCATGAAGTGCTAGCACCTTCATTTTCTTAAGCTTGGCCTATGAGAGAGAGTGTGAGACGTCGTCCTCTCCCTCGCCATCTGTTCTACCCACCAACAGTGTACGGCCAGTGTACTCATTATTCCCCAGTTGGATATAGGAGGTGCAAACGGAGCAGAAATATCAAAACGAAATTTTTGCCCAGGTGGAGATTTGAACCCATGATCTCCTGACTGAATAGCCAGCATGCTATTCACTACACCATGGAACAACTGCCGGAAATGGGCCATGCATGATTGTAGTTAACACAACTCAATGGGGCTGTAACATACTAAACTCTAAAACAATAGCCTAGTTTAGGTTTCTCATATATGGTGTGGGACAAAGCCAGGTATATATGCTGTGATAAAATAGGTCCTTGCACCATGGAATGGCCTTCCCCATCTTCTACGGGCTAAACTCACGTCTGGTATCTTCCTCGCATCCTCTCGTTCTCTCTCAAGACACATCTTTCCCCCCGGGGCTTCTGTACTGAAAGCACTTCTCAATAGTCTATGCTGCAATTAAAAGGCGCTCCATAAATTCTTAGATACAATACGATACGCTTAACCCAGATACGGCCAGTTGCAACAAGGTCAGGGTTTCTAATTAATCAAGTTCATCTAAAATACTCTTAAAAGCTCATTTCGTACTTGAACGTCCCTCCAAAATGACAGTTTCAAGAGCATAATCTTCTAGCAATTTAAAAGCAATAAATGTTTTGCTCTCACGGGACAAGTGGTTAGTAAAAATTTCATGGCAAACTTAACCACTTAGACCTTAACACCTGACAGCATAAATCATTTGTGTAGCAATTACCTTTCATCGATAATAACATCATTATAGAAACATTAATTAAATCAAGCTGCTTAACTGCTAATACACTGATGAATATCGTATGAGACTTAATATATATATATATATATATATATAAATTCTATATATATATATAAATTCTATATATATAAATTATATATATATAAATTATATATATATAAATTATATATATATATATTAGATACGTAAATACAATACGTACTCTGACCTATGTATATAAATATTATACGCAAAGACAAAGTCCATTGTCATTGACTCTGCTAGATTGCAGTCATCAAACTTGGTGTCATGTTTCAGCAGACCAAAGCAGAGACCCAGAGAGAACATTATTAGAAGTAGTATTTAATTGCTATTATTTATCATTATCATTACATTTTAATCCAAGTTAGACATGATCACTCAGATCATACAAAATATTGTCAGGAGACAGAAAAAAGGGTATCTGCATGGAAATGCTGCATTATTATTATTTTTTGGCCCCCAGGCAATCCTTCGGGAAAGCAAAAATGGGGGGCCGTGGGGGGGTCTTGTGGAATGATTAGTCTACACAGAAGATTTTGCCTTTGAAAGAAATAAACATCGTCATTGTTGTCATCATCCTCAAAAACATTGTTTATTATCATTATTATTAGATAGTATTTTTATTATTATTGGTATTATTATTATTAGCATTATCATCCCATCGATGCATATGATCAAGCGAAAATATCTAATTTAACCAACCATGATTCGGAACATCTGTTATTAGAAGATCCCTACACAGTAACTGACTCAGAGAAAGAGAAGAGGGAGGAGGAGAAGAAGAAGGAGGAGTAGGAAGAGAAGGAGAAGGAGGAGCAGGGGAGGAGAAGGAGGAGCAGGGGAGGAGAAGGAGGAAGAGGAGCAAGAGAAGAAGGAGGAGGACAAGGAGGAGGACGAGGAGGAGGACGAGGAGAAGGAGGAAGAGGAGCAAGAGAAGGAGGAGGAGCAAGAGGATAAGAAGGAGGAGAAGGACGAGAAGAAGCAAGAGAAGAAGAAGGAGGAAAAGGACGATGAGAAGGAGCAAGAGGAGCAAGAGAAGAAGAAGAAGGAGGAGCATGAGGATAAGAAGAAGGAGAAAGATGAGGAGAAGGAGCAGGAGAAGAAGAAGGAGGAGGAGCAGAAGTAGAAGAAGAAGAAAAAGGAAGAGGAGGAGGAAGAGGGGAAGGAGTTCTGAACTCATAATTTCTACGTTACAAGGCAAGTACAATAAAACCACAAGGAGCATGAATTATCTCTCCCACAGCTTAGCGACTCACCCTGATCTTTGGGATGATACGACGAATGCACATGTCATAGTTCTCGGCCAGCAGCTCTGGAAGACTGCTTAGAACGCTCAATCGCTGCACCTCCTGTCCCGAACTGTAACACAGAACGCACGAAACTTCACAGCTTCAATGAATTTTCATCAATACACCAATTTTTATATTCGTAAACTTAACTGTAGTCAATTTAAACACTGGCTGATTTTTTTAAATTAGGAATAAACAGAACATCAATGTAACAGTGCACATATTCGATTGTGCATTATGCTTGTACTTGCATACACATACTTGTGTGTGGGCAAACACATATTGTTTGTGCATACTTATGTGTGTACTTGCATACTGAAGCCACAGCACTTGGCTGCTACAGATGCGTGATAGCCAAGTGCTGCAGATATGATATTGAAAGACTCCATCAAACCTGGTTAGTGCCTAGAAGGCGATGCCACACTATGTGATCTAGTAATCTTGCAAGTACTATCCAGGGTTAGTACTTGGAAGCAAGCAATCAGCTTCCATCTTGTTGGGGTTGATAAACAAGTTCCTAGATGCCAGCCAGGTTAGGTGCCACACCTGTATTTATCAAGACAATTTATTGTACAGGGTTTTAAGACCTCTCAATTCTTTGCACATGTGGCCACCTAACTGAGCAAAACAAAATTAATGTTGCTAAAAAAGGTGTGCATCTGTAAAAATCTGTGCAGTTGCAAAAAATGGCATGCAGTTATAAGAAAAGTGCACCATCGCAAAAAGGTGTGCAGTTATAAAGAGGTGTGCACTGTGCAGCTGTAAAAAGGGTGTGCAATTGTTAAAAAAATGACATGAAGTTGTAAGAAAGGTGTACAATTGTAAAAACGGTGTGCAGTTGTAAAGAGGTGTCCAGCTGTAAAAAGGGTGTGCAGTTGTAAAAAAGGCATGCAGTTATAAGAAAGGTGCACAAAATTGTAAGAATGGTGCGCAGATGGAAAAAGAAGGCGTGCAGTTGCAAAAGTAACATGCAGTTCTAAGAAAGTTGTTTTGGTGGATTTCTGTCATCACTTCAGCTATAAATATTCCTTCAAGACCTGGAATCATACTCGTTCACAGAGAGTCGTACGACTCGCAATGTTCCCTTTACTGTTCTAAAAATCTCTGAGAAGCAGCACTCCAGAGCTTGAGTTACAGTCTTCGTATCCTGTGTGTTAATGTAGTTGAGTGGAGTCCGTGAATGATGGATATATAGTAAGAGGAACCCCTGAGACCACTAGATACACTCTTGTAGCAACCCAACTATGATCGATATATACCCATAAATAGCCCGCACCGCATTCAGCAACTCTCTCTGGCTTGGTTGACTGTAGGGCAAACATCTCCATGTATTGATGGGTCTGCAAGTGTACAACTGTACATGTCCCTCTGTGTGTGTGTGTGTGTGTGTACACGTGCGCACGTGTGAGCACATGTGTGTGTGTGTGGTTTGCTCGCATGTTCAATTGTTCATGCGTTTACAAGATACTCGTGTAACCGTTCGCATGCATGTTCGTGCATGTGTGTGTGTGTGTACATATATATATATATATATATATATATATAATTGTGTGTGTGTGTGCGTGTATGTGTGTGTGTGTGTGTGTGTGTGTGTGTACGCATGCGTGTGTGAGCATGTGCGGGTGTGTGTCAGTGTGTGGTTTGCTCGCATGTTCAATTTTTCATGTGTTTACAAGATATGTGTGTAACCGTGTGCATGCATGTTCGTGCGTGCGTGCGTGTGTGTGGATTCGTGCCTCTGCGTTCCAGTCAAAGAAAAGCAAAAAGGTAACACGGCTGTTTAAAAGTCTGCTGCAAAAGCTCAGAGCAGAAAGATCATGGAGCAAAAGCACCAATGCGAACCATAGTTTGCTCCACAAACAACAATAACAGAAATAAAGCCTATTCAGGTGCTTGCACTGAAAATGACGTCACAGCATCAGCAGCAGTTCATCACACCCTATATCGCAACCACCGCATGGTGGAAGAGACCTATATCTTATCGGAGAGCAGAACATCCCCTTCAGATAATGAAGGTACAGTTGTCGTTGTTTACTTCTTTGAACAGTAAGATAGCTTATTATCACATCGACTGGCAAATAAGTTGGCACTGATTCATAGATTAACATAGATTAGTCCCTCTGAACGAGAAAGATTAAGCTAACCTGAGGGGCAACCAGGGCTTAAAGTGTGGCTGGACGGTCATGGATGGTCCCCATACACTTATTTTAAAATCTGAATGCCGTCCTACTATTTATTGGCCAGTCTGGAAATGCAATGGGCGTCCAAGCACTTCTTTTGGAAAGGTAAGGGGGCGTCAAGGCAATTTTTTTTTACACTTTTAGCACTGAGGGCAACTACGACACGACACAAGTTCTAGCGACTTCAATTTCTCAGTCTTGGCATATGAAGACAGGCAGCCAGCCCGCTCCGTTGCCCCGTCGCATTCTCATTAACGGTCTCTGATTTTGAAGCGCTCTTTTCATAGTCGAGTTCACTAGGGTTGCTAATTGAACAAAGCTATATAATATGGTTTATTGTTCCATGAGAGAGATGAACCAAAAACATTCGAATAGAAAATCTGGTATCCTAACCAATAGACTATCATTAATTAACGTACCCAGACCTGATGATAAATTATGAAGAATAACACTTTTTACATCATGCTCAAATTCAGCCGGATCCCGCCTGATCTAAGACCTCACATTTGAGACCAGACAAATCAAGATAAACAACAAATGGTAAACGTGACACTGACAAAAAAATCACTAACTCATGCCCGTTGCTACTGCAGGATTGTCATGAAAAGAGACCAAGGAAATAAAATCGACACATATCTTGTAAACACATGAACAATTGAACATGCGAGCAAACCACACACTGACACACACACATGTATATATATATATATGTATATATATATATATATATATATTCATTGCCACATCTCTGTTGGTGACCGTGTTTTCGTCTTATCTATAATTCCTCAGGTGAACCTCGGCATACCTAATGAGTCATAAATCACTCTTGAAAGCAACAGGTCAAGACACACCTTACAGTCTATCACAGCGCATGACAGCGTTCCCAACCCGTGGCCCGCGGGCCAAAAGTGGCCCGCGAGGCCTCAAAAATGGCCCGCCAGTTCTCAAAAGTGGCCCTCCTCTCTCAAAGAATTTACAAAAATATATGAAAAAATTGACAATTTGGACAGGATAGAACAGATAATTATTTTCTATTACAAATTATTTTATTTTGAAGTCTATAAATAACATTAAACATTCTATTTTGAATCAATTACAGCAATTTTATTTGCTTTTAGTTAATTAAATTTTAACATTGTGGCCCAATAAACGCCTTAATGTTCTTTAACTACGAAAAAGTGGCCCTTGTGTCCTCAAACTTAGAAAAAGTGGCCCCTAAGTCAAAAAAGGTTGGGAACCACTGGTCTAACAGGTCAGCTGAATGGCTTAATTAATATCTCACTGCCTTCAATCCCTCATGTGGCAATCACAGTATGTTACTACGAAATGTTGTTTGTTTTATTCACTAGTGTAGGATTGACTATGGTAATAAGGATCTGAATGAGTGAAGGTTCCAGTATTTCAAGGGTATACCACTGCAGAGTAAATTCAAAGACAGGAAAGTCTTCTCGAAGACTTTTGTAAGGTCAACTCAACTTTTTGCTTGCAATCAGTTTGTTCTTGCGGCAATCTTTAAGCGAATAGTCACAAAAAAAGCATAAACCACCTCTTACAATTTTAAAAAATTACTTTTAAAGGAATTTGATCACCGGGTTGTAAACAAAAAAAACTGACTTTCGTTTTCAGAACTGAAACCAGATTTACAATTTTCGCTTAACATTCATAGGCGGAACTGTGATAATTTGAGTTATTATCATTCTGTTGTGTGGTGTTTTAATAAACAGAACTTTTCGATCAATAAATCATATAAAATATCAAATAAAACTCAATTATGTATGACACTGAACAAATTACAAGCAGATATGCGATACGAGCCACAAATTATGAACAGTCAATTATGCAACAACATTGAACAAGACAGAAAAGATTATCATTGTCATATCCAATCAATTAGTCAATAAATCAATCAATCAATCAACCAATCAATTAATCAATCAAATTTATTGTGCACTGTTTCAATTCATTTTACATGTAAAGACAAAATATAGGCCTACGTACTCTGTTACTGGCCCCATGACATGGAAAGGGCTCCCATTGTCTATACGCCTTATGGCCTTATGCGTAGGGTTAGCTCGGACACATTTATATTGCAGCTTTAAAAGCAGTACTTTTCAGCCGAGGTTGGGTCTGAGAAACATTCCAGAGTAGTGACCTCTAAGGGGTTCTATATAATTCTCCATGATTGACAAATGAATGAATGAAAAGAAAGGGTCGAAACAGGTGGGTGTATACAAGAGAGCAGAAGGGCATTGAACTGCTAGCCAAGCATCCTGTCACAACCTGGCATATGATCAGTAGTTTCTTGGTACTGCAACAGAACTACAATTATTGATGCCCTTGAGACATGTGATATAAATAGGACCAGATGTACAGATATGCCATCTGTACATCTGGTCCTATTTATATCACACGTCTCTTTCAATCTTTCAATCGTGCATTTGTTTTCAGAAAGAACAACAGAACGAAGAACATGTGTTCATCCGTTCAGACATTTTCTCATCCTCTCGTTGTTCATCGACCGTTCAAAAGCAAGATATTGTTTTTGGAGCCTCAACGCAAAACGCAATCTTTCTGATTTGAAAGATCTGCGAAAGAACAGACTTTTATAAGCGTCAGCAATATAAATCGTCTCAGTGCACTGATCAACAGCATCTTCAAATTAATGTTGTCCTCAACACTAATAATTGTGGGGTGCGGCGGTGTAGCGGTGGTGCCTTGGAGCCGGAAGGTTAGAGGTTCGAATTCATCTCGCCACGTAAGAACCTTGGGCAAGTCCTTCACTCACAATTGCTCAGCGCTTCGGCGTGAAACTCTGAAGGAGTGTCCGCTCTGCATTCGAAAGCACCACTGAGTAGAGAGAACTTGAAGGGGCGCTATAACAAATGCGCAGCACTGCGCATACAAACAAACAAATTAATATAGGATTGCTGTTCACTTTCAGCCCTGACTAAGGGTCAGGCAATTCTTTGGTCGACCTTGACTGCACGCACATTCTGTCAACTAAAGAAACTCTTTTCTTGTGCTCTGGTCTTGGAACTGTGTTGTGCAGTTGCACTTGTAGATTTGTTCTAAACTTTCTGGCAACACGGTTTACTCCATCTACTGCACTGTCAATGACAGCTTGGTGTTGCCACAGAGGGCCCAGACTACCTGCAAAAGCTTTGTTTCTCCACGGGTATCCAAGCCTTCCAAGGCCACCGCCCCTCCATTCTGCACAGAAGGGATACCCTTAGTTCCATCTCACCACCTAACGGTTCTAAACCACCACCCCAAACCACTCAAAAAGTCGGTCTACTAAAACCTGGCTAGGACAGAATGACCCAAGATATTTAAAAAACCGGGCAGAAACCTGGTCAGGCCATTCCGATAATTATACACTCAACCAGCACATATATCTGCATACACTTATATGCAGAGGTGTTCCATATATAGATCAAAATAATTACATAATTATACTTAATTGCATCAGGGCAATTCGTGCAGAAAATGAGCCGCGAACAGGTTTGCTTTTACCCCATCCGAAGTTCTTATGGCTAGTAGACAAATTGGACATAATTATTATATGCATATCGGTAGTAATGGGATTTAATACGGTTATTACCCTGTTGCCTTAGAATGTTTGCTGGGCTGTAGTGAGTGTTCATTGTAGCCCTTAATCTAACTGACACATCTAGTCCAGGCTGTTGACTATCATGAGTGTAGATGTAAATGCTTCCTATGCAGGAAAATATGCTGATATTAAGCAGACAGCTGATACACACTCCTCTGTTGGTCGAGTCAGATTTTATTAATTAAATTCCTAACTTATATTGTGCTATCATCTATAAATATAAATGGGAACACAAATTGACCACAAAAACATAGATAAGCACATATGTTTTGTTGATAGACACATCAAACAGACCACCAAGATAGATGGACAATGGACATCAAACTGACCATATAGACAGATGGACACATTAAACTGACCACAAAAAAACAATTCTCTAACAAATCAGTGGTCCAACAGAAACAGATAAGAGTTCTGCATTCAAGATTTCGTTGTGCTTCACTAGCTCCCTCTGGCAACATCGACAAGGACATGAGTACATCGACACTACACCAAACTGCTCTGCTCACGAGTATCCATCATGGATAAATACTGAGCATAAGAAAACTGACACAGCCAGCACCAAGTGCCAAGGCCGCAGCTAGGGGGGGGGGTGCTTTGGGTGTTTGAACGCCCCCAAAATGAAAAAAGTAAAAATAATATATAAATACATTTACTAGCACATAATGTAGGGACTTCAGTGTGTATTGATTACTAGTCTTTAATAACAACACTAAGGACAGCATAATTTGGTGCAAAAAATTAATCACACTCTTTGCCACAATTAACCATTAAACACTAGATACAGCCGTCTAAGTTCTAGCTGGAAGCAATTATATTTTGAAGTTTTAATTTATCCTCATTCTTCCATTGAACTGCATAGTTGCAGTTTGTGCAATGGAACCAAGAGCACTCCCTTATGTGCAGAATGGATGGGAGTGGTGGCCTTGGATACCCGTGAAGCAACAGAGCTCTCGAAGGTAGTCTGGGGCAACACCAAGCTGGCATTGGCAAACCAGAGCAGCTATTTGAGCAGGATCAAATATCAATCAATCAATCAATCAATCAATCAATCAATCAATCAATCAATCAATCAATCAATCAATCAATCAATCAATCAATCAATCAATCAATCAATCAATCAATCAATCAATCAATCAATCAATCAATCAATCAATCAATCAATCAATCAATCAATCAATCAATCAATCAATCAATCAATCAATCAATCAATCAATCAATCAATCAATCAATCAATATCATACAAAGCTTATGACACCTCAAATGTCAACAAAGACTTATTGGTGATTTCTCTTCCCCATATACAGTCAACGGTGATTTTTCTGGTAGCCTACAACAGTTCTTAGTAACACAGATGAAACTGAAGAGGAGAGGCAAATATTCTAGGACAAACAGACAGACAAAAGAAACTACCTTCCCCACCCCATTATTCACCAGACAAATAAATCCAAACACCTCTCAAACACAATCAAGTGTTTATACTTAAAAAAAACTGCCGTAGGAATTCAAAAAAGGTCACATGCACTTTAAAAATCCCTCAAATTTATGCCAACGCTTGAAAAAAGGTCAGGCTTTATAAACAACCAAGCGCTCTACTTAATCTGTCTGTCCGCTGCCTGCCTGTCTGTCTGCCCATTTGTCTGTCTAGCTATCTTTTGTTGCCTGTTCCCCTACATGTATCTCTGTCTGTCTGGCTCTGTCTGTCTGGCTCTGTCTGACTGTCTGCCTCTATTTCTGTACACCTATTTTTCTTTCTGTTTCTCTGCATGTTTCTCTGCCTAGCTGGCTGTCTGTCTCTGTCTGGTTATCTGCCTGCTTGTCTGTCTGTCTGCCTGCCTGCCTGTCTGTCTCTGTCTGTCTGAACTTTGTCTGTCCTCTCACTTTAAGGAAGCCCACTGATTTTCAAAGGGGACGAGAGACGTAAGAACCCTTATCAACTTACAACCTCACGGTCTCATCTGGTGACCTAGTCAGCATTAACTTAGTCGACTTGAAAAGACCCGGCACACAGTCCAGACAACCGTCTGACAAGGCACGTCTAGACTAACAGACTTTTCCAGTCAAGGTCAGACGAATGTCACCTGAAATATTCTCAACTGGTGTCTGGTTCAACCAAACTGGTGCCACATAAGTCAAGTGATAGCAAGTACACAGCAGTCAAGCGCCAATGAGGCATTCCTAATGCCTTCCATATGAAGAATACATCCCTCCATCCAAGCATTGCAAGAAGTAGGAGCATTACATCAAGAATGAACGGCTCGCTATCTTTTTAGCCGTGGCTGGGCTGGGAGCGCCTCTGAGTAGACTTCTTGAAGGGGCGCTATATAAGTTTTCGGAATGAATGACTGAATGAGTGCTGTGAGAAGCGCATTAGAAATGTCCAAATACAATACAAACACATACTAATGAACTTAGCAGATGAACTGGGACGTCATAAAAGCAAAGGCTAGCGAACTTAACTTAGTAAAATTAATGTTTGTTAGTTAAGAAAAACTGGTTAAGTCCCCTTCATCTTTCTCATTTATCTAGCATACTAGCACTGTATATAAATGTTCTTAGTCATATGTAATAAATCAACTACACTACTGCTTGCACTTTGGCAATGCCAGTCCCAAGCCTGGAAAAATGAGGAGGGTGACACTAATCATCCTTCATATGAAACAGTGTCGTTAAACAGCAACAAGCATATGTAATATTCCAACAGGAAGAGTTCAACCCTTGTCCTACCGATTTTATTAACCCTTTAGTTGCCATTTTGACACCTACAGCAGAGAACTCTTGTGAATGTATCTTCATTGAATATACGGTACTTTGCTTTTCACTCATGTGCGTCTTAAAAAAACCCAGATGAACTGAAAAGTTGAAAACACCCTGTAATACGAAATTAACAGACACACTACTGGTAGTAGAACTTATATGCGAACTGATAGACTACTGAATTACAGATTTGCACTTTGACAGGAGGGCAGCTGACAGGTCTGAGCGCCTGACTTGTGTTGTTACATGATATACTACTCTCACATGCACGCTATACAATGTACAGACCGTACGTGTAAGTCACGAGTAAGGCGTGATGCAGTTCTGCTTAGCACTGATAACTGATGGCAAGCAGCAGAATAAGAAAAAAAGATGAGCAGTCTCTGCAAAATGTGTATGAAGTCTTAGCACCTTCATTTTCTTAGTCTCAGCATATGAGGGAGGCTGGCCAGCCACTCTCACATGTATGTCAAGTCATAGTGTTACAGTATTCTCATTATGGCTGACTTGAATGAGGTGCAGATGAAGCAGAAAGCGAGGAAGAGACAGACAGACAGACAGAGACAGACAGACAAAGACAGAGAGAGACAGACAGACAGAGGTAGAGAGACAGCGCGGCTAACTAATGAATCCGAACATTGGTCCACAAAAAGCAAAAGGTGAAACAATCGACAATCCTGCACTGCACGAGCGAGTTCATTTCAGTCCAACCCAAGAACAAGAAGCAAATAAAACAGAAAAAGAACAATATACAAGAACAATATACAAGAACAATATACAGGAACATTAAGCCAAGACCACGAAAGCAAGGCTGAGACCAACAGTACAATGAAAAGAACATGAAACAATCAGGTTGCAAGAGATATTTGACAAGCACCTGTCCAAGCAAAGCCGGAAAACACAACAGCAGCTAAGAAGCATCAGTCCATAAGAAGGGAGAAGGGGGAGGGGGGCTACTAATCACAGCCTCAACAGATGCAGCTCAGTTTTTCAGAACTTCTCCATAAGTCAGTTAATCAGTCAGTCGGCTAGTGGGTCGGCCGGTCGGCCAGTCAGCTAGCCAGTCAGTCAGTCGGCCAGCTAGCCAGCCAATCCACCAGTCAGCTAGCCAGTCAATTTACCAGTGTAACCAGTCAGAAAGTCAGTCAGGTAGCTAGCAAGCGTCATTCAGTCATTCAGTCAGTCAGTCAGTCGGCCAGTCAGTCAGCCAGCAAGCCAGTCAGTCCGGTGGGTCGGCCAAGGGTCAGAACATGTTTAAGTAGACAGAGAACAAGAGGAACAGAGCTGTCAGTGAGGAATTTTCTCGAGGCAGACATGATTAAGAAGACTGCCAATATATATATATATATATATATATATATATATATATATATATATATATATATATATAATACTTAGAACAAGCACAGTGATGTATTATATATAATATATACTTAGAAACTGTGGGGCATATGCATCATCATCAAAAGCACAGCTGCACCAGTAGCCAGTACTATTTCCGAACTGCCCCGAAGGTTATGACACGCTCAATGGCCCACTAAGTCATCCACTAAGTCATGTCTAAACATCTCACTCTTGACACCATCAACAACACAACAGCTTGTGCACCACCTCCAAGTGACCACAACAACTGGCACTTCAAACTGACCACTGACCACACCCACTTACACTCTAAATGGACCACACTCACTGACACTCAAAAGTGACCACTGACCACACCCACTGACACTCAAAAGTGACCACTGACCACACCCACTGACACTCAAAAGTGACCACTGACCACACCCACTGACACTCTAAATTGACCACACCCACTGACATTCTAAATTGACCACACCCTCTGACACTCCAAAGTGACTACAACAACTGGCACTTCAAAGTGACCACAAAAACTGGCATTCCAAAGTGACCAAAACAATTGACCAGAATCGTATGAATCATGACAATGGCATAAGAGAAACATTCTACACAAAGAACACTAAACCCCATGTATGCATATAGCAGCAAAAGATGTCCTCTCATTACCTATCATAATTAAACTAAACTTACTCGTCCAAACCAACCACACAGCACAGGCAGAGTAATCAAAACCACCGATATAATCAACTTTAAAAACTTAGCCATGATTTACAACTAGTAATTAAAATATATTTACAGAAAAACTTTACACAACTTCAATCTTAAATAACATTCCAATTTTTCAAGGCGTCACGATTTTCCTCACAAAGCATAATTTTCTGCCGCAGAACAAAAACAGCACACAACTAAAACACCATTTTTGTGTCTGAACAAAATTATATTACTAACAAAATAAACACCGTTTTTTTGTCTGAGCAAAATTACATTAATATCAACATCGTATTAACATAATTAACCCATCAATTTCTTTGTAGTGTTTTGCTCAACGGCAGGAAATGATACCGTATACGTCTATACGGCGTATACGATGCATTGCAAAACCGCAAAAAGTTGCGGCATCTATGCAAATATTTATGCAAAGCCAAGATGATCTGATTTTTACTTTGTATGTTTACATCTTACTTTTTTATTTTCTGCATCAAATTTCATTATTTTAAGCTCTGTCTGATTGATGGTAAATAAAGCTTATAGACATACATACATAATACATGTGTAATTGAGCATATAAATATATAAATATATATATATATCAATATTGGAGTATATATATACATATTCAAAATATATATGATATATATATACTTGATAATATATTATATATATACATGTAAATATATATCAAAAATAGATATGATATATACATAAACTTGACAATATATATATATATATATATAAAATATAGATATTATATATACATAAACTCGACAATACATATCAAATAGTGATATGATTATATATATATATATATAATTTTTTAATATATATATATAAACTCAATATATATATATAAATATAGATATATATATATATATATATATATATATATATATATATATATATATATATATATATATATATTGGAATCAAACTACAGAAATAAATGCTGCATCCAGGTGAACTGGTTATTTAAAAAAAACGATATCTCTGAACGAAAACTGCTTTGCAACCAGAGTGCACGCAAGATAAAACTTGAAACTGAAACTGTTTAACTCATTCCCGCCTGAATTGTTGCGATACCTATTGGGTTTATCGGGTCACCCGCGACCCGATCCGGCGGGAAAGAGTTAAACAGAAAACGCAATGCGCTGCACTGCATATCATTGCCCTTCGCACACACTGATTGTTTACATGGATCAGCTGACCATGCAGAAAATACTTAGCAAACAATGTCCTCAGCTGCCATGTATGTATAATATGTTCGGGGTTTATATAGCACATTTTTTATATTTTCAATATATTCGATATTTATATAGCACAATATTGATATTTGAATATATTCGGGATTTATATAGCACATTTTTTATATTTGAATATATTCGGAATTTATAAAGCGCAATTTTTATATTTTTAATATATTCGGGATTTATATAGCACAATTTATACATTTTGAATATATTCTGGATTTATATAGCACAGTTTTTATATTTTGAATATATTCTGGATTTATATAGCACATTTTTTATATTTTGATCTCAAAGGCGTGGCATAAAGATGACGAATTATGCTGCAGCCATGACAAACACTATCTAAGTCAATGTTCATTCAGAGCATTTATGTAGAGCCCCAGAAAAATGGCGACTGATGCCGGTTAGTGTACTGAACTATCGATCGTGAGTTTGAGAGTTCAAATCCCCATTGGAGTAGAAATCTGTCTTGAGATTTCTACTCCACCTGCACCACCTATAGCCATCTCGGCAATAATGAGTACACTGGCTGTACACTGTTGGTGGGAAGATCAGATGGCGAGGGAGAGGACTGGACACCAACCGTCCAAAACGAAGTCACTATAACACTTCTTCATACTGATGGTTGCCTATTCCTCTCCAAGGTAACTACTCAGAGGTGCTCCGAATTCAACCCCAGTGGAACAGAAAAGTTTAGAAGTATTTATTATTATTATTATTATTATTATTATTATTATTATTATTAAATAAATTTATAACGCGCGCAAGGTCACACCGAAATGTGAATCTGAGGCGCAGAAAGCTTATACAGAATCCTTAGAGCTCTCAAATGGAAAGGGAATATCTTCCAGGTTGATGGTCCAAACATTGAAAAAGCACGAAACTGCATTGATGAAATGCATGCAAGAACAACAAACTGGGCAGACGAACCAAGATTTCTCTAGAGGACAGGAAAATACTAAAATGGGACAGCATAGTTCGTATCTAAGTACTACGGAGGATTTTTCAATTGATATGGCAAGCCCAGGTCTTTAAGTCCACATGCCGGAAATTTGTATTTTAATGCTTCAATGGGTAGCTGATTTCCGTGTCACTTTTAGTACACACATATACTCTTTGTCAAAGCCTAGAAGACTGATAGCGGTATGTGGTTGTATGCATGAGTGTACATACAAACACAGGGTGCATGTGCAATCTTACTATCACCCTGGGTGGCAATGACCATAAATTATGAAGAATATTCAACAGGCGTGGTCAGGAAGAATAGTGAAAGTGTCAGTGACACAAGTTTTATTGTAGTCAACAATCCAGTTTAATGAGAGAATAAACAGTGACCCTATTTTAAATCCAGGCAAGTGGCTGTGAAACCGTTTTATCCCAGGGCAGTGAGCTAGTGATAATTTTAATTCCAGGTTAGTACAGGACGATTATATGAGTCTGGGTGTCACACACAGAAAAAAACTGCCTAGATAACTCAGAGCTAGACCATAGGAGAGGAGGAGCTTATGCTCAAAATTTCAGCCACAAGCTGAGACAGAAAATAAAAAGGGGCAATAGCATACACATGGTTAAACAGACATACGTACATAGGTAAACAGACAGACAGACTATAGACAGGATCAAACAGACATACGTACATAGGTAAACAGACAGACAGACTATAGACAGGATCAAACAGACATACGTACATAGGCAAACAGACCGACAGACTATAGACAGGATCAAACAGACATACGTACATAGGCAAACAGACAGACAGACTATAGACAGGATCAAACAGACAGCTGTACATAGGCAAGCAGACAGACAGACATAGACAGGATCAAACAGACATATGAACAGGTAGACATACAGACAGACAGACCAGATAAAACGCACAGACAAAATAAAAGATAACCCATGAAAGGACATCAAAGAGATGGAAAAACAGAAGTCAGCTGAATGGAAAAACAGAGAAAAGGCAAGAGGTTGTTGAATGAAAAGAAGAGGAAGAAGAAAGAGAGACCAACCAACACTTACCGGTCTATGACTGGCTCAAAGTCGACTGGCTCATAGTCGAAGTCAGAATAGGGAATCTCCATAAAAGCATCGGCATCCTTCAGCACCGCATGGAAAAGCATTTTCAACGCAAGCGCCGCAACTCAATCAACAAACAATCAAAGAGAACTAACTCGATGCACCCACCGGTGCCACGTCGTCTGTCTCAATCCAAGAAGAAGCGCCAAAAGAACAATCTCACAGACAACAGATGGTTGTTGGTTCTCCAGGTGAGAAATGAATTCCTTCTCTTCCAATGTTCTTTCTCACATCAATCACCAACTATTCTCGTAAACATATTTTTAGTTTTGGCTCAACTGTTTTTTGGCTCAACTGTTTTTTGGCTCAAATGTTTTTTGGCTCAACTGTTTTTTGGCTCAAGTGTTTCTTGGCTCAATTGTTTTTTTGGCTCAACTGTTTTTTTGGCTCAGTATCCTAGTCTTAAAGACTATGACATAGTCCTGTCAATCAAACTGTCAATCAAATTGTCAATCAATCTTTCAATCAAACTGCTATGACTTCCTCAAAGTTTCAGTCACAACAGACTCGTAAAAATGTAGTTGACTGAAGGTTTAATCCACAGAAGTTTGAACACAGAAAAGTCAAAATAAAATCTTACTATTTCACGTCTAAACCATCCAATTAAACACATCAGCTGGTCGTGTGCACAGCCACACCCAGTCATCAGCCTTACCTACAAATTTGTTGGCTGCTCACTAAATAACCTTCCCACACCTAACCCTTTGTGCACTACACTACCAAGCAGTGAGTGAAACTATGTTTTGTTTACTCTGTGCAGCCTGCAATCGAACCTAGCGCTATTTTTCGGCAATAATCTGTAGCGGTCGAAAAGGTCTGAACACAAATCAGATAGATGACGTCCGTAACTGCACTGTATATAACTATATATACGTCGAAAACTGCACTGTATATATGTATATATACGTCCGTAACTGCACTGTATATAACTATATATACGTCGAAAACTGCACTGTATATATGTATATATACGTCCGTAACTGCACTGTATATAACTATATATACGTCGAAAACTGCACTGTATATATGTATATATACGTCCGTAACTGCACTGTATATAACTATATATACGTCGAAAACTGCACTGTATATATGTATATATACGTCCGTAACTGCACTGTATATATGCACTGTATACACGTCGATGGTTGCAAAGTACCGCTGTACACCATTGGCGTCTGGATACAAAGAGCCTCCTGCTTCCTGGTGCTACTGGTCTTAATTAGCACGGAAAAGGAACACAGCTACACTGCAGTCAGAGCGTAAACTTCTCGTCTGCTTTTGCATGAACTGATCGTTGAGATAAACATCTAGAAGTAATTCACTTCATGACGGCATAGCTTTAACCACACTTTCATACGTCATTACCTGTTCAGAAGTGGTATATGATTTGACTGTACCACACTTTAACCACACTTTCATACGTCATTGCCTGTTCAGAAGTGGTATATGATTCACAAAAACCACTCAATATTACCTGTTCAGAGGTCGTATATGACTAACAAACAAACCACTCAATATATAACCACAAGGTGTTTGCATCAACACAGCAAAGTTCATGGCTGCTGTTGCATCACCAAAAAGAGCAGCATGCAAATCCACGACTATGCTACAGAGAATGTCAAGTAATCCACAGTGATGCTGAGTAATCAACGTGTTCGATGACACATGCGAAGACGACGACTACACGAACGAAATCTGCATCGTATAATCCACTCGTATCGCATACTCCGTGCCGATGCATCTCAAATTCCACGCGATCGAATTAAATTACTGTCGTCGCCAAGACAACGGATTAAAAGTCAGATCCAAGCAAACACGAAATCAGATCCAAGCAAACACGAATCAGATCCAATGATCGTGCCAACCGACAACACAGATCTGACCATAAAAACCAGATCTGACTATAAAAAAACAGATCTGACGACAAGAAAACAGATCTGACCATAAAAAAACAGATCTGACGACTGAAACGCTCTGTCACGGAATCATTCGTGCAAGCCAACACCGTCAACTGCGCTAACAATAATCTTCCAATATTGACAACCACCGCAATCTATTCATCTCTGCAGCCATTGATCCCGCCAGCTTTTACTCCACGCATGACCTTTTCGAAATCCAAGCCCCCAATTGACAACACAAACGATCCCCTGAGAAGCCCGGAAATGTCGTCGGATTCCTATTTCATTGCCCGACGCCACGAGTGGCAAATAAAGAGCATATGGCTCATCGTCGAAATCCAATGCTCAACGTCATCATCAATATGGTTAATTACACTCATGCGAGATAAATACGTCTGCTGTAATAATATCTGGTTGACCACCATCTGTTCAAATGGTTATACGGTTCCTCCTTATGACAGGCCTGTCGTCTGTCCTGACTGTTATTCCTAGGCTGCGTATGTATACAGCAGACACATGAGAGCGTATCCGCAAAGCATCGTCCATGCACACACTGCCCCACCAACCAACACAACTCAAGCTTAGGGCCGCCGGACGGACAGACGGACGGACACTTGGAACGGCTGAGTCAAAGCCAGCGCACATTCATCCACAGCTCCCACTTCTGCTGCTGCAGCTCCCTCGCTTCTGCACACGATGCATGAATGTGCGCTGTCTACACCAGCTGTAGGAACGACGGTGAGACAGGGCTAGATGGATGGCTGGACGGACGGCAAGGCGATCGAGGTAGGTAGGAAAGGAAAGGGTGGCCTACTACTTACTACCCGTCAAAGATGCACACAGTAGGCTGCGAGGAGCACCGTCTTAAGAAGGAGGAAGTCGGGTCCGTACCGCCACAGCCTGCTGCATGCATCTATTAGTGATTAGTCATTCATCCACATAGATGATGATGAGGATGTTTTAGATCAGGTACAAAATCTGTACGTCAACACCTACACGTTAACCAACTAACCAACCGTACCCCACACAACAATCAGCAATAATTTACCTCTTTGCATTGCTCATTGCATTCCCCCACCCACCATAATGTTGAGTCACAACTGCGCAAAAACTCTCCTGCTTAACTCTCCAAAACTTTAACAGCCAATAGGCTAATAGCACTAGTCGTGCGACCCAGCACGGCATACATTTTTTAAGCAACTTAGTTACGGTTTCTAACCCGTTTAACCCACGCAATATGTGGCCACCAATGCAATCAGCCGGTGGATATCTGTCAGTGTTAAAGTGAACGTCCCTAATGATTCACCTTGTAAGTTTCCAATCCAAGTCTCATCAGAGGAGACTCTAATGATTCACGGAGGGAGGCAGGCTCCTCGCAGCACTCAACTTAGGCAGAGCTCTATTACTAGGACCTGGTCCTGGTCAGGTTCAGCCATCCCTGCCAGCATTTTACAGGTATCAGATAGGGTCCATAACAAGGGTCCTATAAGAACATGGGTCCTATGTAAGAACATTGGTCCTATATAAGAACATGGGTCCTATATAAAAACATCGGTCATATATAAGAACATGGGTCCTATCTAAGAACATGGATCATGTTATAAGAACATGGGTCCTACATAAGAACATGGGTCCTATATAAGAACATGGGTCCTATATAAGAACATGGGTCCTATATGAGAACATGGTTCCTATATAAGAACATGGTTCCTATATAAGAACATGGGTCCTATATAAAAACATCGGTCCCATATAAGAACATGGGTCCTATAGCCTATAAGAACATGGATCATGTTATAAGAACATTGGTCCCATATAAGAAAGAGGGTCCTATTAAAGGAACATGGGTTGAATGGAATGCCAAAAGTGCAACTGGTGCTCGTGAATAAGCTGGTGCCCTGCGCGTGGCTTATAAATGGTGCTTTAGAAGTTTGGAGTGCACAATCACGATTAAATATACCTGTTCACACTGTCTTCATTAGCTTTCTAAATACTCTCTCTGAGCCCCTGACGCTGATGACATTGCTAATAAGGCTCATTCTCACCAATTATATCTTAATCAACACGGAACCTATGCTTCTGGTTGCGATATGTACAATCAGATTTGCTTAACAAACGACTATAATTATATGCACAAACCGCACCAAAAAAACTGTTATCAAAATGTTCACACACACACACACACATACACCATGCACTGACGCATACACACTCACACACACACACACACACACACACATCCTATAAATACAATATTTATATGTGCACTCATAAAAGAGATATATTATTAGATGTATATGTATACATGATATACTGCTGACATACACAATTAGTGTCAGTCCGGAAGCCGTCATCAGCAATTACAGATTATGTAACAGATTTTACAGAGGTTTACTGAGATAACCTGCGGCATATCAGCCGTGCCAATCAGCAGGGTATCAGCAGGCCATCGTAACATGAACACCAACTTCCACTCATACATCAACACATACACAGAAAAACAGTTGTAATATTCACATGCTCAGTCCCAGATGAACAGCAAACTGTACTTGCTACATGTCCAAAAGGTCAAACTCACTCGACTACGGGCCCCATTGGCACGCAATAAAAAATAAAACCAACTTGCAAATACATTCGGATCTATTGCAAATTTATTCTAACGCAAGAAGTGTACTTTCGTCATTAGAGGAGTCATCAACAAACAATTGAATTGTGTAGGAATCTTAGAGAAAGTCTTTCTCTGACAATTGCATGGAATCTGATATCTACTGATGCTTGGTTACAAAACAGTGTTGCTCAAGCAGAGCGAGAATTCGTTTGTAAAGTGACTTATGTGAACCTGTATCACAGGATAAAATACATTCATTCATTCATTCAGTCATTCATTTTGAGAATTTATATAGCGTCTCTTCAAGAAATCTACTCAGAGGTGCCCACAGCCCAGTCACAGTATGTAGTCGACTCACACTGCTGCCTGTTGACTAGTTTTCTGGTCAGTGCCTTTTTTAAATCTTGAGTGAATTCACACGTATGATAATGCAGTAAAATGGTTCATTACAGCATTGCCATCTGCAACGTGCATCATAGATCGAGTATTCGTGACTTTACGCTTTAATATTCGTAAATATTCGCAAATATTCGTTAACATTAAGTATCGAATGTGATATGAATGCCGCAATTGCCGCATATTCTGACTGCAGTAGAGACCACGAGTCAATGTATTGTCTGCTATCTATACTGCATCTCTATGTAGAATTCATTTTGTCCAATTTTCTTGGAAGAACGAAAAATAAGACAATGTCTGCTGATGGTTGATAGTCTGTCAGGTCATTTAAGCAGACATTCTTTGGACAAGTAATAATTATTTGAATCACATATCTCTCCACAAAGAATTTTAACTGGGCAGAGAGAGCAATTCCTGATAAAAAGAGACACCCTGGAAATATCTTTTCAAAGCCAGTCTTGTTTTCTACACGCTGCCCCTACCCACCTGCATAATCTTCCTGAAACACACCAGGACAACATCATTAGACCCACTGGGGTGGGGTACTTAAGGCGTTTGCCGCCTCCGCCCCTGCTATCAGTCACCGCACGCACGAGGAAGCCACACATCTCAGACCACAGCATAAGCATCCATAT
This sequence comes from Lumbricus rubellus, assembly GCA_945859605.1. NCBI lineage: Eukaryota > Metazoa > Annelida > Clitellata > Crassiclitellata > Lumbricidae > Lumbricus > Lumbricus rubellus. Next base: position 7,574,086 of record OX243823.1, on the reverse strand, counting down.
AACAAACGCCCCATGCATAGAGTCTTGAAAGTTTATTCGTGATTGTTGGGTGTGGATTGCAGTTTCCAACCAGTGAATGGCTGCCCTGTCACCCTATCCAGCTTTCCATCCTCAGGGCAACTATTTTCATCCAATTTAATTTTAGCCACAATTCACCGGAAGCTTCAGTTTACAACCACAGCTGAGCACTTTCCGTCACATAATATTATCGGAAGCTTCACTGCCTGCCATGTTATGCGCTACTAGCTTCATCCCACGTCTCCTCAGCTCGTCTGTATATTCAAACTGTCAAATCTCGTGTCAGCTGTTATACTTTCACGTCAGATATAATATTATATGAGCCTTGTGGCCTTAGTCATATTTCAGCTGCTATAATAGTCTGGCCTCAGTCTGAGATCGCCTCAGGTGTATTTAAACTTCTATATCAAGCTTTTTCCATATTCAAGCTATTACAGTCTGGTTTCAGATGTATTAGAGCTGCCGTGTGGGGCTTGAATTGCAGTGGTAAGCCTGTGGAACTGTCAATCAAGCGATCGGGGGGGGGGGGGGGGGGAGGGTCAAATAACCCCACCCCTGGGCAGAAATTTGCTTCAGACTCTGCTCCATCTGCATCCCCTAGCCAACTCATGATGAGTACAGTGACCCATACACTGTCGGTGGGAAGATGAGACGGCGAGGGAGAGGACTGGCCACACACCCTCACATGCCAACGTCAAAAAACGAATCTGACAACACATCACACCCATGGCAGCCTCAGGGCTTGCTGAAAAACTCCTCTTCTTTATATCTGGCAAAAGCCAAATGTTAGCTTGCAAACCCTTGCTTCAAGTATGTAATAGGAACACATGATAACAAGGACTGTAACAGTTTTTTTAACTGTATGGCAGCCTGTTGCTATGTGTTGACCCATTCTATTGCGGCTCACTTTACCATCGCCCCCTAAGGAATGAACCTTAAGGGGCTAGCAGGTATCTAACCTGAGTCCCTCTGTTCCCAATCATTGTATATTACCATTCAACCATAACCCTGCTTAGTGTTTCAACTGCCATACCAAGTTTCAGCTAAAATTAATGATAGTTCAGTTTTCAGAAAAAATGCAAAACTCAGTTTTGGCCAAATATCCTAAAACTGTTCAAAAGCTTACATCAGTCTACAGGAATTTAATACTTAGTAAAATCATACACTCATTTATCTATAGCAAGCATAACAGATTTTAATGCACATTCTAACTGGAACAGTGCTTTGAGAGGTATTTGAAAAAGATTTATGTAAGTTTCTAGATATTTCTCTTTATGTGTAAATTAATCAATTGTATCAGTCAATATTTATATAGCACCCTTCAGGTTTCAACTCAAAATTATATATAATACACACATATATACATAATTACATATATATATAATACATATACATATGCTAATTGTTTTCATCTTAAGAAACTACCTGTATCAAAATTTTATTTATAGAGAAGAACTACTTAAAACTCAGGCGACCATTATGATTTACAAGCACAATTATTTACAATTTTATATGCAAAACCTTTATGGTCCTTAATGTAAGTCAACAATGTGCAGTGTCAAGTGAGCCTACATCATTGAGTCGTACAGCATGTAGAATACATTCTCAAGGCAAACAACACCTAGCACAGACACCTTTTTATACAACCATCGAGGGGGGGGGTGAAGAGTTCATTAAAAGCCCAAACGTAATAAGAGTTGCAGTCCAAAAACCTGGTTATATAACAATTTCCCCTTCCAAAGTTAAGATGATCACTCCTATTAACTGATACCGTAAGCACATCTTTGTGCTGTCTCGAAACTACTTTCTTTTCTCTTGGTCTTACACACTGGGAGCACCTCTGATTGATGTGCACTCTGAGAGGTGCTTCATACATTTACAGATACGATACAATACAATGCATGTATGTCTATGTGTAAATGCATATGTATTTGGTCGTATGTAAAGCAGTGTCAAGTGTCCTGGAAATGATCGAAATCATTCTAAGATGTTACCGTAAAACAAAAATATGTTCCAACTTACCTGAGTAAGTAGACAGCTCTATCAATTGGGGTCAGTCGCTCATCAACTGTGAGTTGCTCCAACTCCTCCTGTGTCTGAAATTAAGGTAATTATTATTTTTATTTTTATTATTATCATCATCATTCTTATCATTATTACTATCATCATCATCATCATCATCATCATCATCATCATCATCATCATCATCATCATCATCATCATCATCATCATCATCATCATCATCATCATCATCATCATCATCATCATCATCATCATCATCATCATCATCATCATCATCATCATCATCATCATCATCATCATCATCATCATCATCATCATCATCATCATCATCATCATCATCATCATCATCATCATCATCATCATCATCATCATCATCATCATCATCATCATCATCATCATCATCATCATCATCATCATCATCATCATCATCATCATCATCATCATCATCATCATCATCATCATCATCATCATCATCATCATCATCATCATCATCATCATCATCATCATCATCATCATCATCATCATCATCATCATCATCATCATCATCATCATCATCATCATCATCATCATCATCATCATCATCATCATCATCATCATCATCATCATCATCATCATCATCATCATCATCATCATCATCATCATCATCATCATCATCATCATCATCATCATCATCATCATCATCATCATCATCATCATCATCATCATCATCATCATCATCATCATCATCATCATCATCATCATCATAATTCTTATCATTATTACTACTATTACTGGTAGTTTTTCTTGGCCCTGAGGTAAACATGATTCCTCAGGGACTTCAAATATACCTATAACAGCTAATTTACTTGAAATACAACTTAAAACACCATAACACAACATACAAAGTAACAGCTTATAAATAGCACACTATATCGAACAATAATATACACTACAGAAAAGAACATGGAATGCAAACTTACAATACAACTCCTTAAAAACAATAACATAACTAACAATAAGAATTGTAATTTAGTAGCTAGCGCATTCTGGCTTGAATCGCGAGTACAAAACAGAGAAAGTAATATGGGATCATTCAGCTTACAGAAGGATGAAATGTATTTTATTGTGAAATGTAATCGAATGTACAAGATCTTCTAAATACCTTTGTGATCGGAATTGTCTTCTCAATAATGAACTCCTCCACATCTCTAAGATACGCCATTTCGCCCGCGCTCATCCAATGCAAAGTTCTATATCAACTGCAAAGAATAAACACATACAGGTATAATAATGTACTAATTCGTTTATATTTATGAAGTGCAAAGTATACCAAGTGATGATCATTATGGATCTTTTCAGTTATCTAATACATAAACAACTTTTTAGAACTATTACAAATGGGAATGCCGTCCCACTTGAGCTGCCCCTGTTCCCTAGATCACTCTCTGACACATTCTATAAGCACTTAAAAACTGTTCTGTTTGGCTGTGCTGGAGTCGGGAGCGCCTCTGAGTGGTTTCCATGAAGAGGCGCTATATAAATACTTGAATGAATGTGCTGTGCTGGAGTCGGGAGCGCCTCTGAGTGGTTTCCATGAAGAGGCGCTATATAAATACTTGAATGAATGAATTAGTTCTCTTAACAACAGAGCAGGTGAAACCAAAAGCATACAGCTGGTAAAACAATTTCCAGGAGCATGGACTTCTTAATAACTCAATTAGAAACACCAAAATTTATCAAGAGCCACTTTGTTATCAAGTACATAATTATGTAGCTGAATAAGCTAGATGGTTTTTTTCTCTTAACTAGCAGATTTACTCATCTGGTGAAATTTCCTCTCAAGTGGAGGACATAACGTAAGAAGGGGGAAATATTTAATTAATATATTTAATTAAAACAAAAATATTATGCCAAGTTTTTCTTAAATCAGTAGGTCTGGACAAATTGTTCTTTACAGCTTAAATTTCCACAAATGTTTGACTACGAGATCAACAGAATGTGCTTTTAAAAACTACTCTCAGTGCATAGTATCTACTGTCAAGTAAAGCTCTCTCTATGCTAATGTTTTCTCTCTACATCCTGATTAAGGTATCGTGCGCTTCTCTACATTACAATACTCTGTGTAATCACATTCATATTTGCAAACCTATAACTTTTCCTAAATAAAAAAAACCTAACAAGATAAGCATGCGACACCAGCTGTCATGAGTATTACAAGTAGGCTAACGAGAGATATTCATCAATATCATAGGTAATATGAAAGTGTAGATGCAAAAACTCAGGGATGGGGAGATGAACAAAGGAGATGGTATTTAATAGGGTTTAAGGTCACATATATCAAAACAGCTTCTTCACACCATACTTCATGATAAAGCATATGGTCAAGAAAAACTAAAATCAGACAGCTAGTTATTTTCTATAAGCTTCGTCTGTAACCAACTGCAGGGTGTCACAGGCACAGCCGCACATATGGAGAATTTCAAATTAAAAACACGACATTCGCCGAAAATTTAAAACCAGCATTGTAATTTCGGCAACATGAAAACCACAATTTTCACCGAAACTATAGCACATTGCATTGAACCTAAACTAGCCGGTTAGCACCTGGCAACGAGGCAGAAAGTAACACCAAAAAGGGGCAGACGTCAAAACAAATGACACGCCCACCCCACCGTTTCGGCTAAAGTGAAAAATTAAATGCTTCAACGAAGTTCAACCAGAACAATATCGTTTTCAAAAAGCGCTGTAGTATTTGATGACTTCCCCGTCCCATTTCTTTGGAAACTTCCCTCCTACGAGCGCGTGCAGGCACGACATTCGCCGAAAACATGAATCAAGGATGCTAGCAACCAATTAAATTTCAATTTAATTTAAAGTTAATTTCCCATAACGAATATAAAAACCCTCACCAAACACACAGACGCGGAATGCCTTAAACTAAGTTGTGATAAAATTTACAGACCGATTATTTTGAAACTTATAACCCTTTCTTTATCTTACACCCTAAACTTCGAACTAATGTCAACAAACAGTTTAACTAAGGCCGCCATTTTGAATCTCGTCGAAATCTCGGACTTCTTCCATAGCTACGAGCAGCAACCTGTCGCTAGACTGGTTAAGATCAAAATGTTATTAACGAATTAATGTGAACGCTTCGCATTTCTAGTATGTTTAAACAGTATAGGCCTACTAGGCCTAAAATGTCCAAACTTGGTGAACTTCATTGATAATATTGGCGGCGGTTTTGAACCTTAATGGTTCGTATTTTCGTTGCAACATAGGCCTAATTAGGCAATTCCTGTAGCATGATCCGCACAACCAGTTTATGACTCGAAGCAACGGCTTGAAGCATTGTCTGAATATTATTATGCCTATCCATTAGTTGTAAATGTACACGCTTTTACAGCGACCTGTAATATTATTATTACAGTGCTCATTTTGAAATGACTTGACCGAACGAGATCTTTGACAAAATAATTGATAATCACCGCTTGCCCGTAAAAAAGTCACACCATTAAAGTTCCCGTGCACGGACCGCGACGGCACACGGCCTTTCGTCGCTGTATATCGCTACACTTTTGTGTAATGCTGCACCTCAGTATGAATGACAACATTCTAAAATCTTTGAATGGTGCTGCATTTGCATTTCCATCGATGTCTATATTTAGACATAATTCGGCTAAAAATAGAACACAGATGGCGATAATGCAAGAAACTACGGTAAACGGTACAGTTATCCAAGTTCAGCGTTTCCCACATGTTCTTTTTTGTGGAAATAAATTTAATAAATACAGGTAAATTAAATGGTAATGTCATAAATATCGGATGGATGAATTGAGTAATCTACATGTGTTTGGCTAACTTAATCGCTGGACGACATTGAATTGTCCAGATAGCTGTTCTGCCCTTGCCAGGTTATTCAGAGGTGCGGCTCGAAACCCTAACGTGATTGTGATTGTGGTAACCCTGGACAGATTTGCAAGTGGCATGAACAGTAAACTCAACTAGAGATAGACACATTGAATGAGTTAGGGTAAAGGTGTATTTTAGCGTATTAAATTATTCACCATTGCATGGGTTTCAGTGTTTATCAGACACAAGTTGGATTGACGAAAAGAATTCTTGCAAAGTAGAAGTCGGATTAATGAAAATAATTTTTACTGAAATGGAAGTGGGATTTATTAAGACAATTTGGCTGAAATCAACGCTGGATTGATGAACAATAATTTTTAATTAAATGGAAGTGATTTTGATGAAAAATGATACCTGCCTAAACAGAAGCAGGACTGATGAAACTAATTTTTGCCGAATTCTTACCTAAGTGGAAGCTGGATCGATGGCTATAAATCGTGGAAAACTAGAAGTTGGATTGATTAAGAATAATTATGGTGCAACGAGCCAATAATTTAATACGCTAAAATACACCTTTACCTGAGTTAGTATGGAATTTGTTAAGTTTGTGTAAAATGTCTTTATTAAAATACATATTAACTGGTTTTCTCATTGCATCTATAGGTTCAAAATGTTGAAGAAATATCCTAAGTCCTTGATACGAACTTCAAACATATTCGTTGTTGGATTCAAAGCAATCTTAGCATTTGAGTTGCTTCTTCTTGGCGGTTCCTACTTTGTGTGGAGAAAACTCTGCAAGCAGCAAGGTTGGTAAATGTAATTTGCTGCTGAACATTATTTACAATGCATTAACAGCATACTGTTATTTACAGTGCATTAATTAACAACATAGACCTGCACAACACTACTACAATGCATAATTTGCAAAAACCTGCAATCAACACTACTCATGAGTTCACATATGAAATCACAAGACTGGATTTTTTAAATCAATTTTTGACTGCCACTCTTTGTTGCTCAAAAATTAATTCTCTTCCTTTAAAAAGCAGCTCAATACTCATTGTTTTTTTAGTTTCAAGCACTTAGATATCTAATATCTAATTTCCCCGTCTGCTTGTGACTAGGCCTGTACGCTAGTTGTAAATTTATTTAATTAATTGATAATAATAAGAATAGACTGTGTAGAACTGTAAATGCATAAACACTTGCATACCAGCTCATACATGCCAATATTTGGATTAGTGACTACATTTTCTGTTCTCTACAATTTTCTAAATGATGGGTTGTATGCAGTAATATAATAAGCATAGTATTTTGTTGGCGTTATAACAATGGGCTGTTTCTTGAAATTTTTTCAGAGTTTAGATACAAAGTTCATCAGAATTCGCCAACAATACTGGAATGTGAGTAATTTATGACTCTGCATTTCGTACTGCACAATTACTCATTAAAAATAATAATTTCTACAACTAATAATTAAAAATAATAATTTCTACAAGTCTTCACAAGCTTTGTTTCAGTGTACTGCAGCTGTAAGTTTTTCACAGATTTGTGCATTTTGTTAAAAGTGCAGTCTCTTAAACTACGATGAAAAAAAGCCATGTATAAAATTTAGATGCGAGTCACCCGGGTCATAACCTCCCTCCCCTTGTCTGCATTTTGATTTATACCTCTCCCTCCTTTCTCATTCACGGATGGATGACACTAAGATTGTTTTGTAAGAAGACGATTGTTGGTGTCTTTAGTCCTGTGTCACTTGAAGCATTAAACAGAATTTGATGTTGGGTTTGGTATTTTGGCATCTGGCGTTTTTTGTAAAACAAACTGTAGGCCTATGTGTGACCAACCGAACTGTTGTTGTCTTTTCAGTATTCTACCGTGCCATGGATAAAATCGACGATATGCCAGGTCGCATGAAAAGAACTGATTATGAAAAATGGGGAATCAACGAAAACTGACTTCAGCGGATATAGTTTATTTGCCAGACTGTTCAAATTATTGACGTTCAAATTAAGTGCTTGACGATACAAGTATGTGCTGACGATACAAGTATGTGCTGACTGGGATTGGAGTGTTCAGCTGCAAGACTCTTAGAATCTCGAGCAAACCCTGTATGAACACTTGATTCTGTCAAAGATGTACATCATGTGTTGGTAGACTGTGTTAAGAAATAATCGTCTCAACAATGGAACTTTAATAGTGTTGCTGTACATTGTTTGTTGTGTGCGACTTGTGGTTTTCAAATTTTTTAAATAAAAATTTAAAGGGGTGATGATGCAAGGGTTTGAAACGAAGATGAAGGTTGATGAGCTTCACCACTGGCCAAAATCAAGGGGTCATCCATCCTCTGTCTGGAGGCATTTTATGTTGACTAAGGTTTTAGTTTATATGGACTATGCAGAATCATACTTTGTTCAACCAAAAACAACACTTGCTTGGTAATTGCCTAGGGCAACTTGCTCAAAGCCCCAAACTAGGTGGCACATGCTATAGCCACATTTCTTGCCCCAGATGCTACCTTGCTGCTTGAAAGTGAAATGAAGGAAGGTTGCCTTATGTACAGTAAGTTCAAAAGCACGTCGGTTACATTATACATTGCAAGACGTCTGAAATATCCATTGTGTTTTGGTTTCTGAACCTAATAAGCCCTGAACTTGGTCGAGTTTTCTAGTACATAGCTCACACAACTTGTACTATTGGCAGCGGACAAAACATTTCATCAGAGCGTTCTTTTCTTGTATTGGGAACGCTGGTTTCTCACTGTTCCTATGTATTCAGTCAACAATGGCCTCAACATATTTGCCGGCCACTGCCTCACTACCACAGCTAAGTTATTCTAGGTTTGTAATATACATGTAAACCATTAGAACTGACAAGTACACACATCCAACAGGCAAATCAATGTCACTTAAACACAATGCAACACTTTCTAGTGAAGTGAATTGAAGTTATACAGTTCCTACAAGGCTGTGACAGCTGAAATGCATTAAACACACTGTTAGATGGAAAATATTCTGCTTAGCCTTTCCACGTGTATCCATTAATGTATGGCCACAAATATTTTTGACTGTACCATTTTAATAAGTTACATTGAATATTGACGAATTTTGAAGATCAACTCGTGGAAAATTCTACAAGTGATGTTCGCAATGTGATTTTTTTAAAGTGAAAAAAGAAAATGAAACTACTGTTGGCATCCGATCTCATTACTCGTAAATCACACGCACACATCCATAGCACTTGGAAAAGCACATTTACAGCATCTTGGCAAATGTAGTCTCTTCTTGACTGTTAATTTACAAACGTAATACAAGAGTTGGCAGAAAATTTCTGAAAAAAGATACACGTATCGTCTGTAGCGATATATTCTTAAATTCGTCGGGACAAATAATGATTTGCATCGGGCCGTCAGGTTAAACACACAATTTGTACGAACAGAACTCGTGTGTATTACTACTGCATTAACAGCCAAAGTCTAGAGCAGACGGCGGCAGGCAAAGTTTTGACTCCTATTTAACCGTAAAGCCAATTACAATAAATAAATTATATAGTAAACTACGAGAAAATCACCATACAGGACTTTTTTGGACAAACTTAAATAACAATTGTCCTTGAAAACTGCTGGTTCACCACAAATATTTAGACCTAGTGTGTAGAATATTATCGTTTGTAGTTCTTAGGACATGGAGGCTCAACTCATTGAATCATGAGAAGAGCTGTTCAGTATAAACAGAACCGAGCAATAAGCAAACTAAAACTCCCGACAATTTTCTTGGATACGCCGAAACATCTGTAAATTAACAACATAACAGCTACACCATGAAATTACAAAATAAGAGTTTCTTCTAACAAGCCGTCTGTACGTTACAGCTTTGTAAATTACAACTGTGCGCTTACATTACAAGCGGGTCTTCTCCGATCTTTGTCAGGCTTCTCAAAAGACGTCTGTGAAGTCCTTAAATTATGAAATGAGCAGCCCCTCACAAGCTAACAAACTGAGCAAGATTTAACTCAAACATGGCTCAAATTTACCCGGTTAAGCATATAATATACCGGCCGAAATTCCTATAGAATAAATCAGTTCCAAAAGAACACCAGCAGCAGCGTCATATCAGTCTATTACAACTTTTCTAATCATTCATATCAATCGATCAATCAGATAACAATAGCATAGTTTTACAAAAATCGACAAAACAACGTTAAACTATATAATATTACACCGCCAGTGCTTGAAGTGCGGCGAAAGAATTGTAGCGCACGCAGGTGTCTGTTCTCCAAGGGGCCGCAGCACACCTCCAGCACTGCCGCACACCTCCAGCACTGCCGCACACCTCCAGCACTGACACCATGCTTATTATTTATATATACATAAAAGTTTCGCTAGTCTACGACAGTCAGACGAAGGCTGTACTCTGCTCCCTTCCTCGATTTTTGCGACGAAACACTCCGACAACTAATAAATCAAGTCAAACCGCTTCAATAATAATAAACGACAGGATGACAGGTTTTCGGTTTTTAGTTAACTTGCACCAAACTGAAAAACCTAGAATGCAATTCAATCGGGCAAGGTCCGTACGACTGAAATCAGAGCTTCTTCTAACACTGGAACATCGAAAAAGAAACTAAAATATGCTTACACAATTATAGTCTCCTAAACCAATCTCTGTTTCAGTCATTCATTTCATCTCGAGTTTTATATATAGCACTGCATCACGATAATCTACTCAAGGAGCTGTACCGACCCAACCCCAGCTAAAGACAACAGTCTTGTGGTTAGAGCAGAATATGGCTGCAAGGGCTGTAGGCATTAGGTGTAGTGCCTCATGGAGCCCAGTCCAGATTTAACTGGAAAAGGCAGGGCACGGCATAACAAAAGTATATGACTCGGAGACAAGAAGCTCAGCCTGATTGGAAGAGCAAAGAGAACAATGGTGTTGGAGACAAAGGGTGGAGCAACAAAGCTCCTCTAAATAAATAAAGGCCACACGAGTGAGACAGTGCCAAACCAAGGCATAGGTCCAGTAGGATCTGCTGCGAGAAAGGGGGAGAGAGCGCGAAACACCATGCGTATAATTTGTGAATGGCCAAATCTTTGGATGCAGCCAATACGTATGAAAGACAGGACCCTAACACCCAAGCCAGCCAAAGACCCGACGATTATCAGTGGCCTAAGTATTTCAAATCCTAGGTCGAAGTTAGTCATGCGTTTAATCATCTTAGAGAGCGGTTTGAAGATGGTAACAAGCTAGCAGTCATCATACAATAAAGTCAAACATAAATAATTAATCTAAATTGCAAACTGTTTCTATAAAATACACATTACAGTTGTTCGACTCGAAAATCTTTCAGGCATATGATCAGGTCAAACTGCGATAGGATCGTGCCAGTATCTGGCTACAACTAAAGACCAGCTAGTGATAAGGGTCCAAATCAAGCACACACAACCAATTTGATCTTCAGTGCTGAAAACTGCTAACAAGAGAACAAGAAACCCAATTTTATGTTCAAAGGATTTAATAGCTGCTAATAAGACAATAAAGGTAGAGGCATGGAAGGGTGCATGGCAAAGTTACAGCCTTGAAGTAACTTTCACACAAAAGAAAATGCCTAGATGTGCAGTAAGCACATTTTACGCCACCTCTAAATTATACGTCTCACACAACGTTATCAAAATGCCTTCAGGTCCATCGCAGTAGGACATAAAAATTATATTCATGACAAAATGTGAGACAAATGTGCGGAAATTTTTGCTTTTCACGATTGCTTCCAATAGAACCCCATTCACCACCTCACGTTAAACAAGACCAGGTTCTCACCACATTGACTTAAGTAGTGAGTTTCCCTTTACTGATGAATCAATGAATTGGTGCTCTTCAGGCCAGAAGCATAAGCTTAGTTTAGCCCAGCCCATATACTACATATAGGCATTCAACTACATCTAAGTACTGATCATTGCACGCCTTGAACCATTCGACGGCCCGCTAAATGATAAGCATTTGTCAGAATGATGACAAGACCATCAGCTGTGATGCGACAAAAACCGGCCTATCTTCCTTCCAACACTACATGCAGCATTGTGCAGCATTAAGAACTCACATCTGACTGAAGAATCCACCATTTTACAGCAAGGTCGGCACCCCCAATGGCATGTGCAAGAGGCATGGCACCAACATGTGCAAGTCTGAAATGAATGTGGCCGATTAAACCGTGTATTAAAGATGTTAAGGCATTCCAAACTTCCTGTTAATTACCAGTTATATATATGCACATCTGTACGTATAAATGTACATATAAATAGATACATTATATATGCATACTTATATCTACAGAAACATCTCTTTGGTGCTTCCAAGGGGGTTCCTAGAAAAGGTGCTACACAAACACTTAGAAATTTACTGCATACATACATCTACACATACACAAACATCTTGTAATGTCAAGGATCTAGGATGTTTACGGAAAGAAACGTAACCAGCTGCAAAAACTCCCCAAACAATTTTTCGTGCAGCAATACGATGTTTTCCGGGTGTATTCGAAAAGGCCGTCAAACCATGTAGGCATGTGTATGTGTGTGTGCATATACAGTACATTGTAATATAATATACTTTATAAAATAAACAAATCAGGATGGCCCCGACTTCCCGGTAGACATGAGTGCAGAACAAGCCGTGACCTGCCAACTATTTCAGAAGAGGTGATACGAATCGTACAAGCCTCCAAGTACGAGGGAGGGTGGCGGGGGAACTTAACCTGTCATCATCTTCATTACTAGAAAAGCATTTACGGCAGACTGCAGGTGATGCAACCGTCACCATCATCATCATCATCAAGCCCTTCCTGCTCTGGTTGCTGCTGCTGCTGTCGCAACATCGAGCATCATACGAAAACCTTGGCCAAAGCATCTGCCCCTGCGCTGGCGATGAATGGTTTCGAAGGGTGGAAGGTAACATCATGTATTGATTCATCGAATTTCTTGCGATGGGACGTGATCTCCTGCACGCAAGTCTTGCTGTCCAGATTCCACAGTCGAATCGAGCAGTCATGGCCTGAAACAAGAAAAAAAACAATCAACCTTAATCTCCGTGCAGCTGAATGAACGAAACCGTCACTTCCCTCAGTCTTACCCATCTGAAACAAAACCCGACTTAATTCCTTAAACCCAGATAAACTGCATATGTGCAATCGTGCATGCATGTACGCATGCACAGTTGTACATGCATTCACAGTTATGAACGTAATGCATATACGTACTTGTGTATCTAACTTTCTTGAGGAAAACAAAAAAGCCAAATAATTTGCAGAAACACTTAGTTTGGTACACGGAAATGCAACAGAATGTCCCTACAGAGCAGTGTCCATAGTCTCACTGTTACTTTGACCAGCTTGCCCAACAGTAAGCAGAGGAAGTGAAAAACTTGTAAAACAGAGAATTAATCAACGGTTTGACTAACTTCCTGACAGAAGGTAGAGTCCACTTGGATCCACGGCTAAGCTGGTGACTGCATCCAGATGGGCGACCATAGAGTGGATCATCTTGCCTGTGCACAAGACAATTAAAAAATATAAACAATGCGATTGCACATCAAATTATATAACCTCTATCGATGATAATCAAAACAATCCCATGAGCTCACCTTTCACGCTAAGCTGCCAACTCATCTTCCACTTTATTAATAATTTGTTTTTTATTGCATGGCTTCACATTATAAAGTCTACAGCATATATACATATTTTACATAAATATTTTCAATGTTTGCTCCAAACTGCATTTCTCAGTTACTGCGTATGGGTATATTTGGTCCAAAGACTCTGAACATCCAAGCGATATGTCAGCTGCCAACGGGAATTCATCGTTTGATTCCATGTGGGTGCGTAGGTTTGTATCGTTGGCTTGCCAATGGTAACTCTTTCAGCTTACAAGGAATTGTTTGTCTAAACAATGCAATATAATTCGTCCGTAATGACATTCAATATACGATATACAATGCTGTGTAGATATATCTTTAAGGGTGCCATACAAATGCTCAAGCTCATTACATAGACAAAATTCCCTGCACGATTTTTTATCGACTACTGACACTTCTAAAAAATGCACCTGAATTATAATCACAAGTATATCAACAGAAAAACAACGGCTAGCATAACATTTGAGGATTTACCTGAATTATTATCAAAGAACCGAATATGTCGGTCTTCATGCGCCGTAATGGTGACAGGAAGCGTCGGATGACAGACGACACGATTGATCTGACTTCCCACCGTTTGATCTGAATCAACGAATAGTAATGCCAGATCTTACAATTCCAGTACGGAAACTCAAAAGCTGTCGATAAATGCCTTAACCCTTTAATGCCGAGATGGTAGTAAATGGTATGGGAAATCCGATACCCTCCGGCATTAAAGGGTTAACCTACTGATGTACATTGTACACCGTGATCGAAGTACCGCTAACAACAGATCCATCAAACAAACTGGTTTTAATCACATGAAAGTAAGTAAATGTATTCTTTAAAGTAACCGGCTATCAAACAGCACTCTGACGAACAAACATCAAGACTGAACTATACTAAATTTGAATAAATTTAAATCATGTTGAAGGTTTTCAAAGTTTTATTCAAACAACCATTGCAAATTGCTGGGAGCGCCTCTGAGTAGTTTCTTGAAGGGGCGCTATATAAATTCTAATAATGAATGAATGATTGTAATTAGGCCGTTTACTGCATTTGATGAAATTCGAGCGTTCAGTCAATCGCTAACCACTAGCAGGATATTTCTAGAAGGTTTTTATGAACAATTAAATCTCATAATTATCAAAACAGTGGCTTAACAAACCATTAGTCTTGCATTCCAGAGTGACGACTGGTCGACCTTTCTCAAGGTCAAAGACATATGCATTGGATGATGTGTACGCCACAACCATATGGTTTGGTTCACAGCGAACAAAATCGACGCTGGTAGGAACGCCGGTATCTAACACATCAGACATTTTACCAGATCCGTTAATTCATTACTTCAGGAAGTTCAGGTGTATATAAGAGCAAAGGTGACAGATTGGCCTGTGCATCCCAAAACATACAAATAATGCTGTCCATGGTGACTTAATGGTTCCTTTCACTCGCTCTGCATCAATGCAGAGGCATTCGTTCTCTGTGGTTGGTCCAATGACCTGGAATGGACTTCCCTTTACTATGCGACACCTCTCAAGCTGTTCTCAATTTCACAAACTGTTGAAGACTTGGTTTTTTCGCTTGATCTCGGCTGGGAGCGCCCCTGAGTAGGTACCTTTGAAGGGGCGCTATATAAATTGATTGATTGATAATTATAATGTTTATAGGGTGCTATAACACAGTCGTGCTGTCACAAAAAATGGGATGAAGTGAAGCATCTACTGTGGGAGAGAAGCATAATTGTGCAGCTCCTCATTTAAATTGTAATATTTACAGCAAATCATGACGATCTGGTTTAAAAATCTAAATTTTATACAACACTTTAATTTATTCTCCAATAAAATTAATCAATATTAAACATCGTATTTAAAGTCGATGATAAAAATGGCAGACCTGCATCGACTCTAAAGGAGCTTAGTAGTGGTGACTTTCCAGATGGGTTCCACAGTTTGATGGTTGAATCTGCCGAACAGGACAGCAGTTGCATCTTCGAACTGTGCATTGCAAGACTCCATACAGCATCAGTGTGCTCAGCCAGTGTTGCCTGTAGGACACTAGGATCTGAAAATAAACAAATCCATGAAGAATGTAGCCGACCAACAAAAATGTCAAAAGAAACAAACATCTCTCTCTCTAATAATTCAATTGATAATTTGGTGTCCCTAGTTAGCAGGATTTTTTATCCCTCTAGGGCTTCATTTTTCTAACCAGTTGCAATTATATGTAAACCCGACTTGTAAATGTTGATGCAAAAAATAAATCGTTTCGAATGACTGATTGAAACAGATCCAAACACAAGTCAAATCTAATGTCACAACTCCCATGTATATATACACGGTGTCCCAATTGAACTGATACCCTTTTTGTTTTGGCGATACACTTGTAAATTCTAAATGAAACTCTATAAAATTTCAGAGCATGTAAGAGGGATAAATTATCAATGTTTCCTGAAAACTTAATCCAATTCTACAAACAGAAAATGTCCCTCGTCCCGGACACGTCCATTCCGAGACAATTAAGTTTCCCAGAATAAAGTTTTTCCAATAATGAAATAAGAGGAATTTACTCTTTTAATTTTCCAATATTAATACAGTAATATCCCAAAAACAACATCAAGAAACTGGTCAACGTCACGTATGCGATTTTCATAAGGCTGCGATGAGCCAGTTTCTGTTAGGAAATTCCTATAAAAACATTTTGCACCGTAATCTTTTTCTTCTATGAATTTTTTTTATTAAACTCAAATCATCTTTGTTGAAAACCATTTTTATTATTGTCCCTTATTAAAGAAATGACTGAAACATGACGTAACATTTGTTAATTTAATAAATAAGGTGTGCAGTTGCAAGCACTAATTTCCTATCTTTTACATGTTGGAAACATAAAATTTCCGTTGCCCAAATTTGAATGTGCATAACTTAGGACTCTGTTGGCAAAATTGGATACAATTTTTAGCTAACATTGATCATTTATCCCTCTTACATTTTCTGAAATTTTGTAGAGTTTCATTTAGAATTGACAAGGATATCTCCAAATCTAAAAGGGTATCAGTTCAATTGGGACACCGTGTAGAGTCGCTATGATACCACATAAGCCACATGTCATACTCATCGTCATCTCTTGACGCTAACTTCGAAGTCTGCTCTTCCGTTCTTTCCAGGAGAGTAAACAAACACTTCATAAAATAAATGTAACTGAACCTCTTTCAAAAAATTAACCCTTTACCAACCGCAGTTTAGTAAAACAGCATGAGATCCTATTTGTTTGTATGTTTTGTTTGTATGTGCACTTGTTATAGCGCCCCTTCAAGCTCTCTCTACTCAGAGGCGCTCCCGATGCAGAGCGGACACTGCATCGGAGTTTCACGCCAAAGCGCTGAGCAATTGTGAGTGAAGGACTTTCCCAAGGTCCTTACGCTAACCTCGGTCGGTAAAGGGTTAAAGAAGTCGTCGGTCAACAGCTCACCAAAGGAGTCATAAGGATCAATGTTGGAGTTGGGTATATTCCAGCAGCGAATGGTTCCGTCAACGCCACCGCTGTAGCAGCTCTCGCCAGTTGGGCTCATCGCCAAGCACAGAACAGGGCCGTTGTGCGCTCGGAATGTGTACACAGGCTCAACGTCCAGCGATGCATTTCTACAGAAACAGACGCAAGAACACCGTAGAGAGAGAAATCACAGCGTTAACCCTTTAATGCTGAGATGGTGGTAAATGGTATGGGAAATCATATACCCTCCGGCATTAAAGGGTTAATGCCAGTTATTCTTCTACTACCAATTAAACATCAATATAAGTCATTCATTACACAGGCCAACAAATATAAAACATTCTTCACAACACTGGTCCAAGGCCGATTTTTTTATACTAAATTTGGGGTGCTGAATTCCAGTTTTCTGATATGTCAAGCTTTCGAACATTAATAGAGCCTCAATATTCTGATGCTAAGTCTCATATAGATCTAACATTTGCACTAATTCACTTCTTTCCCGATGACGTAACACAGCTAACGAAACGTGGACTCATTTCTCAAAATCATTATCCAACAGCTTTTAAAAAAATGCTGCAGCAAGATAAGACTCCACTCAAAACAAACATCTGCAGATAACAGCCATACGTATTCTAAGTGCACGTTTGTTCAAAGAGTTGTTTGATCTTACAGCCTACATTGCCTACGGTTGAATACAGAGACGTAATCTGCATGAAAAAGTGAGGAAACAATTCAAGAGGAGGACTGACCGTTTTGCTGGAACAGTTTTCTGTAGGTTCCACAGTTTGAGCATATGGTCTTCCGCAGCAGTAATTAGAACCGGTTCCACAGGGTGGAACACCAGAGCACGAATGCCATCAAAATGACTGAAGTGACAAAACAAAAGCAAGCTCTATCAACAACTGCAGGAACAATAAACTCATTCAAATCAAGCTGTAGCAATCAAGAAACATACGGCAATCAGTGACATCACCACATCTCCTTCAAATTCGCTAAATATTGAATCACATGACTAGAGATGACAAACACCACGTCACAAAAAAGAAATCCTTCAAAAGCCGCGTTTCTGCTCTAATCGTGTTCTAATTTCTGTGACAACATATATCACTCTCCTCAACAAAAGAACCACCATAAGTTATACTCTGGAGCTAATTTATTCTACTTTCTACCGGACTAAGTAATTATACTAGTTGGCAGAATGCTTTCTATCTTCACGTCAAAAACAGTTTCTGACTTTCAACGAAACTATAAAGAACAGAGCTCTGCCTTACATGATTCACTGATATGATGAGAAAGAAGATAAAATAAATGATTAATGACCTTCTCAAAGTGTATTTGGCATTCCAGGTCTTCCTATGAATATCCTTGTTTGGTGATATCTAAAAGATGAACAACTCTAATCAAGATCTGACTTCTGAAAGTCTTAAAACATCAGCAAACCACTAAATGGGGAAACAAAAACATTTTAGCACACACTTTCGATGAAAGAACCAACAAAAAATGACAATAGATACATACATGCCAGATTCCTTTCGCATAAGTGCTGAAACTTCAAGCAATTCCACATGACTAGCACCTCCAAGGAACACACTGTTAAACTATCAATCAATCTCCACAACATTATGTGCCTCGAACGAACTATGCTCTGAACTAAATGTGCATACGGAAACTAACATCTCTATCTATAGTTTTCTATACTTTTACTACCCTGAATAGTATACATAAGACACAGTGTTGCTCTACTGAGGTCAGAAATGTTCTTACATCATAGGTCAGAGCGTCTGCATCATTGCTCACAGTCAGTCCAGCAAGTTCTCCGAGACCAAGTGCTGCCTCCAGCGCATCATCATCATTGCCCAACACACCCATCATTGCCTGGCAACCTGCTGAAATCAAACGCACATCAATCACCATCAATCAACCGATAAAGTGGTGGCAGTAGCCATTTATTGACAGAGCATCAACCAAAAACCAAAATAATAGCTCAATCAGTACAAACTTAATTGATGCACACAAGTGAAAGGATCAATGCAAAATGGTCATAAGGACGTGTTGACACTGGATTGACCTTTTCTTCCAGGAGAACATTCGCAGTAGCAAAAAGTGCAAAGATGAAACATACTGCATGAAATGAACAAAAACTATCACCCACCATCAGAGCACAGCCAGCAAGACCATCAAAACATGCAACCCAACTAGACAGAGTGTGATAGTAAGAAGAAAAGAGAAACTCGTCCCATTCAGTCAGGTTCAGATATATAAAGCGCAAGCAACTTCATTTTCATAGTCTTGGCATTCGATTAATTATCCCTCGAGGCCTACATTCAAAGTCTACATTCAGGGCATTCATTTTAAAGCCAAGTTCACAAAGGACACTAAGTTTCGGTTCCAGCAAGGATTCAAACCCTTAGCCCTGGGTTGACAGTACAGAACAACGACACACGGAGACCATCAAAGCAACTCGACAATTCTGACCTGTTTCGTCCATGTCGTTAATGTTACCACTGCTGATTCGTGGCGGGCTCTGAGAGCCTGACTGAAGGGCCGGCAGGTCATCTTCGTTGTCCAAATTCACTAACATCGCCTGTAGGGTGGATCTCCTCGGTCCTAAAAACATTTAAAAAATAACGAATACCATTGATGGAAAAGTGTTTATTATGGTTCAATCATTCACATCCATTGGCGTGGATACAAGATTTGTATGCATGCATGTATGCAGGCACAATTGTATGCACACATAGGTGCATGTATGTATGCATAATTGCATATATATGCACTATGTATCAGGGCACTTGTAGATCTGGTCTGCATATCAATCACACCCTCAAACTCCATTTTGCAAAATGTCTATTTATAACTTGTAACACAACAGAATACAAGTCTATTTGATACTGCACTCCTTCAAAAGTTCAGAAGTGCACACATGACTATATGAGATGGCATTGAGCATAAAGGACTTGCTCCTAGTCTTTACACAGAAACTGAATGTGTGAAAGTTAAAACCCATACTATTACTCTCCACATTACAGGCTGAGCACTCTATCCACTCATAATCAGCATGCCCACCTGACCTCCACTTGCAAATTATACCCACATGATCCCACAGCATAACATTGACTTTTAATTCACTGGATTTTAACAATATTGATGCATCACATGTGAGTCTAAACCCATCACAATATCAACGCATAGAGTCAATGGTGCATACTGTCGCTGGCATGACCTTGTCCAGCTTTCTTATCCTTAAATTGTCTTTCTCTTTTGTATTCCTCCTTTAGTTTCGACAGCAGCTGCTGGTCAACATCCCACTCCTCATTTGGTGACAAATCTTTGCGATCTGTTAAACACAAATCAAATAAAACTCAAGTAAGTAAGTATTAACCTAATGAAATAAGTCTCGTTTTTATCCACTTTCTTGGTATAAGAAATTCAGTTTTGCAAGTCCACGTGAAACACTTCTTCAATCTTTACTAACCGATCCATAATGCTTAAAGTCACTAAACATTAGAATTTGCTTAAAACAGTACACGCATTACAAACAATTTGTAAATTCGAATATGATTCTCGAAACAGCACTAACTATTTGCAACGGTGTCCTTCAGTATGGCTTCAGTACAGTCAATATGGCTATAAAAATTAGGCTCTGTTTAGAATAGATAAGACTAGAATGGAAAAAATAGAATAGAACAAAATAATAGAATATCCAAACAATGCATCAAAGAACCAGCGATTTGTTCTTAAAAGCTAAGATCGCTCTTCTCAAAGAACTCTAACGTCAGTAAATGCTGCTAACTCTGACTACTAAGCATCACTTTTACTCTAGATACGGAACCGAGATGTAATGCACACAAATATCAAATCCTGGATGGACTGAACGTCGTTACCTTGACTACGGGCTTCACCTGCACCTTCATTGTTCTCTGACACCAAGAAATCAAATTCTCTCAGAGCTTCCTCCGTATCTGGATCTGCTACGACATCTTCAATTCCAGCCATTGACTCGTTCCCAATGTTTGGCTAAAAATCAACACAGACATCATACATGTATATAAAAAAACCAAAAGAGCTGGAAGAAGGAGTCTACATACAATGCAACAGGTCAGAATATCATTTAAAATTTTATTTATTGGGAGCACTTATATAGCGCCCCTTATCATTAAATTCAAACATCTCCCTACAGAAATACTGAAACATGAAGATCTACACCACATATTAAATTGTCAGGCTCTCTTCAGGAGGTCTCACAGAGCAAGAGCAAAATTATACACAGCTTAATAATACCAATATCCAATTGCCTTTTATCTCTCAAGAATACCATTCAATTTCAGTTGTTAATAGACAGCATACGCTATCATCATCGAGATTGTTTAAAATCCGCAATTAGCTCACTTTGGTTTTTGGCCGTTTCGCCACAAGCACCCGTTCATCGTCGTCGCCCTGGTTCTCTTCGTTCTCTCCGTCGCTAAGGTTGTCCTCGTCTTCGACGTTTTCCGGCGAAAGGAAATCGAAAGTTGCCATAATTGATTCTTCCGTGTTGATCAGAGCAGACTCGGCGATTGAAGTCGGTAACTTCTTTCCGCTGGCTCTGCACACAAATACATACGCCATCATGCACATTATACACGTACAGTAAATAACATATTTATTTGTCGCATTTGCCATAGCACCCCTTCAAGCTCACTACTCAGAGGCGCTCCTGACTACAGCGCGAACACCGCATCGGACTTTCACGCCGAAGCGCACGAGCAATTGCAATTGAAGGACTTGCTCGATGTTCCTACACAGCGGTTTGAGGTAGATTCTAACCTGGAACTTTCAGCTCCAAGGCACCACACCACTGCACCCCGCAATATGATGATGATAGCACTTGATGAGTTCCCCGCCCAATTGATTTTATGCCACCCACTAAACAATTATCTTAAAGCTTAAAAACAACATCCTGGTTACATTGCAGTAGACTGCGAGCTCCGACACCTAAAAGATAGGGTAAGCCGATGCCCTCACCTCCTAGTATGTGACTCGGCTGGTCTCTTAGTTCCCTGAACCTCGCCATTCACCAACGATCTCGAGTCTCCTGGATCGGTCAACGGCTGCAGGCCGAGAAGCTGACGCACACGCGTTGAACGAACGTCAATGATTGTATCGGTGTATCCGATCTCCTGAAGATATCTGCAAATCAATCCATTCCGTACAACAACAACAACAACAACAACAACAACAATGCTGAGCAACACAATATGTGTCTTTCCAAGCTAGTGTGCTGGACTGTTAGCTGACAGGTCGTGGATTTGAATCGCTGCCAGGTCACGAAGATAGCCCAAAATTTCTGCTCCACGTCTTATATGAAACTTTGCAAAGGAATAGCTCTGCTGTGAGAAGGACTTCTCACAGCAGAGCTATTCAGAATTGTGCTCTCAGCGTGACAGGCACATGAAAAGAGAAAGGTCTTCAAGCAGCGAAGAGATGCATGCATGAGCATTCATGCAGAGCTTCCATTTTAATGTACATCATTAAACATTACACAGCGTCAATTCAAGGAACTCCTGAATGGCACTTCTGACGACTAAACATCATCAATAGCAGGACGTCAGCTTCGTTTTAAAACAAGAGACTTCAGGTGGGTTTACCTCGGAGAGCTCTGCATATGA
The DNA here is from genome assembly GCA_945859605.1 of Lumbricus rubellus. Taxonomy (NCBI): domain Eukaryota; kingdom Metazoa; phylum Annelida; class Clitellata; order Crassiclitellata; family Lumbricidae; genus Lumbricus; species Lumbricus rubellus. The sequence continues at coordinate 7,551,414 of OX243823.1, read as the reverse complement.
TGAAACTAGACAAGAATTGCTTCTTGAATGGCAACACCATAGCAGCTGCAAACCCCACACTGTCTACACTCAAAACTGGTTCAAAATAATAACGGCTCAACCTGAGTCAACGTCTCTGAGCGATACTCAGTTACTCACTGTCGAAGGAGCTGTCGACCCTGCTTCCAATTGCCGTTGCTGTTGGCATTGTGCAGTGACTCCTGGATGTTTTGCTCCTCTAAAACATCACAACACTTCGTACAAAACCAGACCATTCTACCACCAAACAGTTATCATACATTTATGGAATTTATTTACATCAACAATGTTTCATCAGTATAAACACAGCAAACAGAATTTAACCCTTTAATGCCGAGATAGTAGTAAATGGTATGGAAAAATCCTATACCCTCCGGCATTAAAGGGTTAAATAGTAAATTTTACACCAGTTTCCAGACTGTTGCAACATACAGCCCATCTACCTGTGTCATATCCTCTAACCCTTAAAAATGTGTGTAAACGTTGTATAGAATGTAATGCATGTGAACTTATCATATGCAAATAAAAACTATTCGCTTACTTGCTTACTTTGCAATACGATAGTAAAGCCAATGGGTCACATGCAATTCATGCACACTTACGTCTAATGCAAAGTCAGCTAGATGCAGTCACTCTATCCACAAGATATTTTAGCGCAGCAAAATACACACAAGTTTTCTGCTGATTCTTATAGACTTTAATTTGTCCTACATCTTTAGTTTGTTTCGCCATATTGACTTACAATCTTGACTTATGGCTACCCAGGGCTATCAGTCTCTGGTTAACCCGTTTTGAGGATCCACAGGTCTGATAAGCTCAGGGTAGCAATCAGCTGTTTCATCCCTCAACACATAATGTCAATAAATTCTTTGCAAGCAGCCTTCATAACTTTAGGTCAATAATCCTATGAGAAAAAACTGCATGGTCACCTGTTTTTAAACTCAGCATAAAATACCAATTGATGTATAAATCTGAAATAATGATTAATTATGGAAAATATAAAATGGCAAATGCCATATTCTTACCTTTTGAATCCTTGTCAAAATTTGGAGGAGTGATTGCACCTTGCTCAAGGTCAGTGCCATACTTGAGCTTATGATACTTGCTCCTGTCAAAACAGCAGTGCAAAAATCAGAACGATTTTAGTCGACATACAGATATAGTAGAATTCAATAATTAGGTGGTTTGTGACCAAGCAAACATGTCAAGGCTATTGAAATCAACAGTGACCTCAATGCGACACCATTTTGTTTAATGATAAATTTGTTCTACTATCCACCATGTTCAAAGTCCAAAAGGAAAAGTTGCAGAGTTGTCGGATATTTCAGCCCAGATAACGTTCAGATAATGGATATATGAGGTATGTTAAAAATCCTGCATTCTTATCGACATGCTATAAAGCCATTTTTGTGCTTCAATCAAAATTTACTTTAAAAACGAGAAAACAGTGTAATATGGCAAAAAAGCCTACAAAACTTGCATATTCAACATGAAGTTTTCTAATCGATTATAATTTCTTAATGTGACTTTAATGCAAGAGACAATCAGCTTTTACACTGGTAACAGCACTCTAATAAATCAATACATTAAGACACCTTATACTTTTTAGTACCTAAAGCACAAGTAATAAGAAACTTCAATTTAATAACTTGCACATAAATTTAAAGAAAAAAGCTTCATTGCAATAAAACAGGATGAACATGTAAATTCGTAAAACAATTCCAAAAAGAACAATAACGGTGCATCACAAAAGGCGTAAAAAAATTGACTCACCTTTCCTGTTTAAGCGCATATTCCAGCATCTTAATCCTTCGCACAAGGTCATGTTTCAGATTTTCTTGTCCCTTGCGCTCTCCCTGAAGAAATGCTATTCTAGCCTACAATAGTAAATTTCAAAGGATACAAAGTGAGATTTAAAGGTAACCAATAAACAACTGGTTTAGAATACTCAATTTCAGCACAGGACTGCAAAACGCAAAACCACTTGGCAAGCAACAAAATACCCCTTCAAGAAGACCAGCTGAGTTTCATTAAAATACGCCTAGCCAAAAATTCCTGAGCTACCTAGGCGCGGTCGCCAAAACTAATTGTGCAAGATGGCGGACATTTTCTCCGACAACACATAGAGTTTCGGACGTTGATAAACCTTGACACTGGAAGTTAGCCTACTTAGTAACTTTAACTCGTTCTTGTCGGCAACGTAACCACAAATTCGAAGGCATACGACATCGAAAGCAACAACAATAAGGCCCGAGTATCATTCCTGCTCACCTGCAGTTCAGCTCTGTCTATTTCCCACTGCGCACGGTCGATCTCAAATCTTGTCCATTCCGTTTGCAGAAAGTGCAGTATGCCTGGCATCGAATACTGGATTCGAGACTGTTGATCATCGTGCTGCTTGTTGCCCGTCATATTTGTCGAACGCGCTGAATATCCTCCTTCCAACGACGAGAGCGGCGACTCCTCCATTATTCTTTGGTCAATCAAATCCTCCTGTCAGCCATATTTTCCACCAAAAATTATAGATCTAGCGGTCTCACGGGGTGACGTAATTTCATCCTCGTCCGTCATCATTCTAGCAGAAGAATTTCGAAAAATTTATTTGTCCGAACATATCGTCATTAAATCAGCTAAATTTTACTCTTCTGAGCACACTATGTAATTTATGTAACCAGAATATTTGTATGAGTGTTTTATTTAAAAGGTTTATGTAGTTATCTAGTCGGGTAAACATCGACGGAAAGCTTAAATCAATTACGTCATTCTTAGTATGGATCAGTTTAGAATACAAACTCATTGGCGACGATTCCAATAGCTATGCGATGATTGGGTGGCAGGATTCTCATTTTCAGCCAATAGTGCGGTAATCCTCTTATCCCTACAAGTAGGTGCCTTCTGTGTTGATGAGATTTAGCTGCAGACTAGCCTACAGAATGCACCATCAGTCAATTATAATTATATTTTAGCCCCGTTGTTTCAGTTTTATCCTGTAGCAAATAAAAGCATTCGAAATGTAAATTAAGGCTCTTAAAATTCTAGTAGTGTGTTAAAAGTAATTAGTGCGAGAACGGTATAAAGCTAAGAGATTCTACCAAGATTAGTCTTAGACGTAGACTATAAGGTCTTGCACAAGGCACCATTCCAATGATCAGTCGATGAAACCAAAACAAGCAGCCACCTTGTCATCTTGTGCCGTCGGTTCGTGGAACCTTAGTGACCACCATGACAAGTCCTCTCCATTCTCTCCTACGTCCCACCCATTTGTTACTGTTTAACGATACTGCAATATCAAAAATGATTAGTGTCGATCTCCTCTTTTAGGCCTAGGCCTATCCAGGCTTCGGACTGGCACTGTCAGAGTGCAACCATTTGTTTTCATTGCTTACCCAAAAATTAACCCCACATGGGTCAAAGTCTGACCTCCAGACTTTTTATATATTATATTTATTGCAATATTGAGGATTGAGTACGAATTTAGATAATCACTGATCTAAGAATAACAACGTGCCCAAATAGCCGAAAAGGAAAGCAGCATCAATAAAATAATTGTTTATCAAAAGTCATCTTTGTTTCCCCGTAGGATATAAGAGTAATTGAAATTGAGTCAACATTCTGTTGAATGACGTCGCCTTGTCAAGCGTCATCTATCCGCTAAGAACAAGTAACACTGAAGCTTACGACGTGATATCAGACAATTCAGAATTTATGTGTCTTTTGCCGAAATAATTCTATTCAAATGTCCAATAAAATCTTTCATTAAACACTATCGCATTGTTTCAACGACGATTGTACACGAGAATGATCGAGATTTTGTCAGTCGTATGATGGCGCTGTTTTTACTTTACTTTTGCAACGTCTTCCTTGAACAGAATTTTAAACGATATGTAATTCGTGTCTGTTAGAAATACGTGGCAGAATAAGTCCTCATTCAGTGCTAACTGTCGCAAATTCCAAGATGAAGTCCTTATTATTAACACTCGGAAGCTTAGCTCTGAGTGCAGGGGTTGTTATGAATGCTTACTACCAGAAAAAACAATTCTACCCGTCTGTTGTCTACATTACAAAGTCGAGCCCTAGCATGGCGGTGAGTTGAATGTGACAACTGGAACATCATATAATACTGTTAAACATCGCTTCGCCTAGACAGCATCATCAGCTTCGTCGTCATCATCATGATCATAATCATTGTGTTTGGTGTGCCTTATGTATGCACTAATTGCTCGATTAATGCATTTTAAAAATTAAGTTCAGTTTTCCTCTCAGCTGTTTACTGTGTACGTCTTCCACTCATGCAGCGCAAGCATAATCTGATCCTTCAATCATCTCCGTCACCTTTATTTTTGCGGACGCTGTCTACATCATGAAAATTACATCAGACGAGTACATGCGTGATCTGGCTGTATCTGTGTGATGATGAATGCTGGTACTGGAGCTTTCAGACGAAAAGTATGGATAATGTTATAGAAATCAGGAAGTTGCTTTCACGGCCTGTAGCTAACAAGGAAGAACAGAGGATCTTCTCTGGAAGACTAGAAGGTCATTTTGCTGGATTGTCGTGCAAATGTTCTGCTGTGATGTGAAAGTACTAATAGTCAAGGGTGTTTTAGTGCAATCGGTATCGCTTAAGGACTCAAAAATGATAAACATGGTTTTAAAATGTGTCAGGGAATCGGTTGATTCGAAATACATGTCAACTTCATTATACAGAGCATTTGTTGCTTGGAGGAAAGATATTATAATTTTTTGGAATGCACACTTATATTTCCAGTAACAAGAAGCTTTCTACATAATTAAATTTTTCAACGCAGGTGTTTATTTGTATAAGGACACCAGAAGTATATTAACTATAGAGTGTTTTATGGTCTAAACTGGTGAAAATGCTGTATTTGAAGTGTAGAGAAACTGAATATGTGTGTACATCAACCAGCTTATAAAAGCGATGCTACAGTACAGTTAACAGCCGTGATTGATTATATTTGTAGGTGTTATATCTGCAAGCTTTTGTTGTTGTCATCTTGACGGGGAAGGTGATGCGGAAGATCTTCTTTGGCCAGTTGAGAGCGGCAGAGCTGGAGGTCTGTTTACAGTTTAATAGCAGTTTAAAAAGTGTTTTGCAGTAATTCAAAAACCTGTGCTAATTTGTTATACACATGGAAATGAATGAATTCATTATTCAGAGGCATTACTCAGATTAAGCAGAATTTACTCATTTCACTGTGACTGCCTCTAACATATTATACACAGAACCAAGCCATCATGCTGAAATTTAATGCAGTCAAGTTGCTTTCCAACTGCACGAACTGCAACTGTGCTGAATCGAGCCTTTTCCGTGATGGTCCCAGCTGTCTGGAATTGACTCACCAGTAACCAGGAGCTGCGCATTCTTACTTCGCTTTTACCAGAAGCATTTTTTTTTAATTCAACTGCACTTTTGACCGTGCTGGAGTCAGAGGTGACTCTGAGTAGTCGTAAAGAAAAACTATAGTAATTTGTGACTGAATGAATAAAAAAAATAGGTGAGGAAGAGGACTGGCTAGTGGCTACTGCACAGTGGACATCTTTTGCCAAGGCTATAGAGGGAGGTTGCTAGCGCTTCATCGTCATGGTTACCTTTTGAGTTTAATTTGAATTGCTGTTTCTTTTGTTCTTCTCTTATTTTTGAGCCAAGACTGACCTTCCGGTATACTTTAAGTTGTTTTTTTACAGCACTTGATCGAAAGATCATGGTATGCTGTGACGGAAACCTGCTTGGCATTTACAGTCTTCAGAGACGACTTCAGTCCGAGATTTGTCGCTCTGTTCACCGTTCTGCTTTTCCTGAAATGTTTCCACTGGTTAGCAGAAGATCGAGTCGACTACGTAAGAGTTTCTTTATTGCCACAACTGATTATTATGTGCTTTTTTAAAAACCCTTTAATGCTGGAGGGTATAGGATTTCCCTTACCATTTACTACCATCTCGGCATTAAAGGGTTAAATCAGGTGTTGATGAAAAGAGTTGACGAATCTGAACTCCTTTGTTAACTAAGCCCAATATAATACAGCAGAAAGTGATATCTAGTTCGCTCAATGTTACTGATCATATTCAATTATTCATGCGCCAGAAATCCTCTGTAATGCAAAACTATAACATGGCTTGTGCTATGTAAATTTAAACCTGATTCCATTTGTAATTCAGTCTTTGAGATGCACGTTTATTCACTTACGCTTACATTGGTGTTTAGACTATAAGTAAAAAAACTGACTGAACAGTGAATCTGATTGGTTGGATGTGTGCTTGATTGCAGATGGAAAGAAGTCCGATGATATCGTTTCTTTTCCATGTCCGTGCAATATGTGAGTGTTCTCGTTTATCGTCTTTGGTTTTAGCTCCTTTCGATGACTAATGATTCCTCATTAACCCTTTAACGACCAGCTACATATGTTTTCAATGCATTTTAGTGCACGCTGGTCGCTATTTAAGGGTTAAACGAGCTTGCATCAACTTATCATTCTCTATGGAATGCACAGTCTCCTTCCGTACTTATCACTGGAAGCACCTCTGAACGGTTCACCCTACTTGATGCATTTTTTAAATTTTTCAATGCTATGAACAATTCAATGATGTGGTAACGATTACTTACTTTCATCACCCCTTTGCTTATTGCGTGCCTTCCACTTGAAATGACCATCCCTTTTTATGAGCACTGTAAGATTTTGGCCCTATCTCTGCATCTGCTTGATGCTTAATTCAACTTCTTTGTGAGCTTAGAAATGATAGCCAAATGGTCTGTTGTTGAACTACCATTATGAATATTTGATTTAACTATAGTATAGTTCAGATCTGGGATATGATTTACTAAGGCGTAAGTTGGTGAGCTTTTAAGCTGAGCTGGTGATTTACTAGAAAGCTGAAAAGGGAATATATAATTATATATGCGTTTCTTGTGTTGGTTTCAGCCCTGCTCTTACTGCTGGCAGTCCTTGATGGTTATTTCGTCAACCATGCCTATCACAACACACTCATCAAAGGACCTTCAGTACAGCTTGTGTTTGGTTTTGAGGTAAGACTCATGCTCATCTGTAGGTCTTCTTTTAACCCTTTACCCGTCGTTAGGCCCGTGTTTTCAGCGGATATTCTCGGGGCAAACGGGTAAAGGGTTAATGCAGGGAAGTCCAGTTTTTTGTTCTATGAGGAGGGGCACATCAGCAGTTTTCGAGGCAACTTGGGCTGACATTTTGCTGTATCGTCTGTGTTACTTGTCTTTGTCTATGAGGCTACATAATACACAATATATTTATCATTTTGACTTGTCTGCTGAAAAGTTAAAATGTAATAATTTCTGGACTCGCAGGAGATGGATTGTTGAAATTAAACTCTTTTTTTCTATGCGCAATAAAGCACACAGGTCTTTATGGATTCAAGTTGTTGTATAGTGCTGCAGTTTTGATCAGATTCTGTTATTTATTTTTTCCCTTCTAGTATGCCATACTGTTCACCGCAGTCGTTCATGTGTTCGTCAAGTATGTGCTGCATACGATTGACCTAAACAGTGAAAATCCGTGGGAAAATAAGGCTGTTTATCTGCTCTACACAGAGCTCATTCTTGGTAATTGATGTTCAATATTTAGTTTATTTGTGCAGGCATTTGTAAACAGTGCTAAAGTTGTGGCTTCACTCACCAGCTGCCTCTCTTTGCTTATAATCAGAACGAACAGTTGACTCTCACCTGTTCAGTTGCTTAACCCTTTAATGCCAGAGGGTATAGAATTTCCCATACCATTTACTACCATCTCGGCATTAAAGGGTTAAATGCTAGAAGGCTCAACTGGCTGATTAGCTACTCATCTTTTGTTCTTGGATAAATCTAGCTTGTTCCTTCACATATGCGCCTGCACCTGGGGCAAGAAGGTGCACTGTACCTCTGAAAAACATCAACACCTATTTTAAATACTACTTTTTGGTTTGAAGAAATTTCTCTCCGCGAAAGTGGCATTCTTAACCCTTTACCAGTTCATTTTTAAATTTTAAGCCTGTTTTCAGTGGATATTATCGGGGCAAACGGCCCGAAACGGGTAAAAGATTAAACAGTTATTGCAAACCGCTTTTATGATTTGATTTTTAGGATTTTTCAAAGTGATGCTGTACTTAATCTTCCTGGTGATAATGATCAAAGTTCACACTTTCCCGCTGTTTGTCATCAGACCGATGTATCTGACCGTCAGGTGATTGTCTCATTCATTAGATAAATAACGATTCATTTCTTCTTCAGTTCATTTTACTAGTACGAGATTTTGAACAACAGTTATCTGACATTGTAAATATTTTATTTCATTGTTCATTATTGTTGTTTACAATTGTGGTAGCAACTGAGATGGTTGTTATCCGTGATATCATTATTAACTATCATTATCTCTCTTCTTCCTTCTCTTTTCTCAAAACATGCTTCTTCTTCTCACAGGGCCTTGCACACTGGGAGCACTTCTAAATGATTCACCCTACTGGAGGTGCTTTTTATAAAATGCTTAAATACGATGCAACACAGTTATCATTATTGTCTATGTTCTGCATTCTAATTCAGATTATGTGAGCAGTTATTTTGATGCATAAAAGTTAAAGGATTGTGGGCTGTAGAAAAACGGCAATTTAGGAATAATTCATCGTTTGATAAGTTGAATAAATCTGTATTGTAGCATCGGTTTGTTGTGCTTATGCTGGTCATTTGACATTTTTCAGAGAATTCAAGAAGGCGTTTAATGATGCCATTATGTCAAGAAGAGCCATTCGCAATATGAACACACTGTAAGTTTAGCGATCTATCTTGCACATGGTTGTAAATGTCGACTGTCTAGTTACGTCATTTGAGCCTTTAACTGGACAAATGTTGTGTAGCTCTTGCATCTCAATTGATTATCTGAGAAACCATTCACCTGTTTGGCCTTTTAGATAATGAATATCGTACACAGATATTTACGGATGTATGACTTTTAAGTTGTTGACTGTTTCTGCAGCTTTTTTAAAGACCAGTTTGCATATATTACTAAATTATACAATATAGTGCAGCTTAGAATTTTTTCCCTCTGCACAAAGTGAAAAACATAATCTTCCATTTTAGAGTAATGAGTGCAATGTGCATTAAGAATTTTAGTTATTGATTGACTGAGTGCATGCTATGTTTAGTAACCTTGTTCAATTTGCAATAGTTTTTACTGATGAACCTATCTACTTGGTCTTTGTCATCCTGTGTCGAGTCTTCGGACTAGTCGATACCTATGCTTAATGGGAAGGGGAGTGATTTCAGTCCCGTTTGCTTATACCTCCATTATACAAAGCCATGCTTTTTCTGTGGTTGGCTCAGCAGTACGGAATGTCCTCTTTCGTGAGCTGCAGTGCTGCTGCACCTGTTGGCTAAGTCGCTCTCTGACACATCCTAAGCACTTGCAAACTGTTCTTTTTGACCATACTGGAGTCATGTCTGGTTAGTTTCCTTGAAGAGGTGATTATTTATAAATACTTTTATGAATGAATGAATGAATAATTACTGACCAGTTCATTTGAAATATAATGATTAATTATTCATATAATTGGAATCGCGTGGGTAAATACGGAGTGGTTGTCATTTTATCTAGTTATCCAGATGCCACTCCAGAAGAGCTTGCGTCGAGCGACAACGTCTGCATCATCTGTCGTGAGGAGATGCGCGTCTCCTGCAAGAAGTTGCCATGCAACCACATCTTCCACTCCAGCTGTCTCCGCTCCTGGTTCCAGCGCCAGCAGACGTGTCCCACGTGCCGAATGGACGTCTTCCGCGTACAGCAGCGTCCACAGCCTCAGGCCCAGCCCCCTCCAGCCCCTGCTGCACTACAGATGCCTCAAGGTTCGCTAGTTAATATTAATTAACAATGATAATAATAACAGTAATTTTCATGCAGGCGTAAATGTCTTCTAACGATTGAATGTGTTTTGCCTAAGTTGCTTGCGTCTCTTACACTATTTAATCTTTTACCCATCTTTTACCAATTTTCCTCGAGAATATCTGCTTAAAAACGGGCTTAAAATTTAAAATGAATGAGTAAAGGGTTAAATAGGTTATGTTAAAGTATTAGAGTTCGTAATTCTACGATTACTATGGTAAATGAAACCTGCCAGTGGTTTATAACACCATCTGCTTCAGACGGATTTTTCTTAAGTAGCAACATTGTAATGGCCTTCAATGCTTGCTTCAGAGTTTCCATCTGCACAGTGACTGAATTTTTAACTGATTAATTAGCCCTTTACTAGTTAGAATCGAGCTTTCTTGGTGATGGGCCTCCAACCTGGAGTGCCCTCCATCTGGAACTTCTTCTCTTTCTCTTTACATTCTCTGTTACGTTCTTTAAAACTGGTCTTTCGAGCTGTGCTGATTGTGAGCGCCTCTGAGTAGTTTCGATGTGTTGCTGTAGAAATGTTCGATACGAATGAATTGAACATTTTTTCATTTGTAGGAATGTTTCCGATGTGGCCTCCAAATCTTATGCCACCTGTTCCACCTCAGCAGCAACAAGGTAATTTGGTTTCTGACTTTTCTTCCAACTTATCTGAAAACCTTTACCAAATCGAGATCTACCAAGCATGAAGTATGTTTACAAATCGGTTTAGCTCTATCATTTTCCAAGATTATAGTTTATATCTGCTGTTCTTAAAAAGCATCCAGTGACCAATATGTTAGAGAAAGTGGTTCCAATTGCCAAAACCATCGAAGTTAACAAAAAGGGCTGTGGTGAATCATCCCTTTGCATCTCTCTGCGTTAGATTTGAATCGTGTAGTTTACTTGAAATTAATTTGTTGTCAAGTCCTTTAACCTGTAAAAAAGTTGTTCTGTTGATGGGTTTTCCAACCGGTCATTAGTTTTAAGCTGCAGCAGAAAGGTCTTTCAACCATCGGGACTCGCACACACATTTGGATAAGAGGCATATTGAAAATGAGCAGTTGCATCTTTTTTCTTATCTGTTATTACTACTGCACAGACTTATTACCGGTATAACAGTGCAGATTAATCAGAGTTTTGTCTAATGTTGATCCAGCAGGACAGAATGTGAACGTGGGACAGCAGCCCCCAGGAGCAGCAGCAGCTCCCTCGGCTGCCACGACCGTACCACTTGGCACCCAGCCACCAATGTATCCTAATGGTGTTGGTATGGATGGAGGAGCGGGTCTTATGAATGCAGCGGCACCTTTCATGATGCCACCTTTCATGATGCCACCTTTCGGTAGGTTGGTCGATGCTATTACACTTTATGGGGCGTGGTAGTGGTGTAGTGGGTATGTTCGTTGCCTTGCAACCGGAGGGTAGCCGTTTCGATCCACCTCGAGCCACCTTGTAGGGACCTTGGGAAATTCCTTCACTCGTAATTGCTCAGCGCTTCAGCGTGAAACTCTGATTCAGTGTCTGCGCTGTAATCGGGAGCGCTTCCGAGTAGAATATCTTGAAGAGGCGCTATGACAAGTGCACATCACATTCACACTTATCGTACAAGATGTTGCAGCAACATATATCTCAGATGGTAAAGCAACGTAAATATAGGAAATTAGAGGCACTGTGTTTCTTTACATCGCATTTAATTTCAGTTTCTCGTATCTGGTAACCTATGTTGACTCGTACTTCTGGTGCTTTATTTACTACTTTTATCTCAATTGCGTAGTATTTATCTTGCTGGATTGTTCATAGAGCTGTTGGGTTCATATACCAACCAGGGTAGAAAGAATTTGGTTCAAGATGTTTGCACCACCTTTGCCCATACTCAACTGTAGTGAGTATGGGATGTACTCTGTTGATGGGAAGATGAGACGGTGAGGGAGAGGCCTGGCCATACATCCTCATATGCTGAGGCTGAGAAAATAAAGCTGCTAACACTTCATACGCATGGCTGCTTCTTTCTCCGGCTAGCTTAACCCTTCACCGACCAAAGTGTAATAAATGGCTTGAGAAACCGTACACCCTTGGTCGGTAAAGGGTTACGGTCTTCTGAGTACTTCTTATCTAACATGACTGCATGTCCAAATACAATATATTATGCTATGTGTATAAGTTTTTCTTACAAATTATAAATCAACAGTGATAAATTTAATAATGGTACTTGGAGCAAATCCCTAACAGAGTGGAAAAATGACTGTATTGTATTGTATTGTATCTGACCATTTATAAAGCGCCCCTCGCAGCAAGAGCCTTTCAGAAGCGCTCCCAGTGCGTTCAGCCCCTAGACTGGTTGTTGCTTGACGGAATTTCTCTTTCCAGGTTTTCCTCCACCTCCGCCGGTTATTCCGCCAAGTTTTGCCGGTCTGAGCGACCAGCAGCTGAGAGACATGGAAGGTGAGGAACGAGCGAACATAGAGGCACGCGTTCAGTGTCTTCTCGACATCCAGACTCTTCTCAACGCAGCGATGATCCAGATTCAACAGTATTTATCGGTGACTGGAGGAGCAGGTGCCAACAGGTGTGGTGTTAGTTGGACGGTGATAGACTTCTCCTTGCATTCTAGCCATTTACAATCAGTTTGCGCTTATAAAACAACTTGCAATGCGATATTAGATTTAGAAACTTCACAATGGCGAGAAATTTCACAATTTGGCGTGTGTGGGCTAAACTGATCTGGATTGACTTACATTTTGAGTTTTGGTTGCAACAATGTAAATAATTAACCTACTACTGTTCAACTGCTTAATACTATAAGTTGGGCTAGAGATCAATTTTAGGTAAAATAAATGTTTTTATTAATTCAACAAAAATTGCAATGTAATATGTAATTTTAGCATTACACTGTAATGTAATAGTACTGTTACATGTACATTTACATGTCAAAACACCAAGCAATCGCCTTTTAAGTACAGGTCAGTGTACATGTCTACTGTCTAGCTAATTGATCATAAGAAACTTGTGCTAACATATCAAACTTATCATATTGGCCAATTGTAATCTTGCAATTTCTACCATGTCCAGAATAGCGGGGTTGTGGGAAACAGCTTATTGACAGGTGCTAAGTCAAAACAGTCGATAGGGCGGAGTGCAAAATTGGTTCCAGGTAAAAGGGATTGTGTAGGCAGACAGAGGCCTGAGGTGGAGTGTTTAGAGTTGAAACGACAATGTATAGAAAGAGATATAGGATTGTAAGAGCACCGAGAATGCCTCCGATTGGGTAGTTGTTCTTGAGGTGGCATGATGTAAATATTCAATTACAAAATGCATTTTGGAGTTGTTAATTTTTATTTTGGACAGTCCTGGTCAAATGCATCGTTTTGCATTTCCACCACCTCCTCCGACAGCAGCAGCGGCACGAAATGAAGCGACTTCTACCACTTCAACAGCCACACCCAGTGCAGCAGCGCAGGCAGACAACACGACGTCCCCAATAACGGCTGCCAAAGCCCCCGTTTCGAACACACAGCCTGCAGATGATTTCGGTAAGAGTTCGTTGGGGGATGTGGCTAAATACTTCTATTCTCATCAAAATTCGTGTTGGATTGTGCATATCTTCACAAATAATTTTTAGCATAAATTAATAAATGATTTTGAACTCAAAGAAAGCGGCCAATCTTGCACATTTCATTGACAATCGTTTATTTCACGAAAGAATTAAGAAATATTGTTTTTATTTAAGTATTTTGACATAAACTGCTGATTCTTCCAGCAACAAATGCAGATGAGACTGTACTCTAGCATTGCCAAGCAACACATGATTAAACGGAAATGCAAATGTAGAATGGGATTCAGTGAAATGGTATATCAGTCACATTTACAGGAACTGGCATTCATCGTCCTTGCTGTTTACAGAATTTTATCTATAGAGTATTTAGAAGTTGGGTCCTTTCCAAGTTCACATAACTTCAGACCACCTGTTTTAACATAATTGTCCGATTGTAGGTAATTCAGAGTCCGAGTTGGAAGGCGCGGTCGGTTACACAGCCCCACGCGAAGAACTGATTCCCGACTGGCTCGACGGCCACGAAGCGGAGGAGCTGGAAGATCACAACGAACTGAACGAGATCCGTCGCCGACGCTTGGAACGTCTGTCGTGTCACGACGCGACGACGAAGAAATCGTCGGAGAGCTCCGAATGAAACGGTTTTTAATCTTCGAACAAAACTGACCATGCGTGCAGTCGATCGACATGCTCCTCCTCTTGTTGGTATTAAGAGATGTTTATATTGTAAAGAATGACGATGGGTTGTTCTAGAGCTGTAAAAAAAAACAACGCGTGTCGTCGAAAGATGCGGTCTATAAGTTAACCCCTTAATGCCGGGATCGTAGTAAATGGTATGGATAATCCTATACCCTCCGGCATTAAAGGGTATGCGATGATCTGTGTTGGTTGGATGTTGGTCCATGCTGTGGGAGAAGCAATAATGTCGTTCTGGTAATTCCACCGGCCTTTCTCAGATTATGGCGACTTTTGTTCCATGGGGGACTGTGACGACATGCTCCACACTGTCCTGTCCCACAGCTGCAGTTGATAGGATGATGCAAGAACTGTTACTGTTGACGGCTTCCGTTAGGAAATGATTCACGACGGCTGACTAAGAATGATCGACGTCAGAATTGTTTGAATTGCTTGCTCTGACAGCCGATCTTGTTCAGCAGATGTTTCGAACTGTGTCCACCCTTTGAAAAGTTGCTGAAAGAAATGAGCAGTTTTAAGCAATTTTTAGTCAAAGTTTATTTTAAATTTTAATGCCCATTTTTATGTATAGGTGCATTTCCGTTTCTTGTTCCTTTGTGAGTGAAAAGTCCAGATTTCCAATTCAGAAAGTCTGGCAGAAACGGTTATTGGATGTTGATGCACCTTTTGCAAATGAGCAAAAATGCTCCTTCAGTTATTCAAGTGTAGAATGGTGCTATACAACTGTGTACATTACATTACAAATTTTGTTTGATGCCTTCTGTTTGAAAATGCTGTTTCTGCTCCGTACATCTGTAAATATTTAGCAGTTTTACTTGCCCCTCCCTCTTTGGATTTACGTTGGGCAATGTTACAAGCGAAAGTTTTGCCAATGCAGAGAATGAAGCCTTACGAATAGGGCAAGCCATTCAGAGATTAAAAGTTGCCATGTGAGTAATCCACAAGACTTAACTAACCACTTGGAGCCATAATATAGGGTGTCTCGATAGGTCGTGAACGATTTTGAATGCAGACAAATATATGTTACACACATTATATTGTGGAAAGTTTCATACTGGCGGATAGGTTATTCAAATGAAAATGTTAATATAAAAAAATTAGATCACTAGCTCACTTAATAAAATTGTAGCGCCAACATCCGTGACGTCATCAAATTCGTGCCAAATAAGCGTCCAGTTAAGCCGCAAACAATATTGTACGACCATCATTGTTAATCCACACATAATTAATTAATACAAATTATCATTTAGTATTTAATAATGTTTCATATACTCTTTATTACAGCCTCAAGTCGATTAGTCATCGAGCCATATACATGTAGATTTTTCAGAGTTGTCAGAGGTACTGAGGTAGGCTAGGCCTATCGATGTCCATGCCTTACAAAGCGACGTTTTAAGGTGTTCAGTGTCTGGGGTTTGGCATAAACAGTTGGATTAACAAAACCTCATATCATTCCAAATAAAACTTCAGTCACTTCGACTTATTAGGCCTACATCAATGAGATACAGAAGAAAGAAGTCAAACCCTCATTCCAGCCAAGTGCAGTAGCCTATGCGCTCAATTCACAGCCACAAAAATGTTTCGTAATAACGGCGAAGGGTTATTTCAACAAGACGGTGCACGTGCACACACATCAAAGGCCTCAGTCGAATGGTTGAACAAGAATATCAATGGATAGCCTACATCTCACCGAGGGACTGGCCGCCTAATTCGCCGGATTTGTCACCAATGGAAAATGTGTGCATGCAGTATTATGGTGGAAACTGTTTATGCCGATACCGAACCCCAAACGACCTTAAGACGTCGGCTTTGTAAGGCATGGACATCAATAGGCCTACCTCTGACAACTCTTAAAAATCTATTTGCTCGATGACTAATCGACTTGAGGCTGTAATAAAGAGTAAAGGAAACATTATTAAATACTAAATGATTATTTGTATTAATTAATTATGTGTGGATTAACAATGATGGTCGTACAATATTGTTTGCGGCTTAACTGGACGTTTATTTGGCACGAATTTGATGACGTCACGGATATTGGCGCTACAATTTTATTAAGTGAGCTAGTGATCTAATTTTTTCATACTAACATTTTCATTTGAATAACCCATCCGCCAGTATAAAACTTTCCACATTATATTGTGTATAACATATATTTGTCTGCATTCAAAATCGTTCACGACCTATCGAGACACCCTATAGAACAAAGACTTACCACTTGGAACAAGCCATACAGAGAATGACTCGCCCGGCTGGACACTCGACACATTGCCAGTAGATGTCCGCAATGACGCAGCAACACGAAGTGCACTAAACACATAAACAATGCAGTAAACACGTAAACAATGCACTAAACACATTAGTGCATTACAGTAAACACGTAAACAATGCAGTAAAAACATAAACGATGCAGTCATTCAACAACTGTGCGAATCTTCGGTGATGACTGCAATAGCGAAATGTTCCTGTCTGTGTGAACCTATGTTGAGAATGATGTTTTTGAGATCAAGGTTAGGAATTATAAAGAAAGAGAATACTCTATTATTTCATGAGTGCATCATTTACGGAGTGCAGAACTACTCCAATCCACAGTTGTATCTACCCATAAACTAAACTCCTGTCGACAAGTGTTACCATCCCTTTGCCTCGTTCCAACCACACCCTGCTACATGTATAGTTCAAGGAACACCAGGGCGAAAACTTGTTACTTCAAAAAAGTTCTGTTCAGTGATTCAACATGTTCTAAACAGGCTCAATGGCTTTAAATTCAGCATCTTATAGAATATCATAATTATATGGTCCTGTTCACATTCACCAATCTCTAACTGCAAATAGAAAAGGGGGTGTAGGAAATGTGTTTTTGCTCTTGCAGCCTGGGACCAAAGCTCTCGTATAGCCATACCTACAATACCTCTAATTGCGCTGCAGCTCAAAGGTGGTATAGTAACATGGTAACAGACACTAATGCTCCTGTATGACTTACCTCTTGGTACAATGAATTAAACATGTAGCAAGCAATAACGTGTGGAATTTTGCTAATGCCAATCTCCAGGAATCCTAACCATCTCTAATTAACCCTTTACCCGTTCATTTTCCAGTTAAGCCCATGTTTTCAGTGGATATTCTCGGGCAAACGGGTAAAGGGTTAATAGTGGTCAACAGTAGGTCAAGAACCTTTTCTGGCTGACAACATGGCCTCTCACCTTCCGTTCGGCTGTGTGGGTGAACTGGCGATTCATGAGAAAGTCGGAGTCTGCATAATCCAACGAATCCCTCGCAAAGTCGTCTGGCCTGCTTTCAGAATCCTAAACCAAATAGTTAACAACAAGAATATTGTCATGTCCTTCCTTTCCTGAAGACCAACGATGATTTAATCAGTACACAACAACTGTGAATGAAAAAAGGGGTTGTAGGAAAATGTGTTTTTTAGATAACTATAATCACCAATGATGGTACTATCAGTTATCACATTTAAGCAATTACAAACAATACCATCACTCCAAACCGCCTTTTCACAGTTACCCATATTTTAAGTGTTTCATTTTCATTCGACAATTTTTTATTATTATTTACATAGCACACCGTCAATCTCTCTTCTCAGAGGTGCTCCCAACTACGGTGCGGACACTGCATTGGAGTTTCATGCCGAAACGCCCAAGCAGTTGCGAGTGGAAGACTTGCTCAAAGTCCCCACACGGTGGTTTGAACAACAACCTCCGGCTCCAAGGCAACGAACATACCACTACACAAGTCTTACAGTACAGTAAGCAAAACCACATTACTAAGATGTGCATTCACAGGCGTTAGATGAAATCGCAAGACTGCTTATTACGTTATTCCACTTACGGAATAGAAATCATCTCCGTAGTTGATCGCTTGAGCAGCGGCAGAAGCAGCAGCCATGGAGCTGTTTGTGGAGCAGCCGATGCCAGCGTCACAGTCCTCTTCAGCCATGAAAACAGGTGGTTCGTAGGATGCCATAAATGTCGATGAAGGGTAGTAGAAACGATTGTATCTCTGGTGTTTGTGAAAGCTGCCCTAGAAAACATACGTCACACCGGTTGTAAAGTCACCCTAGAAAACATACGTCATCCCAATTTTAAAATCACGCTGGTGCTAGCCTTCTACATCCAATAATGTAAGCTGGTTGAAAAGGAGGTATAGAAATCAATTACTACAGTGGTAAACTGTAATCACAATTTTCTGAACCATCCCCGTTCTCCAAGAAGTTTTTCTAGCACAAGCACTATAAATTCATGATTATGGTTATGACAAATTCTCACTTGTGTGTGTACTTAATTTTCACTTGGAATGTCACTAGAAATGGAAAAACAATTGCATAAACTTGTATAATTATTAAGATCAAATTTACATGGTAAAAGGAGCAATTAGAGACTGCAGTGGCATGTTCAACAGCTATGTCATAGGAATTTGAAGAAGCAGCATACCTTGCTGAAAAATGCCCAATTGCGGCAGTGCAGGACAGAGCAATATACGTGGATGGAAAAAGGCAAGTTTTGAGCATCACTGTTTGAGACCTCATGCATCAGACACTGGCCAAATAGAAGTTACCCGAGGATTGTTGGCTTAATTATAACAAGATCATAATTTTATTGACTATACTCTGCATTTTCTAGGATAAAAAAAAACAATGCAAGTCTTGTGAAGACTTTAGAGTTGGTCAAAAGGATCAGTTAATTCACATGTGGTCAATAAATAGAAAATGTACGATTTTCAGGGTCAAAATAAACTGAAGAAGCTTTGATAAAATAAAAGGTTACCTTCCCACCATATGCAGACAAGTTTGGCATGCGACCTGGTACGGGCAAACTTAGCTTTGCTAGTTTGATGAAATACTTCTGGACTCGACTGGCAACCTGCGAAGAACAAAGACAGAAATCGTCACATATGAACCGTCATCCGGTAAATAAATTGAATATGGTTTTGATTCCATAATCTACAGCATCACAAACTGAACACCCACAAAGTAGATTCAGAAGAAATTCAACAACTGAAGTGGACATGGAAACAGTTTTATAGTGAATTTATTGCAAAGCAAGCTTCACTCAATCTTCTATTGTGAAAGGCAACTGAACTTCCTCTTCCATAGTTCAGATTTAGCCAGGACCAAGTTCCGTTGCCCAGGGGAGATGCCATGGATACACTGAACCTCCTCCGCCCCAAGTTCTGCTAAATATATCCCCAGCTAACCTGTTGTGGGGTTCTGTTTCCCAGTTCTCTGGCTATCTTTGCCCACCGACGTGATTCAAATCGCTCTGATGGATGCTTGAGAAGCAACGCCTCCAACTGTTTCTGTTCATCGACAGACCAAGGTCGATTGAATGTTCCCCCGGAGTAGCTTCTCCCGTCATCTGCCCCGACTCTGTCTTCAACCGACGGAATAATGTCGTCGCTTTTGGACGGCTTGTTTTCGGTCAATGGCTCGGCTACGACTTTAGTCTCTGAGTGGGAGCAGGCTACGTCAGTTTCTGAAACAATAAGAAAATATGTTCGTTGTGTTATTAACAATCATTTCAACAAATAAAAAATAAATCAATTGCAATAATCTATTACAAGATTGCAATTTTTATTACTTCATTCATTATTTCACAACTGTTGAGATTGACAAAACTAGTGAATCTCAAGATTTCTCCTTTAACATCGATGCAGCCATTAAATCGCATCTCCCATCCACGAAGGAGTTTTTTTGTAGGGATGGAGGTCATCTGCAATTGCTTGTTGGGATGTTCATTCCAACTTTAGGACAGATACACTTTTTAAAACTAATAAGAGACAAGAGGGTATAGCCACTAAACAATCCAAGGTTTTCCTTGGAGGGGGGAGGTCAATTAAAGCTACTTTTTTACAACTTTGTAAGGGCTTTCTCAGGCATTATCACAAATCTAGGAGCAATTTATGAATTTGAGGTTCCAAGATTGATAGAGAACTACACTGGTCTCAATTGCTCATTCCAATGAGCTTTTTCAGTGCTTTAAAAAAAAGAAGTTTCAAAACTGAAAAAGTTCAGAACAATTATGGAATTATATATAAACAAACTCTGAGACCACTGAAATTAGATATTAAAAAGCCTTATATAGAAAAGTCTCTTAAATAAATATATCTTTCAGCAATATCTTTAAAATTATTACCTTCTTTAACATCATTATTCATTTCTCGCTTATATTTCCGCCTCGTCAAATGCTTCGAGTTGTACGAGTCGAAGACGGTTTTCAAGCTAAGCGAATAATTGTCCCACGAAATGCTTGGAATTTCCTCCACCCGCTGTGGCTTGGGAAGTCCTAGGTCCGCTTTCTGCTGCAACTTCTGAACAAACGCAATTGGATCGAGAAGCGCTTTCTGTTGCATCTGCACGAGCGCTTCGTAGTCTTTCAAAGCCATTGAACGCTGAGCTTCTAGCACCACAAGAGCACGAAGCAGACTCTGATAATCCCTGTTGTCCTTCAGGGCAGCCTGGTCTGTTTCAAAAGGAAACGGATTATCTATGTCGAGATTCTGATCTGTATCGTCGACCAGTTCTTGCTTGATTCTCGAGTCCAAGAAATCTGTAGAATCCAATGGCACAGTGGGCTGTGAATGAAAGCCCATGGCCGAATTATGTGGGTGATCTTTGAAGGCAGATTGACTGCTGAGGTAGTTCTCCTGCACATCCATCTTTGTCTAATCGAAATAATTCACTGATGTTGCTGGAATGAGTATCTATTGATGAGATTTGGGTAGACTTTATAAATTACAAGTTCTTAAACATTCTAAAACAACAAAAACACAAAATACCAGCAGCAAGAAGGAAATTACATCAAGCTCTAAGGACCTGTTCCACTGCTGTTCCAATAATATTCGGAGCACAACTTCATATGGCGTGAAACAACAGTAGATCCAATAAGCAAAGTGACCGCACTAGCTAAAATGTCTAGCCTAATAACAACAAACATCATCCTCACGAAAAATATCAACAGCCCTTAAACCTGATTTCGGCTTCCTGAACAACAACAGGGATTTGACGAGTGATTACGATGTAGGCCTATGTGCCTAAGCAAGTTTAATAGTTCACGGACGACGTTACTTAGAATCGATTTAATGTACCTCATATTATCGCCCACCTACAAAATTGACATAATTTTACCATCGTATAAAATAATAATTTCCAATTTGTATAATGTAGCATAAATAATTATTACACCTTTTGTTACATTAATAAATTAATAATAAAAACAACATACCATACATGGATTCAATATTTAGTTTTAGAACTGCGATGCATCTGCCGCAGGGAAGCGTACGCCCAATTTGCTAGCAGTATGCTAGCACACGTGTGCTTACAGATTTAGGCCTATAGCCTACATGAGACAACCACGTTTCAACATCGCTCGTACATTATACGGTACATAAAATGAAATGTTGGCAGAATGTGAGTGGGAATTGGTTCACACTATAAGACTTACAGCTGCTTAGTCAAAGCTCGGACCAAATCGATTTCAATCCTAAATCAGACCAAGTTTATGGTGTAGGCCTATAGGCTAGGTCTACACAGAATCAGGTTTCGTTCACAATTAAATCTCAAGGACTTAAGAGCTTACACATAAACAGCGTGCAGTAGATGACAGTAAAAATTGAGAAAAGAAAAATATGTGGATGGGATTTAGAAAAAGAATCAATTATTTTTGCAATGTGCATACGACGCGTGGGGCGCGGTGGTCTAGTGGTGGCGTCGTTGCCTTGGAGCCGGAAGGTCCGAGGTTCGAATCCACCCTCAAGCCGCGTAAGGACCTTGGGCAAGTCCTTCACTTACAATTGCTCAGCGCTTCGGCGTGAAACTCCGATGCAGTGTCCGCTCTGCATCGGGAGCGCCTCTGAGTAGAAAGCTTGAAGGGGCGCTATAACAAGTGCACATACAAACAAACAAACGACGCATAGGCATATAGCTGCACGGAATGTGGGACGGAAAATATGCGAAAAGTTAGTAACATATAGGCCTAATTGCAATCTTGGAAAAGTGTTTGAAATCCTAGAGCCACTTAAAATTATGATATAAATTGCTGTGAAGGTGACGACTGACCAATGCTTTTCATGGCAGACTGTGTAGAAGTTAGTGTCGCGCTAAATAATTGCAAGATTGTTGTTCTTTATTTTGGGTAATTGGTTGCACAATCGAACGACGCCATTTTCGAATAGATGATGCAAAAGTTTTAAGGGTTAATAACTTGTTTCGAAATTTCCTCCTACCGTAGTTATTTAGAACAAGCAGTTTGTTGAAACATCCCGAAGGGTGATTGAGTTAATATATAGAGCTTTACTTCGCCTTTAATCGTTTTATTTTTTAAGAACCTGAAGGAGCTGAAATGGCATCGGGAGAGGATGTGGTTATCATCAGAAAGAAACAACCAAAGGCATCTGCGATGAAAAGTGCTCAGGTTTACAATTTCATCTGCTCAATAAATTGATATTTCATCATAAGGACCCATCCATATTATTACGTACGCAAAAATAGTAGTTTCGACCCCTCCCCCTGTTGCAATTCGTACTCATACAGTTTGTGGAGCCCCACCATACGTACGTAAGCTTATCTTTCCCCTTTACAAAAGTTGATTAGCTTAAGTCATCAATAAAACATTTATTTTATCGCAGGCTAGTATTTATTTTGGTTAAACATCATATTTGCTAACTGAAATTTGTCTGCAGCTATGGTTTACTGTTTAGATCTGAACAAAATTTAATTCCATGGGATCGAATACCATCGAACGACTATAGAATAATACAGAGTTATAAATATTTAGACTAATGTGGACGTTATAAATTTATTTTGCGTGAATACATTTTTTAGGCACTTCCCCGCACACAAAAGGGCTGTTCATATATTACTAACATTAATTATTTTTTATTAAGAGTCTAGAGATTTATATTACAAGACCATCTACACAGATGTGGGAGAGGGAGCCGGAGCCAATGCAAGACATCCCGCATATATTCAGTGTTGTGGGTGAATATTGGGATGTGACCAATAAGGCGTGCTGCTGTACGCAACGCCCGATCCAAACACCCAACCCGAGCCACTGGAAGACCCACATAGAGGGTGCTGCAGTAATCAAGACAAGAAACAACAATTGAAATGACTAAGTGGCTGAGCGTTAAGGCAGCATTGAAGGTTAAGGAAAGGAATATAACTCTGAGCTATGAGTAGAAAGTGAAAGTGCTGACATAATGTGTTAAAAGTTGCAAAAGGTGGTAGATAATAATACGAGAAGTAGCAGAGCCATATACTATGGATGTAACGATGAACAACCAGTTCAGGTACCATGATTTGTGTTTGTATTATGATTAATGTTATTGAGGGGGGAGTGACTATTACATGGTGATAATGAGTTGGAAATGTAGTTGTTTAAACATATATTATCATGTATTGCGTGTTCTATTTTACTGACAGGCTATCAATGCTGCTCAGAGACAGGGGCTTGAAATCGAGACATCCAAGAAATGTAAGTGACACTCTTCTTAATTACGTTAATAAAAAATAACAAACAATGTTTCATTTACTTTCGTTAATTAAATTATTGTTCCAAATCAGACATTTGTATCTCTCCAGTGAAGGAAATATCATTAGTTGAATTTAGCCGAATCTATTGGATACTTCTTCAATTGTTTTAGCGGAAGTGAGGCAAGTTAGTCCATCCAGTTATGAAGGTTTTAAAGTTCAGTTTCGGTGAATTCTTAGTGACCACTCATCACAATATAAACAATACAACTGTAATTTGATATTTACCTTCTAACAAAGCTCAGAAGTGCACACACTATTCGAAGGCGCATCTGTGATTATACTGCAGAGCAATTGCAAGTATTTAAAGGACTTGCTCGAGGTCTCTACACACTACACAGTAACCACCTTGGGCAAAGAATTAAACCCATACTCTCGGTGTTTGTTTGTATGTGCACTTGTTATAGCGCCCCTTCAAGCTCCACTCAGAGGCGCTCCCGAATGCAGAGCGGACACTGCATAGGAGTTTCACGCTGAAGCGCTGAGCAATTGTAAGTGAAGGACTTGCCCAAGGTCCTTACGCAGCGAGGTGTATTCGAACCTCGAACCTTCCGGCTCCAAGGCAACGACGCCACCACTACACCACCGCGCCCCACGTTGCAGGGCCAACCGCTCTAAACAATTGGCCTTTGTGCCTCACACTTGGCAAATTACTTGAGAGTACACAAAATTTGTTTCAGTTGCTGCTGGCCAGAACAAGCAGCATGCTGCGGCGAAGAATACCGCAAAACTGGATCGTGAGACGGAAGAGCTGCACCACGAAACCGTCGGCTTTGATGTTGGACGACTGATACAGCAAGGCAGACAGGCAAAGGAATGGACCCAGAAGGATCTGGCTACTGTAATTGTTGATTTATTTATTTATTTATCGCATTTGCTGTAGCGCCCCTTCAAGTTTTCTCCAAAGCAGGCAGGCAAAGGAATGGACCCAGAAGGATCTTGCTACTGTAATTGTTGATTTATTTATTTATTTATCGCATTTGCTGTAGCGCCCCTTCAAGCTTTCCCTACTCAGAGGCGCTCCTGACTACAGCACGGGCACTGCATCGGATCAATTGCAATTGAAGGACTTGCTCACTTGTTAGACATCTACTTTATTTAATATTTTAAATTGAATTGTTTGAACAGTTTGAATTAGAAACAGATCGATTGGGTAAAGATCTTAAAATTGTTATCAGATATAAATTTACTTTATATAATTATTGAAATGTTATTGTTGATCAACCAAGCTTTTAATGCTTTGAGTCTTAATTTATTAATGTTTACGTGACTTTGAGATGATGTTTGAATGTTCAGGAGGATTTGTCCATTTTTCGATGCTTGGGTATGGGTATCACCAATAGGTATAATCCTGTTTGATTAAATTTAATTGCAGCATATCAGTGAAAAACCGCAGGTGGTGAATGAATATGAGAGTGGAAAAGCCATACCGAATCAAAACGTGCTGTCGAAACTGGAAAGGGCCCTTGGTTAGTACTTAATGACTGTAATTTTTCTGTTAAACTTTAATTTATTGTTCTTTAACCCTTTAATGCCGGAGGGTATAGGATTTCCCATGCCATTTACTACCATCTCGGCATTAAATGGTTAATACATTAGCAACGAGAGTGACTGTATTTATTGGCCTTAATGCTTGATTATTGTTTCTGCACAGATTAAATATATAGACCATTGTATAGGATTCAAATGGTGCATTGATCAATTATTTAAAAAGTGCCTTTGTGTGCAGGGAATTTTCTGGATTTCTACACAGAAACATTTCCTTCAAATGAATGACCCCTTGTGCATACACTTACCTCAATTACTAGCTCCTTACATTCCTCCTCGTTGCTTGCGTTCATCGGGTTCAAGTCTTTTAGCTGTGAACCTCGATGCAAAACAGTTATGGGCTTGCGTGCATTCCATGCCTCAGCACCTAGGTAATGGAATCGGCTTCCGCTCTTTCTTAGAAGCTCAATTTCACTTCCTTCAAAAAGCGTCTCTAAACTCACTACTTCTCCTTGGCTTTCAAGCACATGGATCTCTAACTGCATCTTCCTCTGGCGGCTGACTATCCGCGCCTCAGATTCACATTTCAGTGTGACCTTGCGCGCGTTACAAATTTATTTAATAATAATGATGTTCATCAGGTTAAAGATTTTGACGAATGTGATGGGTTTGTTAATGTTTTGCGTAGGAGTGAAATTACGAGGCAAAGACAAGGGCCAAGCGATTCAGCCGAAGGAGTCGAAGGGAAAGTGATTAAACGTTACATTACAGTTCTGAAATTACGAGTACACTGCTGCCGTGTGCTCAACTTTGCAAATCTTATTGCACTGACTATTAGTAGTCAGAGTACAGTTTCTTGATTGTGGGGGGAAAGTGTTTAATATCTTTGCTTTGGGCAATTTTGATTTCAGTTTGCTTTCAAGTTAGACTAAACAACATAACGGACGCGTGTGTATTTGCAGAAGACTATTATAGGATGCAAAGCAAAACTGCTGCTGCTTTATAACACCGTGTTGGACGCTCTAATTAAGAATGCTTTTGGAGCTGGTTTTTGCATTTTGTTTTTGCTGAATTAATTACCTAACGTTTGTATTTAACCTGATAAATCGAATTCCTATAAAACTACCAGGCACTGTTACAGTAAATTGATCTGTATTACTCATCAGAAGTTGGTTGGTCAGTGGTGTGCTCTAAGTTTGGCTACAACCACCCAAAGCTACAAGCTAATGCACAACGTGTGGATATTTCAGTCAGTACATGACGCTTTCCACTAGAAGACCACCAAGCTTGGTATGAAACAAACCTTGGTGCACATAAGATAGATTGCCATCATTTTGCACGAACCACCGAGCTGGTTTATAAAAATTAAGTGATTTGATACGTTCTGAAATATCTTTCGGTTATGTTGTGGGTATTTTTTGTAAAAGACCTTGTTTAGCGTCGGTAGGTAGCAAGTAAAACTAGGTGCGGACCCAAAGAGAAATTGTGGTAGGCTAGGATTTATTGAGTGGCGGCTGGTTTGGCGATAATGTCGCAGGCGCAAGAACAGATTACAGAAAACTTTGTTCAAGGAACCATTGTTGATGGTTCAGTATATCCAAGGTTTGAAATAAGTGAAATGCACATTCATGTAAGTTCTGACTACATATGGAAGTGTACACGTTTTTATAGCAATTGTATTACCTCAACCCGGCTCGACCATTGTTGCCCGCTTGAATGGAAGTAACACCTTGTAAGGCCCTATGTACCCAATATTAGCAAATCCCAGGGCTTTTATTAACGTGCAGTTGTACACAAAATGGGCAGTTGTAGAAGCACTTCTGTACAGTTAAAACTAGCCAAAAAGGTCATTGTCCTCCGATTGGAAGTAATTTACCATGGATGATGGGAAAGGAAAAGAATTGTGCAGTTCTAAAAATTCCTTAAAAAAACAGCTTTGGCAAATTCCTAAAGTTGCTAAAATAAAGACCATGAAATACACATGAACACTTGCTATAGCGCCCCTTCATGCTCGCTGCTTAGAAGTGCTCCCAGCTACAGCAGAGTTTCACGCCGAAGCGCATGAGCAATTACGAGTGAAGCACATGCTCAGGGGTCCCTACATGGCAGCTTGACGTGGATTAAAACCTGTAACCTTCCGGCTCGAAGGCACCGAACATACCCCTACAACACCACACCCCACAAATGCCTTCTCAACTTCTATGCAAGCATTTTCAATAAAACAGTGTTATGTTTGCTTTTGCCCGACCTTTTACTCTTATTCAATATATAACAGGAAGTTTGAAGCACCAAAGTTTTACTGTCACCTGTTTTACTGTACATTACATAATTAGCACAAAGAACCAACAGACTGTGAAAATTTAGGGAAGATTAGGTTTTTATGGGTTGTGTTACGGCATGATATAAATTATTATTATTATAGTATTCAATAGTAAACTTATTAAACTCTCTAAGTTACAACTTAGATGAATATTTGCTACACAGTTTAGCATTCCTGTACGAAACTAGTAGAGGTTTAGTTCCTTCCAAACAGATTTTAAAAAAATGATTTCAGATTAAATTGCCTATTATTTTAAAGATCACTAAATTTGTATCCAGGAAAATATGGTAAATTTTGCAAAATGTAGAAAGTGATGAATTTTGCAAAATATAATAATTTAATTCAATTGTGTTCATTGCACAATCTAAAATCTTAAAATGCATAAAATAAATAAACCAACAGTAATATAATATGTCTCTCCATAATCCACCAATATAAGGTGGATTATGGAGAGACAGAGGGAATACGGGCAACAGGTGCATATGTGTTTTATAGACTACAGCAAGGCGTTTGATTGCATAGACCATACACTACTGTGGCGGACGCTAATTGAGATGGGAATTCCGAAGCATTTGGTTAAACTACTAAAGGGCCTCTATGTGGATCAAGAAGCGGTAATAAGAACTGAATATGGTGACACAGGGAAATTTAAAATAAGGAAAGGAGTGAGGCAGGGGTGCATTTTGTCCCCTTTCCTGTTCAATCTGTATGCCGAGAGAATTATGAGGAGGGCTGGATTGGAGGAGGCAACAGAGGGGGTAAGGATAGCGGGGAAAATACTGAATAATCTGAGGTACGCCGATGATACGACATTATTGGCGGGTAAGAGGGACGACCTAGTTGAGTTAATAAGAAGAGTCAGGAAGGAAAGCGAAAAGGCGGGACTATACTTCAATGTAAAGAAAACAAAGGTTATGACAACTGCAACATACAAAAACTTTGAGGTGGATGGAGAAATGATAGAGGTAGTATCGAGCTTCACATTCCTGGGATCTATGATAGAGAAGGAGGGAAGAAGTGATATGGAAATAAGGAGGAGGGTAATAATGGGGAAAACGACAATGAACGGTCTGGAAAAGATTTGGAAAGATAAATACGTGAGCAGGGAAACAAAGAAAAGACTGGTAAAAGCACTGATCTTCCCAGTGGTCCTATATGGATGCGAGACATGGACAAAGACACGGGATATGGAAAAGAAAATCAACGCGTGTGAGATGTGGATTTGGAGAAAGATGCTAAGGATTTCATGGACGGAGAAGAGAACTAACGAATCGGTGCGCGAGGAGCTTGGAATAGAGAGGGAGGAGACACTGCAGCAAACAGCAACTTGGAGGAAATTGAGCTACTTCGGCCATGTGATGAGATCTAACGGTCTGGAAAAGGAGCTGATGACGGCATGCGGTGAGGGAAGGAGAAGATGCGGAAGACCTAGGAAGAAATGGTTGGATGAGGTACAGGAAAAGTCTGGCATGAGACTGGAGGAGCTACGAGAGGCGACTAGAGAGAGGAGACGTTGGAGAGAATACACCAAGGCTTTCGCCAGAGCTCCAGAAGCTGACGGCACCAGGTGACCAGGTGAATATAATATAGCCCGAGTATGCCTATGATCCCAATTGAACTGATGTTAATAGCTAGTGTCCTGCCTGAATATATGCAAACACTTGTAATAATTTAAACAACAAAAATACAGTTTTTGGTACTTAAGTCAACATGAAAAATGCAATTTTAATCAAATTAATTTAAATTTTAATCAAACTTTCCAACCACCAACTACAGTTCAGATGAAAATGTCTAATACGCTTGTTCCCGTTACACGATAACAGAACTCGTACGTAAAGCAGATGTAACGTCATGTACATCTATAGGAAAATCTCGCAAAACTTTACAGAAAAACTCACAGACTTATTCTGTTTTGTTTAGATATTGACAGCACTGCTTAGGATCAGTTAACTATTTTTCCAAAAGTTGTCTATACACTGAAACAAAGTGTATAATATCACACAGAAAATGAACCAACCAGACTATCTAGCTGTGATTTTTCAATACGTCATAAATTATGCCTTTCTGCTAATAAAACTGAGTAAGCTTACACTGGAACATCCATTCAATGCTACATTCAGGGGTCACATCACATCAAGTACCACATAGCAAATGTCAGATGACAGTAAAGATTTGTTCGAGTGCTGAACCTTGGAATCCAATTCCCGACATACAGCATCTGAATTTGCGTTACGATGTAGCCTACATAACAAAGAGGTTTCCGCTTGTAAACTGACAACAAAGGAACACTTGCCGCAAACAAACGCAAGCACGCGTCAATCCAACCACATCAATAATTCATCCTAAGCATTGTCGCTTTACTCGTATTCTGCAATTAAAACCATCATGTAGATTCCGACGAGTAGAGCTGCAATTTCCTTGACGCTCTGCCACGGTTTTGAATCCACCAGCAACTCTGGTATAACGGAAACAGTCGCAATGTAGATGAAACCACCAGCGGTGAACGGCAAAATCCAGGTAGTTGCCACGTCGCCTGCTCCTTCCGCCATGAGACTGCATAACGTTCCCGCCATCGCACCAACGGCGGTTGTAAGCTGAAGAAGCATTGCCTAGAGGAAAAAAGCACAAATGTAACCTTTTAGAATATGTATAATTGAAATGATACACGCCACACTTGGTCATTACCTCACAACTGTGTACATTTTTAGGAGTTTCCATAAGGTATGCATCAGATCGGGAAACGTGCGTTTTCATTGAGCTCTTGCCAACATACCGCAGCCATTTACAAAAGAAAGAAATGATTAAAGAAATCAATAATTATTAGAGAAATAATCAAATTTTATTAGAGATCTCAAGTACAATAATTTCAGATCATCTGTTACCAACTCGTCTATAGATCCATTCATTTGAGTTTCATAGATGAAAAACTATAATGTTTACATGCTAATTTTTAATTTTTATTTGTGTTGTAACAGGTTTATTATAAATCAACCGATCTGTTAAATGGTGGATAAATAAATTTTGTATCCGAACAATCACCTTCTTCTTAGAGCATCCAGACTGTACCAAAATCGCAAAATCTCCAACTTCATGTGGCACCTCGTGCAGTAGAATTGTTATCGTCGTTATGATTCCAATCTTTTCTCCTGCCAAATACGATGCACCGATAGCCAAACCATCCGTAAAGTTGTGCGCGAAATCAGCCGCCAGATTGAGATAACCTGCAACTTTGATGCCCTCTGAAATAAACAATAGCTCAACATTTAGTAAACAAAAACTGAAATGATACTATAGCTAGGCTGCTCCGTCTGAAGACTGCTTACCACAAATATCGTGAGAAAATTAAAAAAAATTGTAATCTTTTCATAAATTCACCAAGCAGTGTCTGGTGACAAGAGCAAACACCAGTTCTGCTGCTCGAAATGACAGGCATTACTTTACTCGAGCAGCAGATAGAATTTTTTTAAAATAAACTTATGTAATGCATATCTGTTGACTTAAAGTTACATATACGTGAATTACAAACATTAAATAACGCTTAAAATATGTGCATGGCTACATAGTAGAATGAAAATTAAATGTATTGTATTGTATCTATAAACTTATAAGGCTCGTCTCACAGTGCACACCAATCAGAGGCGCTCCCAGTGTGAAAGACCCAGAGGAAAGAAAGTAGTCTTGAGAAAGCACAAAAAGATGTGTTTCAGGTACCAGCTAATTACGAAGAACGTGTCAATGGATAGAGCCGATTCCAAAGTGCAGGACCAATTAAAGCAAAAGCTCAGGTTTTGGCCAAAGCAGTCCTTACTCATGGAACAAGGAGATCATGTCTATCACGTGGGTGTAGTGTATGAAGAGAGGATGCTGAAATCAGCAGAGAAGATCACAAAGATACTTTGGCACTATGCCCAAATCTGACAAGAACAGCACCTGAAAAAGTATAAGCTCCTGTTAACTTTAACCCTTTAATGCCAAGATGGTAGTAAATGGTATGGGAAATCCTATACTGCATAATTATCAACACAAACTGTAATGTAAAATCTAAAGGCTATTCACACCTTCGTGGCTATCCTCTTTGTCCGCTTGACTCTTCTCCACGACTTCCTTCTGACCTGCCGACTTGTCGTCGCCAGTCCGACTTGCCGATTTGCCATCCTTCTTGTCCTTGGATGATCCCTCCGCAGGTTTTCCCGCAACCGCATCACGTTCCTTTTTCTCCGGCTGACCGTGAGAGTGACCGTGCGAGTGACCATGACCACCTTTTATGAAGCGTACCAGCTTCTCCACAACCAAGAACGCCACAATTCCCGTCAGAACCCACAAACCGACGCCCATATCATGCGAGTGGGTGTGGGTCTCCGGAGCGTCCTCCTCGTGGCTATGGGAGTGAGAGTGAGCATGGCCTTCAGGTCCATGTGGAGAAATGGCATGCGGAATCAGATGGAGAAAAGCGTCACCCAGAAGCCCACCTGAAGCAAAACTCAACAGAACCTTGAGGCGAGGTTGGTGACCGGGAGACTTGTCTAGTGGAATGAAGAGCAGGATGAGCACCGGGGCTGCGCTTACCAGAAGGGTCGATCCCAGCGCTGTAAGCCACAGGTCAGTACGAGTCGACGCTTTCTTCGAGTTAGGCACATGCCTTGCTTCTTCTCTCTCTACGTGCTTATGCCCCTGGCCATGTCCTTCTCCATGTGAATGGCCATGTTCTTCGTGCGAATGACCATGTTCTTCGTGCGAATGACCATGATCTTCATGAGAATGACCATGATCTTCATGCGAATGACCATGTTCTTCGTGCGAATGACCATGATCTTCATGAGAATGACCATGATCTTCATGCGAATGACCATGATCTTCGTGCGAATGACCATGATCTTCATGAGAATGGCCATGTTCTTCGTGCGAATGACCATGGCCTTCGTGAGAATTGTCAGGTTCCTCGTGAGAATGGCCATGGTCCTTATACATATTACGGCCGTGATCGTGTAAATGGACATCAGGTTCTTCATGCGAATGACCGTGGTCCTCATGCGAGTGGCCATGATCGTGAGCATGACCATGACCACCATGAGCATGGCCATGATCTTCATGCGAGTGGCCATGGCTTTCGCGCTGACGTGGCTGCTCGTTGGCATTCCGGCTGTACTTGAACGAAGGAGCCTCGTCGTGGCCTCCGTGAGAATGGCCGTGGCCGGCTCCATCCGAGTCGTGACTATGGCCGTGGCCGCAAGCTGAAGCGAGCAAGCTCAGACATAGCACCAGCCACACGCAAAGTCCTAACACCGAAACACCCGTCGCCATATTTCTTGTCTGCAATCGCAACAACAACAGTGGTCTAAGCACGCTATTTCCTGTTTGACACTCTACAGCCACGTCATCGCCATTTTGTGGCCTAGCATGGTAAGTAAGAACAGTGCAGACTAATGACACGCAGCGCCTTACCAGTACAGGACTCATCAAGCTCGAAGATAACTCAGGTACCCCACAAAAATAGCGTTCATGGCCAATGCGCATGTGCAATGGCTAGAAAAATAACAATTTTTGAATAACCGGGTCATCTTTGGCTTAATGATTAATTCATAGTTTTCTTCTGTTGAGTTCACAACAGGCAAAACGCAGCCTAGGCCTACGTGTACAAAAAGACTGCTGCATTTGCTTGCTAAAGAGTTTTTAAAAAGTTCGAAACAAAGTTTCCGGAGTCCTCTGAAGATCAAAATCTCGAGACATAACTGTATCCGTAAAAAACAAGGAATTAAATGTCGATGAAGGAAAGGCAGTCGAATGATTTAATTTTTATTTTGTCTGTACAGAATCGAACTCGTGAACTCGGAATTTCTACAGCACTCATAAAAGCTCAGTCGTGGGAACCAGCGTATTTAATGCACACCCGCCTCCCTCCCCCAACATATTGGTCCCGGTAGCGCATTGGATAACACACTGACATGGAGAGCGAGAGGTACCGAGATCGCGCCCCGTACGGCGGAGTGCTTCGTAGGGTTATACCAAAGACCATCTTTGTTGATACTAGCGCCGTGCAATGCAGGCTGTCTGTTCTGTCAGTAGTTAAGTTTTATGTTAGTTAAGATTACTGCATAACTTGTATATGTACAGCGCTGGGCGCTTGCAAGCGTTTCATTACATAAAAATATAGTTTTACATTAAAAACCACCTGCCAATCTATCAGATAAAAGTGCCAGTCATGGAATGATCCCTTTACCAGGAAGTGGGTCTGATACGTGTTGTTTTCACTTGTTTCCCCTTGGTTGTTCTCATTGTGTATGATTTTTTTTTATTTTGATGTTAAAAATCGGTTTCCTTGGTATGACATAATTTCTGATCTTATTTGATTAAAATAATTATATTGTAGAGTTTTTTAATCTGTATAGAAACGATCGATTGAAACTGTTCGGATTTTCTGTGCAAGGGATTTTCTCGTGATTTGCATACTTGGCTCAGCGTCTGATATTTTGCTAAATTTGAGCTAACTTTTATAGCGCAGGTACTTCAGTTTTAAGCACGTCTTTACAATGAAGGCGGTACCCAGAATCAAGTAACACCGATAAAGTTGTTCAAAACATCCACTGTGCAGTTCCCACTTGAGAACCAACAAAGAGACGACATGATGAATCATGAATGTGCTCAGCATGTTGCAAGTCAATATCCAGCAGTAAAAATTTACTGGTTGACGTACTGCTTGTAATTTATTCTCGGTTGAGCCGTGTATTTAATCGGAACTGCTATATTTCATGGGAAATTTGTGACTGTTGCGTTAACTGGTGTTTAACATGGTCGATGATTTTAGAGATCTGTGCTATACTGGCGCAATTGCGATCTTATGAGATACAAATTATTTTCTTGCGTTGTCTCTCTTTTAGTGCTGCAGCCTAATTAACTAACTGAACAAGGTCATGCATATTCAATAGTGGCTAGGATTGAATGGCTGCCGCTCAAATGATTAAATGTTTGCCTCCCAAATGTCCTTACACAGGGTCAAAGGTAAGTTTTTAAAGGGAACAAGAATTTGTTGTACATATATCTGTGAGACTTCAGTAAATGAGCAACAGAAATATGTAAAAAAAATCAGAGGAGGTCATCAGCTTGTAATTAAGAAAGAGAGGATCACAGTTCTAGGCATAATCTTGAGTATTAAAAACTTTGGCCTATCTCCAGAAGCTTGAATAACATTTTCTAGAATCAGAAACTTACTTTAATTATTATTGGGAAATATCCGCCAGGAAATTCAAATTAAAACATCACATTTTATTCATTCATTCATTCATTCGGTCGGTCGATGAAGATTTAAAGCAACTGACGAACGAAGAATAATTATAAATTTTTGTAATGCACTGAATCACCTCTTTCTGTTTAAGTAGTAGGATGTGACTTTATAGTCAGGATATCAAATTATCATGAAGAGAATGTATATAATTATGCAATGTTCTCTATGTAGCATGTGGTTCAGTTAGCTTGCACTTCTATCAGCCAGCACCGAACCTTTTCACTTGTGGATCCTGCAATGGAATGTCCTCCCATTAGCCTTGCGATTGATATGTATTTATAGTATAAATATACTTCTAAGGCTAAACTCGCCTTCTTTTTATAAGTTGCTCAAATCTTACTTTTTTCAACTGTGGCTGAGCTGGGAGTGTCTCTGAGCAGCTCTCTGGAAGAGGCTCTGGATATGTAAATTCTCAGAATGATCGAATGAAATAATATTTTGTATGCTGTAGGTGATGTCTGAACTCCAAGCAGCCATTGAGTTCCAGGTGGAGCTTGGAAAGTTTTATAATGTGGATTTATTTCAGCGTGGGTGAGTGTCTGCTTCTGAATTAATCTTGACGTTTTATAACATGTTAATGCCTGTTCCCTAGATCACTCTCTGACACATTCTATAAACACTTAAAAACTGTTCTGTTTGGCCGTACTGGAGTCGGGAGCGCTTCTGAGTAGTTTCCTTGAAGAGGCGCTATATAAATACTTGAATGAATGAATGAATGAATGAATGAATGTTTGATTCGTATGATGTTCGCTTTGTGTTTTTCAATTGACCGGTTTCATTTTTGACTGGACAAACTCCAGATTTAGGCCTAGCTTGTAATTTTGTGAGACACGTGTGCCAATTAGTACCTTAGTTCAACTAGTACCTTGCATGTTATTGCGGTTGCATTGGATTCAGAAGTGTTTTAGTTGTGCTTTATTTCCTTCAAAAATATGTTTGGAGATTTAGTGGATAGTGGCAGATACAGGAGAAAATTTAGTGAGTTTTGAGTCAAGACTTTGGAGTGAGTAGGTAAGTGAGTAAGTCTTCTTTTGATTCTCTGCCTTCCTAAGCAAGTTCGTATGTCCAATGGTGCATCATGTTGTCCATTCTTCCTTCAATTATGTTTTTTTAATGGAATTTACCCTCATGATGTGACCCAGTCAGTTTTTCTGCAGGCCTCTAATTGAGCATTCCTATCTCAGGGATCTCTTTCTTTGACCATTTGCAGTAGCTTTGCAGTTATCCTGCGTTCCATCCAGTATGTATATAAGTAAGTTTGTTCCTTGTAAACTGCTTGCTAGTTTATTAAACAATTGTTAATCACATTTTAGTGTCTATGTATATTATGCATACTTTTGTATAGCATCCTAGCAATGAATGTTAAAATTCTATATCAAGCTGTTTGCTGGGAGATTATGTGGTCAACTATAAATGAGTGACTGGAAATAAATAGCATTGAATTCTCTTTGATGTCCATTTTGTCAATG
This sequence comes from Lumbricus rubellus, assembly GCA_945859605.1. Taxonomy (NCBI): domain Eukaryota; kingdom Metazoa; phylum Annelida; class Clitellata; order Crassiclitellata; family Lumbricidae; genus Lumbricus; species Lumbricus rubellus. The sequence goes on along the minus strand of OX243823.1, from coordinate 7,515,160 downwards.
ATTGTCACGTATGTATGTATCACATGTATGAGACATGTACAACAGTGTACCACAATTTACAACAATGTACAAGAGTGTACATCAGTGTGCAACAATGTACATGTATGCTGGTTTCTGTATGTCAGATATTATCAGCTGAGAACGTCTTTGAAAATGTCTCAAAAAGTGACGGCAAAAGTGGATGCCAGTCTTAGTAAAGAAACAGGTCAGCAACACATTCTGTCGTGAATTTATGTGCTCTGTAAATTAGAAGACATAAAATTTCATTATGATTATAATACTGGCAGAGAAGATTTTTGTGTTTACTTGTGTTTGTAAGGTCCATCAACAAGTTAAATACAACTTATGACTGATTTATTTTGAGTAAAACAGGCTATTATGTACAATGTGCAATCAATGTGATTCCATGGTTATATGTATACAGCCTTGTGATTGGCTAAGGCAATATGAACTGCACTATCTTTAAGTGTCTAATCATTACATTGTTCTACATAGTTACATGCCTAAACATGTGTACCATTTAAGACAGGTCTAACCATGACCTACCTACTATTGATAAATGTGACAATATCTTTGATTAATGCAGCCTGGGTTCAGTTATAACTTATGATCTTAAGTATTTGCTTAAAGATTAGAGTACTGTGTTCATTTTATGCTTAGATCTGTATTTAATAAGTTTTTTAATGGCAGAACTTTAAAAAATATAATTTGTATTTTAGCAGTGTTATTCTAAAGACTTTTGATCCAAATATTCCGTGAGATGAATTCGGTTGAATGTCTCATTGTGTGTTTTTGTTGATTTTATTTTAGAATGTCGGTTGGTTATGCCGGGTTCCATACTGAATGGTGTTGCGATCAGTAAAACATTTCAGATCCTGTACAGAAAGGAAGACATTGACATAAACGACGTTATCGCTTTCAAGGTCTACATGTTGGTTGACATGCTAAAAGTAAGCATTCATTCGATACAGTGTGAGGTGTGAGCACTTGTTATTATTAGTAAGGTGGTTTAGAGCCTGGGATACATCAGGAATTGGGGCTCGGTGGTCTAGTTTTAATCAACACTTTGTTGATTTTGTCACATACAGTAACTTCTGTTATTACATTGTTTCAATTTTCTGTTTCTCTTATCATATGCAGTTATACAATACATGTGGTGTCACCGTGCCACTTATATATTACAATGGAACAGTAATGATTCTAGGCATTTGTGTATTAGGAACTTAAGAAGACACCTGTTTGCCTTGCAGCATAATTGAGTTTTTGGTGCATTTGTCATTGTGCATTATATAAGCAACATGGCCCAGGTCAATGCTGTAAGTAGTTAACCTGGGACAATATGGTCCTTTATCAGGTTATATATTAGTGTGCAAGAGCTTGCACACTTACTGGAGACTTCTTCCAGCTGTCCGAGCACTGGTTTCTTGCAGAGCATATTGATCGTAAAGAGATCTCTTGAAGATATCTGCCACAGCCCAGCATCGTGCCTTTGTCTCTGTCGGCCCTTTGCTGTGCAATTTATATAGAGCTACTCTGGCTCAGATCTCATCTGGAGGCACTACTGTAGTTTCTGCCCGGTGTCTTAGGATGTCTTTTCTTTTTCCAGGAGTTCTTCGCACTGGGAACACCTCTGATTAGATTTTTTACTGTGAGAGGTGCTTTATAAATTTGGTATGGTATCATGAAGTTTGAGTACCTCAGAGAAACTCCACATAATTGGTTTTTCTGGTTTTTTGTTGATTTCTTTAGATTGATGAAAGCATAGCAGATGCTGACTTTCAACTTGGTATTGAGTTGTGGTTTACAGAGGAGGAGTTTAGGTAAGGAATTTCAATCGTAATTTGCAGTGCAGCAAGGCAACGTATGGCAAATAGTCTGTGACCTATCATGGTCAACTGAAGTTGTTGTATATTTAATGTATGTATGAGCACTTCATATAGCGCCCATTCAAGATTCTACTCGGAGGCACTCCCGACTACAGTGCGTGTCACTGAATTGGAATTTCACACTGAGGTGCATCATGAGCAGTTGCAAGTGAAGGACAGTGGGTGGGGCTTAATGATATATCTGTTGTCTAACAGCAATCCAGGTAGACTTGTCACATATAATTAACCTTACCCTACTTGACCTTGCTTGACATTGGGAATGCACTTATTACGTTGCGACATTGATTCTGGTGCGTGTTTTATATTACAACGTTGATTCTAGTGCGCATGTATTACGTTACAACGTTGATTCTGGTGTGCATGTATTACATTAGACCGTTGATTCTGGTGCGTGTATTACATTACAAAGTTGATTCTGGTGCGTGTATTACATTACAACGTTGATTCTGGTGCACATGTATTACGTTACAACGTTGATTTTCTGGCGCGCATGTATTACGTTACAACGTTGACTGTCTGGTTCGCATGTATTATGTTACAACGTTGATTCTGGTGCGCATGTATTACATTATAACGTTGATTCTGGTGCGCATGTATTACATTATAACGTTGATTCTGGTGCGCATGTATTACGTTACAACGTTGATTCTGGTGCGCATGCATTACGTTACAACGTTGATTGTCTGGTGCGCATGTATTACGTTGCAATGTTGATTCTGGTGCGCATGTATTACGTTACAACGTTGATTGTCTGGTGCGCATGTATTACGTTACAACGTTGATTGTCTGGTGCGCATGTATTACGTTACAACGTTGATTACGTTACAACGTTGATTGTCTGGTGCGCATGTATTACGTTACAACGTTGATTGTCTGGTGTGTGCATGTATTACGTTACAACGTTGATTGTGTGGTGCGCATGTATTACGTTACAACGTTGATTCTGGTGCGCATGTATTACGTTACAACGTTGATTGTCTGGTGCGCATTTCAGTCCGACGCAGCAGGACAAGATGCAGTGCCTCAGCCAGCGTACGTTGAAGCTTCATTTCGTCGCGACGAAAGGCATTCACCATTATGTTCCATTGTTGTTCGATTACTTCCACCTGTCGGCCATCTGCCTCACGGTCCACGCCACGCTCATCGCTCTTCATCAGCCTTACATCAGGTGAGTCGACGTCATTGTCATCGTCATCATTGTTGTTGTTGTTGTTGTCATTGTCGTCATCATCATTGTTGTTGTCATTGTCATCATTGTTGTTGTCATTGCCATTGTCGTCGTCATTGTTGTTGTCATTGTCGTCGTCATCATTGTTGTTGTCATTGTCATTGTCGTCGTCATCATTGTCGTCATCATCGCTGTTTTCATTGTCGTCGTCATCATTGTTGCGGGATGAACTACAAAGGCCGCTCAGTGGTCGCTGGGATAATGTTTTCGCCCGTATTGATTCCCGTGCTGGATTTTACAGTCGACGTCGGTTTTTTCTGTTAAGCGATGATTTGGTGCGTGTAATTTATTGGCCTGTTGCACCTGTCTGGTCCGACAGACAAGGCATGGTTCTGCGGCTGATTTTAGATTTTTTATGTGTCGTGTATGTTGCTATGTTGGCTGTCCAGTGATGCAGAGTGGGAGGTAGGGAGGCAGGCAGGAAAAGGCATGCAGGAATTAAGGCAGACAGGCAGGATGATGAGCACTGATGAGCTTTATTTTTGAAGTGGTGCTTTAGGTACTATTATTTAATAAGAGACAAGCCAGGAAATGGGGCTTGCTGGGAGATACGCAGCAAGGCAGGAAGGCAGATAGGCGGATGAGAAGGCAGAGAGGCAGGATGGAAGGAAGGCGGCTAGATAGGCAGGCGTGAAGGCAGGCAGACTGGATGTGTAATCTGTCCATAGGTAATTTCCAAATGAGGATTGTGTGTAGTGTTGTGTGGGATTATGGGTGTGATTGTACGCTGCAGCACAGGTGATTTCCTATGGACTGGGAATGAATTTTATTATTGGCTTTGGCTGATCACGGTACGAAGGCCGTAGTGATTATCCTGCTTTGTGATATCTACATAAATCCGCTTGGCTGTTTCCTTTGGACTCATTCTGGCGGTTGACTGTAGGATAGAAACATTGTGACTATCACCATGGTAGTCAGAATTATCATAACGTTCAAGCCACCCTCAATCCAACGTACATATTGGCATATGCTTCGCTCTCTACTTGTGGTCCATCCGGCTGGGTTCTACAAGTCTCTCAAGTCTTTTTTCTTTGTTCGTGGTTGGGCTGGGAGCGCCTCTGAGTAGTTTCTTGAAGGGGCGCTATATAAATGCTCTGAATGAATGAATGGATAATTGAATATGCATGTGTAATTTGTGTATGTATGTGATATGTATGCGACTATACGTGTAATATTACATGTTAATGTGTTAATATTAATTAATTCTATTGAATTAGTGACTGATTGTCTGTTGGTGTTTCAGCTTAAGTCGTAGTCAGCCAAGGGCGTCAGTTAAGTTAGACGAGTCGCTGGAGACGGCGCTGTTTGGTTCCGCACCAGCTGTTCCGTCGTCATCCAGGGTATGTTTGGAACTGGGTTGCAGTTGGGGGGATCATTATTTATTTAGTGGAAAATCATAATTCATTGATATGACTGTTTTATATGTTATGCTTGGTGCATCAGTAGTGATAATGAGTATTTCAAATTTATATAGCGCCACTGCAAGAGATGCTCGAGACCTAAGACAATAGAACCATGATTGATTGGGTGGATTCAAACCCGCAACCTTCCGGCTCCAATGCATCGAACATACCTCTTCACCACCTTGTCCCATGTAATGGTTGGTGTCAAGTGGTGTAACTGGTGTTATACCTTAAATTGCAAGGAACATTTTGTAGCAATTATTCTCTAATAATTCAAGCGTTTGCAGAGAAGAGGTAAAGAGAGAGGTTCAGGAACCAATTGATCTTATAAATGCCATAAATTTACTCCACTAACCTATACAATGTGAACATTCATTGAGTACGTATATTTGTGACCGTACTAAGGTTAAAAATTCAGTAGACCTGTCTGAGAGCAAAGCAAAGTGCTCATAATTATGGACGAAAGTTCATCAGGTATACAATGCTCAAGTAGCTAGAAAAGTTGCAGGTGGTGGGCACCCGCCAAACAATGTAGAAGCCAATCATTGTTTGGCGTTGCATGCACCTTCTGGGTAGATGAAAAGTTCTGCAACCTGTCTGATGTTTCTGTTGTCTTGTAGAATAGTTCCGCCTCCCCACGCAGTCGTAAACAGGTGGCCTGTCAGCGACATCGGCGCCTCTGTTTTGTGTTGTTGTCGGCGTATGAAAGCATCCAGACATCATACGAGAGTCTGACTGCGCAGCTGCCCAGCAAACTACAAGTCAAAATAGGTAGACAAAGAAATCAATGTCGTAAATAATTGTTTGTGAATGCCAGGTAGAACAAATTTTGTACTGTGTAAATGAGTTGAGAACTGCTCGTTCATTTCTGATTTCATTGGTGATGTTGCTGTTTATTTGAAGGCTGGTGTTATACGCTAGTGTTAGTGACTGTGGTTATTGCTGATGATAATACAGTTGGTGGTTATTTAGTTGTTGTGATGGTTGTTTCGTTGGTATTGATTGTAGTGTTAGTGTTGAAATTGGTGGTATTTAAATATCTTCATTTATTAAAATCTGAGTGAGAAACCACAATCGGTGGTGGTGGTGGTCATGGTGCCAATGGTGGTAGCGGTAGAGTTGGTGGTAGAGTTGGTGGTGGTAGTAGTGTTATAATTATAGAAGTTAGGCACCTTGTCAGATTGCATGTTTTGATGTCAGTGCACTGTTTGCAACTGTCTGAATTGTAGAGCACGTCGACTGTCGCCAGAAATTGGATGAAATCTGTCAGAAGTGTCAGGTAAGTGAAGGGTTTTAGGATACAACGAATCTTATGGAATTCAGGATAAAATAAATTTTGTGAATGTCTCATCACGTTAATGATTCCAGATGCTTTGTGTAAACACTTGTCGTTAAAAGGTTTGGATCAGTGATCTGTTTCATGCTTCTTCTCGCAGAGCCTTGCACACTGGGAGCACTTCTTAAAATTTCACTTTAATAGAGGTACTTTATAAATGCTCAAATACAATACAGTACAATGCAATATGTTATGGCAGTAGAGTTATGCAGTTGAGGGAATATTGCTTAAAATACAACAGCATAAAATACAACAGCATCTCGGGCATGTAACATCATCAGAAGATTGTTTTCGCTCAAAAGATATTCAAGCTGGAGTTTCGTAGTGAAAAATGAGAAATTGAGGATCAAATCCTATTTTTTAGCTGTGGCTGGCTGGACTGGGAGCGCCTCTGAGTAGGTTTCATGAAGAGGCGCTATATAAATTCTCGAAATGAAAAGATATTCAAGTTTTGTATTGAAAAATGAGAAATTGAGGATCAAATCCTATTTTTTTAGCTGTGGCTGGCTGGACTGGTAGCGCCCCTGAGTAGATTTCTTCAAGAGGCGCTATATAAATTCTCGAAATGAATGAATGTGATGGATGTGTTTGCGCTGCAGGCATTTGCACTGAATGCGGAGGAGGAGGATCTGTTCCAAGCGATTCAGAGTGACTTTGCGACGCTGTGCAGTCAAAACGTCATCCTCTGGATGCAGTACTTGGAGCTCGTCACTTTGAACGAATCCATCACATATCAGCTAGCGAAAGAACACCACACCCTCAGGGTAATATTAGATCTCTATTGTAATTGTAATTGTAATCGAACATTTATATAGCGCCACTTCAAGAGAACTCCTCAGAGGCGCTCCCGACCGGACACCAAACCATAATCAAAGAGAATGGTTTTCAAACGCTTGCGGAAAAGGGGCAAAGAAAGACAAAGAAGTTCATTACTATGTTATTATTGTTCGTGTTTTATCTTTGCTTGCTTCACTTGATGTGTATAATGCTTTGATGACTATGCTTTCTACTATTGTACTCGAACCATAACCCTGTTCCCCACCAGGGCAGAAATTTGGTTCGAGATTTCTTTTCCACCTGTGCCCCCTAGCCAATTCAGCTGTAATGAGTACGCTGACTGTACACTGTTGGTGGGAAAATGAGATTGCGAGGGAGATGACTGACCCCACACTGAGGAACACACTCATGGTTTCATAGCCAATAGTGACTCTCAGTGCAGCTCAGAGGACTACTTTTCCCTTCATCTTTTTATGTTTACTAAGCAGCGGTTTTATTGCTCTGTGCTGTGCAGAAACTTGCAGTGTGATATTAACTCAATGCTACAAATCTTTTCCCACTGAAAGTTTAGGATCCCACACACTGAATTTTTGACTTCTAGGGGATGTTTATTTTAATGTTTGTAAATTTTTCACTACAGTTGTGTTAAAACTTAAAAGTTTCTTAGTATAAGGTAACGTTTGTATAAAGCTGTGTTTGTCTTAATATAGGGCCATGTTTGTCTTTTATTTGAGGTCTTGTTTGTCTCGATATTGGATTATGTTTGTCTGATCCAAAGATTTTCATTGCAGGTAAAGAGATTTTCGGAAGGATTCTTCATAAACGAATATCCAAAGCAGGAGATGATTGCCTGCTACGATCCAAAGTTTGTCTTTGCATCATTTTATTTTCTCTTGTTTTATTTAATTATAATCTCTTACCGTGTATAAGGATGATATATTTAGTCTTTATTGACAGATCATAACTCGTTACATTTATGTAATTGAAACAATTCACAAGAATGCAAATTTTATATAGAAGATGAATCTTGACTACTAAGTAAACAGACAGCCTGCAATACATGGCGCTAATATCGGCCTACAAAGCACGTTGCCCTACAGGGCTCGAACTCGGGTCCGCTGATTTCCATACCAGTGTGTTATCAATACTAGGCTGGAGCTTATTTTTTTATTTGTGAAATATGAATTTCGTACCCCCCTCAGTTTTTCCTGTATATGAAATAAAAATTCAGGTAAAATATCAGCACAACTGAACAATATTTAGGGGTAGCTCAATGATGGTGAAGTTTCTGATACCAGAGCTGTGACAGCCTTTATATTTCGGATACTACAGAAACTAGCGTTTTATTTCTTAATTATTTCTCATGATAAATAAATAACCAAATCTTATTTGCTAAGTAAATTGAAACATTCTCCAATCATACACTCACTGAGATCACATTGTTTTGCTGACAAGACACAATTTCCATGAATTCATATTACAGACATGTTCAGACTTGTTTACTCTTTGTGTGTACTGACTAATCATCGGGTTCTGAAGACAGCTCGGAAGAGTATGATGAAAAGATGGAAACAGAGGCCAATGCAAGTGAGGGGGCTATTGGAGGCATCCCATTTAAGACACCGAAAAGAAAGAGGGGGCGAAAAATTGTCGTTACTCCTGAACTCGCAGCAGCTCTCGATCGAACCAAAGTGTCTGACCGTAAGGCTGTTTTTTGTTATTGCGGAAACTGCAAGAAGCTTGGGACAGAACATCGATGAACTTGCTTTAAACAGAGACTCAATTCGCAGACATAGAGTAGAACACCGAGCTCAGAGATCAGTAAATATAAAAACAGAGTTTCAGGCAAACACTCCACTTGTTGTTCACTGGGACGGCAAGCTGATCCCTGATCTTACTGGAAAAGAGAAGGTCGATCGCCTGCCAGTATTGGTTTCAGGGAAAGGACTTTCTCAGCTACTCACAGTTGCCAAGCTTCCATCTGGAACAGGCGAGGCTCAGGCTGCTGCTGTCTTTGAAGCCATTGAAGACTGGGGCATAGCCGACAGCATCCGAGCTATGTGTTTTGATAAGACCAGCTCAAACACTGGTCGGATCGCTGGTGCCTGTGTCCTCCTCGAGAAGAAGCTTGAGAAGGAACTCTTGTCACTGGCTTGCAGGCATCACATTATGGAATTGATAATTGGTGCAGTGTTCAAAGTGTGCTTGGGGCCCACCACTTCTTCGCCGCAGGTTGCACTCTTCAAACGCTTCCAGGAATATTGGGGACAAAAATTTAATAGACACAGCCAAGTATGAAACAGGAATTTCAGCTCATGACGTGGCAGCTCTAGTGGAAGACATAAAGCAAGACACAATCGATTATGCCAACAAGCAACTTCAACAGAGTCATCCAAGAAACGATTATAAAGAATTCTTGGAACTTGCAAAATTTTGTCTTTCTTGGTGCTGCTCCAGCCACAGGAGAGCGATTCATGTCACCGGGAGCAATGCACCATGCCCGATGGATGTCCAAAGTCATATACAGTCTCAAAATCTGGATGTTCAAGGCTCAATTCAAACTGACTTCTGCAGAAGAGAGAGGATTACGGGATGTATGTGTGTTCGCAGCGCGTGTCTACCTGAAAGCTTGGATATCCGCACCTCAAGCATCACGTGCTCCTTACAATGACCTGCTGCTGCTGAACTCACTGCTCGATTACTCGTCAATCCATTCAGCCATCTCAAAGGCAACATCGAACAAGTTTTCGAATCACTTGTGGTACATGTCACAGGAACTGGTGAGCCTGGCTTTCTTCGACCGTCGAGTCAGTTCATCAACGAAGAGACTGATGGTGATTGCCATGCAAAATAGAGCAAGCCGAGATAAGGACCATTCCAAGCGAATCACAATTGCTCTGGATTCCTTCAAGGACAAGAACTTGGAAGATTTTGTTACAGCCCAGTCAATGACACTGATCCAAATGCTGGAACTTCCAGACGGATTTCTCGCAGTTGATCCAGACTTGTGGGAAGACAGAGACGACTACAAGCAGGCCACAGAAACAGTGGAGTCTCTGAAAGTTGTCAATGACCATACTGAACGTGGAGTGGCGCTTATTCAGGAGTAAAGTGGATTATTCCCGTGATGAAACACAGCTGCAGTTCCTGTTGCAAGTTGCCGAGGACCATCGTAAAATGTACCCTGACAGCAGAAAACAGACTCTGTCCGGGTTGACATGAAAACAGGAGAACCATGAGTTTGCTGGACTTTGTGAGACTTATGCTATAGAATCTGATGTACTCTGTCAAAGAATTTATGAGCAGTGTTTTTTGTTCAAAAGTAAATATTGTGTTCAGTTTAAAATAAATATCCGACATAGTTAGCAAAATTTTCGTCGTGTTCGTAATATCTTAGGGACTTGAGCTACCTCTAAACATACGAATTGAATGCTCAAACTTTTTTCGCAGTGTTTCTATATAATAAGGAACAGATGTGGGGGGTACGACTTTCAAATATTAAATTTTTTATTTTTTTTAATTCTTAAGCTCCAGCCTAATCAATACACTACCTGTGGTTGGATGGTTTTGCGCCAGCAAGTGGCCCAACATTTCAACACAATTGCTTTCCTGGTTACTTTTAAGGAGTTGGCAATCTGCAGAGACTAACCTTTCCAGAAATGCTTTGTCCCATGGTTCCCACAACCTTTGCATTGCATTCTCTAAAAGATATTAAAAACATGCATTCATATTGTCATTTCTATACATCTTTCATGGTTATTCCACTTTAAAGCATGATTTATTAAATGCATTGTTCTCTGGTTTCCAAAACCATTTGCAGATTTATGCTCCATTGAAAGATATCGAAAACATTCTTAAATTGTAATTTCTACATATCTATCATGCTTATAATTTCCACTTTTAAAGCGTTCATTTACACGCTTTCTGTTTCAGCGTGCACGGTCACGTCGAGATCGCCTACCAGATCCGCAATTCCACGTACTACCAGTCGATCCCGTCGCTCGCCGTCGAGTGCGTCGAAGTCGACGGCGACGCGACGACGATGCCGATCATCTTCGAAGACACGTACAGCGAGCCGCTGCTCGCAAACGCCATCAGACTGCGCTCGGAGTCCGGCAGCAAGACGTCACGCGGCGGCGGCGACATCAATCGGCGATCGAACCGGGAATCCTGTTATTCGGACGCATCAACGGCCAGCGGCGAATCGTCGACTTCGATCACGAGAAGATCGAAAGGACTCAAGTTCATAAAGAACGTGCGGCCGGAGTCGCTGAAACGACCGTCGTCTTATATTAATGTTGACGAGCAGGTTGCCGTTGACAACACGGACTGTACCCTCGTCGGATATCGCAAGCTGGATCATATTAACGCCGTGCCGACCCCGCCCGTGGAGCTGGGAACGCTGACCATGGTGTCGTCGTCGGTCGCCCCGCAGATTCCTCTTTCCGGGCACGGTGCGTCGCTTTCGGGGCACGGTGCAGCGACGCACCCGTTCCTGTACAGCGCCATATCGTTGCCGACGCTCGTTGGCCAGAGCCACCCGCCGGTCAACTGCAGCGGCGGTTCCCTGCCCGATCTGGCGATTACCGCGTCCCCGTTGCAGACGCCGCGCTGGAGCAAGCTCGGTAAGGCGGGGAAGATTCCGAGTGACTCGAGTTGCGGCTCGTCGCCCGAGTTTCAGGTTTCGTTCAACGCGGACGAGTCGAGCGAGACTGTGGTGAATTGTTTTGCGGACGGAGATGGGACGTTGAAGGCGGAAGCGGACGGGGAGAGCACGCTGAAGTATTCGACGGGTTTGCACGGAAATTCTAGTCTGGTGGAAGCAGATGATGATGGTGGTGATGTCATGGGAATCGACAGAGGAGTGTTTGAGTGTAGTTTGTCCAAAGAGGGAGGTTGCGTTTCGGAAGGTGTTTGCGACGTTGGTGAGGACGTTGTGGGTAGAGGCGTGGAGTGTCTAGAAGCGGGTTCGACGGGGGTCGAAGCGTACGGCGGAGGTGAACATTCGAGTGCGTCAAGCAATCATACGCTAGTCATGGAAGAAAACTCAGGTCATAATCAGAGGAATCAGGACGACGGTGCAGAGCGGCGGCCGAGGGCGAATCCTTCCGCCACGCAGGAGAGTTCGGAAAAGGCCGAACCGAACAGACGTTGCTTTCCTCCGGACGGTGGCAACAACAAGTCGGACGCTGGACATCGGACGTCCGCCGATTATGCCACGTCGTCTTCGGGCGTCGTTCTCGACTGCGACGTGGACGGCTTGTCCTCCGGTCATTGCACCGTGCTCGAGCTGATCAGGGAGGAGTACGAGAGGAATCAGACGGAGGGAGGAGGAACGTCGTCGAGTGCGTCGTCGTTGTCGTCCGACGTGAACGTTACGACGAGGAGGAGCAGCAAGGAGCGGGCGAGGGATGAGTCGGAGGAAAACGGGGTGTTGTCGTCTGCGAGTGGCGGGAAGTCTCTCAGACCGTGTCTGAAGAATGGTCCAGAGTCGGCTTTGGTGGCGGTAAACAGCGGTGGTTTTTCGGAGAAGCCTCAGCGGCTTGTTGATGAGGTCACGGACAGGATCGTACGCTTCATAAGTGCCAAGGAAATGCTTCGGAAGCACCTAGATCTGCGTGAGCTTTTCTACAGGTACGTTGTCTCTTGTAAATTAGATTAGTAGTTTTTAAATTAGTAGATTTTGAGTAATTTCAATGAGGCTTGAATTTTTTGTAGGTCCTCAGGTAATTAAATTGTTTGAAATGAGCAGCTGATGTATGATCTATGATGTGGTAGGATCATGTTGTTATTTTGTCATTTTTCCACATGCCAACTGGTGCAATATCTGACCTGGAAGATGATGTGAATCATGTAGATAAGTTAATAAACGCAGGAGCTACAAAGAAGCACTCAATGTCATAGTTTTAAATGCGTTCTGTTTTCACTCACCACATTGTCAGTCGTTCTTCGCACCGATATGTTCTCCGTTACATTACGCAGTTGTGTTGACTTTGTTGCTGTAGTGACTTTCCTTCGCAGATCTCGAGCCTTCCTTACTTTACGCCACCGGAGAAGTTCTTTCCTTGTTCGGACGAAGGCATTCATCTTGTCGTCTGTGTTCACGGATTGGATGGTGAGTTTCTTACCCTCAACCTGCTCTCGTCTTTGCAGACAAGCTCTTGCATTTCTCGAACCTCGAGCACGGGTTTATTTTATTACAGCACCGCATTTTGTCATCAGAGGCACTTTGGATTCGGTGCAGAGGATTTGAGAAAGGTATTGTTTGTTACGATGAGATTCTGCTTAAGTGTGTGTGAATTTACTGTACTAGTGACCACAAGAGCATACTAGTGAAGCAAGGCCGTAGCCAGGATTTTATTTCGAGGGGTGTTTTCAGTGGCGGCGCCAGGATTTCAGTTTTGGGGAGGCTGAATTTCCTGAAAAATTTACATTTTACCGGCCAAATTTTCTGACGACCTTTTTTTTGGTCATCCGGTCCGTCAAAATTTCTGATGACCTTTTTTAGTCGTCAACTTTAATTTTCCAGATCGAAATTTTTTATTTAGGGGGGTGTTTTCATGACTTTGTTTCATGCTTTTTGCATCACGAACTAGAAAATGCAATAGATTTTTTCCGCATTTTCCATTTCGGGGGGTGCTCAAACACCCAAAACACTATAAAATCTATTGCATTTTCTAGTTCGTGATGCAAAAAGCATGAAACAAAGTCTACGGCCTTGATGTGAAGGAATGAAGCAAAGACATCTATAGATGGACATTGTGACACAATCAGAGACGGAATGAAATCTTGAAATCTCATCATTGGCACACACACACTTTTTGGAACAGTCAAGAAAAAAGTTTAGAAGACTAGTGTAAAACTTTAGGATAAGTTAATTAATGTTTGCTGTATTAGCCTATCACTGCTAGTTGATTAGAGTTGATTACAGTGTAATCAGTTGATCTGAACTATATGATGATTTGTTGAACGAAGTTGATGATCATGTTGCGTTGTTTTCTGTGCTCGAATTGCAAACAGGAAACAGTACAGACTTGCGGTTAGTCAGGACCTACCTTGAGCTTGCGCTGCCAAGCAATAAAATCGAATTTCTGATGTCGGAACGAAATCAGGTATCAGTCATTTGTGAAATATTGTTACGGACTAGTTTTCTACATTTTCAGGCTTCTGTTTACCTTTGATAAATGCACACAGTGTACACAATACCGCTAAAAGAATATCAAAAGCGATTGGGATGATGTTTCATATATGCAAATATGTGTATGTATGCATGTATGTGTGTCTGTATAACTATGCAGTATGCATACATATTCAGAACTCCAATGTGCACTGCATAAAAAATATCTGTGGCTAGCCATGTAGACCAGAAGCATAATTATGGATATGGTTGAATGGAAATGTAAGAAACAAAAAATATAAGGAAGATTGATGCAGAGGATATTAGGATGAGACGCTATACAGCAGGTATATTCTAAGTACTGCAATAGATTTATGTGGATTTAGAAGTGGTGAGGCATATGTAGGAAAGGCAATGCAGCGAGTAGAAGAGGATAAAACTCTGAAATATGCAGGTTTAAACTTTGAAACTGCAAAATGTGTTTTAGTATCAAGTCGCTTTAAATGAACTAGAACTTGTTTTGGCTGTTGTATTTGCATAATTATGGCATATTATTCCAAGCTTCTTGTTTAAGACACATTACCTTGATTTTGCTGAAGGTTATATAACCGATTTCAAAATGGAGATGTCGTGGATTGTAAACTTTTACACTTTTCTGCTGTAGGTTGATACATTCGCAGATTTTGAAGTGATGACCGACAGACTTGTTCAGGAGATTCTCTACCATATCGAACTCTTTGGCATCAAACCATCCAAAATCAGGTACAACCATTATTTAGGCTCTTCTGACTACATTCTTTATGAAGGGCTAGGTATATAATTTGTCATTGTATTTGGCAGGCATGGAAATACTAGTGCTTGAGTTTTAACTGTTTTTACTGTAGCGAGATTGTGCGTCTTTCTAAAAGGCGTGCTTCACTCTGGTAACTGATTTTATGTGAGAACGGTCCACAATTTTTTTTTTAAATTCACACTTAGTATCCTTTTTAAACGCCTGTCTAAAAGGAAATAAATCTAGTCAGAAACTTCAATTACAAACGGTTACCCAGGTAGGAACCAGCATAACTTAAAACTCTTCTTTCCGATTGTTTGTCTGCTTGTATTTTATCTGCGTTGTAACAGGTTGCAGTTTGTCATCTCGATTGATAGTAAACGAATGTTAATGACTTGTCGTTATGCTTGTCTTTCAGCTTCATTGGCCATTCCTTAGGAAATCTGATTATTCGCTCAGCCATGTCGCGACCACAGATGACGGAACTGCTGCCGAAGCTGCACACATTTCTATCGCTATCCGGTCCTCACTTGGGAACGCTCTTCAATTCGAGCGGTCTAGTCAACATGGGTGAGTAGCAGTGCTTGTTGAAGTTATCGACGTCTAGACTTTTGAAAGATTCTTTTATTGTGCAATTTAGAAAGCCTCACCACATCGGAAAAAAATTAACCGAGGAGGGTTTTAGGTTCATTAAATGGATGCAAAATGCTGTCTCATTTCACTGTTGCTAGTGGCTTTAAAGCATCCTAAATTACCCTTGGTGAGGCTCAATCGAATTGCCACTTGCATTTACAACTGTTGTATTCTACTTTGATTTTGCTAGGTATGTGATTACATTTTGTCATACGTTACGTTGACTCGGTGATATCATTTTGTTAGGTATGTGTTGCAATTGTTGTACGTTGCATTGTTGCCGTTGTGTTAGGTATGACATGGTATGTGTTACATTTTGTTGTGTTAGGTATGTGGCTGATGCAGAAGTGGAAGAAGTCTGGATCGTTGCTTCAGCTTTCGCTTAAGGACCATTCAGATCCAAGGCAGACCTTCCTTTACAAGCTCAGCCAGAAAACAGGTGACCTGCCTATCCCTATGCTTTGTTACCTCTAACGTTATTACGTCTTCGGCTGATAATCTTTTTCTGATCATCTGTATCCTCTGTGACTCTGTCTTTGTTAAAGAGTGAATTTGTTTGCACAATACTTGCGGTTACACCTCATTCTCTTTAATGTGATTACGAAGTGGTGGTGTCTGTGTCTCCAAAGCTATTAACTTTCACTTTAACCATGGGCTTCTAAAGTTCCTTAGTCGCTGAGTGTTAAAGGGTTAACATGGCATGAACTAATGTGCTGTACGATTAATGCACTGTTACATTGTGTATATACAACTTTTTCATCATATTTTTTATGCATGACCTGGTTTGCATGCTATATCATGACGCATGGGACTCTACCAGGATCGTTCCTTACTAAACTTAAAACTGTTCTTTTTGGGCGTGCTGGAGTCGGAAGCACCTCTGAGTAGCTTCTTTTACTTGAAGGAGCGCTATATAAATGTCCGAATGAATGAATGAATGTTTCCCCCCACTGTTGTTGTTGTTCTTATGTTCAAGTGAATATGTGTTTTGTAGGTCTGGAGTTCTTTCGTAACATTCTTCTGGTCGGATCGCAACAGGATCGTTACGTCCCGTTCCATTCGTCTCGTATCGAGTTATGCAAAGCAGCTCTTCGCGACACGTCCGGATGGGGTAGGAACCGGATATATGAATTTGTATCCAATCAGGCTTTTAATAGTTTATCCATGACTCTTAGGTAATAAGAGTCAAAAATGACTTGGAAACTATCAGGTTTTTACTGGTTATATTAGAGTGATACTGTGTTGCCATCACTACAGTGCTGATTAGTTTTTTGGCTACTTGTTTTTGTTTGTGACTTGGAAATAGTGTAATAGTGTAGGTGTTTCTAGAACATTTTGGTGAGTTATTTTTGGTTATTACTATTATGCACGGGAATGGTTTAGTTATGGTAGTAGTTATGATGATAATTTGTTGATGATGATCAATAGAAAAAATTTGGCTTTTGGTTTTTGCCTATAATAGTGATTCTTGCTGTATAACTGAAATTTGAGAATGAGTGACTAGTTTTGACGTCAAGAAGTGAAAATGTTGTGAACCATTGGTCCTACTAGCAAGTTGGCTTTATGCTTAAAGTGAGGGACAGGCTAAGGCAGAACATAGGGAGGTAGGGAATTCCAAATGAAGAGTGAAGCTGTGCTGACAAGATGGGTGCTGCAGTCATACACAGTGGTCCATAATTCGTAGATAATAAGAGTCAAAATGCAAGTATCAATATATAACGATATTAAGAAAATAGTTACATTAAGAATGATTTCAATGACTAAAGAAATAATAATAAGACGCTTTATATAGGGCCATAGCTCAGCCGAGGCCGAAAGAAAGGGCGCTGTACATGAGTTCAAAAAGTGTTACTGGCAATTACATGATTGTTTAACCAGATCCACGTCTTACATCTTGATATAAATCCCTACAGAGATGGTGCATTCTTCACAACATGTGAGTATTTTAGTCAACACTGTTTATCTGGTTGTCTTGACAACGACAGGCGCCGTTTACACGGAGATGGTGAACAACATACTGCAGCCGATCATCTACAAGACTGACATCAACTTCATCCGTTTCGACGTCTTTCACGCTCTGTCCGGTACGACCAATCACCTGATCGGACGAGCGGCTCACATCGCGGTTCTCGACTCGGAGCTCTTCATTGAAAAATTCATCACCGTGGCTGCCCTCAAATACTTTGTTTAGGTCGATCGTCATAGCAACCGGATGATTATAATGCACTTGTGATTTATAATTATGTGGAGCCAGTTTATCATAGTAGGACAGTCGCTTCATGATCCGTCTATATTTGTAGAACCGTTGCAACGGGTGCACATGTTCAGTTAGGGTTTGCGGGTGGGTAAACATTGAGTACAAGGGCCTGTAGGTTGAAACCAAATTTGTGTGGAGGGTTGTAGAGTGAAATCCAATTTTTCAGAGGAGTGATTGAGTAAACCTTGAACGTCCTGGCTCAAAGCACGAGTGATTGCGATGGATGGTCGGGGTAGTATAGTAGCGAGTCTCAGCAATTGAAGTTGTGTACATTGATGAATTGTTGGGCTGCATAGTGAACGCTGTCAGGCAGCTTTAAATCAATCAGCAATCAAACGTTTAGTCCGATTAGCGATTTAGTCGTGCACTCTTGGTCCCCGAGAAGAAGTTGGAATTCATGTGATTATTAAATTTGATTTAGCGTCGATTCTTTCCGATAATTGATCGTGGTAATATTAATTCTTTTGCCGTTTTAACTTATTATTACCGTCATCATTATTAGTATTATCGCCGTCGATGTAGTTGTGCAATGTGTGATTTATCTGTCCAAGTTTATTATCCATGCATTGATTCACTTTATGGTCATTGTTTATTATCCATTAGGGAATTTTTATTAATAATTACTGTTGTTGAATTATTATTATTATTATCAATCAGTTCCTTTTAATTCAATGTCAGGTCAGCGTAGGCCTGTGTATTTATGTAGGTGTGCTTGCATTACATTATTATTATTGTTGTTATTATTATTATTGTATGTGCTATTGATTGATTAATATCAGTGTGTTGTCACTCACCAGCTGTATCATGATTTGATTGATTGGTTTTAATTGTTTCTCCGTTCTTTCAGTTCTCAATCAAAAATTAGGGAACTTGCTTCCAAAAACTGTTTCCTGCCATTGAGATCAATGCCACACGAGCAGACAGGCCTCTTATTGTGACAGAACTTTCTCCGGTGAACTTTATAATGACAGGTTGTTGACAGGTGACTCGTACGTGTTGTGTTGCTGTCATTGCTTATAGGGAACCGAACACAATGACTTACCTGTGATGACTTGTAAACCTGTGTTACTGTGCTGATGATTATTCTGAACATTTTTCTATCGTAAAGTAATGGTCAAGACTATGCTGGATAGGTATTATAAATGAGAAACAGCATCACTAGGCCTAAAAATACTAACGGCTCCTCTGAGTGCCCGTAGTGTTGAACTTGACAAATGACGGAGAACAATGGGGAACATTTATTCTTGTCCGTCGCCGCCATATGGAATTGATGTTGATTAATTAATGGTGATACATGTTTCTCACCTGTGTACAAACTCCTTTGAATCATGTTTGCCCACCTGTGTACAAACTCCTTTGAATCGTGTTTGCACATCTGTGCACAAACTCCCTTGAATCATGTTCATGTGATCTAAAGATCTTTAAGGTTGAGATTAGTATGTCTTCTTAATCATGCATTGCGTTGGTTCTTGTGTCTCATCCCTGAGGGGGTTGTGGGGCCCGAGTTAGCAGAAGGTGGCTCGGCATTTCCTGAAATGATCGCCCGTCCTAGTAATGATCATTCTGGAGTTTGGTCTTGTCTTCATTGTGTCCACAATATCGAACAACCACTCACATTTTTGCTGTAGCACTGCTGTTGTTTTTATGTTTTTCCAAACGTGTTTAGATAAGTAACGTCTTAAAACTTGATTGTGCTGTATTGATTCGACATTAGTTAATTATCGTTGACAAGAAATATCCAATTTGTTGTCTGAACTTTGTCTTAGGGTTCTTGAGTTACGACCTGAATTGAAATCTCGCAACACTATTGTCTGGACAAGTTGCTGTCAGTGTTATAATTTTCTACCATTGTTATTAGTGTTAATATTATTTTGCTTGAGGTGCATACAATTCCTTATGATTAAAAAAGTTACGGGGAACATTGTTCGAAAATGACTGGTCATCACAAATGGTTTTATCGGTGGTTTTTATTTTTTTTTTACCCGAGGTACCTCAGATCCCTCAGGAATTAAAAACTATTCGGAGATAATTATTATTATTATTTTTATGTTTATTGTCATTATTATTATTGTCATTAATATTATTATTATTATTATTATTATTATTATTAGAGACTTTTATACCATTATTTTCTACTGCTTTGTTGACACATTTATCTGTCCAGATTAGTTAAGTGTTAGGCTTTTAGCATTGATCAGAGTGAATCTAATTGTCGTAGTGTCTAATTATTCATACTCATTGGCCACAGAAACAAACAGTGGTAGAAATTTTTACATTATGGTATATTTTTAAGGCTGGCCTTCTTCCGAATCGGTTTTTTGATTTGCTGTCTCCGTTATCTTGATATCCTGCATCCAAGCCATGTAAAGGAATGACTGCCTAGCGTGTTAATTATCGTTAACTTCGATGGCCTTAATGAATTATTATTGAAGCTTAGCATATTATAGGCGCTTTTAATTTACATACGTAAGACAGGAGAAATCGTAGTTTGGCATTGAAGTGTATAAGAGTATTTAACGCTAATTGACTGTTAATGAAAATTAATTTTTTCCTTGTCGATACATGATTTTGACTCTAATAAAATATTTACTGCGTCTTCTGAGAACTTATATCTGTTTCTTACCTTCTTAAACACTGTGTTTGGCAACATGATTTCACTGTAGCTTTTAAGAAGTCCTTTTGCTGATTTGGTTCATGCGTGCCTATGCATGCCTGTCTAAACTGTGGGATTTAAAGCGGATTGCCCATATGGTTATTACTGCAATTATTGGCATATTTTTGCCTTCATTATTGTTGTGTGAACTTGAACCTATATTTTCTATAGTTGCAAGACACAAATTCTTGTCGATTTCCCCCAGCGACTAGCACTATCATGCTTGCAATTCTTTACCCACAATTCCTGAATGGGAAAAACCATGTTTATGGGGGATCAGTTGATTGTTTAGGCAATGGGTGGTGGTGCTCATTTCCAGGTTTGTGTCAGTTGGGTAGGGTACAGATTGATACATGTAGCACCTCCTTTTATGGTATTATTAGAGATGCTGTTACTGTTGGAAGTGGGGGTCATGTAACATGTGCAGAAGTATTTATGACATGCCGATAAGGGAAGGTCTTGAGACAATTGGTGAATTATTGTTGCTTTTCCAGAAATATTAGCTGGCCATTGTAAATCAGATACTATATGGATGAAATAATGACATGGGAGGCATTCTCTTCCTTTTAGACGTCTGTGGACTGGTTTATTGATGAAATGTTGTTGCGTGTCAAAGTGGATTTTGTAGTAGCCATGTGGTTTCAATACATGGGATTTTCTCCTCTGGATCATCATGGATTTTGCCTTATTAAATTGAGTTGACAATTTCTTGAAAATATGAAAATAATAACCGACATTGTAATGCCTGCTCATTGTCTCTACCGCAGTATTGAACTGCTGGGATATCTGCACGATTGGAGCATACGATTGAATTTCCATGGCACTACTTCTTTGCCAGGCATACCGGTAGTTTTTTGTTATTCCAGGTCTGTAGACTTGATGGTTGTGTTGTAGCATGTTATGTAAAACCATGGCTTGGCATTCATTTGCATAATGAAAAAGTCACATTTACTTTTACTTGTCTCTTTTTTAAAAATCTCGATTGTTTGTTGTGGCACTTGAACGTTTCTGCACGTTGTCAAGACGAAGACACTGGTTGTCACGGCTGTTGTCTGTAATAATGTGAAGTTCTTTCCTTTTGTTAGAGAGCGTGACAGGGTATGCGACTTTCTTCTCTTGAGTTTGAGACTTTGACTTCTGATTCGCGGGAGATCTATCTCCAGAATTTATCATTTGCCTATCTATTCAATCTATTCTTTGTATATTAGGAATGATTTTTTTTGTATCAGGGGAAGGGGTGGGTCTAGAATTTAACAAGGTCTGCTCTGATTTCACTTCTTCTTGAGCTTCTTCAAATGATTATTATTCATTACACGTTAAAATTAAGGAAGGTCTAAGCAATTGTCTTTATGCCTCGCTAATTTGTCCTTCGCTTGTGAAGGACTGAACTTGTGAATGCCAACTGTCCGTCTACAGTTTCGCTATTGTTGGTCCTTAATATGTTTATTGGGACTGGATATGTAACCCTGTCCTATTTCCACATTTGCCTTCCTTTCTGTTTCCACAATTTCCATTTTTCTTATATCCGCAGTTATCATTTCCTTCTAAATCCGCAATTTCCATTTCCTCCTGTAGGCCTATCTGCAGTTTCCGTATATGTCTACAGATTCCATTTCTTCTTATTTCTGCCAATACTATTTTCTCTCATTTTTTCAGTTGCCATTTCATGTTATATCCATTTGGCATTTCCTCTTCATTTCTTTTTGTTTGCGCAAACTTTACCATTTCATATTTGACACAGTAATTACAGTCTATCCTGTCCTCATACTTTCTGCTCTTTGTCATAATGGTGCGTAACCGTGTGGAGATTGCAAACGTGTATAGATAATTACCATTCATCAGTATGCACTTTGTATTCTTTGTGACAAATATCCTTCTATAAATGATTTAAGAGTAAATTAAGACTCTTCTCCATCATTCTATAGTTCACTGTCGCTATGATAGCGTTTTTATGCACACATTGTAAATTCCCGACTATGGTAAAATCATTACAATTTGCAGATTTGCGGAAGATATGGCAATACCATTAAGCGTGATTTTTAGTTCATGCTGGTTCTTGAGGTTCTATGAGTTCAAATTATTAGTCAAGATTAATAATATTATTGACTCCAATTATTTTCTTTAAATGACATACGATTGAAATAAAGAATTAAAAACTGGTTTCGTTAGCTAAGTAACTGTTCTTGACTTCTGTGTAATTTTCGTGATGATTCAAACATGTCGTCTCTAATATAATATATCGTGGTAAAAGAAAAATTATTAATACCATTACAGATATATATCGAAAACTTGTTGTATTGTGGTCTTTTCGAGTCATATCTAGAACTGCCTTAAATGCGAGGTCATGTCAAGTGTATTTTCCGTAGCTTATCTATTTTCAAGATCCAGATCTTGAATGGATTTTACTGGGTGTCATCTTTTAATGAATGATGTAACAAGTCCATATGGTAATAAAATACATTGTAGTTTCAGTAGCACATCATTGTAGCATAGTTGGGATAACGCATATGATGTGACATGTCCCATTCAGCTTTAGAATAAAAAAATGCAAGTTTGCCTGTCTTTGTAGAGCGTCAAAAATAAATATAGCATAGTGAGAACCTATGTATGGAGGTGTCTGACTGATATTGATACATAAATATTAAATATGCATAAATTTCGACATGATTGGAGCTGTTTGCATATTTTTGAGAAAAAATGTATAGTATTATATTTTATTATGGTATGTTTAAGCAATGCTTATTGCAAATAAACATTTTAGATCGTGATAGTGGTTGTTGCATGCAGCACTCTCCAGAAATAATATATGGTTAGTATTGAGAAACCTCACCTAAAGAAAATATTAGTGCACAATTTTGCACATACGAGTACATACAGATGGATTCACGCACACAATACATTAAGCCTTAAGGTGTCAATAGACTCAATAGTCTAATAGCATAACTAGTATAATTGTGTGAAGTGCCTCACAAGTTTGCGGTGTGTTTATATCATTTATTTCTTTTTGATAATTTTTTATGTTGTCATTGACAAGACTTAGTGGACATTGTCCTACGATGGTTTAGCAAATGCGGACATGACATTAGGGTCCTTTCTTTTCATTTTCAAAACACAAGCAGCCTCTCTAACAAAGCTCTCTTTTCAAAACCTCTGACTTTTTCGCTGGATCTCGCCAGGAGCACCTCTGAGTAGGCATCTTGAAGAGATGCTATATAAATTCTGACTGGTTGATTGATTGATTGATTGATTGATTGATTGATTGATTGATTCCCAAAACCTTTGAGTGAAGTCTAGGGACATCTTCGATTGGAGGAAAACTCGTCTATTATAATATATGGGTTATATCGGTGTAACATGAACCTTGTTCTCACGCCTGCCATTGTATACTTTCTTCTCAGTGGGGCGCACCAAACATGATTCTCGGGTCATGCCGTTGATGCTTTGGCTTCATCAACACCACCACTAACACCATCACCACCACCACCACCACAAGCAGCAAAGACAAGGAATCAGTTAGTGGTGTCTAATGTCACGTAATAAAACAGAGGGGTTTCTGCTTTCTTCTGTCAACGTTGGGACTCTGCATCCCAGTAAACCAAGCTGACACTGACAGCTGGCGGGGACCTTACGAAACAGGGTCAACAGCAGGGGGCTAAACAACCTGAATGACTCCTAAGCTGAAGGCCATAAATGTTATGCATATAATAAGTGTATTTTTACATATGTATGAATGTAGTTTTTGGCCTGTAGGCATGGGTGCAACCACCCTATGGGACCCACGGGACGCGTCCCCCCAACTTTTGAGTGATCCCCTAACTTTATTATTATGGTCCCCCAACTTTTAGGACGTGATTCATTATGGTCCCCCCCAACTTTTAGGACGTGATTGCACCCATGCCTGTAGGCCGGTTGGGTTTTCATGTTGCATAGCCGGCTAGTAGCATGCCTACAGGTCACAGTGCACCAGTTCTTCAGTAATAGTAAAACTTACTTTTGCGATGAAGTTGAGATGGCTCACATTGCACCATTAGGACTGCTCATAATTTATCAACAGCTGTGGAGGACAGCTCAGTTCAAGACAGAACGACTACATTGTAACTGTTAAACTCAACATCTCCCGTAGAACCGGCCTAGTTTCTGTTCTTTCTCAATACCCTGTAGAAACTCGATCCTCGGTATACATGTACACTTGCACAGATGTCTGTAACATTAATGTCCTCACATATTATTGCAGTAGTAGCCTTGAACTGCATTAAACTGCATTCTCTCACAAAGAATAACAGCACTGTGCGTGCACGGGGATGGGCGTGAGGGGATGGGGAGTGGGGGAAAGGTGTGTCATGTGGGCGGGTGAGGTGTGGTGTGTGTGCGCGCACGTGTGTGTATGTGTGTGAATAAACTGGTGTGTGTTTGGTGGTGCTCAAGACTTAGTGGTGCTGCAGAAGTTTGTAGTTTATGGCTAGTTTCAATCATTTGGTTGACAGCTCAAGTGGCCCCACCACGCAAACCAACATCTCGATCTGCTCCCCCCCAATATAATTGGTAGCCTATAGGCTATAGGCCTACAGCACTCTTGACATTTTTGAGGGGCCCTCAGTTATACATATGCGAGTGGTGGACTGGTGGGTTATCAGAGGGGCCCTCCAAGATAATCACAACACACACTAAATCTTGTAGGCTAATAGCCTAACAATATTCGCTATTGTAGCCTAATTTGTAGGTCTAATTTCGCAAAAGCGAACCTATCGCTTAAATCGGCTTAACCACGTGCGCTCATTCGACACAACAAAACTGAAAACCGGTTCCACAGAAAGACATTCAAACGTTTACGGTAGATGGCGTCTGGAATTGAAAAGAAAGTGGGAAGAGGAGGAATCCGGAGATACGTGGATCGAACGTTTTCCGTTTTTCATGATTAGTGTAGGCTCTGGTCCTATTAGCCTATAGGCCTAGCTAAACCTGGGTTTTTTCTCCAAGGGGCTTACGTAAACAATTGAACAGCTTGTAGTGAGGACGTTAAGCTCGTGCATTGTGCAAACTGTGGATAAAAGCAACAAACTTTTTTGTATTGAAGAAAAACATATTTTAAGACTTTTGAGCTAGCTGCATCAAAAAATTCGATCCGGAACATAACTAAAAAAATTAGTGAAATGTGTGGAAAATTCGGTTACTTTTGCTGTTAGATCGACCATTTGGGCGAATTTATTGGGCTATTTTCGCTCTACAGGGCCAACCTTGTGCGATAGCTTGGCTTAAATACTAGTTTCATGAGCGATGATTGGGCTGAACACTTATAAACACTTAATAATTAAAGTTGTTTTTCGCTCGTATTGTGCGCAAAAAACATTAAAAAATTTCAACAAGGATTATGTAAATTTGCATGCATTTGAATATTTATGTTTGGAAGGTTAGAATTTTAATAACATAGCGATGTCTAAGCAATGTTTTTAATCCACTCGGCAGTCCCAATGCTTGCCAGTTAATTGAACGCAGTGTGCGGGTGTATATCACTTTAGCGTTCTATATTATTCGCCTATCGCAGCATTAGTATTTTTCCCTCAGTCTTACTTCTGCTTTTGGCATGAATCCTTTTCATGGTAATTTTGCAGACTTTGGTTTTGTCCATGTAAACGGTATGGCAGCCAAGAAATCGCTAAAATAGAACGCTGTGACTTATCAGACGCATCCCATGATGCAGTGCTATCAGTAAGTAATCAGCGCGAGATCCGAAGTTAAAAGGGTTAAGTTAATAATTATAAATGAAAATATTAAGTAAATAATATGAGTAAATAGAAAGTTCGAAAGTGAAGAAACATGGGCTTCTAAAACTGATTGGGCGCTTTTAAGCACCTCTTGATGCCTTAGGTCAGGTTAAGCATCTTGAGTTTGGGTTAGGGTCAGGTTAGGTTATGATGGTAGGTTTGGATTAGGATTAGTGTTGTCATTAGATACTGTCCAAAGATACTGTAGGCCTATATGCCGGTGGGCAGTACTATCTAATGAGAGGGCAACCTAACCCTAACCGACACTCACGACGCCTTACCCAATTTTCGTGTGCTTCCATTATTTCATTCTTTTTAAAAACATTTTTCATAATAATTTGAACACTTATTTCTTAAATAATTGGGTCTACAGGTTTTAATTTGAATTAGCCCTATTTCGTCATAATTTTAAAACTTGTTTTCCCATTAATTCGGTAGATTTTAATTCAGTGTATTGCTGTACTAAAATGAAATGTCCTATTTGCGTACTTAAAATTGTGTTAATTTGTTGTGTTTATTACATACTCACCGAGTGCATTCCATCACGGAATAAGGCTGATAGGTCACAGCGATCTATTTTAGCAATTTCTTGGGTGGGTATACTGCTTTCATAAACAGGGCCATTGTCTGCATGACTACCCTTTTCATCAATCTAGCTTCCATAAGTTCCATTAAGGCAAGAATTTGTTTAATCAGTATTGCTAACTATTTGAATAACAACAACTATTTCTTGTCATTCTACATTTAAATGAAATATAGGCAATCCTGGGAACGGCGGTCATAAATTATAAAATTACAGAAATCGATAGGCTATCTCCTGAGAAGGCTTTAAAACCGTAGTTTATGGAGCTAAATTATGTTAAGCTGTCATGTTAAAGTTGAAGTCGAAAATTAATTCTTTGCTAGATCGATGAAGATTTTTGCCCTAAAGGGAAGTTAAATTGATGGAAAGAAAAATAACTTGATTAAAATAATTTAATTGATGAAGATAATTCTTCCTATGAACATAATTTCGACTGATGAAAATGTTTTCCTTAAATGTTGGCTGTATTGATGACATTAATTATTGTTTTTTATGTGACCATTATAGCGCTACCCTCAGCAAGTCTTTCAGAAGTGCTGCCAGTGTGATTGACCCTGAAAGAAAAAGTAGATTTGAGACAAGAGAAAGATGAGGAAAGATTACCAGAGAGAAAGGTGGAGCGAACTGATGGTGGAATTCCATTCCATAGAGAAAGACCTATGCAGGCAAAGCAACTGGATTGAGCCAAGGCAGACATGAGGACTAAAAAGTCAAGCCGATCAGAGGATATTAGAGGACGCAGTGATGTGGCAGAGAGGAGACGAAGCATCAGATCACAGAGATGCTTCGAAGAAAGACCCAATTGAGACATAACAAAACAAAGCAAGAACTTTGAATTGTATATGGTCAGAGAGATGGATCTAGTAAAGTTATTAAATCATGAATGTAGGGATTTATTTCAAGCTGGAACCACAGATGTGCATACTTGTGAAAACAGGTAATGTGTCTTGCTCAAGACTATTGATACTGGTGTTGCTGTTCTGACTGTTGCTTCCAGCAGAGAAAATAGTGTGTCACAAATTCTTGGTGACAATAGGGACATGGTCTCAGCTTCAGTACATTGCTGTTCATGAGGTTGCATGAATTTTGAGTCATGAACTAGCCTTTGCATGATGACCCGTGTTTGATGCATTCATTATCTGTGATGCGGTTTCAGCGTTTGTTGACTGTAGCAAAAGAACTTGTCAAGAAGTATTGCACGGAGAGGTAGAACAATTGAGAACATTCCACCAAGGCAAAATGCATCGGGTGACATCTCAAACATTCTGGGCATCAGGCTCTATTATGTTTGGCATCAAGCTTTAGGAACACTGCCTCTCTTACCAATTCCTGCAGGCTGTTCTACAAAAAATTCGCTGCTTTAAAGATCACGTACTGGTACTTAAAGTTTGGTGTCAATAAAAAGGTTTTCCTTCAATTTCTCCAATGACATGTGTTTGACTTATTTATCCTGAAGGTGTCCCACATACCCATTTGGTCAGCTCATGAAAATGAAAGATTTTTGGTTAACTGCTACAACAGTTCCTGTCAGCCACAAATAAATTACACATTTAATATTCTAGTTGCAGCTATATTAAACCACTCAAAATTATCTCAGATTTTATTATACTGTAGGACAGTGTAGGTGTAATATGTCAGCAAACATGACAAAAATAGGTTTGACAAGTAATGTTTTGACACTTTTCAGCAACTCTGGTTTATTCCTCATACGAAATACAACGAAATAAATTTACATGATCATGCAAATCTATTCAAAACTCAAAACTGAAAAACAGCAAATGTGTTTAGCTGCTCTAGATCAAAAGTTATTGAAGAAGTCTGAAAATGTCATAAAATTAAGCAGACGAAAATTCACATAGTTTTTGTCCTACCAAATCAACTTCAGCAGCCCACATATTATCTCAGTCAGTTTTTCACTTTAGACGTGTACTTCAAACTTCCCAGGTCTTCATACGACAAGACCAGGTATATTAGTATTTGGTATCTGCTGACAGTTCTCTTGAAGTCCTTTGTTTTAGTGTCCAAAACATTGTGCTACCCCAGATGACCATATTGCAGCCGGAAATTGCAGTGGAAAGTGTTCATGTTGTCAAAAGACCACATATTCTGCATCTAAGTGCAATATGGAGTTGCATATCAGCTCCGGAAATGTGCAGTTTTAGCATACTTTCCTAGTATACTGTAGCCATATCAATTGTCCCACACAAGTATGCACATCTGTAATGTTTGAATCAGATTAGTAATGTGACACGTTGTTAAAAGACAACATACCTGTATCAAGTGCATAAAGAGTTGTGCACTGGCTGTGAAATTTTGAATATTTAGCATACTTCCATAGCATACTGGCGCTCTAACAATTGTACCACACATATGTATGCATATTGTAATGTTTTAAATCAGGCTAGTAATGTTTCCTGTTATCAAAACATCACATATTCTGCATCTAAGTGCATAAAGAGTTGCGTATTGTCTCTTAAAATGTGAATTTTTAGATACTTTCATAGTATACTTGTTCTATATCAATTGTCCCACCACATGTATGTATATGTGTGATGTTTTAATTATGTTAGTAATGTTTCATGTTGTCAAGAGACCACATATTCTTCATCTGCGTGCATAAAGATGTGCGTATCGGCTTTAGAAATGCGAATTTTTAGCATACTTTCATAGCATACTTGTTCTATATCAATTGTCCCACAGTGTGTAATTTTAAATCAGATTAGTAATGTTTCATGTTGTCGAAAGACCACATATTCTGCATATTCTTGCAATAAATAGTTGCAGACCATCTCTGGGATGTTATTTTTTAGCATACTTTCATAGTATACTTGTTCTGTATCAATTTTCCAATAATGTGCAATGTTTAAATCAGATTAGTAATGTTTCATGTTGTCAGAAGACCACATATTATGCATCCAAGTGCAGTTTAGAGCTGCATATCAACTCTGGAGCATGTGCATTTTTAGCATACTTTCAACCTTCTGTTTAAGTATGTTCTCATTTGAATTTTTTGATGCAGCTAGCTGAAAAGTTTTAAAATATGTTTGTCTTGAAGCTATAAAAATTTGTTG
This sequence comes from Lumbricus rubellus, assembly GCA_945859605.1. Lineage (NCBI taxonomy): Eukaryota > Metazoa > Annelida > Clitellata > Crassiclitellata > Lumbricidae > Lumbricus > Lumbricus rubellus. Next base: position 7,485,682 of record OX243823.1, on the reverse strand, counting down.
CTTTTATCCACAAGATGCACAATGCACTGCATTTTTGGACCTTAACCTCCTCACTATTGGGAAGTGGCGAATTCTTTCCCGAAGCAGCCAAGCGAAACGTGCAAACGATCTGCTTGGGAGAAAGAGACGCACGTTTCGACCAAAATGTTTACAACAAGCAACCTGCTCGCTTTAAACAATAAACAAGACCGCTAAAGACTTCCATGTGTTCCCTTCTTGGCCACTATTGCCTCACCATGCTGCAGTGTAGTGGTGAATCAAGTCGTACACATGACTTCCGTGTTAATTTCTATTTTCAGCTGAACGCAACCATTACACATGGATCAGCAGCAGCATGAGCATACGCTGCAGCGTACCAGCATCAGCAGCAGCCGGTAAGCAGCGGGTTACGGTCTAGGGTTTCGGATGAGAGAGATGCATAAGTGGGAGATGCACAAGCATTCCTCTCCGGAATAATCAGTCCACGCATTACTCATGAGCCGAACGTCGCCGCACGGTGCGCGTCCGCTGCAAAAGTAGTTCTCGGATCGGCTTTCAAGTTTCGCAAAAAAAATTCGACGACGACGCCGAGACTAGTAATTATTCTTCAAAGTAATTCCAATATTGAATTGGTTAGTATTTTCAGTCATTTTAAAACGAGTTTTTCATTTAGAAGTAGTTGTAAATGTATCAGTGCGCAAAAAACCGAAAGATGATGAGGCTGGTGCATCGGCGCTTGCGTCTCCACATCTGGGAGGCTGTCATCGAGTTGATTTCTTAGGTTTGGAAGGTAAGGATCGATCTGAATCCATGCGACATTTTACCGTTCTTTTATCGTCTTGTTCATGCATCGATTCTCGTATAGAAGGCGGTTTTTGCGTTGAATTTGCCCGAGCAACGGCTGTTTGTTGCTTGAGCTGGGCCTGCGCTGCGGCAGCGGCGTCTACGCTGCAGTCTGAGACGTGAAAGAGAAAGTAACCCCGTTATAAACTGTCTCCCTGTTTACGTCTTCGCGTTTTGGTGCAAATGTGGGGTCGCGTAAATGTAGTAAATTAGTGCGTTGATTTGGGTCTATGATTAAGGAGCTGTGATATAAAATAGAACTCATTTGTATTGTTGCATATGAAATAAAGGTAAAGGTGTATTTTAGCGTATTTTATTATTTCGAAATCGATAGGGTGTATTTTAGCGTATTTTATTATTTAGCGTATGTATTTACATATTTCGTTGATGAATCGTTATAACTGTTCATATTTCTTTTGAAAAGGATATTGAAAGCTGGATTGGTGAAAACTTCTTGGTGAAATAGAAGCTGAATTGATGAGAAAACGCTTGAGAAATGGAAGGTGGATTAAGGTATCTAATGGCTGACATAGCAGCTGGATGGACAAAAATAACGCTCGAGAAATGGAAACGGAACTGATGAAACGATTGCTTGAGAAATAGAAGTTGGATTGATGAAAATTATTTCCCTTAAATAGAAGTGGGTTGCTGAAGAGATGCTTAATGAAATGAGAGCTTGGCTGATGACAAATAATTGTTATTTAAATAGAATCAGGAATGATGAAAAAAATTGTTGCTACAACAGAAGCTGGATTGCCGACAGTGATACATGCCAAGGTAGAAGTCGGATTGATGAAAATACCTGCGGAAGTTCGAAAACGCACACAGACGATAAAATACGCTATTTATTTTTACCTAAGCTGGAAATAATAAAATACGCTAAAATACACCTTTACCGAAATAAACTTGTGAGCACTGCGAAATACAACAACAAGGACAATTTTTGTAGCGCCGTAATATTCGAGGCAGCAGAAAGGTAGACACTACAAAAAATTGCAGTGTCATTATTCTGGTTTGTGCAGAAGTCTTGACAATACTGTGCTAATTGTAAATTAGTCTTTGCATTTATTGGGTTGTCAGCCATGTGCTCTGAATATATAGTAAATTTAGTAATTTTATTTCACATAGATCACTGATATTTGTCGCTACATGGATATTTTGTAGTCTTGTGGTTTCTGTCAATCAATCTGACTAGATTCTGACTTCTATGAAGAATTTGTGATCTGAAATCAAAGCAAATTTTTAGTGAGTGGAAAACTGATGCGGAAATACATTTTGAAAGCCTTGTGATTACGGTGCAGTTTTAACACCAATTGTAATTAGCATGAGAGTTGTGGCTGTGTCTCCACTAACTGGCATTAATCAGCATTAATTAATTAATCAGTCTTCGTCAATTTGGCACACCCAGGCTCATATCACATTAAGGGTCCACTTCTGTCTGGCATCTTGCTCAGTTTATAAGGTGAGATAATGTACTGATTGACCCCTCCCTCCCTCTGGGGGCAAAAATAAGACCTGCTTATATATTATGATTAATATTCACCATAAGTACCGGAGTTAGGTATTGGTATGTGCACTGTTGATCAGTCTGTAGGGAGCACCTCTGAGTTGTTTCTTTGAAGATGTGCTGTATAAAAACTTTGCATGTATTTTTTATGGGTGTACACAATTACACGTGTCTATGTGCATGTATGCAATTATAATCATTGCCTCGATCAAGGCTAGCTAAAGGTACTGGGAAAAGGGCTTCTTGAGAGTGTGCCAGTGAAGGAGGGAAGGTGGCAGTCATAATCATAAGGTGGCAATCATAATCATAAGGTGGCAATCATGATCATAAGGTGGCAATCATAATCATAAGGTGGCAATCATAATCATAAGGTGGCAATCATGATCATAAGGTGGCAATCATAATCATAAGGTGGCAATTATAATCATAATCATAAGGTGGCAATCGTAATCATAAGGTGGCAATTATAATCATAATCATAAGGTGGCAATCATAATCATAAGATGGCAATTATAATCATAATCATAAGGTGGCAATCATAATCATAAGGTGGCAATTATAATCATAATCATAAGGTGGCAATCATAATCATAAGGTGGCAATTATGATCATTGCCTCGATCATCCCTTAAGCAACTTCTCACCACAGATCATCTAATCATAGCAAATGAACTGCCAGTTAATTTATAGCATAATGCTCGGTTAAGTGTTTCAGCTCTTAAAAATGCAACAGTCTGGGAGACATTAAACCAAAGTGAAATTCAGATGGCAAGAAAAATCACAGTTAAATTATAATTGGCAAAGTGGTAAAGCTTGTGAAAATGTTTTAAGGAAGCTTGCAGGTACATCTCTATATTCATATTTTTATGGGTGTACGCATGTAAAAAATTGTATATGTGCTTGTAGCCTTGTATGCATCTTTGTCTGTATATTTGTGTGTATGCATCATGTATCTGTATATATGCATGTGAAATTGTGAATGTATGGTTGAGGTGGTTTATAATCATAATCTCCAAATCTTAAAGAACCACTTGAAGGCCAAGCGCAGGGCACCAGCTTATTCACAAGCGCTGGTTGAATGGTAACATGTCAGCACGAAGACCAGATGGACATAGGTTTGATACCTGCTAGCCTCATGAAGTTGATTCAGCCTTCCAGTCTTCCACTCGCTGTAAGGGAAGTCTGTAAATGAGCAGTGGGACAGATGGGCGGGCACCTATAGCAGGCGGCCATACTTTTGAATTCTACTAAGGACTGCTAGACTGATTATCAACTATATATGTAATGTAATTTTACTGCATGGTAGTCAATGTCAATTAATTGATGAAAATTATTATAAGATTACTGCATAACTTTTACATGTAAAGCGCAGTGCGTTTGCAGGCGTTTAATTAAAGAAAAATTATTATTGTTAGGCGTAAAAAAAAAGTGTTGTGTTTCCGGTAACGCGACCGACCCATTTTTAGGGCCGCGACCCAAATAATTTTGTAAAAAAATTTTATTAAAAAAAAAATTTTTTCAAAAAAAAATTTAATTTTTTTTTCAAATTTTTTTTTTTAACATTTGTATTGACATAACATAAGAGACGTCAACAAAATGAAATTAATAGGACTGTTTCTAGAGCAGTTTTAGGTGCACACAGTCGGGAAATAGGCAGTTTATACTTGCTTAGAACACGTACTTTGTTTCAGCGTGCAAAAAAGACTAGTGGGGTATACTTTTTCGGATAGTCACTGCATAAAAATATTTTACAAAATAAAAATATTTTCCGACCTACCTACCCAATTTTTTTTAGCTCTGTTACCGGAAACACAACATATTTTTTTTGGGCCTTATTATTATATTATGTGCATATATGCATGCTTATGTTTTTCTTGTGTATGTATGCATCTATTGGGACATTTATATAGCACCTTCCAAGAACTGCACAAAAGCTTGGTAGAATGGAAAGACTTCATGAGATGCCAATTCTGCCAGTGTATGATCGTATGAAGCTGGTGTGTGGCGTGGACGAACAAGAGAATAAGAAGGCATGCGAAGGAAGAAGAAGGGCTGCTCGGCCTGTTTATGATGTTGTTTAGATGAAAGGGAACTTAGAGGTTTCGGTGAAAGATTTATCTACGAGCCTAGATTAGAAGTGAGAGCAGTTGTTGATGGCATGTGAGAGGAAAAACTGTAGTAGTAGCTTGTGCTAGAGATTTGAAGGAAAGGAGGAGAAAACAACGGGTTGTGTTGTGTTGCTCCATGTTGTTGTGAAAGAAGAAGGTGAAAGAAGAAGGTGTAAGAAGAAGGGTCATTCTGAGAATAGAGATGTTGTGAGAATCTGGAGTAAATAGGTTTCAATCGAGTGCTGCTGTGTAAGACATTGTTGTTCTTTTTTGGCTTTGGAAAATGTAATTTTAGCAGTGGAACACTGCACTTTCAATGCTAGAACAGGTGCACTTTTGACACTTGAACACTGCTTTTAGTGATGGAATAGTGCACTTTTGACACTGGAACACTGCACTTTTAGTGATGGAATAGTGCACTTTTGACACTGGAACACTGCACTTTTAGTGATGGAATGGTGCACTTTTGACACTGGAACACTGCACTTTTAGTGCTGGAGCAACGCACTTTGTAGCATTGGAACAATGCACTTTGTAGCATTGGAACACTGCACTTTTAGCTCTGGAGCTGTGCAATTTTTAGCACTGAAAGGATTACGTCTATAATGTTAGATGGGCAGAATGGACATAGGCTGTACAGGTTTAATATTGATTTCAATTCCATATAGTTAATGCTCTTGGTTACCTGTTTCTTATTGTGGCATTGGTAGTAAATTACTTTTGTAACTTATTTCACGTATATTTGAAAAGGCAAAGTAATATTTGCATATTTCATATTAATTAAATATTTCGCACATTCAAGAAACTTATATTGACATAACGCAACTTATTACACAAGGATGGAAATGAAAAGTGACTTAACTTTCTGTTTGTGCAAAACTCCACGATAGGAAAAGGAGTTTTTGCTGCTTATATATTGGGAGGTTGAAGTAAGATGCTCTTGCATATTTCACAGTGGGCAAGAAGGTTTAGAGTCTCAAGTGTGTCTTATATAGTGAAAGTGAACATGCAGCTGAAGTTATCTCCTATGTGTCATGTAATGAAATGTTGAAACAAAGTGCTATTGTGTTGCAAAATTTTATTTTGACAGCATTTCCTTGTGGTCGTGATAGTGAACATTGTATATTTCATAACGGCACAATGAGGTGTTCAATTTCAATTCAATTTTCTGTCAGCCACTAATTGGAGAACCTATAAGTTTTCAACACAGGATGTTCTAACTTCCGGAATATTTCAATGCTTCATTCTTCATAGTTCTGTCTGCACGGTGGGAAATACTAGAGTGTGCAGAATGCTTAATTGCTTATGGTCAAACTGTCTAGTGTCAAAGGACAAGCTCTGTTTTCTACTAAGTACTAAACATGTCTGGTCTGCTCAGCATCACTCGTTGATGCTCAGTTATTATTTCTGGCAATTAATGAATTATTAAGAATAATTATGCTATTAACGATGATACGGTAATTATAACAATGTTTATATTATTCCGGATTCTATTGGGCTGCCTCTTTAGACAATTGTTTTTCCTAATTGCCGATCCTGAATAATAGAAGCAATATTGGACCACCTAAGACAAGCGAGATTGCATTTTTGAGAGGCCGCTAATTAATAGTTCTCAGTTCCTTGCACATGTATTCATCAGAGCGGAACATTATGAATTTATGCAGTTATTAACCCTTTTCATTTCGTCAGCATTGTTATGTATATTGCATACATGTTTCGTGTGGTGCTGTCCACGTAGAGGTCTGTCTGACTGATCTGAACAGGTGTGGCTTCAGGTAAACAGAGAATCAGAGAGTGCATGTGGACCTCAGTTACTAGAAACAGTACACATGTACAGAATGTAAGTAATTCAACATGATCATCATCATCATCAATCACCATCAATCGTCATCATTATCAATTATCATCATCAATCATCATCATCATCATCATCATCATCATCAATAATCATCATCATCAGTTCCTGATATCTGCCATTTGGCGCCGATGGGGTACGTGTATATGACCTACAGTGTCCTAGCATACTCCTAGATCATTTATTAAGTCCATTGTTTCCCTTAGCATTCGTCGAAACGATGTATTGTGTATTCAGGGCAGTCTTTGTTTTTGCTACGAATTCTGTCTGTTGTGCATTGTGCGGAAGTCAGTCATTTGCCATTCTGTCTAGATAGTATGAGAATAATGCAGCCGATAATGATGGCTGCTAGGATTATGGTAAGAATGATGGTTTCCAGGATTATGGTAATACGGAAGTACAGAGGTCTAGACTCTTGTTGTTTCCTTGGCACAGTTAGATCTATTATACTGCTGCTTGGAGAACAATATCTGTAACGGATTTGGAGTCTGCATTTTTGAGATTGTACCAGATTGATATTGGTCGAGGCCAGCAGATGGATTATGCTTTTAAAGCTGGTAAATTACGAGGCTATGATTTGTGTTTTAAGCTATTATCTTTGTTTTAAGATCACTTGCTGCTAGATCTATTGTGAGATCGCCGTGGTACGGCATTCTATCGACTCTCTGCTATGGTATTATTTTGTCAAATTTAATACTTTTGCCTGGTGAGAATCAGTAGCAGACTAGATTGGGACTACTGCCTCCACCCCAGAGGTTAAGGGGTGGAGGAATGAAGGAAGAGACTGGCCATAATGAAGTAAACAAAAAAACCTTGAACATTCCAACTGTTCTAGTGACCTCATTATATATTGAAGGATCTTGGAAGATACTTAAGGACTATAAAAATATTTTCAAATGTGTTGTATACAGGTATATATGTATTTTATACATTTTATATAAGTTGCCAAATGGACTTTATAACAACACACACACACACACGCACACACACACACACACACACACACACAACACAACACATGTACACACACCCTTGTGCACTATATATATATTTGTCATCTATGACCCTATGAGGGTTGAATAAATGTCTATTATATATGCATATATGTATGTACTATATATATTCATATACAGCACACACACATATATAACTATGCATATATATATATTATATATATATATATATTATATATGATCTATGGCCATTTGAGGGTTGAATGAATCTTTGGTGTGGGGTAGTTAGAGAAAGAGGCAAAACAGACCTAGAAGTCTTTCATCAGGTGTGGAACTTTTTAGAAGATGGAATGTTAAGTATGTGTGGTGTGTCTTTTTTTGGCCTCGTTTGTTTTCTTCTGTGAGAACGGAGCTCAGCATCCTACTTATCTATGCTCAGAGGTGTTGCTGACATCTAAATGGGTTTGGCAAATCTGTTTTGAGGCAGGCATTCTGGGGCAAGAACTATAGTGTGCTCTCTGTGTGCTAAACAGAAGAGAAAGAAGATGGTTGTGATCCCACAATAGACAGTTATTAGGCAGCTTCCACGCTCTACCAGTCCCAGGGTCCAGGGCTTAAGGTGTGTCAGGATGGTCATGGACAGCGTCCTGGCACTTATTTTCAAATCTCTATGCCGTCCTGCCACTTATTTGGCCAGCACACCTGAAAATGTAAGGGGCATCCTGGCACTTCTTTTGGAAAGGTAGGGGGTGTCCTGGCACTTTTTTAAAAGACTTTTAGCACTGCCAGGGTCAACACTAAAACCACAGTTAACTCACTTTGTGTGCCTGGAGGTGCAACTGACAACCTTTGCCAGTTAGCCGCCGGAAGGACAGTAGCAATATAAGCCCTTGCTAGCCTACTTGATATCTGAGAATTGGATTAACAATTATAGACCACAGCTTTTCCATGTTCTGTCAAGTTTAGCATGCAAACCCTCAGTTTAATACGTTTGCAAACCTTTTGATTTATGTAAAGGATGAGCACATGCACCCCAGTTTGTGGCGTGAAGGTTATTTAGATTCTTCGTGAGGCCCGAGATGGCTTCTTGTTGCCTGAAGGGTTGTAGCTGACACCCCACTAGGCTCTCATACTAAGCTCAGGTGGACAAGAAACCTATCTGGAATGCAAGAGCTATCTTGGGTGTTCCTCGTTTTAAATGCTCGGGGTAAATCACCTGTGTAATTGTTGAGAGTTGTTCATTCATATACACTTTCCCAAATGTACATACATAGGCCAGCTGTTTACATTATAGCTTCTTCACTCCACCCTGCCTCCCCCTAGGGTCAAAGGTAAGGTTGAGTGATGTCTGTCTTGCTGGAAGTTTGGAGGTCAATAGGTGCAAAGTGTGGCCATAACTGATACTGACTGGAAATTTTGGGTTTCGCCACTCCCCTATCTGCCCAAGGGTCAGAGATGGGGCGGAGTGGTTCTGGTGGCCCTCTGTCTAGCTGGAAGGTTTGAGGTGAATATTTGTGAAACTGTGGTCGTACTGGGAAATATCGGTTTTTCACCCCCAATCCCCAGCCCAAGATCAGGAGTGTGGGGGCAGGATGATCATGGTCAGTGATTGGTCACTCTATGTCTAGAACTCTAAATGCAAGGTTTCTGTTTGTGAAAGTGTGCCAAGGTGTGAAAAATGGGGGTTTTTGTCGATGAAATTTGTTTTTATGCCCCGCTCACCCTCAAGGTGAGAGGGATTGGCCAGCTCCTCCACTAGGTGGTCCTTGTGGCTCTATGTATGAGTAGAACAGGAATAAGGCATTTGACTCATTTGACCAGTACAGCCTTGACCACCGGACAATTTGACCAGTACAGCCTTGACCTTCGCCCCATTTGACCAGTACAGCCTTGACCTTCGTCCATTTGACCAGTACCAGCCATAAAAATTGAGTGTCTGCGCAGTTTGACCAATATAGCCTTACTTTTTCAAATTCATGGAATATCCAACTCGGCTTAAGGAGAAGATATTCCAATAAAAATGGTCTACCCGAATAAAACTAAAACTGAATTACGAAAAATCGCCAGGCAGCTCGGCTTGGTTGGATATTATACAAGACTGCTGAGATCGGAGTTGATTGTTGTAATTGACGCCCACAACAGCGAATGCTACGACGATGACTGCCCATGCAAGTATCCGCGTCCACGCACGATTACCGTCGTTCGTCGTCGGCGCAATGTCGGCACGTCTTCATTTTCAACCTAAGAATAGTAGAAGGGGCTGCAAGTGGGGCAAAAAACCGTAATGTAGGCCTACCGAGAAATAAATACAAGCCTATAATCCTGGCCACACTAAAACGCGCGTTTTAATGTAGACACGATTGTAGTCGCACGATGATTCTGTGCGATGTAAGCACAGCAGGTTCAAAGTCCGACGAGCGAAGATCTGCGTGCAATTAACTCCTCCTCCTCAAAGCTAAATACACCGCGAACGTAAAAAAGAGAATTTATCAGCAGAAATTTTGGAACATTATTGCGAGATAGACTAATTTATTCCTTTGCTGTTCCATTTACAACACCAACAGTAATCTGATTCGGGTCTCCCAAACTGAAGTTTTTCCAAGTTTTATCAAAATGTACAAATTATTGCAGCTATAGTAGAGGTACAGTTTTTAGGAACACCGCGTAAAAAGTGTAAATTTCCCGCAGTATTGAGGATGTGCTATTAGGTCCACAGTCTTTTCATTCACTTTCGTTATCGATATCAAACACGACATAGGCTATTTTCAAAATCGCCTCACAATGTCAGCAAGTCTTCATTTTCGATCCACGAGTTGAATGAGTCTGGGTAGCCCAACCACTTCACGAGACATTTCTTCCCGCGTTTCCTAATCACTTTTTCGATTCTAAATATTTCTTGAGTTGTTTTCTGTAGCTCCTGCTCGTAAAAAGAGCCTTGTATTTCCTCACCCGCAGAATCAGTAATCTTGTAAGTTGGTGGCTCTGTATATTGAACCTGAGATACTACAAAAACCTCCTCAGTCCATCTAGGTAAGTAACCCTTCTCAAAAATGTCCTTCTTCCTAGTTATTCTGACTTGATCGCCGATTGAAAACTTTGGCGTAATAGGCTCAGAAATCTCATCGCCGTATAAATTCAAAAATACAGTCTTTTCATTCACTTTCATACTAGCCTTCGCGGGGGTCATTTTAATGGAAGAATGTCTCGTTTGATTATAATTACTAACCATTTCGTCTAATACATCGATATATCTTCTAGTTGAATTAGCAGTAAAGTACTTGAACATTTTATCTTTCATCGTACGCACCCATCTTTCTGCGATACAAGATTTTCCCTCGTTCTCGGTAGAATACAGCTCGACTAAATTCTTTACGTTTTTGTTATAAAATTCTTTCCCTTTGTCGCACCAAACTTTGACTGGCTGTCGACCACCCCCGAGTATCTTCACGAACCCATCGGCTGTAGACTTCCCACTCTTGTCATGTAATGGTACTATCCATCCGTATTTCGAAAACACATCTATGACGGTCAATAGAAATTTCACGCCATCATTATCTCTAGCGAAAGCCTGCATGTCGATTAGATCAGCTGCCCAAATCTGGTCAATCCCGCCAACACGGACCCGCCTCGTCCTAAAATTTCTCACTACTGGTTTGTGTAATTCATTCGCTAATTGATTAGTCCATTTCAGGTCCTGCTGTAATTCTAGGCTTTTTTTAAACCTAGCCCGAGGCTCGTTTTAGCGGACAAAATAGGTTTTACTATCGCCCTCTCTACGCGTTCCCGCAAGCTTGGATTAGGTATATTATTCAACTGGTTTATCATTACTCTATCAGCGACATTCCTAGAAGCCGTATCAGTGTGTTGATTGTATGCCAGGTCGTGAATATATGCTGCGCTATCTACCCTGTTTATAGGTTTGCTCCAATCTTTGGGGGTTTCGTTGGGATTCAGACGCAAATCTAGTCTAGTACCGGGACCAGTAAACTGATGGCCTGGCAAATGTAATTCGCCCGGAAATTTAGCCCAAGGTAATTTAATGTTGCTAGTGGCAGCGTTCAGTGAACTAACTAGATCCCCACCTTGCGCAGCAGCGGACGCCTTCACGAATTGAGTTTTTGTTTTCCCGCATACGACGCAAACACCTCTGAGCATCGATCTCCCATTATTAGCCACGGCGTTCTGCACATCTGTCGTCTGGGTCTGTTTTTTACATTTTACGCAATACATTTCGTTTTTTAATAATATATATTTTAAAAATGGAGATTAATGATCTGAGTTGGGGCACTGCGCTCTCGAAAAGATTCAATAATCCGCTGTTGCCAAAAAGCATACGCGGTTTGATAGTTGGGAAATCGGCGTGTGGAAAAACAACGCTTCTTCTCAATCTTTTACTCAGGCCAGACTGGTTGGATTATAATAACTTGCAGGTATTCGGTACTTCTCTGTTTCAACCGGAATATCGCATTATTAAAAAAGCATACGAAGAAAAATTGCCGAAAGAAGCGATCGTTCGGTTGTTCGAGCACCGAGATGAAATCGTGGGCCTAAATGCGTCACCAGACCTTGTTATGGAGGAAATGGCAAAAAACTCAGAAGCTAAATCTGATATAATTGCCAAGTTCTTTGAGAGCGCCGACGATGTACCGGACCCGAGAGATTTGAGCGCCGAAAAGAAGAACCTGATGATTTTCGATGATCTTCAATTGGAAAAACAAAACAAATGTGAAACGTATTATAATCGGGGGAGGCATAGTAATGTAGATTGTTTTTACCTCGCCCAGAATTATTTCAAATTACCGCGCCAAACAATCAGAGAAAATACGAACTTTATTTGCCTGTTCAAACAAGACCTGAAAAATTGTAATCATATTTACAACGATCACGTGAGTACAGACATGTCGAAAGATGAATTTAGAAAACTATGCAAAACAGTATGGGAACAACCTCATGGATTCGTGGTTTTAGACCTGACTAGCGGCAAGTACAATGGTAAATACCGATGCGGGCTCGATGAATTTTATATAATCGAGGATCCGCCATTGTAAAATTGTATTGTATAGTAAAAATGGAATCATCGCTTCTCAAACAGATATCGGAAAACACGGAAAAGACGGCCCGCAACACGGAACCAAAAACATCATTTTCCATTTTTCTAAGCGAGAAGAGCACGCGAATCAGAACGAAGTTTAATCCTCTACTCGAACTGGAGAAGAATAAGAGATATGAAATGGCCTTAGTTGCTCTCGAGACGTACTATTCTTTTCCAAATATCGATGCGACAAACAACGTCTTTCGGTATTCGCCAAATGCTGGCATAGATTGGGTGCGCATTGAAGTTCCAGAGGGTTGCTATGAAATAACGGATATCAACGAATATATACAGAGAGTCATGAAGGGGAATGGACATTACGACGGAGTAAATGGGGAGTATTGTATCTCAATAGCACCAAACACCAATACGCTGAGGTCTGTGGTAAATATAGACGCACGTTATTGGGTTGACTTTACGTCAGAGAATACGATCGGAAAGGTTCTAGGGTTCCACAAATGGATGTATGACGGCGGATATAATGAATCGGAGGAGTTGGTAAATATAATGAGTGTAAGCAGCCTGAGAGTGACCAGCGACATTATCGGGTCTTCGTACACTAACGGAACATCGGAAAACGTGATATATTCTTTTTTCCCAAACGTAGGCCCGGGTTACAAGATTATCGAAGTGCCGCATAATTTGATATATCTCCCGATTTTGCTATCTACAATTTCAACGATGGAAACGAGGCTCACAGACCAACATGGGAACCTACTAAATCTTCGCGGTGAAGAATTGGCGATTCGATTTCACATCAGGGAAGTTTGAAAGTTTTTGTAATTTATTAATAAAATGAATCGTTACACGGGTGTAAAAGTTAATATTTCAGAAGCGCAACAAGACAAAATTAAAAGATCACTTGAAGCGGGAACCGGCGTGAGTATCAAACTATCGCACGATGATTTGAATGGCGAACACGTTTTGGCTCTCACCCAGGCGCAAATCAATAAAATGGCAGCAGCCTACCAAAAAGGAACTGGCATGATTATTAAAATGAGTAAAACGCAATTGGAGAACAACAAGAAAGTCGAAGGTGGATTCATAGGCGCTATACTTCCGTTTCTAGCGACAGCGGGACGGTTCCTTCTTGGTAGCGTACTGCCTAGTTTAGCACAGGGCGCATTAGGTGGGTTAGGTGCTGCGGCTGGATCGAAACTTGTCGATAAAATCAGCGGTTCGGGTGTAATGTATGTCAAGAAAGGTGACATAGCGTGCAAAATAAGAGCAGCCGGATCCGGTTTGTACTTGTCTCCGTGGCAAAAAGGTAGCTCAATAAGGGCATCCGGGCTGTACATGAAAACAGGGTCGGGCTATGTGAGTGGCGAAGGACTTTTGTTGGGCCCCAACTCTCCGTTTCGAAACATTCCGATTCTTGGCATGATATTATAATCTATTCTATTATAAAATGTCGAGACCAATACACAAATTTGGAACTAAACCAACTAGACCGGTAGAGGTTAGAACGCAGCCCGTTTCAGTCTTTTGGAAGATTACGAGCGGTGCTACTCGCGTCCCAGTAAGACAACTAGGTGGTCTGCGATGGGAGATTTTTGCGCAAAATGATATCACGATACAACCAAAGGCGGCAAATACGCTAAGGCTTGGACTCGGTGTAGAAATGGCGGCAGGACTTTGCCTCGTTTCCCTCAGACAGAGTATCAAAGAACGGCGGTGCAGCTTACTAGACGGAGTGATTTCAGAAGATGTGATTGATGATATCATAGTTTCCATTCAAAACAACTCCGATTCGGCAGTAACGATAAACGAAGGAGATTCGCTATGCTGTGTAAATTATCAGCGGTAAAAAAAAAAAAAAAAAAAAAAAAAAATATATATATTGCTAATAAATAAAAGAATGGAATACGAAGGCATCAAACTCTATCCAAACCTAACAAATATAACGCCCTCTGCGCCAGAAGGTGAAATACAAATAGCCGCAGGGTCCGCACAAACGTATCGGCTTCAAAAGATTAGCGAAATCAAAAAGGAGATCGAGCAAGAACGAGACAAAAGAGCAACGCTGAGTAAAAAGTACCATAGAAGTGTAAGCGTAATCGGCGTAGTAGACAGCTTCCTCATGGTGGTCACGATGGGGCTCGGAATTTCGGGAATCGGTGTATTGTCCACCATAATTGCAGCCCCCATCGCTATTGCTATGGAAGGGGCGGCGCTAGGTGCGGGGCTATTGAGTATAATCGGCGGCCGAATCTGTAAAAAGCTCGCCCTGAAGGTGGAGAAGCATGAAAAGATCAAAACGCTGGCTGATGCGAAACTCAACACGATCAGCGACCATATTTCAAAAGCACTCGTGGATGATCACATTTCAGACGAGGAATATTCTCTGATTCTAAGTGAGATTGAAAAATTCAATAGCATGAAAGAAGAAATCAAAAGTAAGTCGAAAGTTGCGGCAGCCGCGATGGATGAGGAAACGAAACAATCACTCATCGATCGGGGAAGAGAAGAAGTCGGGCAGTCCTTTCAAAGCATGTTTGAGAAAAATACCGAATCTGTGAAAAAGACGACTAACGTGAACATGTACGAAATCATGTAGAGTTTTGTAGAGTTTTGTAGACCTATGTAGACCTATGTCGCTATGTCTGAAAATACGTCTAACTTCTGTTTTTACACATGTCGAAAAACATGTAGAAAAACACGCCGAAAAACACGTCGAAAAACATGTCGAAAAACATTAAATTTTTTATTAAAAATGTCGTTTCTAAAGATAGATGACCCGGCGAAAAGAAATTTCATAGTCGAAGAGTTTCTGAAATCCAAGAAGAATATTCAACAAAACTTTTTATCGGAGAGATTGGGGGATTCGGGGCTGCAACAAGAATTAACCAAGCTGTACAAGCCTATCGTCGAGTCGCAATCCGCAATTTCCAAAGAGCAAAATGTCTTACTATCCGCCATCAAAGAAAACTCGATAGCTACTACAAACGCACTACAGACGCTACCCGCTTCGTTGAAGATTCAATTTCCACAGTATCCCTCGATAGAAGCGTATAGCGACGATCCGACTGAGGATATTAGAACTTTAGAATTAGGTGATGTAGCCACCAAGTACCTTCATCAATACGCCTCCGATAGAAAAATCGTAGACACGACGTTCGGAATACGATCAAAAAATAGTCAATTCTACATCGGCGACACTCCGATTTCTATTCAAGGAGACGATGTGACGGTTGGAAATAAGACGTATAGCGGAACACCGGGGCTTTGGGAGTTGTTGACGATGAAACAGCCGAACACGTCGATATACGATAATAATGATAGAGACGATTACGCCGAGATTCTACTCGCGACGGATGCTATCAGACAGCCAAAAAATCCCAACAAACCGAAAGCATCTTCGAGCGTCAAATATAGAGAAATTATCAAGCCGATATGGGAAAAGAGGACTCGTAATGCGGTGGGTAAAGGCGTGGGTGGTGTAATTGTTATTTCCGAAGATCCAAACGTATTAGCGAAACAGCTAGAACTACGATTTCAAAGCTTCAAAGCAGGCAATACCGGCGTGAGAAACGAGATCGTGGCGATGTGCGACGCGTTATTGAGGCAGGAAGTGCTGAGTAAAGATGCTTACAAAAATATAATGATGACATTATAAAATGCAGAAAAAATGCAAGTCATTAATAGAAGGAGGTATAGAAAACAATACGTTATCGGAGGATCGGGAATATTCGATACAATTTCGGGATTTTTCAAACGACTAGTAACGTCGAACGCCGCCAAACAATTAGCAACGACCGCTCTCAGCGCGAGTAAAGACGTGGCGAAAGAAATTGGGAAAAAGGCCATCGACGTTGGGAAAACAACCGCAATCGACGCTGGTAAACGATTAGTAGACAAAGCAGTGGCCAAACTGTTTACGACTCCTGCGCCTACTCCCACCTCCAAGAAAATTACGCCAGAAACTAGACAAATTTTAGATCGGCTGAGTAGCGTAGGTAGCGTCGGGTTGACCTCGAATATCCCAAATATCAATAATCTGATGATGGGGGACGGCCTGAAGAAGAACGGCGCCATGTCGATACAAGATTTAGTACGCTCGCTAAACGGCGCCGGAATGAAGGTCGCGTAAAAAATATATTATCGCGTAATAGTAAAAATGCAATCATCTGATATTCTAAGATTTACCGAACAACCATTGAGCGATGAAAGCGTCGAACGCTACGAATGGTACGAGTATGAGCCGATATCGGGGGCGAATCTAAACACCTCCGGCGAGATTAGAATAAACATCGAACTTCAAGATCTATTTTGTCATCCAGCAGAATCTTACCTGCTGTTCGAGGGTAGATTGACGAAGGCGACCAACCCCGAGACCTTCTACGTCAATGCCGATGAAGCAACCCTTACGAATAATGGGCTCATGCATCTTTTCAGTCAAATTTCGTATTCACTGTCGAATCAGGAAATTGAATCGTTATTTCACCCAGGTCAAGCAACGACGATGCTCGGATTACTCAAGTACCCGAATGATTTTCAACTAGCTCAAGGTTTGAATCAGTTGTGGTACAAGGACAGCGGAGCGACGGCTGCTATCGCGAATAATCAAGGTTTCGCCGTGAGACAGGCGTATATAATTCAAAAACCAAATGCCAAAGGTACTTTCAGCTTTGTAGTTCCATTGAAGCATATTTTCGGATTTTGCGATGATTACGACAAGGTTGTTTTTGGTGTGAAACATACGCTAACTCTGGTTCGTAAAGCCGATGATGACGCAATTTTTAGACTCGCTGCCGCGGCCGCAGGGAAAGTTAGGCTGGATAAAATCTCATGGTTCATGCCGCACGTTATTCCCGCGGATATGGAGAAGATGCAATTGTACAAAACGATCGAATCGAAAGCGTCGCTGCCAGTTGCGTACAGAGCCCGTCAATGCGATACCACCTCCGTCGCACAGTCGACTAATTTTAGCTGGAGACTTAGCGTCAAGACATTACCTTAGAAGCCTAGGTACATCATCTTGGGTTTTCAAACCGACAAAAGCGGTGATCAAGAACACAATCCATCCGTTTTCAATCATTGCGATCTGAAGAACATGTTCGTGATGATGAACCAGGACCGATACCCAGTTGTCGACTATAATCTATCATTTCCGAATCAACAATTCTCGCGGGCGTACCGAGCAGCAGCCGCGTTCAGTGAAAAATACTATGGAATGGACGAACTAATGACGCAATGCAATATCACACCCTCGGATTTCAAAGATTTGTTTCCGATTATGGTGTTTGACGTGAGCAAGCAATCCGAGCGTCTGAAGTCATCGGTGGTCGATATCCAGATCAAAGGCACGTTTAATACGGCGCCGCCAGCCAATACGGAAGCGTACGCAGTGGTGATTTCAGACAAGTTACTGAGGTTTCAATCGGACGGTCAGAAAATGAGCGTGGTATATTGAAGTTCATGATAGAATGGTCGATGAAGTGTAGAAGTGTAGTATTCAAATTCAAAACTTGATTCGGTTTTGAATTCTAAGGGCGTAGGTATGCTGCCGAAAAATCGCGAACTAAAATATTTACCGGATTAGGCGAAGTAATAAATATCTCGAGATAATCGGTATTAGTTAATCGAACTAGGCTAGTGCCCGATACATATTTTTTCGACCCCGCCGAGCCTCCGTCAACGACAATATGCGAGTACACTCCCCCACTTTTGTACAAGCCAATACTTTCCCAATATTTACCACTACTGTCGCGTATTTCCAAACACGTCGTAACCATGTAACAGCCGGCTTTCCGAGGAATCAAACGGTTCGAATTGACGAGACAATTATCCGGATCGAACTTTACTGCCGCAAATGATACTTGCGTTATTGTGTTGGGGATGATAGCCTGAGGAGAGAGGGCGTAAACACTAAACGCCGGGCCAAATGCATCCTCAGCAGTGGAGCTAGGCACTATCGAAGCAATTCGTTCGTCTACGTATTTTTTATTCGTCAAATGATTATCGTTTGAGGGAGAGTCGTCGTGATTCGTTATCAAATCTATAGCCTGCCCCCAACTTAGCGCTTCATCCATTCCCGCATTCGGATTATTCGTTATTGGCAGGCCTTTGATGCAGTTGCCATTCATATTTAGATTCCCAGTCGCCGGATTTGCTCCATCTAACCTCAGAAAAGTACTGTTTACTTGGGACAGCGTAACGCCCCCAGCAATTACTCTTTGCGTAGATCCTGAATCTGTATGACCAAATTTATCAACAGGCATTTTGAATATAATAATTTTTATTAATTCAGGGCCGTAAGAATGCCGCTGAAAAGTCCTTACACAAAATGTTCGTAGCGATGGATGAAAAAGCGTGTATGCTGAGGTAATCGAACTCGTCTAGAAAAACTATGTTACTGCCGATTGAATGATTTTGCGAACCTTTCGTGCTCCCTCCGCCCGCAATTTGCATGTACGACGCCCCATTTTTATACAGGTGGACGGTGCCATACGCGGTATTACTATTGTTGCAAAATTCTATGTACGCCGAAACGATATAGTACCCGGCTTTACTGGGGAAGAAAGAAGTCGTTCCGATACCCTGTTCAATACCGTGTCTTGCGGTACCGCATCTTATTACATCAAAAGTAACTGCAGTGTGGGTTCTAGCGAGTATAGCCTGCTGAGTTGAACTGTAAGCGCTAACCGCGGGTCCCACCACCGTCGCCACTTTCGAAGTAAGTTGTTCATCGACGTATTTCTTATTCGTCAAATGATTATTGTCGGTCGGGACGTCATCATGATTCCGCAGTAAATCTATTACTTGTCCCCGACTCACAGCCTCGTCTATTCCTGCTTCCGGGGTATTCGCTGTATTCGCTGTATTCGTTGTAGGCAGACCTCTAATAGTATGACCACTCATATTTAGATCGCCGGTCGCTGGGTTTGCCCCATCTAGCCTTAGAAAAGTACTATTTACTTGACTTTCAGTAACTCCCCCGGCAATTACTCTTTGAGTAGATCCTGAATCTGTATGACCAAATTTATCAACAGGCATTTTTACAAGGCGAAATAATTATAATAATTTTCAATGCAGGCTGTTTATAACTTCTTGAAAACTCACTCCATCTTTACATGTTTTTTTCAGGACGTGCAGGCATAGATGGCCGCAAAACACTTCGTTGTCGGGCTGAATACGCTCGCTATTGTAGTACACAGGACTCTGCAAATACTTTACCAGTTCTGTAGGAGGGGGCAGGCCATAGCTGTCGAAATATATTTTATCCTTGCCGTTTTTTGAAAAAGCGACCCAGTGCGAGCCGGTTCCATTAGAATCGTCTAGATTCAATATCCCACATTCAGTCCGGCTAGGTTTCTTCGGCAGCTCGTCTCTGAGAAATACTCCCCGGAAATTAGGAATATTGAGCTTTTTCGCGGCATCTAGTAGTTCAAAATTCGTCAACGGATGATTCAGGAGGACTACGCCTTCGACATTTATATTTTTCACAGTTGTATAGCTCATTTTAATATTTCATCTAGATGTTTCACAAACTAATGAGCTTTTGAGCTTCTACGCAGGCGAGATAATATTTATGCCTGCAATTTTTGCATTCATTCGCCTTTCCATCTTTTTGAAATCGATTGTTGTCGTATGCCGATATGTTCTGATTTACCTTACACCGACTGCAAACTTTTGTATCTTTTGTCTCCCTATTTTCCTGTCTTGCGTATTTGTGCGCAAGCTCCTTTACTTTGGCATTTTTACAAATTTTACAGCTGGGGTAATACCCGCTCTTCTGTAACTTATCTTTGTGAAATTCGTCCAAGCTTTTTTCTTTTTTGCATTTAGAACACACTTTTTTTGCCGCATCCATTTTATATTAGTGTAAATTATTCTTTATTTTGTTTAGTTTTCAGCGTGTAGTGCCCATAGGCTAGGGTATGGATCCCGTCGTCCATTATTACTCTTTTGTCGTCGTCGGCAGACAGAGCTATTTTATTTACTTCTTCGGTGTAAATTTCATGGCGGTAGGATCGAATGACGTTCATCGCTCTCGACTGTTGTCTTTTCGTAAACACGCAGTCTTTGTAATCTGCGTGAGTGATTGATTTCTTGACGACGTTCTTTTTCACACCCTTACATTTCTTGTAGTCTTCACCCGCCATCTTGTAAGAGTACAACTTGGATCGCAGTCCGACAAATTCTTCAATCTGTTTTCCCGCGGCCTCGTCTTTGAACATACCAACCACTTTTTTATTAGCGCCAGATTCTATACCTGACGGGTGATCTCTCGGATAGTCTGAAGTATCGAACATACTTGTCCAACTATTGATGAACCTATACAAACAGCAGCGAGCAGCTGTTAGGACAGATAATATCACCTCTAACTGGTTTCGCGTTAAGAAAGGCGTTCGGCAAGGTTGTAACATCTCGCCTTGCCTATTTAACATCCTGGCGGAACAGGTAATGCGCAAGGCGCTTGATGGGTTCAGAGGGGGCTTCAGAATTGGAGGTAGGACCATCAGTAATCTTAGATACGCGGATGACATACTCTTGATCGCTACATCACCAGAGGAACTCCAGGAGCTCGTCAATCGTGTCGAATCCGCTGCCAAGGAGTACGGTTTAAAGATAAATGATTCAAAGACGAAGGTTATGACCAATACCGATAGGATCCTCAGGATTTTTGTCGCGGACAGTGAACTCAAACAAGTGGATAACTTCACATATCTAGGCAGCAAAATCTCAAGCGATGCAAAGTGCTCAGTCGATATTAAGTCCAGGCTGGCCATGGGTATGGCGGTCATGGTGAAGCTTACGAAGGTCTGGAAAAACAAGTCCATTAGTACTCAAACCAAGCTTCGTTTGATGAAATCCTTGGTCTGGTCAGTTGCAACCTATGGTTGCGAATCATGGGTGCTTAAAAAGGCGGAGGAAAAGCAGATACAGAGTTTCGAGAACAAATGTACCCGTAAGCTTTTGCGCATTTCTTGGACGCTCAAACTTACCACAGAGCAGGTTTATCGGCTTGCCGGAACTTCACCAGAGCTCTTGGGTTCCATTAAGGCTCGCAAACTCTCCTATTTCGGTCATACCATCAGGATTCCCCAGGATTGCGTGGAAAAAGCCATTATGCTGGGTCACGTGGAAGGTTGTCGACGCAAGGGTAGACCGCGTATTAGCTGGATTGACAACATTCTTGCTTGGTCCCGTCTTTCCGGATCCAATCTTCTCGCCGCTGCACGCGATAGGAGGCAGTGGAGAGCTGTAGTCCATGCATGCGACCAACCGTCGCGCAGCGACGTCGGTGATTGACATGACATGACATGACATGACATCGAACATACTTTGGACGTCGGGGGAAATGTCTTTGTAGAAGTCTTCCGTTTTAATTTCATACGCCAAAGAATCGGTATCGGTGAATAATAGCCTGGCCCTATCTCCGTACTTGGCCTTGATGTAATTATAATGAAAATCATACATGAGCGTCTTACTGACGTCTAATATACACATTCCTAGATATATCGGCTTGTTGTAAAACAACTTGGTCTTTTTCATGTGAACGGCGATGAGGTTTTCGTCGAAAATAGTTCGTCTGTCGTAATTAGTTTTCGCGACTAGCTTGATAGCTTCCTTCTCATCACTCACCAATCGTATGTCAACTCGATTCTCGATAGCTTCCATTGTTTTACCGAAAACGCTATTGTTCATCAGCTTGAAAAAGTCTTTCTCAAAATCGTTCGTAGCTTTCGTTCTCAGGTTGGTATTCAGATCGATATACTTTTTCAGCCAGGCACTTTCCACGAATTTTATTCCTCGATGTATTTTTACGATTTTCAATCCGAGACGTTCGTACAATTTTAAATTTTCGTAATGAACGACGTACTTCTTTTTGTCGTTCAAGTTTGGAATGAGTTTCGCCACATTTGATCCCGCGGGTTTTACACTCTCGGGGGCTAGAGGATAATCATTGTGCAGGTCGTGTAATTCCTTTGGATATTCTAAGTCGACTTCTAACACACATCCCACTCCATCTCGTTCGGTAATGTTTCTCCAATCATTCAATTCGTCATCGTTCATCCATTCAAACCCATGAGTCGGTAACGGTTTGCTCATCGCCCATCCGTACAAGTTGTTCGCGTCCAAGTATGGAATGAATACTGAATGCTGGGTGGGATTGAAAGCTTCCCCCATGTACTCGTTGTTCGCTTTCGCGTATCGATGTGAAATCGTGCTTACACCTCCTCGTATTCCCTGCTTGATCATCAGCAACATATCGTAGTCGCTCAACAACTCCAACGCTACGCCGGTCGATTTTAACGCCGCGTCCCAAGCAAGTCCCGGCGAAGTATAATACCACGCGGGATCTAGGTTGTAGTGTTTCATACAGACGTCTCTAAAGTTTTCAAATACATCCGCTAATAATAGAACATCCGATAAATTGTACAAGTCGTGATATTGGCGTAATGTTTTGCATTCAAATTTGTCCCATACCGTTTTCGCGTGCGCGTAATCTTTTTCACTAATACCCGAATCGGTTAGTTTTGAATAGAAGGCATGTTTCGGCGGCAATTCGGTTTCGGTTAATCTTTCAACACCGTCGACGTAATCATATGGGTAAACGCCTTTTCTGAGTAAAAGATCCAGCTTCTCACCCTCAAAATATTTCCCTAAATTCTTGCACTGATCTTTCTGAAGATTTTTCGATAACGCGTCGAGACTCTGGGGCATGAATCTCAAACTATCGATGAAACGTAATTCGCGCTTGACTTCTCTCTCTTTTCCATCTTTGTCTACAAATTTATCGACGACGACCTCTCTGCTGAATGAGATATACTTTTCTTCGTTGCAGGGAATGCATTTGATTTTCTCGCCGTGTTCGCCACGTAATTTCTTGATAAATAAATGGCTGTCATAACCTGTCAAATTGTGAAATACGACAGGGAAGAACTTAGGGACTTTGTATTTCAGATTACAAAGGTTGTGGGCGGCGCCTCTAAATTTTCCAGTCAAATGACAGTGATCTCGTACCGGTTTTTCTTCGCCTATAAATTCTCGTTCGCATATATGGCAAACAGTAGCCGAGTCGAAGAGTACCTGCTCTTTCTTGCCGAATATCATCTTCTTGGGGAATTTGAACTCGTTGTATATTCGTTTTACATTTTCTTCGATAGAGTCTATGAATAACTGAGCAACATCATCGTCTTCGTTTTCAGCTGTAAACCGCACCGGCTCTTGGGAATAAACATCATCGTCGAAGCATTTCAAATGATAACAAAACGAGCTGGGCGTATGTTTTTGATACTTGTTGGTGTAAGACGTGCTAGGAACGGGTTGACATGTACCGATAGGTTTGATGAACGATTCAAAGTCGGCAAAATACAAAAACGGTACACGCATCTTTCTATAGTAATGTGTAAAACTTAGCATAGTCCCAGGTTCCGGAAGTTCTATTCGTTGGGCGTCCTGCTGCGAACAGTACTCAGTATGTTTGTGAAGCGATTCGACTTTTCTAAAACCGATTAAACATCTTCTGCAATAGTGCATTGAATTATGGGATTTTTCTGTTCGTAGTGCCAGCAATCTGTTAAAATTCTTGATCCAGCAATAATGCTTCTTTTCTCCATCAGAAATGAGTAATAGATCCACGCACCTATCATTCTCATGCTTTGATATATATAGTGGGAATATATTCACTTCTTTCTCGTAACCAAAAACATTAACACTAATATTATTATTTCGCTCAAACTTACTCAGCACATTAGCATCCGCTGCTACTGGGAATTCGATACCAGACCAATTGAGTTCCTCAGACTGTCTAATTAATTCTTTCGTAATTCTTTCTGTATTTTTGTCGACGGGGTTTACAGCTCTCGTTACACACCACTTGAAGCATTCATCGTCTTCGTTCTTCATATTAATAATAGCCTTTTTATTCGCTAAATAATCTGGAAGTGGAATATAAGAACTACCTTTCAATGGTTTATATGTCACTGTATCGATATCCAACTTCAAAACGGTTTTGAATCTCCAATTACTCCCCCGCATCTGAAAACTGGCCATGCTCTCCTTAATTTTATCCGCTGCGTTGGTATATATTTCTTTCACATCGGTTGCTTCTAAAATAATATCACTCTTTGATTTGAAATTAGGCTCAGCCGTTACTACTTCGCCGGTTTTCATATCTACTTTCTCCATTTCGCACATGAGATCGAGTTGAACTTTTACCCCCCGATTTTTCGCTAGCAGCCTAACTACCTGAGGTCTTACAGCCTTGAGAAAAGTTGCAACATCGATCCTGTTGTCGCCATCGATCGTGTATCTTTTTGTAAACCCTTTGATAGCCGTCGCAGTCTCTCGAAGTTTGAACTTATGAATGGGCGGTTTTATTTGCGGAGGTAACCGACTAATCTCGCTAGTCAGCCAATCCGAAAAAACTATTTTATTTTTCCCCGGATGCAAAAATTTCCAAGTAGTAGTCAAGAATGCCGTAAGTTCCGCTTTTGCTAATCTCGAGTATCCTCGCACGCCTCTCTTTTTTGCAATTTCCCGCAATTCTCGCACAGTGGCGGGAGTATGCGCTGGTGCTTTGTTGACCCGGGCCCGAGCGCCTAGTCGATCTCCCTGCAATATGAACGCTATGAGTTCCGCTTTTCGCAAACTCGAGTATCCTCTTTGTCCTCTCTGTTTAGGAATTTGTCGTAATTCTTTCAGATTACACGATGAGTAGTCCATTTTATATTGGGATCTCTTGTCTTTAGGTCGAGTCGTATATTCCATTTTCAGTTATTTTCTATACGCCGGAGAAAAAAAAAAAATAATATTCGATTGATCCAAAGACGATTATAAACCAACGGTGTAAAATCGTTTGCGATATTGTAATCCCGTATCTACGTCGTAGTCCACTCACACCCTCGCATCACACGGGGGTGAGTTTCCATTGCGTTGGCGCTCAACGACGGTGATGTCGTTGTCAATCAAACTAACATCACACGGGGGTGAGTTGCCATTGCGTTGACGACGAACGACGGTAATCGTGCCTGGCCGTTGTTGTCGATCCGGCCGCGGATACTTGCATGAACATTCATCGTCGCAGCATTCACGGATGTGGGCGTCAATTTTAGCAATAAACTTCGCTTTCCACCGTCTTGTAAAATATCCATCCTTGCCGCTCGGCGCGTAAATTTTTCGTAATTCAGTAACAGTTTTCTTCGGGTAGTCCATTTTGTATACGCCGGAGAAAATTTTTTTTTTACTTTTTTTACTTTTTTTTACTTTTTTTACTTTTTTTACTTTTTTACTTTTTTACTTTTTTACTTTTTTACGACAGACGCCGAATTTGAAAAAGTAAGGCTATATTGGTCAAACTGCGCAGACACTCAATTTTTATGGCTGGTACTGGTCAAATGGACGAAGGTCAGGGCTGTACTGGTCAAATGGGGCGAAGGTCAAGGCTGTACTGGTCAAATTGTCCGGTGGTCAAGGCTGTACTGGTCAAATGAGTCAAATGCCTTATTCCTGTTCTACTTGTATGGGTGCAGAGTTTCAGGTAAATGGCTGTGAAACTCTGAGAAACATAGATAGTGAGAAACATAGATACATACATTTTCTTTAATGATATATCTAGATAAACAGTGGAGATCCTAAATGACATCCAATGTTGCCTGTAACAGTTGATGTATAGCAGTATATCTGCAGACCTTTCAGCGTACCAGGTACAGTCGTACCATTGCGTACATAATAATGTATGGATAGCCCCTTAAGATGTTTCACAGTGTATCTCAAGATCTTTCTACTGTTGTGCACTTACAACAGGTTAGTCATCTGTTCTAAAAAAATAGAATTTTTGTTGTTGTATAAAAAGTGGGGGAGGTTTTGCATTTACGTTTGATTTGCATTGATTCATTTATTACGGAGATTTATATGCCCTTCAAAGTTGCTACTCAGGAGCACTCCCGACCCAAACACAGAAGAATTGGACGAAAGCGTAGACATAAAGAATTGATTACATTTAATTCCTGAGCAAATACATGAATTAAAGATTCTCGAAAGTGCATTGAAATATGTTCTGTGAGAGAGGGACTACTCATGAGTCATTTCACATGTATTTGATGTGCGTTGGACATAACATAAGATTACATAACATAAGATTTTAAAATTTCACGTCTGCACTGGTCACTTTACAGTTCTGCACTGGTCACTTTACAGTTCTGCCTGCGTCTGTTATCTTGTGCATGTTTTGATTGTTCGAACCAGGGAAGCAGCGCAGGGCCGCAACATGGCAGCTGAGCAGGCAGAGTCTTCTACTTTACCAGTAAGGGATTCAAAGAAGGGCAAGCCAGGGTCGGCGGCGCAACCTGTTAGCCCCGAACCGTCGAAGGCAGAGTCAAGTCCCGGTGGAAAGTCGACGACGAAGAACACGGCGCTCTGTCGGGTACAGCTGCTGGATGGGACGGAGGTTGAGGTTCGAGTCGATGTAAGTGATGCGGGCATTGTCTTGTGCTAATTAATTGTTCATCATCATTAGAGGTGTTTGGATGTAGCGCCATAGAAATTGTCATTCAATATTATTATTATTATTATTATTATTGTTGTTATTATTATTATTAAATAAATGGTTATTTGATTGATTTGATTTCAACGGTCATTTTTAGCATCCATCATTTATGAGGGTTAACATTAAGACGTCAGGACTCGGCTTTCATGTTGTGTGATAATATTAGCATTAAAACAGTTTGTATTTTTGCTGTTGTGGTTAGCACTAAGACCCAGTTAGCACTCATGCTAACTGATGGTTTGCATTAAAACAGTTTGCATGGTTGCCATCTGAGGTTCAGCATTAAAACAGCATGGATGCTATCTGATTCTGAAGGTCATTAAAAAAACTCGATTATCTGTCATGTGGGTTAGCATTAAGGGTTAGCATTAAACAGTTTTGATGCTCTCTGAAGGTTAGCGTCAAGACCCCAGTTAACATTCCTGCTGCCTGAGGCTATGGTGATTATACTTAGAAGTTATATGTCTCCTCTTTGCAACAGACTGGTTGGAGATGCTCAGTACAGTAGAACCCCAGTGGTATGCTGATGTTATTGGGAATCAATCCAGTAGTGATTGGAAGTATTTAATGTCGTTCTCGAGTGGCCTTCTGCAACTTGATGTGTAAAAATTGGTCGCATTTAGGTTCAGATATGCATACCTAAAATATTTATTAGCATTCGTATATTTAGCATGGAGGTTTTTTCTGATTTGTTAGATGTCCTAACTGTATTTGGAATGACTGCAATTTACCAATTATTGCTGGCTGGCAAATTTGATGAGCACTGCTGTCTGTGAAAAACTGAACAATTTGGCAATGTGAATTGTCATGCATTTCACTATAATGTAATTTTATGTAATTTATGTAGTGTGCTTGATTAATTATACAGTACCCTTTAGGACCTGTCAAATAGTTTGTTGTTTTTCTTGCATTTTTGAGGAGCTAAGGAATGAATGAATCAGCCAGTTAGTCTGGTAGATTCATCATAATTTGGTTCTAAAAAATTTGGATGGTCATTTCATCAGTTGTTTGGGATAAATATTGCATCTTGTGTTTTAAGAGTGATAAAGCATAAAGTGAAGCTTTCCATGCTGTTTACTTCAATGTCATGCCTGTACCATGTTATACTGCTTGTGGCTGCATGTGGACGAAAAGCTTGTCCAGAAATGTTACAAGGAGCTGCTTAGCTGCAGGCCCTAAATAGCAATCATGTGAAAAGGTGCTGATTTGATTGATAGAAATCTCTTTTATAATGCCGAGATTTGGGTGTTTCCAGTTTAGTTAAGCTTCCAGTTTTTTAATAGTGACTAAGACCAAGCACGTAGAACTTTCATGTTCTGAAACAGAAAGACATTTCGTGTGATGTATCATTAGAAATTTTTAGTTCAAGGACACAATGCAGTATGGCTCAAGTCAACGGCTACTAGTTGTGTTGTAATCGATGAGAAGTTTTCGGTTAGTTTTTCTGTGTTTTGACGGGAGTTTTTAGTTCGTTTTTTTCTGTGTTTTGATGTTGCAGAAAGGTGCCAAAGGACAAGAGTTAGTTGATAAAGTCTGCGAACATATCAACTTACTGGAAAAGGATTACTTCTCCTGTTCGTTTCGAGATAATGCAAACGTTAAGGTCATTTCAGTCATTTGTCTGCTCACATTCATCATCCATTAGTCATTTAGTCATTTGATTGCTCATGTTCATCATCCATTAGTCATTTAGTCATTTGATTGCTCATGTTCATCATCCATTAGTCATTTAGTCCTTTGATTGCTCACGTTCATCATTCATTAGTCATTTAGTCATTTTTGGCAGGCGTTTTATCTTCCTTCACATATTTAGTCATTTGGTTGTCTACTTTATCATATATTGGTAATTTAGTCATATATTGCTGGCAGGTTCAACACCCATAAATCATCTTGTCATCTGATGAGTTACTTCATCAGTCAGTCAGTTGAGCAGCAATTTTTTATATGCCAATGCCAACAATAGCTGATCCAATATGTTGAGCTATTTTAAGATGATCAGTGATGTTATGAAACATCAACTGCTAATATATATATATATATATATATATATATATATATATATATATATATGATCTGAAAACTGATTACATCATCATTATCATAAAACACAGGTCAATGGTTGCTAAATAGAGAAAAAACATCATCGGTTTTTCATAGTCAGTTTGAAGGCTCCTTTTTGGCAAGTCTGGATAATAATGCATGGAGAGCTGAAAAGTTATAATAAGTAAATTCAGTAGTAACATTTATGAAATGTATCATTATTCATTACATTTCACTGGTAAAAGTATCTCCTGAAGAGTCCTGATATATGAATGGCATTCCATTTTTATTGGTTACTAACAACCACAGTCAGCTGATATAAATATTATGAACTCAGAACTGAATAATGAAATCTATGATAGGCTCCTGTTTCACATCAGCTCATGAGAACCATACGTTTTATTATTGCTTTTGACTTTGATTATAACTTATAAGCACAGTTGTTGAATATTTTGACCTGCAAAAGTTTGATATAAAGTTTTATGTGTTTTTGTTCTCTACTTAGCTGTGGCTAAATCATGAGAAGAAGATTAGCAAAGAAGTTAAAGGCAAGTCAGAATCATCAATGAGTTTTTTAATCGATGTAAAATTATCAGGGTTTAAAGTGGGTAGGAAAGCATTGGAGCAGCATTCCCACTGCTCTCAAAATTCTTTGCTTGCGTTCCAACTGCTCACCATGCATGGAACCCTGAGAACACATGCATTCCAATAAAATTCTTCTTCTGCGTTCCCTCTGCTAACCCAAAGCACTTTAACCACTGCTTACAATGACATTAAATGATTGTAAGTAGTGTATGTTCTATAAGTCACTTAGTTTATGTTAGAACCTTTGCAGGCTCTTGATAATTATGTTATAGTGGCTTTTTTAAAAATCAATTTAAACTTGTTTATTTCATTAAATTGAGGTATCTGCCTTTCAACCGTCCTGATCAGTAAAACTAAAATTGTTGAGTGGGATGAAGAAACGTCCTACAGCTTTCAACTGCTGGTCATTAATCTTACATATCCTCTAAATCAACAGAGAAGAAAGAGAAGGTCAGGCTTCAGTGGCAATGTTGTGACTTGCCGTTATTTATCGACCAGAGTTTGCCAAGTGGAAAGAGAGGTTGAAGGTCATTTGCAGAAACAATTGTCTGACGAACATCTTTTTTGTTTGGCAGGTGGACCTTGGGTCTTTTCGTTTGAAGTGAAGTTCTACCCACCGGATCCCGCGGTATTACAGGAAGATATTACGAGGTAATCCTCCTCGTAGGTCTAAATTACGACTGTTTTGGCCGAGTTGCGTTCTAACTTATTTTTCTACATTTGTACTTGCAAAATTTAATATATTATGTAAGTAAGTAAGTTGTAAACTTATGCGTGTGTATATGTATGTATACACGGTGATTCATAAAAAACCATCCCCCTGCGTAAGTTCGGATAACTCATGTAGATGACCATCAAATTTAACGAAATTTCACAGTAATGAAGCTTGATGTTCTAGCCAAGTGCTGTATAAATTATTTCACATATAGAGCTATAATGACGTAACGCGGATGACGAAACTAATGACGTCACGATAATCTCGAGAAACAAGCAATATTCCAACGTTCCTGTCAGTCGCTGAGCTTGTATCATGCAAACCTGGTCAATTTCATCTGGTTTAGCCTCCTGGTGAGAAATTGTTTACTGTGGCATCACCCAGTAACAATCAGAATGTTCGCAAACACGTATCTGCCGGTACACAGAAGAGGGACGTTCCAGCAAATCGTCTTTTGCAAACACGACCAACTTTCAGCAAATCCCTTATGGCATCGGTCGGGTCTCTGACTTGGTTGTACGAACATATCCATTTCACCGAACCAGTTGTCATGAGGTCAGTGGACAATATTACAGAGATGTTCCACTAAAACAGGGCCTTTTACCAGACATTCGTGACATTACCGATGAGGATTTTATCTTCCAGCAGGATAGCGCCCCTGCGCACAGAGCACGGGACACTGTTGCGTTACTGGAAACTGAAACACCTGATTTCATCCCGCCTACTTTGTGGCCACCCAACAGCCCTGATTTAAATCCAGTGGACTATAAGATATGGAGTGTCATGCAAGAGAAGCTAGGTCTACAGATCTCGAATATGTTATGTCAGTGAGTTGTGAAGTCGAATTGTGGAGGCATGGGACGTGATGGATCAGCGCATCATTGATGAATCAGTCAAACAGTGGCGTACTCGTCTTCGCGCATGCGTCGCTGCCAAAGGGGGGGGGGGTCAATTTGAACATAAACTTTAACTTTCCGAATGTTTAGAAATAACTCCTCTGTCTTCCTTTAAAATTTCTTTCACATAGCATGACATTTGACGGAGTTACAGTGAAATATGCTGGGATATGGTTTTTTATGAATCACCGTGTATATGTTTGTGTGTGGGTGTATGTATATATGCATGTATGTATGTATGTATGCTGCATGCAGGTATATATGTCTGTGTGTGTTTGTGTGCAATTATGCATGTATGTATTATGCATGCATGCATTTATGTATGTATGTAATACTATGTATGCATGTATGAATGAATGTAGTCTCTTGATATGGCTTCATGTAGGTTTCTCACAGAGTCCTGCCTAAAGTTCCTTACAAGCAAACGTTGTTTAGTTTAAAAAAAACTAAAAAATATTAGGGTAACTAAAAAGTTTTTCCACTGGTGATCTTGTGTACACACGTAAACAATGACTAATGGATTCTTTTTTAAGTACCAGTACTTATTTTTATTTTTATGCACTTCAGGTATCTGCTTTGTCTTCAACTTCGAGCCGACATCTTCTCTGGAAGGTGAGCTTCTGACATTTAACTTAAGACATTAACCCTTTAATACCGAGATGGTAGTAAATGGTATGGGAAATCCTATACCCTCCAGCATTAAAGGGTTAAAGATAAACATCGTTGTCCAGCTATAGCACTGAAATGCCAAAGCTTTGCCGCTTCTTCCTGTATTGGTTGATGAAAAATTGCCACTTGTTGGTTTACACTCTACAAGGTTGAGGCCGTCCTGTTTGACAAATTGGTGATGATATTGTAAAAGTGATTGGGTAACCAACGCAGTACATCATCAAAATGTTAATCTAATCGCAGGAGGAGGCAGCCGTGAATAGGAATGTCAGTGTTTTCTTAGCATTGGGACGTAAAGGTTTGATGGTCAGCACTCTTCCTTGCAGTCTGTTCCTACCATTAACAACATTATTCTTCTTCTGGTTCTCTGCCCCTAGGCAGGTTCGGCTGTCCAATGTCGCCACTCTTCCCTCCGCTGGGCCTTTTCCTTTAGTCTTTGGTAACCGATCGTCTTCATCAGCGTGTCCAGCAACATCTGTCGTGGTCTTCCTCTTGTTCGTTTCCCCTCCATTTTCCCTTCTATCGCCGTTTTCACCAGACTGTCTCCTCTTAGCGTATGCCCTATCCATTTCTTATGTCTTTCTCTGATTGTTTTTATCATTGTTCTTTCATCTCCTACCCTTTCCAGCACTTCCTCGTTTGTTATTAACAACATGCTGAGTTCATTTGATGAAGATTTGCTTGGTATGGCAGGTTTGAATGCCAGGATGTTATTTAGTGGTGCCTGTTCCTCCCTCAATGTTATCTTGATGAATCATTATGTGGATTGTATTGTGTTTAAGCATTTTATAGCGCCTCTACTCTAGTAGGGTGAACCATTCAGAGGCGCTCCCAGTGCACAATGCCCTGCGAGACGAAGCAGGTTTTGAGAAGATGGAAGGAGGATGATAGACTGGCAGACAGAATTGCAGAGCGAACAGAATTGTAGAGCGCAATTAAGGCAAATAATCGAGACTGAACCATAACAGTTCTATAAAGGAAGTGGACGGTGGGAAGAAGTTGAGTGAGGCCGAAGTTTGACATGATAACAATAGCTGATAATAATAAAATGAATGATAATAACTTATGTAATAACTGCTGTTTGTGCCTATGATCTATACTTAGTTAAGGCGGTAAATATATCATTGGAAACAATAGAAGAAAGAATCATTGTTAATTGGAATAGTCCAAGCGTGACCGTTGGTTCCTTGTGCGTCTTGTAGACTTCCATGCTCATTCGTGACTCACGCTCTGCTCGGTTCCTACACGGTTCAGTCGGAACTCGGTGACTTCGACTCGGATGAGCACGGCGCTGGAGCCGATTACGTTAAAGGTTTCTTGTTTTCTCCAACGCAGAACGAAGAGCTTCTGGAAAAGATTGCGGAACTACACCGCACTCATAGGTTCGATTTGAGAGATCACTACAACTGTAGTGGTTGTATACCTGAGCGTGTACCCTTGAACAGAGTCCTGATATGACCCCTAAGCAATGTACAAGGACCATTCTTAATTGAGGGCATAAGGGGTGGACCATTCTTAATTGAGGGCATAATGGGAGGACCATTCTTAATTGAGGGCATAATGGGAGGACCATTCTTAATTGAGGGCATTATAGGTGTGATTACATTAATTAGCATTGCTATTTGTTAACAACTTTTTGCATCACTTTGTTGTTCATTCATTCATTTATTCATTCATTCATTCATCATGAGAATTTGTACAGCATCTATTCAAGGGACTACTCAGAAGCACTGCCAACCTCAGTATGACCAAACACCGTGTTTTTTCCATTGCAAGTGCAATTTTTTTTTTTAAATTCTTCATTCTTATTGTAAGATAATAATTCTACGGTTGGAAGCACATTCTTCATTGTTGTTAAACAGAGAAGATAACTGTATAGCTGATTGGCTGTTTATTTTATGATGATCCTCTGAAATAATGCA
Source organism: Lumbricus rubellus (assembly GCA_945859605.1). Lineage (NCBI taxonomy): Eukaryota > Metazoa > Annelida > Clitellata > Crassiclitellata > Lumbricidae > Lumbricus > Lumbricus rubellus. The sequence goes on along the minus strand of OX243823.1, from coordinate 7,452,022 downwards.
TCTCAGACAATTTCAGTGGCTGTTAATTTGCTTTTTCTGTTGCCCAAGCGGTGGGTGGAAGTAAATCTTGCTTACTTACTTATGTAGCTTTCTTGTAAAGGGGCAGCAGAGTTTTAAAAATGTTTTTTTTGTCTAACAGGGGCCAGTCACCTTCGGAGGCTGAGTTACACTATCTGGAAAACGCAAAAAAACTTGCCATGTACGGAGTTCATTTGCATCAGGCTAAAGTAAGTTAGTCATGATCATCGCATGCTTGTGTGTGGAACTGTGCATTTCTAAACTGTGTGTTAACTTTTTTTAACAGAGGCACAGGAGGTTTGCACTGATTCAGATCTTGTTGGAAAAGAGTCTTTTGACTTCAAACTCTTAGGACTGTAATGACCTTTGTAGTACTTTGGTGTTGGACTTTCACAGCACAGCATAGGCTAGTACCCCACGGCACAGCATTCTGCCTATGTGCCTCTGTTGACTCTTTGCTACGGAATGACCTTCCTGCTATCAATCCTGCAGAGTTCATATCTGCTGTTTTTGTCCATTCTGTTAAGGCTTTTCTTGTTTTTTAAGAGGATCTTTGCACTGAGAGTGCCTCTGTATAGACTGTGCTGTGAGAGGTGCTTTATGAGTCCATAGATAGAATAGAAAAGAATATTTGGAATTTATTGGAATGGAATAGAATAGAATAGAAAGAGAATAACTGCTCTGCACTGTCTGCACTTTGAATTTTACATTTGTTTTGTTGAAATTGTTTATTATCAGAAGTATAATCTCAGTTCATTATCTTTATTTTAAATTTAGTTATATTTCTGTAGGCTAGGGTTCAGATTGCTGAGACCAAGAAGCAGGAGCTTTGCTAAAACATCAGACTGATGGCTGCCTCTCATGTTTAGGCCAAGACCAAGAAGATGAAGTTGCTTATACTTCATTACACATAGCTGGCTGCCTCAGGGATAGCTTAAGGGAAGGCTCTTATCATCTTCTTAATCTTTCTACATGATGGTATTTAGGGTACTAATGTCTCTGTGGTTGGTATTAATGCAATCTTTCTAGAGAAGGTACTTAGCGTTGAGAATGTTTTTGGTCGTAGGATTCGGATGGCGTTGAAATCGTGATCGGCGTTTGTGCAAGCGGTCTTCTCATCTACAGAGATCGGCTGAGGATCAACAGATTCACTTGGCCAAAGATCCTCAAGATCTCTTACAAGAGAAGCAACTTCTACATTAAAGTGCGGCCTGGCGAGGTGAGACTAGTTTATCGTCCTTGTCAATTGGAAGTATGTTTATTATCCTGCGTTGGTCCCTCCCTATGGAATGGACTTCCCCCACCAGTTCGCTCTGTCTTCCTCTCTGGTAATCTTTCTCTCGTCTAAAAACCTGCCTTTTTTCTCTTGTGGGAGCGCTTCTGAAAGGCTCATGCTGCTGGAAGTGCTTTATAAATGGTCAGATACAATACAATACAATTATGCACGAACTTATGTCAACATTACATATCAAACAACTATTAAATAGTAATGATTTATCTTGTTGAGGTGGTTGGTGGTAACAATAATTTTTGAAAGCTTTGTTTTCATGCTAGACTCTTGTTCAATTTTTAAAAAATGTCGTTTGACATGTAGGTAGTATTGCAAAGTTATCTGTGTTTCTGTAGCTCATTTGTTTTTATTGTTGTTTAATAGTTTGAACAAGCGCATAACACGGTTGGCTTCAAACTTCCGAATCATAAGATGGCGAAAAGACTGTGGAAAATCGCCGTCGAACATCATTCATTCTTCAGGTTACATTTGAAATGTTGCAACATACAAGAAGCATTGCAATGCATAAATTTGTCATTTATATAGCACCACTTTTTGTAAAATACTCAGAGGTGAGTGTAACATCAGAGTTCAGTGAGATGCAGTTGAATTGGTGTTGAAGGCTTTGGGGCTGGAAAGGATCCAACTAAGTTGGAAGGATTTTGGAGTAGCCACAAGTCCGGTCGCACCCAATATCAGTTTGGTTTTTCGGAATATAATTATCTGCTGGGGATTGTTTGAATATTTAGAATGGACCGGTGACTGAAAGGTAGATGTTTGCGTTACAGTGACGAGCTTTCAGGATCAGAATTCTGGAGAAGAGAAAAGTGAATGAAAGAAACGACTAGTTCCGTTATCTGAATATCAATTGTGTTCAACATTTCTAACCTCAGAAGAGCAGGCTGGTGACTGGTCATCCGCTGTCAGTGCACTTGTTTTTCCAGATGGAGCAGAAATTTTTAACTGTCTCTCTTTCGGATATTGGCTGGTAGTTCTTCACTTTCTATTGGCTGCTTAAAGATCTTGTTTCTGTGGTGTGCTTAATGCTTATGCTGGGAGCAACCCTGAATATCGTTGCTACTGCTAGAGGCGCTATATAAATACAGTACAGGATGTCAGACTAATTTTGTGCGGTTCGTTGCATCTGTTTCAGACTGAGAGAACCTGAACCGTCGAAACGAAACACTTTCCCTCCATTTGCATCGAAGTTTCGCTACTCCGGTCGCACGCAGTACCAGGCGCGTCAGGGCGCGTCGTCTATTGACCGCGCACAGCCAGAGTTCGACCGGAGTGGAAGCCAGCGACTTCCAGGATCAAGAAGCGACAGTTAGTAGTGCTAGAAAAAAACCACTGATAGTTAATCATTACAGATGTTGCATGTAATGTAATGTGACAGAACAGTTGTATGGTAGTACGTGTTATGCGAGGTACGACCATAGGTATCGAACACGCATTATTTAACGTACGTCGTACATACATTACGTGTTCGTTGTTATGCCATACGTTCGCGTACGCCGTACATAACATCAATCTATTCACTCGTGTGCATCACTTGTCAGTTCAGTATGGGACTCGGTTTTACTTGAATAACTGTCTAGTATCGAAAGGTTTACTATCAGCACAACTATGCTCACAATTTCATTCAACGGCTGATTCATTTTTATTTTTCTCCAAAAGATGATCATATGCATGGATGTGCAGTTGTCCACTGATTTTCCCATAAATGTATTTATGACTTACTTTTGACTTATGGCCTTGGCGATGCCCCAGCACGCAGAAGCCGCTCATTTATGGAAGCTCTCCATCTTCCTCTGTTTTCCGCCTGATGCACAGCCTCCTGCATCGACAGCCCCATCTCCTGACAGTCCTCCTTAATCACTTAAATGTATTTATGACAAGCTTAAAATGTTCATTCTGCAACAGTGCAACTGCAGCTTTTTAACGTATGCCTTCATGTACGATATGTGACTGATTGATTGATTGACTGATTGATTGATTGATCGATCGATCAATTTATGACGTATTGCTCCTTGGAAAGTTGTTAATAAATACTAATCTATGCGTACTATCCAGGTGTGATATGTCTGAACTTCACAGCTCACACCAGATTCATGTGAACAGAATGACACTGATTCTGGTGTTATTTCTAAATTCAGCATTGCCGACGGACAGAGGGGCGGAGAGATATCGACCGGATGGGCTCCGTGCGGCGACCTACGACCCCAGGGCGAACAAAAGACAGGGCTCTGTTCCGTTTGCAGAACTGGAGGACGACAATAACCTTGCACCTGGAGACTCCGATGCTTCGGTAAGAAACTTTGAGTTTGTCAGTGGACTAGCTTTGGAAAATATGATCATTTTATAAATATGTATTCTAATTAAGCTGAAGAATTTCTATAGATCTTCTTCAAAATGGACTACTCAGAAGCACTCCAGACTCATATGTATTCTAATTAAGCTGAAGAATTTCTATAGATCTTCTTCAAAATGGACTACTCAGAAGCACTCCAGACTCATATGTATTCTAATTAAGCTGAAGAATTTCTATAGATCTTCTTCAAAATGGACTACTCAGAAGCACTCCAGACTCATATGTATTCTAATTAAGCTGAAGAATTTCTATAGATCTTCTTCAAAATGGACTACTCAGAAGCACTCCAGACTCATATGTATTCTAATTAAGCTGAAGAATTTCTATAGATCTTCTTCAAAATGGACTACTCAGAAGCACTCCAGACTCATATGTATTCTAATTAAGCTGAAGAATTTCTATAGATCCTCTTCAAGATGGACTACTCAGAAGCACTCCAGACTCTAGCAGGGCAAAAAAGTACAGTTTTGAAATGAGTAGGAAAATGCTTCAGTAAGAGCTCCAGGAAGCAGGTGTAGCTCCTGTGGGAGCCCATTTCAGAACACTGGGCCAACCGTGGAAAGGGCTCGATTCTTTACAGGTGCAGTTCATGTGAATGGAGCAAAGAGCACCACTTCTGTGCAGAATAGAGGGGTTGTATGTATGTATGTATGACAATGATATTTGTTTGTTTGTATGTGCACTTGTTATAGCGCCCCTTCAAGCTCTCTCTACTCAGAGGCACTCCCGAATGCAGAGCGAACACTGCATCAGAGTTTCACGCCAAAGCTCTGAGCAATTGTGTGTGAAGGACTTGCCCAAGGTCCTTACGTGGCGAGGTGGATTCGAACCTCGAACCTTCCAGCTCCAAGGCAACGACGCCACCACTACAACATCGTGCCCCACATATGTAAGTATATTATGTAAACAATTGTATATACATGTGTATTTGCATGTAAAGATGTTGTATGTTGTGACTGTTTGCAGAGGTCATACGATGTCGGTCCAGGCCGACGAACGGGGGATGCCGGAGGTGGATTAGGAAGAGGAGCCCCTCTGGGGAATGACAATCCTCTGTTCCAGTCTTCGTTAGCCGTCGAAAACGTAAAGCCAGTCTTACAGGTGACGCGTAGAACAGTCCTCCGGTGCCCCGTTTAGACTGACGTTACTAGCGTTTGCATGAGCAAGGAACGCGGATGGTTGGCTGGTTGGCATGGTGACTGTTTACATGCTCCGTAACATTCCCCATTGACATTCCCTCGCAATAACATTCCGCTTGATAAATTCTCCTCACCGAAATGCTATTTGCTACATTCCTGAGTGGCAGTGTTAACAATTGTTGTGTTTGATTGACGCACTAACTAACGTTCGGCATGCTGTTCTGTAGTGCTGATGCAGCATGCGAACCCTATGCACGTGATGATGATGGGAGAAGAGCACCCCCTTCTCGTCTGTTGGGTAGAAGTATAACGGGGTTAAAAATTGGGGCTCTGTGGTTGTAGGTGGAAAGAGCAGGAAAGGATATTAATGTATTTATTATAAGATTCTTGATTTGCGTAATCATAGGTGGATGCGTGGTGATGTTACACAGTGATTGTGATCAAAGTCATTGGGATTCTAACCTCGGTTACGTGGGTCAATGGCCGATGTGTTGGCCACTAGGCCGCTGTGACCCATAGATCTATGATGAGTGTGATCAGTGCAATTTTTAAGTGATTAATTATCGCATAAATGATGCATTAGTTAAGATTTTTTTAAATATGACTTCTGATCTTGTGACCAATTCTAGTAGCTGTGATGTCTTACAAAGTAAGTCTCATGAATGTTTTCTTGAGTCATGACATCATGTCATACTCATGTTGTGACCATGCATACTATATGTCCATTGTCATACCTCTATCAAATAGAAACCCTTTTATGGACGGTGCGTGAAACTCTGTGGCTAAATGTCAGTGAATGTTGTTTCAACTTAATACAGGTCACTAAATGCCTATTCTTCTTTTTCATGCCGTCACATGAGGGTAACGTAAAATAGCAAATATCTGGAGTAGTAACTGTTGTCAGAGGTTTGGACTTTCATGGTTTCAGGTATGCTTCATTTCATCGACCTGTTAGTTTTATCGCATATTAGATTCTTCTTCTTTGGACTTAGTCAGACAGTTAGTTGTTTGAGTGCTAGAGCATATTCGACTCTGTCACGTTTGAGTTTGGCTTTTCAACACTGGTCAAAGTTGAGGTTTTGCAGGGAAATTTTTAATGTTTGGGTTATTTAATTACATGAAAATTATTATTTGAGGTGTTTATAAAAAAAATTGGGTTTAATTTGGTGTTTGGGGTGCTTAATTGTGAGGCACTGTGGTGTAGTTGTGGGTTTGATGCCATGGAGCCAGAGGGTTCCAGGTTTGAATCCACCTCAAGCCGCCACGTAGGGACCTTGAGCAAGCTCTCTGCTCACAATTGCTCGTGCGATTCAGCGTGAAACTCCGATGCAGTGTCTGCGCTGTAGTCGGGAGTGCCTCTGATTAGCAAGCTTGGAGGGGCACTGTTGCAAATGTGAGAAAAAAATTTAAAAATAAAAATAACGATGGTAGATCAATTATTAGTAGAATGCTAATACACTGAGTTGAATACATTGAGTTAAATACATTGAGTTAAATATGTTGGGTTGAATACATTGAGTTAAATACATTGAGTTAAATGCGTGGAGTTAAATACATTGAGTTAAATACGTTGAGCTGAATACATAGAGTTGTATGCATGAATTCACTGGATTGAATGTGAAATATTTGAGAGTTTAAAATTACATTAAGGCCTAAACAATTGACAACCATTGTCCCATGATTGAACTTTGACCTGTGTTTTTATTAGTGCTGTTTTTCCCTTGCACAGGTTTCTGTTCAGCTTCTTGTTAAAAATGTTTCTTGTTCTGTGTGTGTGTGTGTGTGTGATGTTATAGCGGAATTCTCATTGGGAGATTCGTTCTCAGTGAGTTCAGATTCAAGTGTTTTTTGCTAACTTCAGATCTAAGTGTACTGTTGAAGGTTTTCTCTTGTAAGCTAAGAAACTGTTTATATATATTATATATACAAGTATATACATATATATATTATTAAATATATATGATCTTATTACAGCATTTCATGATCTACATGTATAGATCTCTCTTTTAACTTTGAATGCATTCATATGTAATCTTGCCGTTTAGGAGGTCTGTGAGTTTCAGATTTAGGGTTCAAGATAATTCCCAAGCCATTGATATTATTACTGTGGTAGATTTATTAACTGCTGTTTGAATTTTGACTAAGATGGTCAGCCTTTTTGTGACGAACTTAACCCTTAACTGGCCAAAGTGTAGTAAATGGTATGGCCAATTGTATACCTTCGGTGGGTAAAAGGTTAAAAGGCATTATATTAAGTGTCTTCGTGCATATGCATGATGTTGCCTTGCCATAATATAATGGACTATAATTAATAAGTTATGTACCACGTAACAGAGTTCCACCGATATAATTTTTTCTGATTATGCTGCTGCCTCATACGGCCAGTTGTTAAAATAACTGTTACCGATTATGTGACCGATTATTTAATTATATGTTTATACAAAAATATTCGATTCCAGGACAAGTCTGCTAATGCAGTGCAGTGCAAGCTCGTTTTACTGCTTGCGCTTTTCGTGATAAGGATATGTATTTCCGCATATTCGTGGGTAGTTTAAGGTCTTGTGATGGTGTAGACATCAGTTTTACGTAATTGGTAATTTATTGTAATTGTAATTGAACATTTATAAAGCGCCGCTCACAGATTAATGTATGAGAAGGTTCATCTTAAGAGCATATGCTGCAGTTCTCGATATTTCAAGAAGCCGTGACAGTTTTGTCGTGCTTTAAAACTTGGACATATTTAAGCATTTTAAATGGTGTTTATCTTTAACTTAAATCTGTTTATATTCCTGATGATTGGTCACTGCAATTGTTTGCGCTCTTTTAGTCATTCTCTTGTGTGTTTTTGTGCCTCTTCTCTAACTGAAAATTTAGACAATCTGGATGTTCTTCAGCTTTTATCGGATGCTTATATTTTATCTGCTTCTTCTAAACTTATTGCAAAATCTAAGTATCACTGTTGCTTCAGCCTCTGCTTTGTCTTACCTTAGCATTTTTAAATAAAGTGATTCGACTAATGCGAATAAAGGAAATGACCAGAACTTACTTGAGCCGTTTGGAAAGCGTGGAATCGAGTGTAATGAGAGGAGCTTTGGAAAGTTTATGGGACCAGAATGTAGAAGTTCTAACTGCTGTGAATTAAGACATCATGGTTTTTGTAAATCAGGTATATACGCATTTCACACCCGGCGTAAGATAAAAATGTTGTTAACTGTTGAATGTAGTTGTAGCTCAGCGCGATTTGGTTGTGTAGATCGATGTTGGATTTCAGCTTTCTGGCCATCTTTTGTCGGTAGACTACTAGACACGTCTCTGAATTTAGCTGCTAGGCTTGAGATTGCTTTGTCTGAGCTTGGCAACTTTCGTGTTATTATATCCGTTAGGTAGCAATCGTTGAACCAAATAAGTTTATAATCAAAATAATCTAATTTTCAGGTGTTTCTAATTTGTATCATAAGAATCAGTGCAATTGGGATATATATGTTTTGAACACTTTGTTTTTCAGTGAATTTATTTAACAGGCAATGTCTACCTCTTTCCAATTAGGTCCGGTGGATGCTTGAATATAATTAACGGTTGTCTCATTTGAATACTGGTGATATGTGTGTGTATGTGCACTTAGACTACTTATGAAGTTAGAAAGTTAACTGAGAGGTGCAATAAATATTTGTTTGTTGAAATATCTCCTCCACCATTGCCCCACCCTTGCATTCTTGACCGTAATGAGTACACTGACCATACGCTGTCAGTGGAAAGATCAGGTGGTGAGGGAGAGGACTGGCCACAAAACCTTCATATATGCCAAGGCTAAGCAACATGAAGTCGTGAACACTTCATACTCTTGGCGGCCTCTCAGGATAGTTACTTAAGGGATTGCTTTAATTCTATATATGACCTCTTCTTACGTACCTACCTTACCTCCTGATCAGCGGCAAATAATTGTAATGTAGTTGTTGAGACATTTGTGCAGGAAGTAAGGTAAATTTGTGTGAATTTATCTGACCTTGTGTGACCTTCATAACCTTATCTTATCGATGATATACCGCAATCATGGTTGTAATTTATTTTGTAGTTAATCCATTTCGTTATTCGTGTGCCTAGGATTTTACGTTTAAGTAATTTGTGTGCCTAAAATTTCACGTTTAGGAATAAAACAAATCGTAGTCTGACTTGCGGAAACCGAAACGTGGGAACCTGTTGCACCTTTATGCAAAATTTTTTTTTTTTCTAACGGTTATCTTTGTCACAAGGAATGGGCATCATGGTATTTTCAAAAATGCATCTGAATCAAGATATTTATTGTATTTATTTAAATTTATTGTAATTAATAAGAAGATAATTGCAAAAATACTCACAGGGCCTTAGACTTTTTAAAATTTTGACTCAGTTTCCAATTTCTGTCAAATACTGTGATGACATCAACGTTTTTCGGATCAAAATCCGAGTTTCATTGTATTTAATCAAATTAATTTATTGGTGTTCTGCGATGTTTTTACCAGATTATGCATTTATAAAATTTGTTAAATAGCTTTGAGAGGAATATTTAATGTGTTTTAAATTTTAATTCGAGCGCTTAGAAGTTTTTGTGTGCATTTCGAGGATGCTGTTAAATGCATGGTTTGGCTTCTTGCATAACACGGTCTTTGCTGCTTTTGGCTTTAACTTTTTATGTTGTTTTTTAATCTAGTCGCATCTAAACAAGTCGTTAATGTGACTGACACATGTTGCTTCTTTTAATGTTCTGCTATTTTGAAAGATTTGCAAGTAATAAATTTGTCTAATTTGTTGTGTAATAAATGCTGAAACAATTTTAGCCAGTTTTTTGGTTGGACTTGTCTCATTATTGCAATCAAAGTAATTATTAGATAGATGTAAGATTAAGGCTTGTTTTTTGAATACTTGATGTTATGCATTACAGGTAAGACTCGTTATCCTCAACCCATAAAATATTTATTATGTATACCTGACTAACGAGTGGAGTACCAGTAATTTTAGGCAAGAGTACTTTTTACGCTGAGGAAGTGGACTCAATAATTATTGAAGAAACAATGTTACAATTATGATGTCATGAAATGTAAACAGATCAAATGGTGTTTACCAGTAATGGATGTAGTAAGAGATCATCGTGACCATAATACATGCAGTTGTCTTATCCCTAGAAGCTAAGTCATCTACTCTCTTATGAGTTTGCATAGGAATGAGGTCATTATTTAAGATGTATCGAATTTGAATTCAATGTCTCGTATTAAGGTAGGTCCTATTCTGTTTTGCTTCCTTTGTGATTCAGTTAATTAAGAAACTGCACAGATAGGAACATTATGATTGGAACAAGCAGAACTTCTGCAGTGCAAGCTTAGTAGAATTGTGGAATGTTTTTACTGTTTGACAACTTTTAAGAAGTGGTCAGGAATAGGCTGTTTCAAACATTCCTGGCTAAATTTTCAGTGGATCAAAAGTCATCTGATACCAGTAAAACCCTTGTTATGCTACATTGATTTTTCTTTTATTAATATGTACAATTACTGATTGAAATTTCCAGGAGCCGGATAGAGCCCAGGTGGTGTTCGGCAGAGGTGGCAAAGCAGCGCTTTTGCCAAGGTCTCCTCCGGTCAAGTCTTCTGGATATCGACCTGGAGATTCTTTGTTGAAGGTCAGAGACAGCGCATTATTCCTTAAGGCTTAAGTGTATCAAATCTAATAATTTTGACCAAGTGTCTATTTTAAATAATTTATGGAATTCTAATGATCCTGTGTGGTGGAAGATTAAGTCAAATGTCAATTATGCTTTCATTGGTCCAACATGATGTATGGGTCTGGTCCACAGTGTTCCTATGTTGGCCAGCTACACGACAAACAACCATGTCTGGCAGTGACAGACATGTTACTAGTGACAACAACAGTTCTAGTATATTTACTTTACAACTGTTGAAATTATTGTCATTGATTGGCCTCTTGTGGACTTAGGTGAGTTGCGATACACAGACGGATTGATCAGAGGCGATGTGACAGAAACGTAACTAACCAGAGTTAACTCTTTACTGACCACGGTGTAGTAAATGGTATTGGAAATCCTATACCCTCGGTCGGTAAAGGTTAACATGCCAGAGGCATCACAACATGATGTCTTGAATGTTGGTGATGTTTTGAAACTTGAAGTGACTTAAGTTTTTGTCTGTGCAGGAGAGCCAAGGGTCGCTACATGGATCGCCAGGGTCACGTCGAGGCCAACCAGAATTCCCGTACCAGACGAGTGAACCGCTCTTTGACAAAGCGAGCAACGTCTTTAATCCAAGGTCTGTCAAATCGAAAAGTCTAACTTGTTTAATTTATCATATGTCTTGTACTGCATTTGATTGACTTTGTTGGCGTCAGTGAAGACCCTCTGAGTAATGGGAACTTTGCAAGGTAAGTCATTTGAAATTATGGGTGTATTTCAGTTTTTTTTAAACTGAATTGTGCTGCATTGTATTATTTATTATTTTTTGGTAATTGTTTATTGTTGTTATTTATGGTCATTATTATTATTATTATTATTATTATTATTATTACTCTTGTTATTATTGTTATGCAACAAAAGATCCCGCGAAGGCCACAGCGTTAAAGCGCTTAATGGTCTATTATTATTATTATTATTATTATTATTATTATTATTATTATTATTATTATTATTATTATTATTATTATTATAATCGTTTGTATTATCAGAATTATTGTTATCTGTATCATTATTATTACTTCTATTACTATTATTATAATTAGCATTTTTCGGAAATTTTGGAATTGAAGATCTCGTGTTTTATGTTGTCTTCGCATCAGCTAAATATTTTCCTTTTTGTAAGTGGCTAAGACTGCTTTCTGTTGTTGATTTGTTATTATAGTGCGGGAGGCCAAGCATATGACAGATATGGAAATCCATGTGATCCTAGGTAAAAAATTTCTCACTGGGTATTTTCTGACTTGTCAGTGATGTGGGGCAATGTTATTGGTTTATGCATTAGTGCAAGTATGATTGGTTAGAGAACCTCACCTGGTGATGTGGAGTGTGCAGGATCAAATCTCATCCTCTGTGGCTGTTGCATTGTATGGACTTCACTCACTATTGCTCAGCAGAATCAATTGATACTAGGTCGTTAGATAATGAGTGCATGATGACGATGATGATGACGACGATGACGACAACTATAATGATTATATAAGTATGCAGAAGAGTGAGAAGGCTATTTAATCTGTCCAAGTTCTTGGACAATTTTATATTGGGAAATGTTACAATTGTTATGGGACATTGTTGTTTTAAATTGCATTTTTGTGTTTACAGGATTCTCTTTGACAAGTATGGAAACAAATACGACCCCGGGTAGGAATAAATACGTTCACTCATAGCTCTTAGCATCACCTGCTTCTGTGCGTTAATTCGAAGATCATTTTTAATATTGTTATCACATGAACCATGTCCTTGATAATTTCAATCGTGTTTTGCATATTTATAGCCGCATTTATATCAGAAATAACTTTTATTTAATCAGGAGAATGAAAATAACAGTACTATACAGGTGAACTTACGCTACTGATAAAGAGCCTCTCTTTAACTGTTACTGTTGTTTATTTTTAGTTCCATGGAACCCGCATTTGATCGTTACGGAAATCCATTTGATGTCAGGTACGTGTTAAAATTTTTAAGAACCATTTAGACGTTTCTCGGCATTTGCACCGCTGTCTCAGATCAAATCCATGATATTCATATTCATGATCGCAAAATTTTTACCTAATTGACATGATCTCCTCAAGTTTTGTTCATTCAGTGGTGGCATCGTTGCCTTGAAGCCGGAAGGTTCGAGGTTCGAATCCACCTCGCTGCGTAAGGACCTTGGGCAAGTCCTTCACTCACAATTGCTCAGCGCTTCGGCGTGAAACTCCGATGCAGTGTCCGCTCTGCATTCGGGAGCGCCTCTGAGTAGAGAGAGCTTGAAGGGGCGCTATAACAAGTGCACATACAAACAAAAACAAACAAATTCACGTCTCCTTTTGCATTTGATAGGGAATTTGTTAACAGCATTAAATAATCATGCTGACTTTAAGCGATGCATTTGAAGCTATGAAGGTCCACTCAACCTTCTTTTCTGCAGTTAGCATTGATAAACTGAGTAGTGGGATGTGATGGGCGCTTTGCATGGCTGCCAACAGTTAAAGAGAGGTTTTTTATCAGTTGTGAGTTCACCTGTATAGTACTGTTATTTTCTGTTTTCCATTTTAGTGTTCCTCCATATACTTATGATTCACATGGCTCGCCATATGACAAAAGGTTAGTCACTGATCTTGCTTGAAACTAGGACAAGAATGATATTACATTTTGCATGACTTTAAGCTATGCATTTGAAGCAGCTTAGGATGAATATTGTAGGATTAATGACTGTGCAGCATTTTAAACATTGTTTATCCTGGTGGATTTAAATTTGCCACATAAACATTTTATCAATGAAAATAGATGTTTTACTTGGAAAAAATTTTCAGGTTTTTTTTTTATTTTATCGATATTTTTAGTTTGTGTATCTAAAATTATTTTTAGATTGAAGATTAGATAATATTCTATTTTCGCAATATTTTACTGTGATGGAGGTAAATTACTTGTGAAGATGTCGTAACTGAGCCAACATTTCACACCTGTTAGAATGCTTGGAAGTGCTAATTGTCTTTTGAAGCTCCTGTTTTAGATCTACTTATAACAAATGAGCACTATTATGTAATTCTTAAAAGCTGTACGTTTTTCACAGAGGCAGTAATACTTTGCGAGGAAGACCCGCACCAGACTCTGGAAGTGGAACAGCTGGAGGAACAAGAGGAAGAAAACCACCTGGACCTGGAGGAGTGACTCCAGATGACCAGCAGCATGTTCAGAGAGATCCCCATGGCAATATAATCGTCACGAAAAACGTTTACATCACTGCCACGCTCGACCCTAACAGATCGAAGGTACCATATTATGACCAGTGGAGCATGACCTTTTGATTATTACCCTTCTGAATTTAGTTTCAGATTCTGATTCACGTTGACTGATTGCACATGTAACAGTTGTGGGGCGCGGTGGTGTAGTGGTGGCGTCGTTGCCTTGGAGCCGGAAGGTTCGAGGTTCGAATCCACCTCGCCGCGTAAGGACCTTGGGCAAGTCCTTCGCTCACAATTGCTCAGCACTTCGGTGTGAAACTCTGATGCAGTGTCCGCTTTGCATTCGGGAGCGCCTCTGAGTAGGGGGAGCTTGAAGGGGCGCTATAACAAGTGCACATACAAACAAAATAATATTAAAAACAATTATAATGCTTTTGCCTTGAGGCAAGAATAACTAGTATTTATTTCATAATCCTGTTGAATTCCAAATAAGGTTTCACTGTCTGAACTATAACACCCTGACAATGAACACTAACTCTTTACGTTCCTCCAGGGTCTGCAATTTTTGGTATGGGTCTTTTTGTTTAGTTGAAATACAGCACTGTCATTGGTTCTCATACATTTCATACAGGACTATTTTTTTGTAGACTCCAGACCGTTTTGACCCCAATCCTCCATATCAGGAAGACTACCTGTCCCAGCAGAGACCAGGCTACCATCCGGAGGGAGACGGAAGGTGGGCAGGTCCGTACACAACTGGAACGCCGGCAAAATCGTCAACACGGACGTACAGTGCTCCGGATGGCACAGTCATTACTGAGGTCAGTACCTGGTTAAGTATGTACAGGGTGGGCCAAAAGTATTTGTTCAACTTTGAAGGCCTATAACTTAGGCAGTTTAGCAAGTAAGTGTATGCCTAATGCATCAAATTAAAGGTCGTTATATCAGCTACAACTGGTCAAAAATTTACATTTTTTGCTTTAATAATAATTGCGCAAAACTACTGTACTGAATATGTATCAGTTTACAATGATTTTAGTTCGTCTATCTTGCAAAACACAATACTTGGAAAATTAGCCTTTGCAAGTTTGCATTATTGATAGCCATTAAGAAATCCAAGAATTATTTAGTCAAATAAATATTCAATGTGTCTTCCACAAGCTCGAATGACTGCATGAATGCGACGTGCCCATTGATATATGGCTCCATTGATGAGTTCCTGTCTGATCTCAGTTCAGCAACGAGTGATGACGCGCTTCAGATGCTCGACGTTTACTATCCGTTCCCGATAAACCCGTTGTTGCAAAGCATCCCAGATTGAGTAATCAACGGGGTTTAAGTCAGGGCTATTAGGCGGCCAGTTATGTGGTTCGATGACTTTTGCTTGTGCCTGGATTATCCTCTTGGCTACAGGTCAATTCAGCTACACGAGCGATGTTGTCAGCGGTAGGCTACATGTACGTGCCGAACGAGGACGGCCAGTAACAGGTTTACGTTTAGAACTTGTTCTCGCGTCAATTTGTCTAATTAATCGGTTGAGATTGTTTTTACTCCAGTTTCTAGAAGGAAATTCATTCATCATTTGATATGCATTTAAATGTTTTTTAATTCTTAAAATTCGAATCAAAGTCCTGTCATCTTCTGTTAACGGCGCCATGATGAAATTA
Source organism: Lumbricus rubellus (assembly GCA_945859605.1). Taxonomy (NCBI): domain Eukaryota; kingdom Metazoa; phylum Annelida; class Clitellata; order Crassiclitellata; family Lumbricidae; genus Lumbricus; species Lumbricus rubellus. The sequence continues at coordinate 7,436,677 of OX243823.1, read as the reverse complement.
TTGTTTACGTCAGAAAAAAAGGTAGGTGCGGTACACAATAATTATATGGGGCGTAGTGCAAGCTACCGTAATGAAATTTGTCGAACTTATAGCTGATATAACGACCTTTAATTTGATGCATTAAGCATACACTTACTTGCTAAACTGCCTAAGTTATAGGCCTTCAAAGTTGAACAAATACTTTTGGCCCACCCTGTATAATATACTTATTTGTGCCTTGTATGTATGCACTATGCACGTACTATTATCGCAAGTTTGACTGAAAGTTTGATTGAAAGTTTGTCTTCTCTCATTTATTCATTCATTCATTCATTCATTCATTCACATGTATAATATACTTATTTATGCTTTTATGTATAACAGAGTCAGTTGTGGAGCTATATAAATTTAATGGAAAATATAATAGAGAAGCATAGTCAGTTAGGATAGTGGCAGTGATGATAGTTGCAGAAGATAGAGGGAAAGAAGGAGGTACAGGCAGACCGTTGCATTGGAAGACAGACAAAGAAATTCTCAGACATTGACTCAGAGAGGGTTACTGCCAGCCACAGTGGGTTAGCAGGAGTTCAGCCACGGGCAGGTTAGGTAGGTCTGGGCAGGAGGAACGGACGAGGCTCTGGGAGGCGCCCGCTGGCCGGTCTGGGCGGGGAGATAGAGGATCAGATAAGTTAGGAATTCGGGGATCTGGGAGTCGGAGAAAGTCAGTCGAGGGAAGGCAGTCAGAAGGAGAGGACAGAAGGCCAGTAACATCGGCGAGAAAAGGAGAACAAAGAAATTGAACAGACTGCATAGGAAAATAAGATAAGTAACTGTTTTATCATTATTATTATTATTATTATTAAATTAACAGACTAACAAATATTATTCGTAGATTATAATATTGATTATTAGCATCGAGTGTTCCCTATATTGTGTCTAGTTAACCCCATTTATTGTGTATTGAAAATTCTTGTTGTATTATAATAAATGTTGAAATATCCTTTATAGTTGTCTAAGAACCAACTTAGCGACATATGTATGCACTATGCACGTACTATTATCGCAAGTTTGACTGAAAGTTTGATTGAAAGTATGTCCTCTCTCATGCTGTCTCATATTCACACCGAGACAGTGTACACTGTACAGTCAAATACTGATTATAGCTGAGTTAGTTGTCTCGTAAACCTGCATAAAAGAATAGCTTAACATAGGATTTTCATATTTTCAATGCAGTATATTTCTAGTGCAGTAATGGTGAGTGAGCAACTGAGCATTTTAAGAAATGTGCTTTCTGTTTGTTTTTGTATTTTTTAAGTACAAAACTGAGAAAGATGGGATTGTTGAAACGCGTATCGAGAAGCGTCTTGTGATCACCAGCACAGAAGATATTGATCATGATATGGTAAGCTTGATACATTGTTGTGTTTTTCTTATGATTGGTTGATTGCGACACTTTGACCAACACAGTTAACCATCTATCTGCCTGTCATGATAATGCCATAATTATTGCTAGGATTTTTATTTTATTTGAATTTTTTGGCAACAATTTGGGCTTCTGTAATTCTGCTGCCCATTTCAAGGATCTCTATGCTATCTGCAGTACAATAGCACCCGACTGTCTCCTGGGTTTACCCCCCTCCCCCCGATTCAAGCCTGGCACTGAAACGAATAGAGAAGCTGGGCTACTGATAATTGACTTTGTATGGAGCGGGTGAATAAACTAGTCTCCCTGATGAGGCTTTTTTTGTCGTGCAGAGAAAGTTTCAAAGTTTTACATTGCATTTTAGTTTCCTCGAACTAACATTGTTTTAATAGAGTCTCAATTTTGGTTTCAGTTTTAGATTGTAAGTCTTAAGTTTTTAGTTTCTGTCTTTCGTTCTTATTAATTCTAAAAATAATTAGTTTCAGTTTCCTAACTAATTTATTTTTCAATTGCTGTTTTATGCATATTTCTCAATCATTTTGATGGACTGTTTTTGAAACAGCTTCCTCTTACTTTGTTATTTCCGCAATTAATAATTTACATTATTCCTAATTTATATTTGATTTGATTTGTGAAGGCGCTCGCTGAAGCCATTCGATCGGTAACTTCGATGAATCCAGATCTTTCCGTGGAGAAAATTGAAATTGAGACGAAAACGGAAAGAGATTAACGAGTACGTTGTCGTTCTAAACATTTCAACGCTATTTTTTTATTAGAATAACTGCAGATGGATTAAATGTTTCTTTTGTTTTCACTTTTAAACTCATCTTTGGTCTCAAGATGTTCTGCTAATCATGCGACTTTCTGTAGGAACGTCATTGCTTTCACATTTCTGTGCTAAATAATATTTTTAATGAGAATTGATTTTATCTTGGTGATGAGACATTCCATGCTTTGGCACCCTTTGAAATGGAGTCGACTTCCGCTCTCACTTCGTAGCTCAAGTTCACTTCCTTCAAAAAATATCTCAAAATTTACCATTTCTCGGCTTTTAATTACATGAATCTCTAACTACATCTTCCTCTGGCTGTTGACTATCCGCAACTCAGATTCTCATTTCGGTGTGACCTTGCCTGCGTCGCAAATTTGTTTAATAATAATAATAAATAATGCCAGAATTAATACCGAGTCTTTCTGACGTATTTGTTTGTTTTCTTAGACAGATTTCTGAAGTCAGAAAAGAATCCAAGGTCAGACGACTTCAGCCCAACTTAGAATGACCTTTAGTTGACCTTCACCGGACTGGAGATTGCATCTTTGAAGGCTACATGACCGTTAATTCTGCTCGTCTACGAGTGGAAAAACCTCAAAATGTTTTACATACGTAACTGCTATGTAAACGATACATTTACATGTAATCTTTACAAGGAATGCAAACCAACATTTACGTAGATTTTATACGAACGGTTTATAGTTACATGCAAGTAAGATAATGCAAGTGTAAAACGGGCAACGGAAATGAATTTCTGAGATTGTAGTTGGCTTTGGCTGATGCTAGGTTATATCAAACAACTCTGAGTTATTTTAAAGTTAAAATAATACTGAGTTATTTTAAGGTTTCTTTAAAATTGTTTTGTCTACGTGTCAGTTTTTTTCTGTATCATGTACGAAATAATCCTGTTAAACAGTAGAGCTGTCGAATGTAGGTTGAGGGTGGTGGATATTCGAATTAGCAATACCACTTATGAATCTCGGTGATGTGAAAAGCCCGGAAGACTTTAGCAGCCCAAAGTCCTTGCTTGGTTCTTCAGTCATTTCTGAGGTTCATGAGTTGTACTTGTTACATTACGTTGTCCATTGTAATGTACCAAAATACATTTTGTCAATGGCAGTGGCCTGTGTTGCCATGAGCTGTTGTAAAACTCTGGATCCATATTGTCCCTGAAAGAAAAAACTGGAAAATGGTTTAAAACGTGTTAAGATGATGTATGCTATCGGTACGAATGAGATTCCACTTGCAATTTGTTGCAGTCCAAAGTGTTTAATTTGATTTTACGACTGCTTTGGATTAGTTAAAACAACGAAACTGCCACTTATAAATTGTGTAGTTGTGTATACTATGCGTGCTAACTAAGGCAGCAAGGGAAATGAAAAAAGTATTAAGAAGACTTTGTGTGTGCATCTTTCATATATGTTAGCCTACTGCTAAGTCTGCTGTCTTTGCTGTTTTGTAAGCCGATAGAAACTCGATCTTTAGCTTTCTGCTGAAGGGCTTGGCATATTTGGCACTGAAAAGCCTTAACTAAGAGGAGCTGTTGTTGTTGTTGTTGTTTGTATGTTATAGTTCTTAGAGTGTACTGTGTGTTCATATAAAATAGTGCTGTGAAGTTTAGTGTTCAGCAGAAATTTTGAAATATAAAGCTTTGTGTATTTTCAATTGTTATAATAGAGTGATATGCAGGATTTGGTCAAATAAGTTAAATGAAGTAAGCTTATGTAGTAGATTTATTGTTTGATCTTAAGAATACTCTTTCCGCTAAAATTTGAATAATTAATCAGGTGTGGCATGCATCCTCATGAGCTTTTTAATCTAGAAGGGAACTTAGTGGTGTGCATTATTTTGGTTCAATTAGACTGCCTATTTGTTGTGACGTTTTTGCTCAATTCTTTGCTGGTGGTTTTTGTGAAATAGAAATGGTTATCTACCACAACATGTACAAGTCTGGCAGTGTACATATATTATATATATATATACATATATATATACATAAACTATAAACTATATATACATAAAATATATATTATATCATGGCTATGCTTCTCTACAAGAGCAATGTTGCTGGTATGCATATAGCATTATAGCCATTATCATTGCTGTTTCAAGTCTCAATTGAGTTAACAATCTTTTCAGGTTTTTGAACAAATTTTATTCAACTGGAAAATACTTTGGCAAAATGAAAGTCATTCATACACAGACAAAAGCTCTTTTCTAACAATTCGCAAAAGCTCAACTTGCTTTGATCAGCAAAGATTTTCATTTTACAGACTCTGTTATTCATTGAAATAGACTGTCAAGTTTGTGGTCATAAACTTAGTTAGAATCTTAGCAAAACAGAATCTGCGCTGACATTTAACATTTCATTTAACAAATATCAGCATACACATTGGTTAAATGCACAACAGTTTTTCACCGCAATGTCACTCTATGTTTACTTATAAGACTGCATTAATTCTTGTGCAACAGCTCACAATGTTATACTTGATGAGATTAAAAAGCTAACAAATTTCATAATTGACAAGTCTATGCAGAGGTGGTAAATTAATTATTTTTCAAAAGTTAATAATTATACACAGTTGAGATGGATCTTAATATGGACAATGCACTCCTATTGATTTGATGCATTTAGCACACCTGCTTTTAAACAACAAATCTCCCAACCTCAAATTTCTTTAACAACATCAACTGTTTTGACTGTGAATAAAGAGTTTCATTTTGCCAAAGTTGATCTACAGTGCTCTGCGTGTATATTTTAGTTTCGTAGTTTCATCTGAAGGAATAGGCTGGATGAACCCAAGCAAGACCTGAGTTTTGTCAGGCTATCTTGTGGTAAATACTGCTCTCCCAGCATTTGCATTAGGCTCATTTTCGACTAGTTTCTCCACTTTTCGCAACAATCGAGAATATAGAGTTACGTACGATGTCTGTATATGAAATGCAAAGCCAGGTGCTTTTTGTGCGGCTACGTAGATGTTGCTATGGTTAGCCAAACGCTGTGAAAAGGATCTTTTACTTATTATCTGTGCTTGTGGCAACTGCTTTTATCTTGCAATACATTGCCTTGCTGCAACAGTTTTTGCAACTTGACAAATCAGAATTGCAACAAGTTTCTTAGTGTATAATTATAGTGTGGTGTTTTGTATACAATAATAGCTCAGTCTTGAAACATATTCATTCTTCACAGGGCCAACAATCACACCCCTCTGTTTCAGTTTGCTCTGCTACCTCGATTTTGGTTCCATGGCCAATCGGACTTTGAACTCGCCCTTAGAATACTCTTTTGGCACAACCCTTCTGACTTTACACAGCGCTCGTGAATAAGCTGGTGCCCTGCTCTTGGATTTCGAGTGGCCCTTTAGAAATTTGGAGATTACGATGCTATGAACAGGCTTCTCCAACAGATTAGGCTGACAATGGTTCAACTTAGGTAGCTATTGATCTATGCCTTGTGTATTACAGAGCATACACATACAAAATAGGCAAGACATAGGATGTACAGATCATTGTTAACCATAAAATGTATACTCGGTCCTAAGCATACCATTGCAGTTTAGATTAGATGGTGACATGAGGAGACAATCTCACCCCACCCATGTGCATCTTTCCCATCCCCGTCTGTCTTGTTCTCCAACCCCAGATAATCTATTCCCCCATCCCATCCGCTCCAGGACTAGGCCTACATAACATTTTCAGCAGTTTTTTGAACAATTAGAACATTTATAAAAAGAAAACCAGTTTTAGCCTATAAAACCATTTGTATTGCAGATTGAATCAATTGAACATGCACAAGAAACATAGTATCCTATCGAAAGTTGGCATTATAGTATAAATTATATTTTCTGAATGAACGTGTGACCACAAAGTCACCTTGAGATGAAGGTCGTAGTCCAAACTGAGCAAACTCGCCAGAATAGGCTAATTTCAGAAAGTGTGCACACGCTTGGGCTAAAAATAACTTACAGCAGCAATTTATTAACCTATTATGACGTTAAAAAGGACGCACACTGATTGTATTTCTACAGGAAATAATCTGAAGCTGCGTAATAATGGTACGTACCGTAAAACTGGGTGACCTGCCGGTCCTGGGGCCCAGATGATCCCGTTTTACGGTAACCATGGAAAGGATAGTCTGTCCGAAGGTACCCAGACAGCCAGAAATCGCGGGGCCCGTGCCATGCCGATATCGTTAGCCCACATCTCAAAGATGTTTCTTAACTTTAGGGCTAAGATTGGGCGATGCTAAATCTGCCTTTAGAGGCCAACTTTCGAATTCCCCTGATGGAGCGGATGATCGGCGATCCGCTGGGCCAACGTTATATTCGTCGTCTCATTAACCATCGCGCCGTTCACATGCTGCGCCTATGGGGATATCTGCAGGACCAACGGTGTATGAGTGCGGGCTACCATTCATTGTTACCAGCGTCGGCGTCTACAGGCCCAATGATCGGCAATTCATCGATAGCTGTGGGCTCGGCGTTCGTATATGTAGGGGGCCACCTATTGTTCACATGTCTACCCTATGCCTCTAATGGCTTTTGTATAACCGCTGTTGGCTATTCATCGCTAGCTATGGGCTAGGCGTTCGCTTTTGTCTGGGACCGCCTATTGATCTTCAAGTCTACTCTGACACTTCCTCTATAGGGCCGCTATTGGCAAATGATCGGCCGCTGTGGGCGCTACGGGGTTGGGTGTACTTGTAACCAACCATTCTGCCTAGTCTGCCCTCACAACGCCTCTAATGGCAAATATGAGGCCCAGTTGTAGACCTACAAATATAGCTGTAACGGATTTTCAGATAAATTTCTGCATAATTATTTGCTACTTCCAATCTCAAAATTAATCCCACAAGAATACACACTTCTCAGATTGAAATAGAAAATAATTTTAACAAAGTTCACACCATTCATTGTATTAGAAGTAAAAACAATTTTTATGACAGTAACGCATAACAATAAATAATAACTAAGTCCATACAAATGGCAAAAGGAATATGCTGCATATAAATTTATAATATAAGTTCAAGTATTTAATATACTAATACTTATGAAATGTAAAAATATCAATCATTTATTTATACAAAAGACCTTGAAATCAACATTGCACTCAGAGCAAAATGCACAGATTCTTGTAAAGCAAAAGGTTATCCTAGAGACTGGAGTTCAGCTAAATTAGGGCAATACAATTCATCTTAGAAGCAATCAAATGCAATCAAACAATGTTCATAGAACAAATATCCAGTTGTTAAAATGCAGGAAACAATCATCTTTATAATTATTAGCAAACGTTGAATGAAAAATTATGTGTGAAAATTGAATTTATTTGTGTATTTTTAGACCTACTTGAAAAACTTAAAGTATCAATCTACTTAAAAATTAGAATGTTAAATATTAAATTTCAAATGTTTTCCAGAAATGACTACACACACAGAACAATGTTACACAAAGCTTACTTGCCTTCTGTTTTAAACCACACAAATTACACAATGCAGTCCAAAATAGTATCCTTATAGTTAAAATTAGGGCTATATTATAACTCTATCTCATTACTTTTATATTTAATGTGGCCGCATGGTTTTAACTTTCTTCAGTACTAATAATAAACTAATAAAATGTCTTAGCAGACCATTCTTAAATACACATTTTGTCCCTTACAAGATATCAAATTGATTATTATTTCTAGTTATCGGAATATCCTTTCTTAAACACAATAGGATATAACGAATAATAATTCCGATTAAAGCAACATCTTAATGATTGCAAGAAAAATACAATTTTCCGCTGAAATATATTTTCAGCAAATCATCAGAACCATTGCACTCTAAGCAGATGGCTTATCTAGTCTGATGTAAAACCCACACATGGGCAGTAACACAAACATAATAAATAAGTATCCAATCTCAAATGAAACGAGTAACCACGTGCAGAAACATAACAGTAAATGGATAAAAATGAGAAGTAGCAACCTTAACCATATTAATCCTGTGAAAACGTATTCATAATTTTATATTACTGCAGAACGTAATCATTACACATTGATAAACTTTGGCACTACTATTAACAATGAAAACCTGTTTCTTAATTAAATATTAAACCACATAAATAATACCAGTTGAGGGGTTTTAGAATATCTTATGGTAACATTCTAGCATAAAGAGTGCAAAAACACAGGATATCTTCCAACCACCCACCCAAGTCGGCTTAGCCTTACATTGGGCATATGCAGATTGGTAAAATGAGCAGGACATTATAGAGTCATGCATGACTGCGTTAAATTTGACTTCCCTAACTTGTGACCGTTATTTCAATTCACAATATGAACTTCAAACATACCGCGGAGTGAGTTTGAAGTAGTAAAATATCTAGCATCTTTGTTTAATTTGAGTGGACCTTTTGGAGGGTTTCTTTAGGTTTTCTGCCATGTGGCAGGTCCAAACGTCCAATGTCTCCACCTTTCACACTGTTGTGCCATTGTCCTCAAGTTCTCTGTATACCTCCTCCATCCGTCCAGTAATTTTTGTCTAGGTCTCCCTCTGCATCTATTTCCCGCTAATCTTCCTTCAATTATTTCTTTCTGCAGACAGTTACCTCACAGCAAATGTCCCACCCAATTCTTTTGTCTCATCTCTATTGAGTCCAAAAGAGATTTTTTGGGAGGGTAGATGGGAGCAATACCGCGTCCATGCGCTCTTTGTGCCAGAGTGCTACCATTACCCTAAACCCATCACATAAAACAAATATATAATGCATACACACACAGACAGAAATTGACAAAATACATTTACCTATACACAATTAAAATTTTTGAAAATTAAAATAAATATTAAGATATGAGGCCATACATAATATTCTATAATACAATAGATTATTGGAATGCAACTAGATATAATTATAACTTCACTAAACAGTATGTACAGAGAATAAAGTCCTATGCTGTAGCACTCCCAGATTTAACATGTTCTCGGAATACCAAGGCCAGAGAGCATTATAATGATAACTGCCTTATGCATCAGTCGTTTAGGCTGTCAAGGGCATGTGAATGGAGGGACAGCGGGTGGGTTTGGTCCAAGGTTGGAAGATAAGTCACTTAATGTGGATGATAAGAATTCGACGAGGATAATGCCACTCCATGTGGATGATAAAAATTCGACGAAGATAATGCCACTCCATGTGGATGATAAGAATTCAACGCTCCTCTCCTGTGTCTCGATGCTCCTCGGAAGTAGAGGTCCTCGCTGCTTAATGGGCTTTGTTTTTCCTCTTCAAGATCACTGCCATGCTCATTGGAAGTGTGAAACCATCACCAACCAATGACCGCTGTAACACACGACATTTCATAACGTCTCTTCCTGCCACCCGCTCTATGTCTTGTCTTTCGAAACCACGCTTTAATCTTTTCTTTCACTGCCAGGTAATTTGCAGAGGTAGTGGGTTCATTCGTGTGAACAGCATCTACAGCAGTAATGACAAAAGCAAGTAAGTTAAAAGAATTTAGCTTTCCTTGGGTAAAAACGAGCAATGTAATTATTATTCCACAAAAAGATCTCCTCTACCTATACTGGCTTAACCATCACAATACTTTAGTGAGGTGATCAAAGGTTGCCACATAGCAAGCTTTTAGATACATGCATACACATTCAGAATGGCCAAAAATATAAAAATAATAATCTTTTCTTTATTGAATTCATACTGGCAAACGCAGTATGATTACGTGAAGCAATCCTAATTAACATCAATCTTAAACACTAACAGAACAAACAGCCTGCAATGACATTAATAGTATCCAACAAGGCACAGCGATCAAATAAGGGGCTCTATGTACATTCATTACTGAGACACTGGCCTCTGAGCTAGGCACCACGTCTAAACATGCTGTGAGTGCTTCACCCCTGCCCTGCCCCATTATCCGTCATAGACATGTAAAACTCTGAATATGATGCACTAACATATCAACTACAAAATAGCAAAATTACAGCCAAATCTGAGACAGGTTAGTTACAGGCCCTTGGTGATTTCACTTGGACTGACCCAAACTTTTTACATGTATGCTGCAAAGAAACCTAGCTGAAATTACTTTGACAGACCAGTCCGGTTTCTGTAACTCCTCCATCTAGTGCTTAAGGTTAACAAAAATGCTGCTTGAATTTCCAGCCAGCTTGGCTTTCGTCAATTCAAGATATTTGACCTCAGACATTTTTCCTTCAAAGCAGATTTTCTATCATCCTCTTTGCAGCTTTGCTTGCAGTTATTGCTAGAGCTTCATACTCAAGAACCCCGTACATACTGCAGCATTCAGTTTGTAAATAGCCATTTCTGTGACACAGGTCAGCATCATTGATGTAATCAAAAACCATGCACTTAGCAACTACTGATGTTTTGTTAACATTTTCCTCCAGCATGTCAGCATTTACACTGAAACCACTTTCTACTGCCACATTGCATGACAACACAATAATGCAAAATGACTGCACACTTATGGTAGTTCAAAAGCTCAAAGGAGCATTTGTTGAATCTAGAAATTAATCAGTGCCATCAACGTTCTGTCGTATGGTCGTGTAAGTAACAATAATAAACAAAGCGAGGAAACGTGGATGCTCATTTCTAGAAAACAACTGCAAGCAGCGAAGCTATTCAGTCACCATTATTATAAACTTCTATGTTGCCGGTGTAAAGGTTTTAAATTACCCCCTCCTAAACATTACCCCCTTGAAAACTGTAAATTGCATCAATCATCGCATTTATTGCACAATAAATATCAGAAAAATCATCCCGCTTCTTGCTTTGGTCTGAAGATTTTCATCCGTCATCCCACTTCATGGTGTGTTTTCAATATTTTCATCTGTAACTAAAATACTAATCGCCGATGAAGTTACAATGGAGAAATGGCTTCGAGGCTATTATTTTCTTTCGGATAAAAAATTGATAACATATCACAAAGTGGGATGAGGGATGAAAATCTTCAGACCAAAACAAGAAGCGGGATGATTTATATGATTTTTTCAGTGCAATAAATGCGATGATTGATCCAAATCTAGTGTCCTGGAGGTAATCTGAAACCGGTTTCAAGTTACAGGGGGGGTAATGTTTAGGAAGGGCTAATCTGAAACCTTTACACCGGTGTCTAATGCACAAGGTCATAACTGATGACACGCACGAAAAACTAAATGAAACCAGACCAATGTTCAGAAGACAAGTCTGCTAAGACAGAGACAGACTAAGGTAGATAAACAATTTGAAAAAAGAAAATTTTACATAAACACTAACAAACTGACAACCATTCAAACGACAACAAAATGACAGACTTGCAAATGATAACAAAATGCTTAACCTGTTTGAGAATAACAACAAAAAGGCAAGTACATACGACCTTGAGGAAAAGTGATATTTAACCAAGATGAAAGTATTAAATTTTCTGAATTGTAAGTGGATAGAATTTAGTTTCTCTACACATTGAACCCAAATCAAGACATAATTAATTTGAGATGCATTCATTCTTTGTTTAGCAAGAAGCCACTGCCACAACTTACATTCAACATAGCATACTTGATAGGACAATATAATTACAGAAAGATGCTTACCACAAACAATAACAGAGTTTGAAAGCAGAGAAGTTCTGCTCGTTACGACTTCCTTTCCAGTTAAATTTCGAGGCCAGAGGATGCATCATCAGTGCTTTCATGACAAATGGTCTCGCTCAAACATTCCACCCGATGATGAAAAACTGACCTGCAACATATAACAGACAAGAGCCAGTGCTTGCATATCAGAAATGCAAAATTTTTGCATATTTCTGTAAAACAAGTACATTAGTATCCAGAATTGTTAAAACATTCTTTAATGCACTCTCAATCTGGCCACACCAGGGTTGCAAAGTATGATCATCATACAGTCGCACATTATTTGCAGAAAACACTGCCACAACTGAAAAAACAATATTGCACGAACAAGAGGAGACACCATCACAATATTTGGTGAACTTAGAGTATCTGAGCTCCTCTTTCCAATGATGCAAATTTCATTGCTCTATGACCTAACATACATGATGATATTCGACCTTGAAAATTGTCTTCGGAATACAACATTTTTTCCATTTCTGGAGGGCCATGTGGCAGTAGGCATGCATCAGAAATTAAAATTTTTTGCCTATTTTTGTAGAGCAAGTACATTAGTATCAAGAGTTGTTAAAACATTCTTTAATGAAACCTCAACCTGGCCACACCATGGCTGCAAAGTATGATCATCAGACAGTCGCAAGTTATTTTTGACCATTTTCAGTTGGGTCATAATATCAGATTTTTCAACAATGATCTTTCATCTCTTCAGCATGTCATTTAAACCACAAAGACTAAACATCCTGAAAATTTCATAAAGTTATCTGCGATATTAATGAAGTAATGAGCTTCTGAATGTCGCTACAAATTTAGACGCTAGTTCCAAAACGTCAAAAACGAGGTCACCCCAGACGTCTTTAAAATTTAATATCTTCAAAACTACTTAAGATATTGATCTAAAATTTGGCATAGTTTCCTCTAATACCCTAATAAACATTCTGTAAAATTTTCATTGAAATCTGAGATGGTTGACCTGGAGCCATTTGTTGAATTGAGGTGGAATGACCCTAAAGGCACCCGTGCCACAAGTTGAAATAACCCACAAGAAATGAACCATAAAAAACATCCATCTTGGCCATGCACCAAGACTTTCTATTTGATCTTAGGTTATCTTAGGTTACTGATATTGATTTGAATAAGTAACAATTTACCAGATTTTTTCTTTAGGTCAGCTTGACAAGAACGAGTCGGGCAGTCATGTGGCAAACAACTCTCGTACTGTCCAGGGGTACCCTAGGTCAAGGCCTTCTGGCATGGTTAGAACGTGTATTCAGGTCACCTGTCAAGCAGAAACATGGCAAAGTACACAGGTTCATTGACAATTATCAAGTGCTGTAGGCGGCCTAGTGATGACTGTCCTATCAATGATCAAAATGCAAAAGAGAAAAAAAACAGTCATCCAAATATCATTCACCATTATCAGAATTGTAAGTCTATTATTGATGCAACCCCACAGTTTTTGAGCTGAGAATGCTGAAAAAATAAGCTTTGCTTAAATAGTAGACGTATATTTTAGCGTTGTAAATTGTTTGCTTGTTGCAGCATTCTGGCAAGCATTATTATTTTTAATCAATCCTAATTTGCAAAGAACCTTCGTTTCCCACCAGTCTCAGTTTGGGCAAGAACTCGTTTATCTAGAGATCCCGCATCCATTTAGGCAGTGCTCAATTTTTTCAACAATTCAACCCTTCCATTTTATTTTTAAAAAATTCACCCATCCAGCTTCGATTTCAGTTAGATTGTTTTCATAATTTATGCCATTGCTATTTGGAAAAAAATTATTTTCACCAATCCGACTTCCACTTAGAAAGAATTCTTAAATATTCTTGGCATCAATCCGACCAGCGATGCCCCATACAATGACGAATGATTTATGACGCCAACATAAATGCTTACCTTCGGAATGAAAAGATTCTTGCTTACATTAGTTAGATTGCAGAAAAAATTATTGTTTAAATGGAATTGGATTGATGACACGAATTCTTGCCAAAATGGAAGATGGATTGGCGGAAAGTAGGCTAGGCCAACCTATTTGAATCGCCACAAGAGTAGACCAATATATACAACACAATTCTGCGGTGAAATCTTTTGCCTCTGTGCAACCGTCGGCGCAGGAACACTCTTGAAAACGTTCACGCGAAAACGTTCACGCATTACTTCTGATCAATTGGCATCATGAGTAAGACTAAGAGCAAGGTTTGGCATTTTGGGGTCAACATGAATCTCGAAACCAGAACCCCCAAAACGTTAAAAAATACACAAGCATCCGATTTCCCGAGGCTAGCTTTTAATAGAATCTTGGACTAATATTATATTTGTCCCAAGTAGAATAATGGGAACTCGAGCCGCGTGGATCAAAGTGTGTCCTAATTAGATTCGCATCAGAAGTGATATCTTTATGCAACAAAGCAAAGACAAACAAAATATTAACTTACCGTTTTAACGTCAGGACTATAAATTTCCAAGGCAAACAAAAGCATGGAAATCTACACAAATTATCACATTGACCGATCGTTTCTCTCAAATTCCGCCATTGTTACCGTCCTTACGGATGCTCACCATAGACATGCGCACTCGCTTAATTTAATTAAGTAAGTAAGGGTGTTCCATTAAACGCAAGCGAAGTCTAAGAACTTTACATGTCGATTTTTTTACTAGTGACGGTAAAGAACGGTAATTACGAAAACATCATACACTGCCATTTGCCCTAAGTGATGCCTCTTATGATTCGACTCTTGCTGAAAATGTTGGCTAAACCTGAAATTTAAAATCTCACTATTTTTACTCTGAACCTTTCAGAACAGTGTCAGACCATCATTTCGCATGATACTGCATAGCCTACATTTTATGCATCTCTAACAATGCTAGCAGATGGAAAATATAATTTTACGTCAAGGACAAAAGCATGCCAAATTAGGCTATTAAAAATATGAGATGAGTTGTAGGCCATTTATAATTATTTATGTCTGTCCATTTCACAACAAAATTATTTTTTAAATGATAATTAGGCTAGGCCTACGTTTTGCACGTAGGCCTATATCCGGATAATCTATCCACGTGAAAAGCTGCGTTGCCAATGTGCAGTCGTCACGGGAAGGACCAACTTAAGAACGGTTTATACGCTGGATCCGGTCCTGTGTGAATCTTCCCATTGTAGGCCTACATGTTTTGAACGATAATCGGTGAAATTTTCACATCTTCTTTACACAATAAAGGCGTTCAATAAATTACATATAAATTATGAAGGCAGATTGACGACTAATTATGTTTGCTGAGTTAAACAAAAACATTTGGAGATTCAAAACATAATCTTATAGCATTAGAAACGGAATTTTATGTGGGGCGACATCTGTTGCTGAAAGTGAAATGGATGGCCACAAAATGATCACGATCACCTGTGATAGGCCTATTAGGCCTATAGAGTCATTGCGTCCTTGGCGTATAACTTATAAGTCCTTTGGGTCTATGGTAATTATAATATGTCTGTATAGACAGACATCATGATCCATGGACTGAAAACCCGTAGGTGTCCAATGCGCATTTCATCACCATATTCCATAGTCCCATAGATAGACATTAACTTAGGGGGGTTAATGTCCGTTCTCCGCTGACATACCATAGCCAGTATAGTACAGTAAGTGTTATAATGAAAGAAAATCTGCTTATACACTGTACAAGCAAAGATATCTTTGGTACAAGAGCATATTAGACCCTTTAGGCTTGATATTTTTGGCATAATTATGTCAAGGCTTACAAGCGTAGGCCTACATGCATGCCTCAAATGTTGTATGCAACAATTCAACCTGCAAAGATATACTTGCTTACTTATGCACAAATCCAGTTGATATATGCGACAATCACTCGATGTGGGGCGCGGTGGTGTAGTGGTGGCGTCGTTGCCTTGGAGCCGGAATGTTCGAGGTTCGAATCCACCTCGCCGCGTAAGGACCTTGGGCAAGTCCTTCACTCACAATTGCTCAGCGCTTCGGCGTGAAACTCCGATGCAGTGTCAGCTCTGCATTCGGGAGCGCCCCTGAGTAGTGAGAGAGCTCTAAGGGGCGCTATAACAAGTGCACATACAAACAACAGGTATTTGGCGCCAAGACAACCGTCGTTGCGCTTGAGAAACGACAGCCGTTAGCCTATACAGGGCGCCATTGTTTTAAGCCAGCGAATTTGAAACACGATGTCACTTTCTTTCCACGCCTACAGCGATCGAATTCATGGCAGCGCCTTAATTACCCCTCCAAACTCCCCACCCGGACTCTGACTGATTTATACGCGCCCGGCCCAGTTTCGTGAAGTCTGTGCTACGCGAGGCCCACTACTAGCCCTCCATCTGGCTAGATCTCGAGCTCGTCGTGTGCAAGACGCGATTGTGCATGGCAGCGCCTTAATTACCCCTCCCAACTCCCCACCCGGACTCTGATTATTCGCGCCCGGCCCAGTATCGTCAAGTCTGTGCTACGCGAGGCCCACTACTAGCCCACCACGTGGCTGGGGCTCGTCGTGTGCAAGACTAAGGCCCACGGGATTGTGCGCTTGTAGGAGATCGTCGCAGAGTATGGGAAGAACCGCGCTCCGCCAACCCCCTAAGAGACAAGACGGTTGCCCATACTGGTTAACCACGGGGCCGATGAGGCTGGCTGTCTGGGTAGTGTATAATAATATTACTCAATGCTAGCCTGTTACCTATATAATGATAATAATGATCGAATGCGTGTTAATAAAGTGCAAAACAGGAGGGTAGACTGAAACGAAACTTTTTATTTGCCGTGTGTAGGCCCACAACCATGCATGATGGGCAGACAACGAACAGTTCTAATGCGTCCAAGGTCGTAGAGTGCGTCGTTGTCAGCCAATGTATGTTGACTCTAGCAGTGTCTGCTAATATCAGCCGTTATATCAAGCTTAGGCCTATATTGGTGTAAACCAGTAAGAATGCTTCAAGTCGTCTGAAGTTTATAAACACATGGCACAAATCACCTTATCCCAGCGTGCCTGCACCGGCACCAGCTCCAAGCACAGTATAGAATGAAGATCCTTGGGTGTTGAGACCTTGCATCGACAAGACGTGGGTCAGAGGCCTAGACACACATTGACGAACATTGTCCACAACTTCCTATAGGAGCAATCGTTTTAGTCCGTTTCAACAATGCTTAAATCCTACTCAGCGAAAAGGTTTGACATTCGTCGCTGGTGTCCGAGTGGATATTCATCAGGTATGCAAGCCATGGCTATTGAATTGTTCATCAGGTATGCAACCCATGGCTATTGAACAAATTCATTCATGGGAGAGCCACAATCCGTCCTGGGTCTAAAAGTGCTCGATGCACTGGAGCTACCTTATATCCACGTGACACAGGACATCTGCGGTGAATGAGAACTTCAGAATTAGATTGGAGGTCTAATAAACTTGCGACCACCTCATAGGCGGAGACCTGGTCCGAACTTTGGGGGGGACGGCCGAGCGGCCGAAGATCGATTACCGAGGCGCGAAACGAAGAATTTGGAGGGGTGAAGGAAGGCTATTTTTTTAATGTAGACATCTAATTGTAGCATTTTAGATGTCATACAAAATAAAAAAATATCCATTTTCTCAGTCCTGATAGAAGCAATTCAAACTGCAAAGGTTGCATTAGACACCTTTTTTACAATTATCACAAATTTATATAATGATAAAATGTTCCAAATATCTCACAACTGTTTTGCAAAACAACTATAAAAGCATAATATATTATAACATAGACACCTATGTAATATATTCAACCAACGATATGTATAATGAAAAACATGCAATGTACTGAATTTTACTCACATTCATAACCAAATTCTTTGCGTTAATTTATTACAGGAAAATTGTGTATAACCCGTTGGAGGTGAGATGACGCATTGTAACGTTAGAGGTGAGGTGGGGTGTGACAAACCCCAACACATACTTTCATTTTCAAGTCGCGATATCAAATGGAAAACATTAATTTGAGTTAAACTATTCTTCTATGATCAATTATCAACTAAACAGGCGATTATCACGAGCTAATATCTGTTTTCAATCCTTATTAGATGGCGAGAAGGTGAACCAATCAATTGTGTAGGCTACTTTGCCCGTGTAAGTTCCATTTGTATACGAAAAATCGCAATTTCCTTCAAATATACATTAAAATATAAAAAAATGTTCGTTCAAAATTCCTGAAATTTTGGTAAAGTGTCCGTATTTCATATTCACAAAGGTAGAAAAAAATAATCCAAGCTGGTTTGACGTTTTCCACAAAAAATTAAGGTAGAATACCTCTGGGGTGTGACACACCCCACCTCACCTCCAACGGGTTAATAAAAAAGACTGGAAGGGAATCACTGTCAGAAATGAAAACCTACTCATGTCTATAATATACTATTATATACCTGCTATCAGAGCAGATCAAAGGAAGTTTCGTAACAGCATGACTCTCTCTCAACCTTTTGATCTACCCTGGTAAATTACTGCCAATCAGATGACAGTTGCTTTTTAAAAACTATTTTTAGATGCGATGATGTGATTTTACAACCCTCTAAGACCATCATAACTGACATTCTATTTAAAATCAACACATCTATGTGAACTTGCACTTTTAAAAGCCCTGCCAACTCTCGTTATGCATTGCCTCCGTTCAAGAGACCCAATCTTGGGCAGAGTTTGGTTTCCATTCTTGGGAGGGGGGGCTAAAAAAGTTGGAGTTTGGTTGTGAGGCGGAGACTTTGTCCAGATTGAGTGGTGCCGTAATTTCTTTTCCCGAACCAAAAGTTAATGAACTTTTTTTAATCATCGAGTTTAACTGAAATCTCCTAAACCATATCATTTTGTGTAAACACCTTTTTTAGTCATCGAATTTAATTGGAATATCCTAAACCATACTATTTAGCGTAAACACCTTTTTTAGACATCGAGATTAATTGAAATCTCATAAAAACATACTTTTTTTAGTTTACACTTTTTTTATTCATCGAGTTTAATTGAAATATCAAAAACCGTACATTTTCCGTAAACACCTTTTTTAGTCATCGATTTAAATTGAAATCTCATGGAACCATATAATTTTGCGTAAACACCTTTTATTGTCATTGAGCCTAATTGAAATCTCATTAAACCATACTTTTTTGTGTAAACACCTTTTTTAGTCATCAAGATTTATTGAGATCTCATAAACCATACTATTTCGCGTTACAATCACCTTTTTAGTCATCGATTTTAATCGAAATCTCATAAAACCATACTATTTTCCGTAGACACCTTTTTAGTCATCGAGATATATTGAGATCTCATAAAAACCATACTTTTTGCGTAAACGCCTTTTTTCTTCGTCGAGTTTAATTAAAATTTCATAAAACCCATATTATTTCTTTGGGCAAAAAAGTTGATCACCTTTTCTTAGTCATCGAGTTAAAATCTTATAATAACCATACTTTTTCCGGAAACACCATTTCTTAGTGGTCGAGTTTAATAGAAATTACATGAAACCATACTATTTTTCAAGACACACCCGTTTTAGTCATGGACTTTAATTGAAGTCTCATACATGTAACAGCCATACCATTTTCCCGGACAAAAAAGCTTTAGTCATTCGATTCAAATTTCGTTCGTGAAAGATTCTTGGGGCTAAAGATACCATTTTCCTTGTTGCAAGCCTAAATTTTGGCCTTCTAGGGGGTTTGAGCCTCCCCCCCTAGCTCTAAATAAACTCCGCCCATGTACCCAATGATGTTCTATGTCCCATTGTTCGTTTTCAAGAGGAATAATAAACAAAATGCTTACTTATTTACGTATTTACTTTCCATATTACTTCTAATGTTGAACGTGATGCTGATTCGAGCCTGAAGAGTAGCTGAAGGAAATTTAGCAGAAGCCTATTTGACGTTGTCAGTTTGTGACGTTGGATGTTGGCAATGCTTTTATAATAGTTGTTAAAAAGTTAAAAGAGGTGTCGTATCTATAGAGTATAATTTTCGAAAATTATTCAACGTGGGACTAAATGACTTTAGTTAGAGCCTGGATTGCTCTGGAATTCGTATTATTATAAATATTTACTTCATTTTCAATTTTTTTAAATGTAATTCTCGACTGAAGACAGTGAAGAGTGTGTGTACATGTCCTAACGCTTAACCATTGGGGGGGACGAATGCATGGGCCGTCCCCCCCAACGCCAACTTTGAGGGGGACCGTCCCCCCCTGTCCCCCCCCTAGGTCTCCGCCCATGGACCACCTTCAAGCGACACTATTCGTACGTAACTTCACACAATCATTCTGCCTAATTTGAAGCGGCTTATTCACCACGGAGTTCTTCTAAAACTGTCTCGGTAGCTGCAAGCTATAGCACCACATCGTGGTTTAATAATTATTTAATACTAGCCGGTGGTAACCAATGTGAGAATTGTGTAAAAAAATGACTGGAGGTTTGACTATCATCCACTTGGAATTGGGGGTATGAAAAGCAGATTTTACTATGGGGCTCTAAAAAAGACTGCCCCCGGCAATTCTCGCCCTGGCGATAACTAAATGCTCGCCAGCAAGAGGGTCACAGAGGGATCCGGGAACATAACAGAGGCCAGATGTCTGGTTTCATCACAGCTGAGTGGAGTGACAAGGGGCCTATGTTGGCGTTGGAGCTGCATGAATTCTTCCCATCAACATCCTCCCAAATGAAAACAGACCGCCTTTATTAAATGTAAAACACACACACGTGCATGCACGAAACATGATAAACAACGCATACTGTACCCTTAAAGAAGTAGCTTGGCTTCAGTCTACAGTAGGTGATCTTGGAGGGCATTCGTGCTGCAGGAGGCAATATAATTATAATAGCATGTATTAAATCAAGCCATGCTAGATGTCACATTGTTAACAGGTCAGTTATCGACTTTACACCTAACATGAAAGTAGCTGGGATATTTTATTTTTCCGTCAATGTTTTGCAGTGATGATAACAATTACACCAATCATTGAAGTGAGTCTGCTTGCCCCATACTCAGACAGTTACATATATGGATGCAATCAGGAAGATAAAACATTACAGTCACACATTTTCTAACAGTAACGTATAAATTGACACAGAAAGAAAGAAAAAATGTTGGTTTTTCGGACACTGAATGCAAAGTACTGGCAAAAAAATAAAATTTCTATTGCTGTGAAACAAGTTTAATTGCACAATAACGTCTTGCTTCAGTACTATCAACTGCAGCAGACTCTAAAAAAGTAAACAGCAGAGATCTGATTCAGTGAAGATTGCTCTAACATCATATTTAACATTATTTATTTAAAACTAGCTGTACCCGGCCACGCGTTGCTGTGGCAGAAAAGACCGTCCTCCCTCCCCCTCCTCCGTCCCCCTCTCCCCTCTTCCGCCCTCCCTTTCCTCTCCCTCCCCCTACCCCTCCGTCCTTTCCCTCTCAGTCCCATTCCCCTCCCTCCCTCTGCCTCCCTCCCTTCTCCATCCCTCCCCTCCGGTCCCTCCCCTCCCTCTTCGTCCAGCTCCCTCTTTTCCTCCCTCACACCGTTACTTCCCGACAGCGACATATGCGCTATCGCGACTTTTGGTCGACTTTTGGGCAACCCTGATCGAAGCTGGTCATCTCGCGACTTTTGGGCGACTTTACAACGTGATGTCGCAACAAAAACGTTTCCGAAATCTGGTAACCCTCATGGACGTTGGGAAGTGTATAATATGCAAATGGCGGTCGAACGGATTTCAAAGTTCTCTTTTTGTGGAAAAGATTGGGTTTTTTCTGAAAAAAGCATAATACAACACGGTTCTATTGGAATGGAAGGTTTTGTAAAATTTTCAAAGCAATCGGGCCATCAGTTTTCGAGAACACTCATTGCAAACTGTTGGAAAGTTTCATTTTTATTTATATAGATAACGATACTTTACTACGTTATTTTAAATACCTGTAAATGTTCTTCTAGCACTAGCTGTTAGCTGCATAGTTCTTGCTGAACAAATCTGATGAACAGCACAGCAACCATTCGATAGCATACAATGCTGTCTTCCATCCACTCTCCTAAAACTTTGCACTAATTAATTATCTAACTCCAAATAGTCTTGAACACGTTATGAACAGCAATAGGCACCTGGCCAGAACGCAGTGCTAGCACATCATCAATAATGCAGTAAATATCCAGTTTAAAGCAGTCAAAACTTGAGTTAATAGCAATACCTACACAAAACAGCAGCACCAACAGCCATTTAGTTTTTGGTGAGTATATAATATATCACAAGCAAACTTCCCAAGTAAAAATTAAAATGGCTAAAGTTAGTTATAGTCATTAACCCTTTACTGACCGATGGTATCTATAGAATTACCCATACCATTAACACATTGACCGCCTACACGCCATGTTAAATGAGTGGCTGTACTACGAGTTAACTCGTAGTAGGCGGTCAACGTGTTAACTACATATTGGTCGGTAAAGGATTAACACGACCTGCATTAACTAATAAACATAACATAACAATAGGCCCGTACAAATAATATCGGTGGAACTCATAACCAATTTTGCTATCACTTGCAAAATACATTTGATCACAGATCCTGAAAGTCACGAGTTGATTTCACAGTTTGTTCTGCTGCTGCCGCAACCGCATCCTTTATTTCTGTATAAATCTCATCAATTTGAGTCCACGGTCCCCAAGCGTTGAGCACCGAACCCCTCGAGTCGACCAAGTACTTCCAGAAGTTCCAACTTGGGACTTTGCCGGTCTTTTCTGCAAACATAAGTACCAAGTTAAGGTACAATTATATTAGCTTAGCAAGTTGGCATGTGACCTTTATTTAACACAAAAATTGCCTCTTTTAAATACAACCCACGTCATCGCATTAACAAAGTCAATACACAGTTTAAAAGGAAAAGATGGGGGACTTAAAGTGATCGTGACACTAGAATTCAGCTCAAGCAAGAATGTTAAATGAATTTGCAGTTTGAAGAGTATTTACACTCTATGGATCTTATTTGATTAGTGGACTCTCAGCAACATTGAAAATTTAAGTACAAATTTGAATGGAGAAAAGTCAAATTGTAACCAACATGGATTTAAGATATCGTAAGGAGACAATACAAGAAACCTGTGGCACCATACCTTTTAAATTCTTACTCTATACATTTTATTCCCCAGCATAAAACAGTTGCTCAGGATTAAGAACTGACAGACAAAACCAGCCAACTATTATAATATTTAGATATATAGTCTGTGTACCTTCCAAATGTTTCCAAAGCTCCGGAACATCAGAATTGATGACATTTATTTTGTGGAATATTGGAAAGTTCACACTATATTTTTCTTCAGCAAAATGAAGAATTTCTGGACTGTCCTGCAAGATAAAACAGTCCAAGATAAAAGAATCATAAATTATATCAGCGACCATTTGACATTTGGTAAAACAACTGAAAAGAGACATGGCTGTTACAGTAGTACTGTATAAGTCTATCATTTTGATTTGATTAAGCGCCTGTGAATAAGCTGGTTCCTGCAACTTCGCTTTTGTGGGCGTGGTAGAAATCTGGAGTATAAGATTACGATAACCAAACATTGCTCAAATATTAAAGTGTCCATCAATACACAATACAAGGTAGGCCTACTCATTAACACATTCGCTGCCGAAACAGAGTGAGATGTTAACAGACGGGTGTGCCAATGTAAAACGAGGGTTTAAAAAATGTATTATTTATTTATTATTTATTTATTTTATTTATATTTATTTATTATTTATTATTCATTATTATTTATTATTTATTTACTATTTATTATTTATTATTATTTATTATTATTATTATTATAAATTTTTATTTATTTAAATTTTTAATTTTATTTTTTTTATTTTTTATTATTCATTATTATTTATTTATTATTTATTGTTTATTACTTATTATTTATTTATTTATTATTATTATATATTATTTATATATTGCCTGCTAACCGTAGTAGGCCCTATTGCGTCTACTGAAGTACGTTTTAATAAAATATAGACCTATGTGTAGGCTAATATAGCACAAAACCTGAAAAATTCCATTACCATAAAACTTTTTTAGTCATACTCCACTCCAATTACGTTTCTAGTGTGCCAAAACAAACACAATTTGACGTCGCGGTGTGCCAGATAACCGTTGTATTGCGTCTACTGAAGTACGTATATATACGTACGTGGCACTTGCCGTGCGCTTAATGAAGTACGTATATATACGTGCGTGGCACTGAATGTGTTAAAGGAGCTATAAGTTTTTTGGAAATGAATGAATGAATGAATAAAGTGTTGACATTCAATTTACTTGTTTACAAGGATTTCTAGCTAAATTTCTATTCCATTCACTTTTGCTTAATCTTGATTCCAAATCCACAATCAAATTGGCATCCAAACAGCTCTGGTATAATTGTAAATTTCAATATCCAGTCTTCTGAAATTGGATTCGCCCATATGTTTAACCCGAGTTTTTAGTGGAATTGTAGTGCACATACAAGTTTTACATAACTGCCAAGATAAATACACAGACACATGCTTTAATACGCAATAATATACATGCATGTGTTGCATTTAGTGAATTCATCCAAGCAAGACTTACCTTCGGTTCTTGACCGCCAAACTGATTACACGGAAAGGCAAGGACCTGGAATCGACCGCTGGGTCCAAGATCATCCTGGAGCTTAACAAGGCCTTTGTAGTGACCATCTGTGAAACCACATTCACTGGCCACATTGACCACAAGCAGCACCTAACAAATACAACTGTCCATGTTTAACCCAATGTTTACATAGTGCCCAGGATTTGAGACAATCATGGTTATATTTACGTTCTCATGAAAATATATTTTTTTAAATAGCTTTCAAGAAGGTTATATGATTAGGTCAGTCCTAGTTTCCATAAAGAATTTTATCTTTCGTGTCTATTTCTTGCAAAATGCAAGACTTGCAGCATTCCAGAATAATTAAGTTGATAATCATATCAAAGCTTATCACCTGCTTAACAGCTGCAGAGTATGGTTTAACAAGAAGTTAGAAAAGGATCTCAAACACATTAATATATAATTGTGGGTACACATGAACATGTTCAATTACTAGGTATGGTTTTTATGTTGATGTCTCTCCTGGCTACCAGGGTTTTGAATGTTAACTAAGATCTGAGTTAAAAATAGAGACAAAAGGGTTAATTCGTTTTTTTACGCGACTACAGCAAAGCAAATGTCACTGAATGACAACATGAGGTAAATTATATATATGTCCTATTAAAGTAATTAAAAAATTGAAAACAACTAAACCAACATCTGCATGGTGTCTGATTGGAGATAGGCCTGCAACAGGGTGCTATGGGATACACCAGGTTCATCCAATTTGCTTCCATAACAAAGAATATCTTATAGGACTCACCAATTTAGATTAAACAGTTTAGTTAAAGAGAAATTGAAAGAATAATTGAAGTTTGAGCAAACCTGTCCTCTATATCTATCCATTGATATCCATTTTCCTTGAGCATCTAATACAGTAAATGAATAGAAGTCAGGATTCTGGCTTGGCTCTGTCAATGCCACATGGGCACAGATTAGCCCAGCAATGCACCATACTACCAGTGATTCAGTCACGCTTTGCAGCACCAACTTCAGCATTATCTAGTAACATAAATTATATAAGGATATCAACACTGTTGTTCACTACCACATAATACACTTTAAAAGTGTAATCAGTATACAGCCAGTTACTCTTTTAGCATTGTTTCCTGCGCTGTCATGTAAACGTCTACTTCAAAAATGCATTCGGTAACGGTGCTAAACGGCTGCACTGGTTGCAGTTACTATCTATTTACGGAATGAATGAATTTACAGGCATTAGTATTGGGATAGAGTTACGTTGCTCGACATTCTCTTCTAGATTTATCATTATTCACAATTTGCCTCTAATTGCAGACCTGCAGTTGCTGGTCCAACTCTAACAACTCTTCAAGCTTAAACTTTCATGCTATTTCAATCACCTACTACTATGACCTACCTGTAGACCTACACCGCTCAACTACCGTGAATTATATCTGAATCAGACTCCGTACTTTGAATACAATGCACGTGCACTAGTCAGTCTATTACTGGCGCCTCTTTATTTTTCCGACATGATTTTCATTATCTGTCTTTTAAACTTTGAGAGTTAAAGGTTTTACGACATTTACTTTTTGGATACGGCGGCTGATCACTGTAAACAATATGGCTGCCCAGAAATTGTATTACTAGAGCTACAAGTTTATGACGTCAACAACAGCAATTTCTCATGGCGCAAAGTAAGAGAACCTTTGATAAGCCTGTTTCATACGTGGTTGAATTCTCCGCCCTGAGTTTCCAAAACTCAAAATTTTTACAAAATATAAAACCGAAGCCCAGCGATTTGATGAATGAAAAGCTTATAGCCGGTACGTAGGCCTACGTACTCTATTATTTGGCTACTTGAATGACGAGACAGAAACTGCGAGTGAAAACGATGCATATAATTGTAGGCCTATAAACAAAAACATAACTATAGTCTTCATTTAAAAACTGATCTCAGATCGATCCGGCGAGATCATTCGGCTGGATATTAACCTAGCTCTGAATGTACGCTTTAGGTCTAAGCCCACACAGGCTACAGTTCATGGTAGTCCCAGTGGCGGCGCCACCATGCATAGTTCGCGGAAGATCATTATTTTGACTCTTGACCTGCCTTGATCATGACCAGTCAGAATTCTTTAATTGGAATTTTGATATCTTCTTTAACTTTAATTTAATAATTTTCTTCGACTTGCTGAACAATTAACTCTCATGGCCCTGACGCAACCTGCTTGAATTATTGTAGGCCTATGGCTGGCGGCTGCCCCACCACTGAACGGGTAGATCATCTGGCCGCGAATTTAACCGCTGACTGCACACTGTATAAACATACATGTATAATATATACACACTATACAGAAATAGGCCTAATCCAGACAGCATATAGTCCTGATCAAACTGCCTCTCTCGACGTCTTAGCCGTGCTATTCCCTACACCGGAAGTCCTCGAGCGGCGGCGTCGCTGAACGACTTCCGGTTCAGCGCGAATCGTCGGACCCGAACCGGAAGTAGTAGATGAACAGTAGTTCTTCCACAGTCCCTCGAGTATCTCGGTCGCCGTCAGATCGCCGACGTTCGCCGAGACGAGGCGGACGAGGAGCAGACCGTCTCGGCGCAGGTAGCACTGGGCGAAGGCGGCCAGCGCGGCAGACGTTCCCCGCCCGCTCGCCAGGTCGCGGATTCGACTCCTGACGAACTGGAACTGCGCCGGCCAGTAGATGGCGCGCGCCGTCCAGAGGGCGCCACTGACGATGGTTGTCATGGCAACTGAGGCGTACCAGAACCAGAGGATGAGGAAGATCTTTTCGTTGAAGAGGTTGATGGTGAGTGCGCACTGGACAACGTAGTCGTGCACGCGCGACTGGTGCCTCACCTGGAACGAGCAGAGCGTCACGCGCGGGAAGCTGTTCGCCAACCGCCACTCCTCGCCCCTGACGGCCTTCGAGAGGGCGCGGAACCCGTACATCACATAGTCCACACCGAGGATGTACTCGAGCAGGTACAGCTGGCCGACCGCATTTCCCAGGTAGAGGAGCTTAACGAACAGGTAGCAGACGGTTAGGTAGTTGCCGTGACGCCGTCCGCCCACGAGGAAGCAATACCGGGCGAGGAGTCGTCTCTGGTGGGGGCAGCAGCCATCGGCGTGGTCCCTCTGCGCTGATAGGTAGCGGTCCGTTTGATCGACTACGTAACGCACGTTACGTTCGCGCAGTTCGGCGTATCCGGAATGTTGGATGGTGGCGGCCGAGTTGATCAGGGAGCCAACGTCGATGCCGGATCGGAGGTTGAGGAATCGCCAGATGAGGGACGGGGTGAAGGCCATGATGGACGTTGCGACGAGTATCAGAGGCACCCACTGGTAGTAGCCGACCATCTGAACAAAGGGGAAAAGACAACAGTGTTCATAGAATATTATTTTCCCACGGCAGTAGCCTCTAGCAGTTGAATATATAGAAGACGTGGACTACAAAATTAAACTTAGGGGAAGTTAGGACCAGGGTGAAATTTTCCAGGGGGTTGCCCGAGTTTAAAACCCCCAGTCTTTCTTAAAGCTCCATGTTAAAGTAGCCTATATCTTTCACACCCAAATCATTGTCCAACCCCCCCCCCCAGTTGTTTTTCCACAATTCTTACACTGACTATAATAGGCCTATATACAGCGCCTGTATGATGGAACTCAAGCGCCGGGTATGGTGATGTGATAGTGCTATTGTAATCATTCTAATTATGATGCTCATCATGATGATGATGGTGATGGTGGTGACGATGATGACGACGACGATGACAACAACGACGACGATGACGATTTGAAAGAGAAGAGGAAGGAAAAGCCTAATCGAATTACGACCTGTCGTGATTTCCATTCTTCGTCGAGAACGTCTGGTATTCGTGCATCGAACGGAACGTAGAACGTGTCCGAGATCCAGCAGATGCTGTTCGCGTAGTGTCGGTGGCTGTCCGTGAAGTGGGCGGGGCACCAGCAGTTGATTGGCTCTCCCACCAACTGCTTCGTCGTCACAATCAGTGCCATGACGACGAGCAGTGACGTCGTGAACTTCCGGCTAAGTCGGTCGCTGACGTCATCGTCGTGACCCGACCTCAATTCGCGAAGGCTCAGCAACGTTCTGAGGACCCGCTCCATTGAAAGTAACGACCTTTAACAGAGGTCACTGCGGAGTCACCTATCCTGTGACATGACTGTATACTTTCATTCTTATCAAGAATGTGGGATTGAAACGTTCCGTCTAACTCTGCCAGTGCCCAGTGGTCAGTCTCTGGCGGTGCCAGTCCCAAGCCTGGATAAAGGAGGAGGGCTACTCTAATGATCCATCACAAATTAAGTCGTTATTTAAACAGACTGAAACTACTTGAAGCGTTTGATGTGGTTTTTTGCGTCGTAGGCCTATAAGCTATTGCATCATTGTTCAATCATAATGACGGTAAAGTCATTGACTTAGAAGAATGACGTACCTGGCGTGGACATAATAATCACCCAGTGAGGACAAAATCAGCCGCGGCGCAGACATTGCAAGGTCATCATTCCGGCGAAGAGGACACAATCATCCGACGAGGACAGAATGATCTGACAAGGGCAGCGTCATCTGACGAGGACAGATCCAGTCATCCGGTGAGGACGGTTCCATAGTCCGGGTGAGTATCGGTCTGACGTGTCTTCTTCGTCGCCGTCTAAGCGTCGACTGTTAATCAGAGACCATGCTCATCCATTGCTCACTGCTACGATCGAAGGCATCGAGAATCGATGAACCAGAGACACAGATTGAGAGAGACACAGACATATAGGCAGACGGACGGACAGACAGACAGATAGGCAGACAGACAGACAGAATCAAAGAGAGAGACAGACAGTCAGAGACAGACAGGCAGGCAGACAGACAGACGGACGGACAGACAGACGGACAGACAGACAGACTCAAAGAGAGACAGACCGACAGAGAGAGACAGACAAAGAGACAGACAGGCCAGAGACAGACAGACAGGCAGGCAGGCAGACAAAAAGACAGTCAGACACAGAAGCTTAAAAAAGCTAGAAACGATACCACAGGGAAACACACACGCGCGCGCACACAGAACGTAGAGAACAGTGGAAGAAAGGGTGATCGGTGTCCGTTGTAATATTATAAATACTGTTATTGTAGCATGAGCGCATTTCTCAGAATCTCGTGTGTCGGAATAGAAACAGGAAGAGATGGCAAAGGTCATGAGGGTCAAACGATCAATGCGTATAGACAAGGCAATCCAGATACAGATCTATAGAAGCCAGTAAATGCGTGGAGGGAGAAGTTATAGGTGCTAAAATCACTGTGGTGCTGAAATCACTGTGGTGCTAAAATCACTGGGGTGCTGAAATCACTGAGGTGCTAAAATCACAGAGGTGCTGAAATCACTTAGTCTACTTAGATCCCAAGCCGAGTACGGTTTCTCAAGAGTCAAGGGAATCTTAATGAGGGTGTCGCTTAATTAGGTCAAGAGCTGGAAGGTGTAGATCAGAGGAATTGGGGCAAGAGTTCTTAATTACATGTGGACCCATTTTGTTTCAGTGTCTATCTGCTCATCCCAAAGCATGTTTCCCCACCCACAGGCGTAGGGGACATTTCAGCAGTGGGGTGAGGGGGCCAAAAGTTAAACTTTTGCTCGAAAATCGGATGAACTTTTTTAGTCATCCGGTCGAAATCTTCCGAAAATTTTAGATACATTTGTTGTTTTTCCAGGTCTGCTTGCCCGAAAACCAGACTTGCCCGAAATTTGGGGAGGGGCATTTGCCCTCTGGACCCCCGTCTCCTACGTCTATGACCCTACCCCAAAACTGTCAAAGAGTAGTCAACTATAGCTCTTATAGAGATGCGGCGATAAAACCTTCTTACAACCTTGCATTGTGTATGCATGGGCGGCTGTTCTGACTTGCAAAGTTTAATATGCCAATTAAAATCTTTGTTTTGTAAATCGTGTCTTTTTCTTTAGCCGTGATTGGGCTGGGAGCATTCAGACAATAGGTTTTGTGAAGAGGCGCAATATAGGTCCATAGAAAGAATGAATCACAATCATGGGGCGCGGTGTAGTGGTGGCGTCGTTGCCTTGAAGCCGGAAGGTTCGAATCCACCTCTCCGCATAAGGACCTTGGGCAAGTCATAATTGCTCAGCGCTTCGACGTGAAACTCCGATGCAGTGTCCGCTCTGCATTCGGGAGCGCCTCTGAGCAGAGAGAGCTTGAAGGAACCCTATAATAAGTGCACATACAAACAACAGTACAATGCTGAATGCAGGCTTAAATGGTGGAAAGCAATGGAGTGTGCATGGTCTCGATATTCTGTGTAAGTCTGTGTGCAGCAGCAGCAGCAACATGAACAGCAAGACTAACAGCAGCAACAGCAGCAGCCGTGAAAGACAATGTTATGTGCTTGACGTAGGCTAATTGTTCTTCTGGCATGATTATTCCCAAGGGTGCTGCTGGCACTGGTGCCAATATGAGACAATAAGCCTTTGTTACATCCATCTGGCCTGTCAGGATCCTCTCAGCGATATGTCTTCAGTGCTGGCAGACGACACAGCTCATTGCCTGCTCTCTGTCTGTCTGTCTGTTTCAATGTCTCTGTCTCTCTGAGCGTTCCTGAGATTCAATAATGTTGTTGACCAGAATAAACAAAGTTAAGTGAATTAACAATTTAACAGACTCAGTTTTTAAACATGACAAAAACAATAATAATGCACAGTATGCTGTTATAAGTACTGGAAGGATTTAATATTGAAGTCATTAAACAAAGTCAAAAATAAATACTAATTAAGTAATACATTTTGCACAGTTAATTACCAACAATCTAAATTATGCTTATCACGTGTCTTTTCATGACTAATCAATAACACTAATTGACATAATGATAATACAAACCTGTTGAAAATTACCAGTATGTCATCTGAAAATATTCTACGACTAAAGATTCTACATGTAGGAACAGCAAAGCCGATACTAATATCTGCCAAGAGATTACCACAAAAAGCACATAGAATACACATGTTAAATATTCAAATAACGGATATAGTTAACTCGACTACTACAATTCTTAGACTTGTAATGGTCAATTAAATAAAGCTGATTAAGCAGCAAACAATAAGCTTGAACAGAGCTGGTCAGTATAATTAATTAATTGGCTTTAATTAAATATTAGATCCCTTCTAGCTTCTATGGACTGTGATTCTGAATATGACGAAATTCCTTGGTGTGCTAAATTTTCTTTGAATCTTTATATGTCAAACTTGTTTAAATGGTTCAAGTTCCTAAGAAAGGCAATTTTTGCAATTATTTGTATATTAAACTAATACCTCAAGAAATCATACGAACAGCAGTTAATTTCCCAAACAAGCTTTAAAATCGTTATTCACAATTTTTCACCTGCTCATTACAAGATTATTAACATTATAACATAATACTAGATCCCTTGTATCATTCTCTATATATCTCTATATGGTCAAAACAGCACTGTATTTTGGCATAACATAATCAAAACGTTTTACTTTTCTAAATAAACATTACAGCAAAAAAAAACAAATAATGTAGCAATTCACATCTAGCTGAGTGATGTTCACATAGCTGCTGGTGAAGATATCTTGCAGCAGTTGTAGCCGTCTCTTGCACGTATTCTCAACAAAATTTAGTATATGAGATCCAGTAAATTAAATGATAAATTCAGTCTTTTCATTCCTATAATCCCTTCTATCGTTATCTTGAATTTGCGGAGATTAATCAGATTAAGAAATTTAGATTAAGTCATTAGATTGAGATTGAATCAGAAACTGGGAATTAGACGAGTTCCATTCCTTTGTCTTACAGAAGTATTGTCCCAATAAAGTCTGTCCATGAATGCAAACACTGGAACCTTCAAATGATATTAGGAACAATTGATATCACAATCCATCACAGCCTTCATTTTGTCAGCAATAAATTGCCAAACGAAACAAAAAGATTGCAAAACCATGCACCAAACAACACTTACAAAAGTCTTAAATGATGTAGCCACATTAGATACAGTGTACTTCTGTGAGTAAGGACACCCACGGAGGCCCACTAGCAAGGACTTCAATGGCATGGCACCCATTCAATTGGGCAATGACCTCATGCAATCATATTCAGTGAAAAATGTGCAGGGTCCCTGGTCGCATTATAACATGCTTGTAATAACAAGAATTCTTATATTCTAGAGTAATTCTGAGTCTGAGTAGGCTCTTGAAGAAGTGCTATATTATAAATTCTTTGAATGAATGAAACATATAGGATACGTACCCCAAATTTGGTGGATTTAAGAAATCACCCCCAAAAGCTACCCCAAATCTGGTTCAGTGTTAACAAATAACTTCGTTGCAACACAAAGATTTTACAAGGCAGTTCATCTTGTTTTCGAAGCGAATGCTGTAGCGACTTTCCAGCCTAACACGAATCACATTTGGAAAGAAACATTTCAATTAGCAACACTTCCAACAAAATTCTTCACCAGAAGACTAGCGCAAAACAAAGAAAAATAATGGAATTTGTGACATCAATATATTGATTGTCTGACACCTCAATCAATTTTACTGCCTTCCTTTTCCTTGTTTTCCTCTCCCTTGTTTTCCTTCTCCGTTGCTTCCTTTCGTTCGGCGATGTCAACGGCAACGACATTCTGACACGCGGCGTACAGCTGGACGCAACTGATGGCCGTCTTCGCGAGTGAAACGGGAGCGCAGAGAATGCAGACGGCCGTGAAGATGCCGAACGACAGAGGCCCCAGAGGAACTAAAACAGTGACAAAAACATACATTTTATGACAAAGAAAAGCAGGAGATGGAAGAAGATTTGGAGTAGATGGAAGAGAAGTTGAGAGAGGAAAAAGTTGGAGATCAAAGTGGATGGATTGGAAGAGATGGAAGAGGATGCACTGTAGGATTTGGAAGATGGACGAGATGTAAAATGAGACGAATGAGAGAGTAGATGAAGAGATGCAGGAGGAAGAGGAAAAGGGAAGGAAGAGCAAGAATGAAACATATTAAATGTAAAGTAGAACCCCCTTAAGCCTGCCACAAGAGGCATTTAAAATTATCAACTTCATTTTTTCCACCTAATGATGACAAGTGACACAATACAATACACACAAGCATTGCTTCTCTAAGCAACAACCTCTGACCTCAACTAGTCTCATATAGCGTCTCCTGAAATACTACTATGTCTACCGTGTTCATATAATAGCCCTATAAGTTGGAAGAACTTGATCCTCATTGGCACATAGAATAAACGAGGTGGACTTCTACTGCCAGTGACTAGATAAAAATCAAACAACCTGTTGGTCCGTGAGTGAAGTGGAGAAGATAGAGCATGGCGTAGAAAAGTTCGTTTCCAGCACACATGCAGAACAGAATTTTCTGCAAAAATAGAACAAAACTCAATTGTACAGGAAGTAAGTAGATGGATATTTAATGTTTAATTTCCTGAGCATATGCAACTTACTGTGATGAAACCCAAAGTATCTGAACAATCCACAATTACTAATCTACTCGAGAGTCAATTTAACCCAACAGAATCGCATTTGCAATTATCAACATGCACCTGGATACTAACCCATGAAATTAAAAAATATAAACATGAAAATTGCTCCATTCCGTTTAATGCAATATCCTAAAACAGGCTTCAAATAACTGCTCTAAATGAATGAATGAATAAATGAAAATAATCAATTTTACAAAGTTCAGCTGATATTTGAGATATCAAAAAACCAGAAGCCAGGTTACAGTTTGAAAAAAAGGCTGGAACAAAACAGAGAATTAAAAATGATGACACACAAACAATGAAGAAAATTTACAGTGAATAGTCAAGATCAAACACCAAGAAGCCTGTGAGCTGAACGCTGTTCTGGTAAAAATAACAGAAATCATTAAGAACCTTAAATGCGAAAAACCACTAACCCGGTTGGTGTAGTAATGTCTAAGGATTGGATTTCCAGCCAGGTCAATCTTCTTGTGACTATCAATGCCCTTCATCAACGCACTTAAACAAAATCATAAAAATGTCAGCAATAAATTAATTTAAATAAAGTAAAAGGAAATTCAGAAAGTAAGTCTATGCGACTGCTTACTGCACGATGCTATAGAAAAATTCTCAGCAAAATGCTACCAGGTGTGAAGCACAAGACCTTTATTTAGATTAAAAGATAACACGCAAAATTATGGCATCGAAGGCATACAATTGTGCATGAAGAAATAAAGAATGCCCTTACACAGTGACTGCCAGAGTGGGGTTACTGTCCACATTACAGGTCGAATGTGCACTCTATCCATTCAATTACCATGCCCACAAACATAACAATTGGCTCATAATAAAAAAGAATCTTCTATATTTGTAAACACAGAACATTTCAATGAGAATTACCATTCAGTCCATCTTAAAACAGTTCTGTAGAACAGTTATAATTTCCATTGACCTAACTATGAGAGAACAGCTTAGTAACATGATCTTCATTAACCTCGTGACACTGAACAAATTCAATTCAGTTCATTACTTGCATTGCTTACAGAGTTTTGTCTATTGCTTGGCACTGCATCTTGTCTCAAGCTCCATCATATCTTTGTGCACTTTTTACTCCTGTCTCCGTTTCTCTGGGCCGCCGTTCGCTGCGGTCAGCTGCCCGCGGTGACTATCTTGTCCCTTTTTGTCGTACCGCTACTATGCAGCGAAGAGCTTATTCCGTGGTGGGTCCAGCTATCTGGAATGGCCTCCCTACGGCTCTCCGTTCTCTTCCTCGTGACTCTGCTGGTTCTTTCTACCGTCTTCTCAAGACCTTTCTTTTTGACCAGGCCTGGGTTGGGAGCGCCTCTGAGTAGAGATCTTGAAGAGGCGCTATATAAATGTATGTGATTGATTGATTGATTGATTACAAGAGCGAGCAACTCTTGCATCAGAAGGGCTAAGAAATTTCATTCAGCTTATAATACATCAGAAGAAACATTTCAATCTATTTTCTCGAGTAGGTCTCTTGAAAAGGGGCTACATTTTTCTCGGAATGAATGAATGAACGAATGAATTGCTGCCATTGGCAAGATCACCTCTGACAGTGGATCCAGTGACTGACGATGTCGACGATCATGCTCAGCTGGAAGAGGAACGTCCAGCTCGGATAGAAGAGACAAAGAACGACGAGCAGACACATCGTCGCACAGCGATCGGTCAGCATGTCCAGAAAAGCACCAAAGCGAGACCCTGCACAATCGCAACGAAACGATCAACCGTTATTAGGGCTGTAAGCAAGCAAGTAAGTAAGTAAGTAAGTAAGTAAGAATATTCTTTAATTGACCACCAGCAAACGCACAGTAGCTTACAGAGGAAATAAATAATAGAAAATAGAAAAACATTTATGCTTTTGAAGTTATACGTATAACATTCGCATAATAAAACTTCTTCTGGCAAAAGAATCAACTCTAGGAAGGGTTAGATTATGTGGCCTTGGTCGAGTATTGTATGGAGTGCCAAACATTTGCTTCGTATTCGTTTCGGGGCCAAATAGCGAGCCTAATAGTGGCAGTTGGACATAATACGAATAGAAATCATGTGACAGTTACCTTGGTTCAACATGCGTGCCGCATGGCCATCAATGGCATCCAGGAGTCCACTGATGATGTACGCCCACGTTGCCAGAACATAGTTTGTTGGCATAACGTAGAAGGACAGAAGGGCAAGAAAAATCCTTGCGTAACCTACAAAACAGTTGAACAAACATCAATGCAAATAGTAAAGTCATCGTTTATTCGGAAATGACTTCAGCCTCATGGTGCACAAAGCAACAATCAACATTTTAAATGCTGCTGGCCATGCTGCCTGCTAGACCTTGCTCCCGAGCGAGCTCTGTAGCCTTACTCTTTGCTCTCGCCATTTCTGCTCCCTTCATGCGGTTGAACAAATTATGATCCTAATCCCTGTTACTCATTCCGCCACTATGCAGAACCGTGCCTTTTCGGTGGTAGGCTTCTCGACCGGGAAAGACCTTCCCTTGATGCTCTGCTTCCTTTCAAGAACTTCTCAGGCATTCCTCTCTCATCCTAAGACAGCTTTATTTGGTCACACTCCAGTTGGCAGTGCCTCAGAGTAGTCCACTCCCCTTGAAGACAATTCTTTATTAGTCACATACACATATTAACTTTCATTTCACAAATATCTTCAAGTCCAAAAGTCTGCAGCAATGTCAAAGCAGATACAGTGAAAATTTTCATGGCCATAACGCAATCAGCTGTTTTCAATAACTTTGTAATATCTTCAACTACCACTGTAACAGAATACAAACATATTGCTATAAGGCATTAACTTTAACGCGAAACTAAAGGTTCAAGTCCTTCAATGTGGATTTCATATGGATAATATATATTGATGTTAAGCGTCATCACATATGATTAATCATGTTTCAGAGGATTCTCTAGCCTCCTCGCAGAATAAATTCTTCGATAATAACCGCATACCTATCAAGTTAGGAACAAATAGATACACATTTTCTTCCGCCATTCTTATTTCACACACACGGACGAATCTGGATTTGACCCTACTCTACAAACTTGAATCTTAAATCACTTATGAGTCTCTACACGAAATAATAAATTATGTAATATTATTAAACACAAACAAACGAGCTCACACACAAATGCGCTCTCGTCCTAAAATTCTATTGGTCCGCCATCTTTGGCTGTCAAACACATGGCCCCAGAGAGACTATAGAAGTGGAGTTGCACCCAAAGGGTAGATGGCGCTTGTCCTGCTGCCTCATTGACCATAAATTATTATTTTATTTTTTAAATTTAAATAATAAATTTAAACTTATAACAAGATCTTAGATGCATTAAATCAGTGCAGATTTTTACAATTTTCATCTCAGCCTCGTAATTCCCAACGTCATTAAATGAACCGGCGTCCTTATTTCGGTATTTCAATCTTTGTTTCAAGGTATGCTCGCTGTCCTTCGATTTCTGTAACCTAATCCAAAATCATTTCCGTGTCAAGATATAAGGGACAAACAATTAGGCTAGTGGATGATGTTTAGAAGTAGGCCTAATAGAGGTAAGGGGGTAAGGGGGTGCTCGATAGTATAGCGGTTAGCGCGCTGGACTGTCGACCGAAAGGTCGGGGGTTCAAATCCCCGCCGGAGCAGAAATTTGCAACGAGATTTCTGTTCCACAAGCACCCCCTAGCCGACTCAGCTATGATGAGTACACTGACCTCACGGTCAGTGGATGATGAGACGGCGAGGGAGAGGATTGGCCACCGCCCTCATATGCCGAGGCCTTGAAAATGAAGGCGCTAACACTTCATCCCCATTGGCTAGCCCTCCGGGCTAGCTAGACGGGATATCATCATCATCATCATCTAATAGAGGTAATAGGGGAAGACTGCTAATGGCATTCATGCCGTAGGTTTGGATCAAAGTGTCTTCAACTCTTGGCCATGGCCTGTAGCCAACCAAACCTGACCGATTCGACCATATCTTTCTACCAAGTCTCCTTTGTCTGAGAGCCTGTGAACAAGCTCGTTACATAATAAATTTAAAGATAACGATTAGGCCTTACGATTTTTGCAAGTAAAATTTTATTAACGAGTTGTAGCCAATGGAAATGCTCACCAGGTGGAGTGAGCGTCACGACAACGACGACTGCTTGCGCATGCGCGATATCGTTGAATCGCGTTGATATGATATGCGGTGAGGGACGTTCGCTGTCCCACTATCTAATATAAACAAATGATCAAAATATGTAAAACTCTTATCTAAAGTTCGATTGTTCAGAGAATCTGTTGCCGCTTACTGGTAGGCTGCAGTCGGTGAAAAAATCTAGGCGTTTCGATGGTTTAGTAAGTTGCGCAAAGTGTTTCTGCGAACATGGCGGAACTTGTTAAATCCTAAAGGATTTTGGCGATGTGCAACCACTTGTGTTCTGCGGGTTGGTTGGCCTGAACAAACTATTGTTAATTTCAATTGTTATTAATTTTGTACACACGCGTGGATTAGCACATATTCAGTGCATAGTGAAAAGC
Organism: Lumbricus rubellus; assembly: GCA_945859605.1. Classification (NCBI taxonomy): domain Eukaryota; kingdom Metazoa; phylum Annelida; class Clitellata; order Crassiclitellata; family Lumbricidae; genus Lumbricus; species Lumbricus rubellus. Next base: position 7,398,257 of record OX243823.1, on the reverse strand, counting down.
TGGAGTCAAACTGTTGTGACCTACACATCGAATGCACCTTTGGGCCGACTTGGACGTAAGTGCCCAAGCTCAAATATTTGGAATTTAGTAAGATGGCTATGTAATTGAAATCAAATTTTTTATAGCATATCTTAGATACGTCATAATTAAAAATTTTGAGAAAAGTAATCAGACGTGTCTTTTGTGTTTGGGTTTAACCTTGACAGTTTAAACCATTGATCACCAGTGTTCTCTTGTTTTACTGCAGTCATGGTTTTATATTTTGAGGTACATAATATAGATTTTTATTAGGCATATTTCAGCTAACTCTGTAAGGCAGGAATTGGCTTTGAGTGTTAGTGACTTAATTTTTCTTAGCCTTGAAATTTTAAGGCATGGGGTAAATACTTGCGGTTGGATTTCCCCAATGACATTGTATGGAAAATGGAATAATATTATTGCTGAGTTGAATCCAGGCAGGCACAAGTAGAGCAAAAACCTTAAAAACCTATAAAAAGACTTTTTGCCTTGGCAGGGAAATGTACCATGAGCTCTTGTGTTGACAGACCAGAATGCTACTAGCTAGAGCTACTCAAGTAGTTGTGATGTGCAGTAAATATTTAAAAAGTGATGACTATTTGTACAGCTCTGGTTTAATCATGAGCACATTTGAAAATAAAAGTTAAATATTGTCTCAGACTGTGAACCAAGGTGAAGTGCTGGCAGAATTTACTTTGGGTTTTTACAAAATTAATTATCAGCTAAATTGACTCTTCGTAGAATTGTTCAGGTAGCCAACATACTTATCCTTTGCGCATTAACAGGCCAGACATTGAGCTTTTGCGTCGGCACTTTCTTATCTGGTTTGAACCATAAGTAACGTGGACGTTAATTATTTGCCATGTTTATGTTTTTGTTGATAAATTACTGATTGCTTAGCACAGCATTGATTAGATTGGTTAGATCTGACTATCAGAGTTTCGCTTTGAACTGTATATATCACTTTAAACTAAATTCAGGTCAAACTTCAAGTATCTGTCTCTGTGCTGTTGCTATGATTATTATTATGAATATACATGTAGTTTTGTTAAAGCTTAGCAGACTTTGAATACTTAGGCTCTTCACTGTACAGCACTGTTTGTATTTGTTTGGTATATGAGTGCATGCTGGTAGTTGTCATTGTTGTATTAGGGTAGCTATGTTTATTTTGTGTTTATGTTTATTTTGAAGCTTGACACAATCTGTCTAAGCTATACAGCGGCTACAGCCAATATTTAAATTAAATTTAGATGACTCGTCATGTAGTATTGATGTTTGTTTGTATGTGCACTTGTTATAGCACCCCTTCAACCTCCCTACTCAGAGGCGCTTCCGACTACAGAGCGGACACTCCATCGGAGTTTCTTGCCGAAGCGCTGAGCAATTACGAGTGAAGGACTTGTCCAAGGTCCATAGGCGGTGACTTGAGGTGGATTTGAATCTGCAACCATTCGGCTGCAAGGCGACGAACATACCCACTACACCACCACGCCCCAACAGTATTCAGCAGTGTAATGCTCGTGTGATTAACCTCATAGTATTTTTGACTTGTTAAGGTGTTTGCAATTTAACTAGCTTAATTACAAGTATTTGACCTTGAATTGTCCTTGCGATTGTAATCTGTGATAAATCACTAGGATATTTTAAAGTCAAATACTTACAACCTTTTGGCACAGGTCTTAAGTTGCTGCTAGGTGTCATGAGCATTACTCACTCCATTAATGTTATTCTTGACATTCTGCAAATAAGAAATATTGTTTGTCAGACATACATGCAAATACAAGATCTCAAGGCAGAGCTAACTCAGCAACAGACACAGACAAACAGACAGATAGATGCAGACAGACATGGAGAGATAGAGAACTTTAGATTTTAAAGTGTTAACAACTTCTCTTACTCCAAGTGTATGAAGACAAGTGGGCCATCCCTCAAACTGACTATCTGATCTACCCATTGAAAGTGTATGTCCTGCTTACTCACTTTCAACCAAGTTCACAAGGAGGCGGTTTTGGACAGAAATATCAAAGTGTCTGTATCTGCTTTGGACAAACACAAACCGTTTGGGTGACATTCCCGCTTGTTTACTACTAGGCTATAATGCACCCAATGACACTGTGAACTTCATACATTTATGGCTTTGCAGAGCTCTGTTTAACTAGTTACTATATCAGTGGTCATTCAATTGTGATCATTTGACATTTAAGTATGTCAATCAAACAATCAATGAAGCAATCAATCAATCAGCGTAAACTCCGATATATATATATATAATATATATCGGAGCACCTCTGAGTAGGTTCCTGGAAGAGGCGATATTTAAATTCTAAAAATGAATGATTGAATGAATATGGTGCTGGAACTATTTTTCCTGATTTGCCGTAAATGTTTGGTTTGGCAGTGATTACTGTTTGTACTGTATTTCTTCTTTTCCTTCTCCTTTCCAGAGTCTAGAGGTGAGACGTCTGAATATATGTCGATGAAAGTTTCACACTGAACTCGACTGCGACACCATCATGTTCGGAAGCTTACGAAAGCCGGGCAGCATGCGGAATTCCAATGTTGCGGGTCTCTTTTCAGTCGAAGACCCGGAAAAGATATTCACGGATTTATTTGAGATTGGGCATGGGAGTTTCGGCGCTGTTTATTACGTAAGTCAATGTGTTCCTGTTCTTTATCACTGTCTGTTTCAATTTATCCTGTTGCTAGTTTTTGCATCTATAGTTGACAACTTGATAGAACTGTCATAGTCATCTTGGCCTACAAGTGGTGTGGCTCGTACATGTATGTAAACATGAACTTGAAGCTGTCACATTTGAAGAGTTTAAATTGAGTTAAATGCTTAGAATATGATGTTCTTGAATATACTCTGACATGTTTATGATTAATGGCTGGCGTGGAGTGCATTCAATATAGTCACTTGTCTGTTAATGCCATTCTCAAGCTGAGTTTTGTCTGTACCATGGATTGTTCTTTCCCACCTGCCCTTGGCCCATTGTGAGTGTTGCCTAAAAGGCAATATATAAACGTTGTGTTACATAGTAATAATTAATAATAACAATAATTAGAACTTTTTATATAGTGCCGTAACACAGCAGCAATGTTGTTGCAAGGGCACCTTGCAAAACAGCTAACATACATACTGGTACTCACATCCATGCATGCATTCACATACTCGCTGACATGCATGCACGATTACACCCACATGTGCATGCACAGTATTGCACACACTTATACATGCATTGCACACTCGCACACACGTGCATGCACAGATGTACAATCGTACATACTTGATCCCTTGAGTGATATCATGAAAAATGGCAACGTTGTAAGATAAGGTAAAGTTGTCACCCATCTAATAGACACCTCTAATGACTAGATATCAACAAATGGTTATAATTATCCTGTGACTTTGATAAGCAATACTGAACAGTGGGTTTATTTTGCATCAAGGTTGATATTTGATGCCAGAAATTTATGTCATGTCTTGGTTTAGCACCATGGACTACCACGTAATACTGGTGACTGGACTGCGGTGTTACCTATTCATAGTGCATTGAACTTAATAAATCTGTAGATCTGTTGGTGTTACTGAAATGTTCGTAAAGAAAGCAACCATGCGTGCTGACCAGCAGTTATAGTTAAATTCATTCATTCATTCCAGAAGTTAGGATGCGTGTTTTTGAAATCCGGTTTTGATAAAATTTATTAAGTTTAATATGATATGTGTGTGTATGAGTATTTGTTGTCTAACGTCTGTGTATTCCTCTGAGTAAGTACTTCTTGTTGAAAAGGCGCTTTACTGATTTGCAATTTATGTGACAAGTGAATTTCATGCATTTATGCTGGTACTTCCAAGCTGCAACATTGCTAATAATTATTATCAGAAATGTTTGCTCTGGTTATGATGATGACATTTTTAACATTCATCATGACAAATCACCCTTGTGACTGTGCTTGCTTCGGTTCTTTTTACATAAAAATTTGCTGTCGTAATCTATAGATGCAGGATTTGTATGTATGTGTGTATATTTGACAATGGGCAATTTTTGGCAAGATGCAAATAGTGTTCTTTGTCTCTTGTCATATCTTGTTGTGCACCAAATGTTTTTGCTGTGCAGCTGGTTGAAAGTGGAGCTAGCGATAGGCCATAATCTAGGGGTTTGTTATGATATTGATAAATACAAAAAGAATTGGTTTCCCTTGGACCCAGGAGCTGTCATCAAGTACTTTATGTGCGATGTGATTTTTATGAGTTTTTTTAATATGTTTAGAGCATTCTTCTCAGTGGAATTTAATGCATAATGCAGGCCAACATTTATTTAGCCCCCAGTTTAAAAAAGTTCGATTGTGATGCAGTTAACCTTTAGATATTGAAGATGCGGAGTTCAAAGGATTTAAGGACTTTCTTGTGCTCACATTTCAGCAAATTTGGATTGAAATCTTAGCAGAGTATTGTGAAAAGGGAGTAATAGTGAATTTGCATTAACAAATTTGTTGGAAATTAATGAAAATAGAAATTGAAATGGAGCAAGTTTGTTCATTTTTCACCATTGCGTGGACAGGACTATGGCTTTCACGTGGTTTCTTCTGTTCAAAGATTTTCTATGGACTTTTTGTAATAGACTGTGGTTATTTATTAACTATAGTTTCTTCTCGGATTGATTGACTGAAAGTGGCTGGCTTTCAGGTAACACCTTATGTCCCATTGAATATGAAATGAGGTTTGGAAAGTCCATGTGTAACATCTGATGCTTGTGATTGCAGGCGAAGAATTCAAAGACAAATGAAATTGTTGCCATCAAGAAGATGTCGATACAGGGACGCCATTCAACAGAGGTCAGTCTTTTACTCCAATTAATTAGCTATTAAATGGGGTTTCCTTTGCTTCTTCTTACATACATGTATAGTCATTGTTAAGTCTTTAGTCTGCTAAAGAAATGCTACTCGTTTGCACATGTATTTAATTTTTTTTTATCTAACTTTCTTAGCTATATTAGCAAGTCAAACTGTGTAATTGTTGTATTTTTTCTCTTATGGGAGCAATAAACTTGAAACTTTGATTGATTTGATTTGTAAGTTAGTCTGCTATGCATGGTATGTTGTGGAGCACAAGGATCTTGCATCGATTTAGTATCTTCCATCCATTGTCACAGATTTCTCCACTTTGTAACGTTGGATAACTGACTCTTTTGTTCCACCGCCCCAAGCCTATCTTCTTGGAAGAAGCCACTTGACAACCTGGGTCATGAGCTCCTCGGCCTTGAATAGCATTGATCAAGGTTTTGTTAGGCTGGGAGTGCCTTTGATGAGTCTATCTTGAAGTGGCCCTATATAAATTTGCAGTTACCATTACCGTGATTGTATTGAAAATTTCCACTGTTATTTCAACGCCTAAGGTGCACTAAACTACTTTCAGGGCAACTGTACATAATGTTTGGCAAGGCACACTTATAATGGCATGGCTGTGTTATATGACGCCATACAAATTGTCATTGTTATTGTTATTGACATTTGTTGTTGAATACATACGCTATACGCTTAAACATTGGAAAACACAAGGTTAAATGGATGGCAAGATAATTGTATGACTATAAGTGGTTTCATTTTCAAACAATATGATCTGATTCAACTGACTTAAATTGTTTGAGAAACAGGATCTCTAGATTACACATTCGTATGTGATGATTGCTCCAGTTTTACTTGTGCCTCAGCAAGATTGGTTTTGCAGGCTTTGAAAACTAAATTATTTTCTTTGTAGTCCTCTTTTATCATTTAAAATGTTGTGAAGAGTTACTCACTGTGTTGTGGATTGATCATGGAATTACATAAAAAAATTATATCCCTAAAGCTGAATAATTATTATTAATTTTATTTTTATGTAATAATTTATTCCAAAAAGCACATGTCCAACATTCAGCTTCCCTGCTTTACTGTCTTTGTCTGCCCTGTGACTGGTTCGGATGGCTGACTGGTTCCCTACCGTTCTACAGTTGTGAAAGGTATCATGGGACATAGATAGGGTTTCTGGGCTGAAATTGTCAGACATGATTTCCCAGATGAGCATCAAGAATCAAGAACTCTGAGTGACTCTACCATTGCAGCCCTGCTTAGTCAATGTGATGCTGTTATCCTGTTGAATTATGAAGTGTGAAGGGTCCACGTGATGTTATGTTACTTGCAGCAATGGGAAGATATCGCGAAAGAGGTGACATTCCTTCAGTCGTTGCGCCATGTGAACTGCGTCGCTTACAGAGGGTGCTACATGAGAGAGGAGACAGCGTGGGTGAGTGTTGTGTATACCTGTGGCTCACTTGATGAAGTAGTGCATGCCTTTTTGAATAATAATATTATAGCAAATTAATAATAATAATAATAATAATAATATGCATTCTGGCTGATTCTAATCATTTCTATTGTATCATTATTGAAATACACAAGATGTCACTTGTGGGTTGGTCCTTTCAACTAACAGCATGGTCTAATAATTATAATATGCATTTGGAGACCTGGTCTTCCATTGTGCAGCTAGAAAAGTTAGGCACCATTGAGATTTGCTGTAAAGGTGCTATGTCAATGCTCCATAACTTGTTATGCATACATAATGTATTCTCGGTTAGTTCTTGGATGCGCCAGCTCATACATTCGTAAGCATGAGGTCAGCATTGAGTGCCAGAGTACTTGGATGGTATTTGAGCATTAGCTGTTTGAACCTTGACCTTTCTAACATGCTGTCTAGTGTCTACAAGTTTCCATGAAGACGTGTTTTGACATTCCTTTACCTGTGTTTTACCTCTGACCTTTATGCATGTGCCCTTCAGGCAGACAAAAAATACACAGATCTGTGCTGACAGTAGTGCTGGTCGAGACAGACATATAATTAATTAGCGCCATAAAAATTGCTGATTAGAGCAAAAACTTAACTGAATGCATCTGTATTTTACCGATCGCGTTAATTAGGATGCTTAAAAATCTATTGTGCTGAGTGATCATTGGTAGGAAATGTGGAACCTGAGAAAGACCAAACTTCATAGAACTCTTCAACTGAAATTAGCTGTACATATGTAGCCTTGAGAGAGATAGAGGTCGTCATTACACCTGAATTTAGGTCATATGTGTTTGGTTAGTGTAAATAGGTTGCCTTAAGTAATTAACTTGCGTACCTGGTTTCTTGCATGTATCCTGTTCTAATTTTCTTTCCTTGATTCGAGTATTTCTCTTATTTCCCATGCTATTTGAGACAAATTTTTACTGATGCCAAAAGTAAGTAGCTATACAAAGTATACATATGTGGTCATTATAAAATATAAATAGGTCACATTAGATCGCTTGCATGCATAGTTGTATACCTGTTGTGTCTTGTATCCTGTTCTAGTTTCTTTGCTTGAGTATTTCTTTTATATCCTGACTTATTTGCCATGATTGTGTTTTTAAACATTTCAGCTAGTCATGGAATACTGTCTTGGTTCTGCCTCCAACCTTATTGACGGTAGGCTGAACTGATTACTAAGCTAGCGATTACCTCATAGCAGTTTGTTTTAGGCTTGCATTGTGTGTGCTACCTTAGAACAGGCTTTACTTATCACAAGACAATTTCTGTAGCAACAGAGTCAAATACTTTGATCTTAAGATTTTATTTACTCTCTGAATATGATAGCATTCGTTCATTACGAGAATTTATGTAGCACCTTTTCAAGAAGAGTTGCTACGCATTATAATGAAACCATGCTGTACTTAATGAGGTTGTGCTTGGTAGGCCGTGGAGATATGCAGATGCCACGCTGTTGGATCTCAACTCGAGCCTGTCGTGACTTTTTGTGTGCTTGACTTTCTTCCACAGTTGCACTTACGCACTGTTGCCTTCGATTCTGTGCTATCCAACTATTTCCAACTATCTGAATATATGAACTTCTTTGCATCTGTCAGATCTATTCATAGGTACAGTGCTTTATGACGTAGTTGAAAACATTGTACACTATGTATAAAGTGTTCTGAATTCTGATAAACGCAAACATACGTGACATTTCATTTGGCAGTTCTTCCCCCATTGCATCATGGGTTATTGCTCATGTGGTGGTTAGTGGGTTCGACTGTCAAGTGAGAAGTTAGGGTTCAGATCCCCACCAAAAAGAAACTTGGTTCGAGATTTCTTATCCACCTACATCCCAGCTAACTGAGCTAAAATGAGTACACTGACCGTACACTGTCGGTGGGAAGAAGAGACGGCAATGGAGAGGACTGGACCACCCACTTGTGTACGCCAAGGTTATGAAAATGAAGTTGCTAACACTTCATACCCTGCTAAGCCTTCTAAGGCTAGCTTATCCCTTTACTGACTAAGGGCATAGAATTTCTGATACCATTTACTAAACTTTGGTTGACAAAGGGTTAAAGACTGTTCTTCTCCAACTTCAATTGCATTTGTCCAAGGTTTCATGTAATAGCTCAAACAGCTGAGTATGTAACATATTGGCAGTTTAATGAGCACTTTGTTTTGAATACAATCGTTATTAGTTGGTCACGCGACTGTGATAGGTCGATATGCCTGCAGTAGTAGTAGTCTCAGTGGATTTATAATCTAATTAGTGTTTAAGCTGATGATGAATTTCTCGATAACTCTATTCGACGATGCATGGAAAACAAATGGCATACGACGACCTTATTAAGCGTATCAGTGGAATAGATAAGTAATTCTGTAAACCACTTAAGAACTACGACGACTACGAGAGGCTTCCTGTTCTATCTGGCGTAACAATTGCGTAACAATTGCGCCTACGTCTTCTATGTTCATATCTGAGACCTTGTGACCCTCTCTATGCAAACAGAGATCAGATGATATGGTTGTCGTTTTAACTGATGCTGTTGAAATTTATGTGTCTAGTAGCAGGGTACAACAGTCTGTTGTGTGTGTTGGGTGTGTGGGGAGGGTGTGTTTGTGTGCGTGCGTGCACACAGGCGCGCGCGCGTGTGTGTGTAGCATTACAGCTTTAGTTAGACCCTATAGTGGCTTGAAGTTTTTTTGAGTCACCAAAGCAGATGGTGTAAACGTTTTTGCTGGTACTATATAGAAAACAGGCGTGAAAGTTGAATTGGGAAAAAGGTCAACGTAGGAGAAGTCACACTTCATCATTTTTCATTGTTTACTTTTAATAGAGGCGGCTTGTTTCATTTATGAGCTTATGGATAATGTTTAGATATCTAATTAAACAGCAAAAAGCAAACACGTTCGTTGTGCAAACGTTTCGAACACGGTCCTCATTCAGAGGACAAGCAAACAAATTAAGTAATATTTAAATTGAATTTTAAATAGACTGAGCCGAATAGAGTGATTAGAAAATCAGGAAGGGAGTTCCGTACTAGTGAACCTGGGGGATGGTCTACAGAAGGAAAAAGTACGTTAGTGCAAGCCTCGTCAGTGCGTTACTTTTGAAGGGAGGATGTTGTGCCATTGCTACGGACAACCTTGCCTGTATGAAAATAACCATGGCACGCTGAATATTGGGGGGGGGGGGTGTGGTGGGCTTGGTGCCTTGGAACCGGCAAGTCCTTCACTCGCAATTGCTAGTGCACTTTGGTGTGAAACTCTGATGCTGTGTCTACGCTGTAGTCAGGAGCGCCTCTGAACAGATAGGTTGAAGAAGCGCTATAGTAAATGTGAGAAATATATTGGCAACATCGTGTTATGATCTGACATGGAACTTAAATATTTCCATTTGATTTTTGATTACATCAGCCTGTTTAAGTGAACTGAGTTATTCAAAGGCAGGTTTGGAATGAGCAGACCAGTGCTACATAATTATTATGTCAAATATGAACTGTATGTTTTTTGTACAATTATTTATCTGTTTAATCATTATTGAAAATTAATCTGACCATCCCCTCTCAGCAAACATTTGATTTTGACAGATATGCATATAATACACTATTATTCAAATATTTAAGCCACTGTTGTAGGCTTCTATGACTGTCTATTAATATACTAAACAACATTTATCTTTGAGTATCTAAAGCTTGCTAGTGTTTTATATCAACAGTCATCACTACTAGTACTGCAGTTTGTGCTGTGTGGCATTGGAGAGGATAGGTAGTGAATGAATGAATGAATGAATGAATGAATGTATGCGTTGGTGGTAGCATTGTACTTTTTATGGCCTGTCTGTCATGTGAAGCCGGTTCCTTTGAATGCTGTTGATTTTCCTTGAAGAGTGGTTTGCTTTGAACAGGAGACGTGCCATGACAGTTGCATGTGTAACAGGTCACTGCAGCAGTCTTTATGGGTCAATTACATGCAATGGGCTTGGCTTAAACTAAATATTCTAAGCTGAGGCTGTATTAAATATAGACTTTCAGACTTGTACTTTTCTCACATTCCATATTCCAGACTTTATTCAGGACTATTAATTTTGTCGTAAATTCACACAATCTGCTGCTATGAAGCGTCAAATTTATGTATTTTTTTGTCATAATGAACTCCTATGTTGATAAGGATTCGAAAAATCAAATTGATTCATTTACCAGACCTGTTCTTTGTTGGTGTTGTGTTTATCTGTTAGTTTGTGTAATTATTTTAAAGACTTTTATTGCTTGGAAAATTAGTTAATATAGACATGTATGTCAAAACTGGATGCAGGTCTGTCAATCAACTCTGTGTTTACAGGCTTACAACTAAACAGTCTGGGTCTCAATCATAGAAACAATTCTTGGTGTTAATATATATATATATATATCTATTTGTTTTTGCGTAATTTAATATGTAAAAGACTTGTTTGGAAAATCAGTAAATATTACCAAGAGTAAATATAGAATATTGAAATTAGCTTCTCCACGTTAAATTATATAGTCATTGTTGTGTGATTTGGATTTTGGTTTCTCTCTTTTGTCTGACCACATTATAATATTTGGTAATTATATAGTTCCTGTGTTGGGTGTAGTCACAGATTCAGTTGAGGTGTCAAATTACTGATGGATCTGTTTACAAGGGAGAAGGGTCTGTCTGGGTTTTGGCAAGTTAGGCTGAGCAATTAAAAGCATGCTTTTGAGTGCATGAAGATCATGAGGTTTGTATTGGTAATTATTGCTAAAAGGGAAAGTTGAGGCTACATGTATACCATTGTACAACTTCAGTGGTATTGCCAACTTGACCTTTTAGCCAGAGATAGTGGTTTCATGGGATGAAGGCAGATGGCAGTATGATGCAGTATTGCATACTGTGTGTGTGTGTGTGTGTGTGTGTGTGCAAAACATGATGGTATATTATATATATGTGCATTGTACAGTTTTGTACGGATATATTTAAATGCAGATATCTATGCATATATGCATCTTCCTTTACAAGTTTCTTTGCCTTCTTTAGGGAAGTTTGTACACATCCAATGTTACCACTCCTCAGTCTGTCCAGTCCACTCCTTCACTTGCTGATATAGACTCATATAGTTCATGTTAAAATACGCCCACATGTATGATATATTTATATACTATATATATAATTATACATATAGAACTTTAAATAATTTATGTATAAGCATTGAGCACACACATACATTATAAGAAGCACTTACCCGTTTAATATATATAAGTAGACCACTTAAGATCCTGTATCTCTTTACTGCTGTGCTGTACAGTGGCCTTTAACATCTGTGCTCAAGGAAGGCTATGGATTGATTTGATAAACATATTTATTGAGAACACATCACAGACAATAATATCGAAGGTGTATAACTTTTGACATATCTGTTGGTTGCTTTATTTGTGCTTGTTCAATATTTGTTGTCCAGTTCACAAGAAGCCGTTGCAAGAGGAGGAGATAGCAGCGATATGCCAAGGCGGTCTCCGGGGTCTTGAATACCTTCATGGTCGCAACACCATACATCGTGATATTAAAGCAGGGAACATCCTATTGACAGACGATGGAACCGTCAAGCTCGGTAAACATTGCAGGTTTAAAAAAAATTGTGCATGAGGTTTTTTGTTGTTGTCTGGATCGTGTTATATGTGCTCTGCAGGAAACATTTTATGTGATCTCGGTGGAGAAAAGGGACCACTTGCCGCTTACTAAATCACACGAAAATGGACTTTTTGTAATGTAATAAACAATAAACAATCATTTTTGTGTCAAATTGATCCGCAGATAAAACCCGTGTGCACGAACTCTGTTACCCCACATGATGCAAAGATTAAGTGTTTAATGCATTGGGTGGAGACAGGTTGAACATCAATTGGCAGGCTTCCACCAAATGATGTTTTATATCTTCAGTTGAAAGTGCATACATTTTTGGACTAAACATTCTGAGATGTTTAGCCTGTTTCAAGGACGCCTGTACAACAGTGTACAACTGTACAACAGTGTACATAAGGGCAAGAGAGTGCTCTTCTCCTTCTCTGTAAAACTAGCACCTACATTTTTTAATTCTCCTTGTTTGTTTTAACAAATTCCTTTGCACTAGAGCTCCAATGGTAATCTTAATACACAAAGTTAAATTGAGAAATTTGCAAAACTTAGAACTATGAATTTTCTGGCTCTTGCTAAAAGATTTAACCGTGACCATTGTGTTTTGCCCCTCGTGCAAAAGTATCTGCGAGAACCCATGGTTTGTTAAAATGTTAGGTTTCATGTTAATGAAAATGTTAGGATTCCCGACTTCTCTTGGCGAAGGTCATGCAGGTTTCTTGAAGCTTGAACAAGATTCAGCTGATCTGTAACATGTTAAAAGATTTATTTTTTTTCAATTTCAACAGTTATTATTTCAAGGCATTGGATCACAACGTTAACTTTTCACTGATATTACACCCCTCAAGAAATCTTCTCAGAGTCTCAAGATTTAGACCTGACAACACAAGACTATGATAAGTAGGGCCAGTAGAAATTCAGACAGTTATAGAAACCAAAAATTGCATGACTTTGGCATTGCTGTAAAATTGCCAAAATGTCAGGGAATTTTTGTGATTTTTTGTAAATTTTTTAAAATTAATGCAATGTGATGCTTAGAACTGGTCTGTAACAATGGGCTACAATTGCAGAAGTGTCTAGATGTTAAATTTATGTGCAGAATGTTGACTCACCTTACGAGTGTGACATTACACCATGGCAGCTCATTGCTGGGTAATCCGGAAGTTTAGCGTCCCAAACTATTTCGACCATTTCTTTGCAATAATAACTCAAAGCCATGTACAAGAACACATATTTATTTGAGGAAGTTATAAAATGTGTGCATGAAAACCTCAAGGAAGTCCTAAACAAAGTATGCCTGGAACCTTCATCCATCCTCCACTTCTTAAGCGTTTTTCGCCAATCTAGCTTCTATCTGAGAGCTAGGCCTAAAAGACCTTCACCCAGCTTTTTTTCAAATATAGAAATATCCTCATCCAGCTTCTATTTCAGTTATAAAAATACCTTCATCCGGCTTCTATTTCAGATATAAAAATATCTTCATCCCGCTTCCATTTCTCACGCATTTTAACATTAATCCAGCTTCACATAAAGTACATGGGATAGGCTAATAGCCATAACAGTCATGGCCGGTAAATAGAAGTTGGATTTATCAAAAGAGCGATAAAGAAGTGGAAGCTGGATGAAGTTTCCAGTATTGATGAAAAAGAAGCTTGATTGACGAAAAATCGCTTGAGAAATGGAAGCTGGTTGAAGGTATTTTTATATTTGGAATAGATGTGATATTTACATTTAACGGATGTTAAGTGGCGTAATAAAGCTCGTCATACCTACCATAAGTAAGTGAGTACTGTTAGTATTGCAAAGAAATGGTCGAAATAGTTTGGGACGCTAAACTTCCGGATTACCCATTGCTGCTTTGTGATCTATGTTGCTTTTGCGATCTATGTTATTGATATGATTTAAGGTATTTGCCAACTTAGTAAATATTTGCAAACGTGATCTGATGCAGGATGTTTACATTGTCATTTTTGTGGCATTACATATGGTATATGAGTATATGACATAGCATTGTTTTTCTCTGTTATTAGAGTTAATTGATTTTTGGGATCTTAAAGCGCAATTTAATGTCATGAAATTTTGACTTTTTTGTGTGCAAAATCCTGCCATGACTTTTGAACTTTATGCTGTGAATTTCTGCTGTTCTTAATGATTAGACAGATTGATTTTCAACTGCTATCAATATAGAGGCGAAGACAGAACAAGGAGCTTATATCGCAGCAGGGTTGATGAACCTGATGGTTAAGTGGTAAGACAGTAGCAAGAAGAACAGAAGGGCATAGGTTCAATACCCGCTAGCCCCATAAGGTTTGGTGCTTCTCAGATTCATCTATGCAATTTGTATCTTTCAGCGGATTTCGGTTCTGCTTCCATTGCATCTCCGGCCAAATCGTTTGTTGGGACGCCTTATTGGATGGCGCCGGAGGTGATCCTAGCGATGGATGAAGGGCAGTACAATGGAAAAGCCGACATTTGGTCATTGGGAATTACATGCATTGAACTGGGTGAGTTGGGAACAATGGACTGAACTTGGATATTACCTGGTACTTTTGTTGTCGATTTTCATTATGATGTGAGACACTTTTGCGAGGTTTACAATTATGTCGATGTGCAGTCAGTAGGTGATGCTGACAGCAAGAATGATTGTTGCTGCTGCTGGTAATCCGAAGGACAAAGAGACTGATGATGGTATTTGCATTTGCCCTCTTCTGAATCATCAGCATCAATGAATAATACGGTACTGAAGAGCAGAACTTGTCAGTTTGGGACTTACAGCACTTGGCTATGATGTCGGGTGACTGACTATTCAGCAAATCTTTATTACGTAATGTTAAAGGTTCCATATCATCAGAATGTAATACTAGAATGATTCACCACTGCTGTTGACCAGTGTAACTAGTGCTAAGTCTAACTTAGTATATTACCGGTATATGCATTTAAAACTCTATTTGTTAGGGATGCCTGTACACCAAAGTGAGACTAGTAATTGATTAATAAAGAATATATTTACTTGCTTGGGTTTCCTGTGGCACTTTGATTAGTGCTCAGGGTTCACCCCACCATGTTTCTCTCTATCCTTGCTGTCCTATTTAGCCGAGGTTTGATTGGGGCGCTTCCAGGTAGATAATCTTGAAAGGGCGCTATAAGAGCGCTCCTAATAAATAAATACTGGTCACCATAGTAACGGCTGTTTTTGTTTGGTGGATTGTTAGCCGAACAGAAGCCGCCGCTGTTCAACATGAACGCGATGAGCGCGCTCTACCACATCGCGCAGAACGACTCGCCTTCGCTGAACCAGAACGAGAACTGGTCGAACCACTTTCGAAACTTCGTCAACGCCTGCTTGTCGAAGGATCCAGTTGTGAGACCCACTGCAACCGCTTGCCTGCAGGTGAATGGGAAAACTAAAACTATGCTTACTAATATTATTAGTATTAGTGGTAGTGACGAATGGGTGCAGATACTTCACCGTAAAAAAGAAGACGACAGAAATCCACTATGCACGAGACGAAAATGAAAAGACCAGCTCGGACGACACCCGGGTCAAAAAGGTCCGCGTCCCAAATCGAACTACCAGGGTTGGGTCGGAAAATTGGGCACAGGACAGAGAATTATGGAGAACAATAGTCAAGTGCGCAGTGAACACCTACGGGCTGTCAGCCCATGGATAAAGAAGAAGAAGAAGTGGTAGTGATAGGGGTATTGATAGTGGTAGTAGTAGTGGTATTGATAGTGGTGGTGGTAGTGATAGTGATAGTGGTAGTAGTAGTGATAGTGGAAGTAGTGGTAGTGATAGTGGTAGTTGTAGTGATAGTGGAAGTAGTATTGATAGTGGAAGTAGTGGTAGTGATAGTGGTAGTAGTAGCTGTAGTAGTAGTGATAGTGGAAGTAGTGGTAGTGATAGTAGTAGTGGTAGTGATAGTGGTGGTAGTTGTCATTTATTAAGCACCGCTCTCTAATGACCAAGCGTCAATCAATGGCGCTGATAAATTGCGAGGTGACGACTTTTTTACTCAAGAGTCCCTCCACATTGCTGGTAGCCGTTTCCATTTGACTTGAACCCACGCTCTCTGCGTTACAAGGCAAGCATTGGACCATTCATCTAATCTAAAATGAACATTTGTAAAACACTTCTCATGTTTGCAGCACTTTTCTTAGGTACTTCGATGGTGCTAGATGAATTGCCACGATGAATTTGCCACGATGCATGCATTGCATACATGCGTTCATGCAAATGATGCATATCCAAGGCTGCCAATTGAGTGTTCAGTCTCATAAGAAAGTAATCCTATAACTATTTCTTATGAGACTGAACATTTTACTTCTAGATTTGGTTATTAGAATTTGTGTATTTTGGTCATTGTTATCTTACGCAATCAATTCAAGAAATAAAAACTCAATCTGCTTTTAGAAAACAGTTAAAGCTGCACCTGCTTTCGAGCTGTTTGCATTTATGCTGAACTTTGACAATTGTATTATGTATGTAAAGCATCCTAGAAGTAGCCTAGCTTGCTACCGACGATGCTATGCAAATTGTCTTGATTACAATTACAATGCATGTTTTTGCAGGATTCTTTCATAACAAAAACGCGGCCACCCGACGTTCTTTCGGCGCTCATTAAGCGAACAAAAGCGGCCGTTCTCGAGCAGGACAACCTACAGTCGCAACGCTTTCAGAAGAAGATCCTTCTTGGAATCGCTGAAGGCAACGAAGATGCAAAGGAAGATTACATATCTGCAGGCGAAGAGTCCACTGTGCGTGTTTCGATGAATTGTTTTTTGACCTTTTGTTTAAATAATAATGCTACAGTGTAGTGCTGCGAAAAATGAGCTCCTTAACCCTTTACCAGTTCATTTTTTAATTTTAAGCCTGTTTTAAGCGGATATTCTCGGGGCAAACGGGTAAAAGATTAAAGAAATAATGTATGTAAAATGTTGATTTATATTTACTGAATATTTCTCTTGGAGGTGTTTAACCCTTTAATGCCGGAGGGTATAGGATTTCCCATACATTTTACTACACTCTCGGCATCAAAGGGTTAAATCATGTTGAACTGTAGTGGGAAGTACTCTCCTTGTTATTATGAGATTTCTAAACTCCAAATGAATGTACCTAACAAAGTACATGGTAAATGTGCCAAGCACAGGGCATTTGTGCTCATTTGTGCTCTATTACACGCATATTTGTCTAGGTGTAGGTAGGAGCGCCGCTTGTGACTGCTCGCGGTTGCCGAGTTCTGTCCAATCAATTTTAGTCGTTTCAATCGTCTTCCAATGGATATCAGATTGGCCCCTTAAGTAGTGGACTCTTTCAAATCAAAGCTTATATCTTACATGTTTGCTAAGGCTTATCGTGCAGTTAGCTGTTTGTAAGGCGCCCTTGTAGTGGTATGGCCGGCGGCCGCGTTACAGCGCCATATAAATTGCTGTTATTATTATTATTATTTTATTATTATTATGTGCTTCTGCTGGCTAACTGAAGACAAAAGAAACCAGGGAACGCCCAAATGTCTTAGTATTTGGCGTGGCCAGTGCAATTTGGCATAATTTGTCTAGTTGAAACTCGGAGTTTACTGCACAGATTACTAGTGAGCGATTGTCTAAAGCAGTGGTTCCCAACCTTTTTTGATTATGGGGCCACTTTTTCTTAGTTGAAGGACATTAAGAAGCCGCAAGGCTCAAATTTAATTAACAAAAGCATATAAAACTGTTATAATTGATTTAGAATGTAATGTTTGATGTTATTTATAGGCGTAAAAATAAAATAATTTGTAATAGAAAATAATTTAATTATTTTCTATGAAAAAATTGACGTTTTGGACAGGATATAACACAAATTTTGTGTCCAAAATGTCAATTATTTCATATATTTTTGTTGATTCTTTGAGAGAGGAGGGCCATTTTTGTAGGCCTGGCGGGCCACTTTTGGCCCGCGGGCCACGGGTTGGGAACCGCAGGTCTAAAGTGTTTCGATGACGTTGCTGTTGCAGGAAGACAACGTGAGTACTAAGTCAAACAGTGTTGCTAGTCTTGGTAGCGTTGATAGTCGATCAGAAGAAGCTGCAGCAGCAGGAACCAGCCGAACTCGTGAGGTGGATCTGGTCAGATCCCTGGTCCCAAAGATTTCGGTTAGTTGCATTCAGTAAATACTGCTATTGTCCTTGTTGTTTTAACGTAACTGCCAAGTACAGGACATTATGTGCTAATTTGGTCTCTGTTATTTTATATAGGCGATTAAATTGTGTATTTGTGCTTGTATCGGTGTGAGATATCGTTACGTACTGACCATGGCCGTTCTTAGGAAAATGCCCGTCCCTGCGAAATGAAAAGCTACTTGTCAACTATTCAGTACGGTAGCTCGTCTAAAAACTTGCCTTTTTTCTCGGGGTTGAACGCACTGGGAGCGCTTCTGAAAGGCTCTTGCTGCAAGAAGCGCTTTATAAATGGTCAGATAAGATAAGATAAGAAAGACAGATGTTATTTCTTCAGAGTTGGAAGAACAATGCTGTTGAGATAACAATACAAATCCTGCCGCATGTGGATTAAGTTATTTTGGATGTTTGTTGTGTCGTACAGTTGGACGCGGGTGCTCCGAGTCAGGAGATGGCGAGCAGCTTCTCGACAATACGTACGACGTCTATTGTTTCGCAGCAGCACAGAGAACACATCCAACAGAACATCATGAGAGAACAGATGTCTGGATACAAACGTATGAGATCTCAGCATGCAAGGCAACTGCAACAGGTGGGACAATGATGAGAGATGCTGTACAAGAGGTGTAACGTTAAAACCATAGTTGTAAAAACTTTTCCATGTTTTTTTATTCTCTCCCAAAAACCTCGTTTTTTCCCGATTTTTATTTTTCCCATCGTTGTTTATCGTTTTAAAAAAATTTAAAACTTTATTTATTCATTTACTTTCTGTTATTATTTTCCTTAATTTTAATTTTTTCTGATATTCCTTATGTTTTCCGCCAACTCTCAAGGATTCAGCTAACTAAAGTCATTATTTCATCGTTTAACATCATCATTTAAGAAATAGCCTGCATGTAGTAGGTTTCTAATCAAGATTTTTCAAGGTTAAAATGCGGTTTTAGATGTAGCAAAGTCAAATTATTTTCCGTTTCTGTTTTTTATTTATTTATTTTAAAATCGACGTTTTTCCGTTTTTTTATTTTGTTTCCATCGTTTTTTACATCTATGGTTAAAAACGAGTCCGTCGCAGTACCTGGACATAATAGATTGCGATGATAATTGCATTACAAGAAGTGCGGAACAAAATAAAACATTATTAAACTCATAGATTATTAATATATTTAATTTTACGAAGGTTTTATTCGCATGTTCAGATCATATGCATTGCAAATTTATCAAGAATTTAGGTTTGATTCGTATAGATGATTTTGTTTGAGTTTGTCATGGGATTGGTGTGTAACTAATTTCTGAATTGTGTCTACCATTTGGCTGTTTGTATGAAAGTCACTAAATTGGTTTAAGAGAAGCAGTCTTGGCGTAGCAGTAAAATTGTAATCCTATACACTCCACGTTTCTAAAATGCTACTCTAAAACCCAAGTGCAGGGCACCAGCTTATTCACTAGCAATATGACCGAATCGTCGCCCACTTCGCTCTTAAAACTCATTTTTGGTCCTTTTCATTGATTGGTCCCTCTCTTTGGAATTTTTTTCCCATCTAATTGATCTCGAATTCTAGCTGGTGATCCCTCCTCCACATTTTCTTTTCTCAAAACCGATTTCTTCACTCGTGACCTTGCGCACTGGGAGCGCCTCTGAATGGTTCATCCTATTAGAGAGACTTTATAAATATGCTTTAATACAATGCAGAAAATAATCGATTTTAAGCCTACAATGCATCGATGTTGCTTATGCTTTAAATGCTTTAATACAATAAAAAAGCATTGTGTTCATTCATTGTCTTTTATCACATTGTCTTACATTGTCTTGCATCACATTGTCTTACATTGTCTTTTATCACATTGTCTTTTATCACATTGTCTTACATTGTCTTGCATCACATTGTCTTACATTGTCTTTTATCACATTGCCTTACATTGTCTTTTATCACATTGTCTTAATTGCTTCATTGTTATTCAACGTTGTTGCTGTTAGTTGGAGCAGCGGCAGAAGATCGAGATGGACGAGTTGCGGGTGAGGCTGGAGAAGGAGCACGAGACTCGACTGGGATTCGACGCTCGCGAGCTCGAGATGGACATTCAGCGCCAGGTGAAGGAGAAGGAGAAGCACGACAAGTTTGCGGCGCTGAACGAGAACAAGCGCCGCAAGCACATCGTCCAGATGCAGGAAATGGAGATGAAGCAGCTGCTGCAGCAGCAGAAGAAGGACTACCAGAGGACAAAGGAAGAGCTGAGAAAGGTCTGGAATCTATCTGTTTGTTTGTCTATGGAATTTATATAGTGCCTTTTCAAGATGGCTCTTTAGAGGTGTTCCCCGCCCAGGCTCAGTCAAAGAGGAAAGTCTTTCAAGAGTAGTTTATAAAAGAGTTAGACAAATCCAGTGGAAGGAAATGCAGGCCAAACTGAGATACCCACAATATATTCCAAACAGAGGGGGATCCACTGTTGAGAGACATGTTCTGTGCCATTCATTCATTCATTCGGACATTTATATAGCGCTCCTTCAAGTAAAAAACTACTAAGAGGCGCTCCCGACTCCAGCGCGCCCAAAAAGAACAGTTTTAAGTTTAGTAAGGAATGATCCTGGTAGAGTCCCAGCGTGTAGGCGCAGCTGAAAAGGAAGGCTATTCCAGACCACCGGACCAACCACAGCCATGTAGCGGAATTGCCACAGGTTCGAATCTACCTCAAACAGAGCTGCACAACACCCTGGTGGAAGGCTGAAGGACAACCACCTCACTCATCACATCTCATGGTAGCATAAAAGCCAATTAACATACCTTCAAACAGAGAACTCATCGCATAAAAATCTTAACCCTTGCATGTTCTATTTTGCGTAACTTCATTCAAATAAGACGTTGATTTTGTGTGTGTGCACCAACACAGAGTATGTCGGACGTTTCACCACGCAGAGACACCCTCCGGAACCAGAAGGACAGCCTGAAGCAGCAGCAGCAGGAGGCTGGACAGTGCCTTCAAGACCAGCACCGACGATTCCTCGAGCTGGAAATCCGCAAGTTTCGACGCCGTAAGCTGCTTCAGTTCCACCTTCTCGAGCAAGACCTGTTGCGCGAGGTTTGTTGTTGCTCGGAATCCGATCCTTTTTAATTCTGTTGTTCCTCTCTTGTTGTTATGCACATGATTTGCTATGCAATGTTCCCATAGAACTTTTGTTTGGGGATAATATTACTTGGTTGTTGGACACTTTTGTGTCGGTTATGTGAAAAATCTTTGTGAAAGTGTTGTTTTTGTTAAGATATTATTAGGTTTAATTTAGCTCTTTGAGGACATTGTTCTAATTTGTTTCATTTGTTCGAACTGTAACTTTGCAGAATCGAGCCTTTTCCATGGTGGGCGCAACAGGAACTACATAGACCTTCTTCCTGGCTTTTTTATTATTATGCTTGAAACCAGGGGCGCAACCAGAAAATTTTCCTGGGGGGTGCTCAAAATTATTATTGTAAGCGCCGATGGTGCGAAGTAGGAACTTGCTTGATTGTGTAATCTTAAAGACCGAATGACCCCTACCCCCCCCCCACGCACCAAAAAAACTCATCGGATTTGGAAAAATTGCGTGGGTCACCTTTTTAGCCTGGGGGGTGCTCAAGCACCCCCCAGCACCCCCCTAGTTGCGCCACTGCTTGAAACTGCAAGAGAGTCATGATAAATGGAGATTTTAGTGTATGAATCAAATGGTGTGCTCCGTGTGTTGAGAACCTCAAATGTTTTTTCAGCATCTAAGTAAGCGTGAGGCGCATTTGGAGTTTGCTCACAGCGGTCAGATGCGGCAAGACGAGTCGATTCAGGACCTGGAGAGGAAGCATGTGAATGCCGTTCATCTGCTGAAGGAGGAGCTACTGGAGAAGCAGCACCAGATGGAGCTGACAAACCAGAGCGACTACACGCTGCGAGCCGAACGGGAGCTGAGGCAGCGTCACGAGGTCGAATTTAAGCAGATGCCAAAGCAAGTCAAGGCAAGTGTTTAATCGTAATAATAATTGTCAGCCTCTGCCTTGAGTTGGCCACAGACCACGAGTTGACTTCCAAAGATTCAAGTCCAATTAACTTTATTATCAATATTCACATAAATATTTATTTATACAAGCACAAAAAGAAACTCCTCCTATAATGTTACACTGTCCAATCAGAACACAGTGTGTCCTGCCATATTTCAAGATTGACTAAATAAATTTTTATATATATATCTGTGCCTACCTATGACAATAATAATCTTTGTTTTATTTAAAACTGACATTATAATTATGGTATGAACGAATGATCACAGGTAATTATAATTACAGGTGTCGAAGTTGACTCACGGCAGCCATGCAAGGCTTCGGGTGTGTATTTGCGAAATGAGCCATTTAATTGCATTGCAATTCACCTGCTGTCTACCAGTTGCTTAAGACCTTTCTCTTTGGCCGTGGCTGGCCTGGGCTGGGCGTGCTTCTGAGTAGGTTTCTTGAAAAGGAGTTATATAAATTTTTCTGAATGAACCAAAGAATGAATAAACTTCCTATCCATGTTGTTGGTAGAATAAGTCTAGCTGAAGGTGTGTGATGCTGCCTCAAATAACGAAACACTGACGAATTAATTAAATAATGGCAAGAACCAATGTAAGAGGTCTTTTTTCTTTATTGTCTTGCAGCTCCAGGAGTCCGAGATTCGTCGCCAGTTTCGTGATGCGGTGAAGATTCAGGAGAAGCAGTACAAGCTGCTGAAGGAGACGCTGATAATGAAAACGCCTAACAAGGACGAACAGAAGGCGATTCTGGCGAAACTGAAGGAAGACCAGTCGCGTCGGATTGCGATGCTTGCGTCGCAGTACGAGCAGACGATTGAGGAAGCGAAGAAACATCGAAATGTGAGAACTGGTTGTTTATGATTTCTATATTCATGCGTCAGTGAAGGAAATTCAGGCATCTTTAAGTGTTCACTTTTTTACTGTATTATTATTGTAGCAATTTGAATATAACTTAATCCACATGCAGCACGATTTCTATTGTCATCTCAAAAAAGCATTGTTCATCAACTTCACGGTTGCATTCTCAGGAGTGCGCCCAATCCAAACTTAGTCGAATAGGACAGTCTTAGGAACAGCGAGAAATGAGACGGAGAGGCTGATAGGTATTTGATGAAAATTAGTAGGAGTCCATTCCAGGTCGATAGGCGAGCCACGGAGAAGGTGCGGTGCTGCCTGATTGCAGTTCGTGAATGAGGAACAATAATAACTTTCGTGACCAAACTGATCAAAGACACCTTTTTCCATCTAACTGATTGCTGCACACACTGCACTGTACCTCTGAGATTCTCCTAAGAAGCGCTATATAAGTATTCTGTTACATTACACTATTCCACTGGATACATACTAGTATTTCTATTTTAATTCATAGTGGTTGAACACCATCTCCAGTGGGCATTATTACATTTTCCATTGTGTTTCAGGAGACACTGGATACAACGCAGGGCCAGGAAGAGACGGAGCTTCGTAAGAGACTCGAGGAGGAGCTGGAGGTACTGACGAACTATCAGTGCAAAGTCAGTCAACAGATGCTGGACCAGCACGAACGAGAGCGGAAGGAGCACGGCGAAAACGCGTCGATACGGCGAGCAAGGCTCATCCAGAAGGTACTGTAACAAAAGTCTTTTCAAAGCAACACCTATAAATGCATTGACAATGTTTGACATATCTGCAATTCATTGTCTGACTTAAACTCGAGCACCTTCTTTTGTGTCGCGTAGTAATTTTCAGTGCAATTTGCTCTATTTTAAAGGTAATTTACATATTTATGTAGTTAGATCACATTTATTGATTGTCATGCAGTTGTGTATCCGTTGTTTTTTCTCATATCTTGGTCCGTGCCCTTGAAGAAGGTTACCTTATACGTTGTTCTCACTCAGCATACAACATACATACATATACACAGACATACATACATACATACATACATACATACATACATACATACATACATACATACCGTACATTACACACGCACACACATACACACTAGTGTGGTCCATGTGACAATGGTAAAAAATCATCTTTAGCAGAACTTTGCTCCACAAGTCTAAATCTGTTCTACCTCTTCTAAGTAAGATTTGTACCAAATTTGAAGCTGATTGGAGCACGTTTAGAGGTAGCTTAAATCCTTACAATTTCCTCATAATGATTGTTTATTGAAAGTTATTACATTGCTATCTAACACTCAGAAAAATCATTATTAGAACTGCTTACTTACATAATGTTGAACTGTTGGGTTGCACTGGTGTTTAGAAATACCAATACGTCATTATTAACTACTCCATTGCGTTCTGATTTCGTTGACTTCCTGCTCCTCTGATTCTGATGACGAGTTCCAAGCTCGTCATCAGAATCAGAGGAGCAAAAATCCCAGCCAAAGCGTGCAAAGTTCAATATCCATACAGATCCTAATGTCACTGCTGCTCTGAACCGAGTCAATGTACCAGATTGAAGTGTCACATATATTCTTGGTGCAGTTGCACAGGCTCTTGGTCATAATGTCAATACGATGAGTTTGTCAAGAAGTTCCATCCGATGATCACGTTGCAAGAACCGTGAAGAGGAGAGTGAAGTCATGAACAGGGCAGTCATTGGCAATGTGCCGCTGTTCCTGCACTGGGATGGTAAACTTCTGCCTGACATTACTGGCAAGAAAGAAACAGTCGACAGAATTGCACAGGTGACGGGGAAGAGATTTTGCTGGGAGTTCCAAAAATTGAGCACACTGGATGAGTGGGGTCTTCAGAATCGAGTGTTTGATACCACTGCCAGCAATACTGGTCTCAAGAACGCACTTTTATTGAGAATGCACCTGAGTAAGAATTAGTGTGAGTGGCTTGCCACCATCATGTCATGGAACTTGCACTTGCTGCTGTTTTCGTATCGCTTTTTGGACCGACTGGAGGACCATGCGTTGCTATGTTCAAGAGGTTTCAGCAAAGCTGGCCCAACATTGACAAGGCGATATTTGAAGTGACATATTCACTGCACACACTTCTGCTCTTCGAGAAGAAATGGTAAAATTCTTCAAGGCAGCGCTGGAAGGATCACATTAAAGAGAAGACTACGAGGAATTCTAGAAACTCAGCTTGATTTTCCTGGGTGGTGAAAATGGGTCAAGGGTCTCGTTTCGGGCGCCTGGAGCTTTCCATCACGCGCGTTGGATGGCAAAAGCCATCTATAGCCTTAAAATATTTCTTTTCCAACAGCAGTTCTCTCTAACTGCCAAAGAGAAGCGCAGTGTAAAAGAGATGGCACTGTATGTGAGTCTCGTCTATGTTCGATTCTGGCATGAGGCTCCTCTGCCTATTAGAGCGCCGCTTAATGACATACTACTTCTTGAGGAGCTCAATAAATATCCAAATGTAACAGTGGCAAAGGCGGCCTCGACTGCACTTAGCCGGCATCTTTGGTACTTTTCCGAAATTTTGGTTGGCCTGTCATTGTTTGACGACAGAATAGGAGCGGATGTGAAAACACTGATGGTGACAAACCTCCGCCTTCCACGATCCATCAGTTCCGTGAAACGCCTCGACCATCCACCAGAACCCCTCAGCTCTCTTGGCCTTGCATCTTGCTTCACAGAGAGAACTCCTGTCATCTTTGACGCTCCGCACTTTGATGGAAAAGATAAGGCCCAAGGCTTTCTGGCAAAGGATCCTAAGAAATGGCACTATGATACCTCGTACCAGGATGTCTGGACGGCAGCTTCGGTCATGACAGTTGTGAACGACTCTGCTGAGCATACCATTGCTTTGATGTAGGGGTACAATTCATCACTGACAAAGAATGAAGAACAGAAGCAGTTCCTTCTTCGGCTCGTGAAACGGCACAGGAAGATCTATCCATCTTCTTCCAAGGCCACGTTCTTGAAGATGACAGAGGATAGTCAAGGTCACTGAAGGTGCTATCAAAGAATAGCTGTATGTGCCCATAGAAACATTGGACATTTTGAAATCTTCATTTATTTTTATTTGCAACAATTACACGTTTTTATTCAACTCAAATTCAAGCTTACATTCTTCAACGCAGAACACTGATTTTATGCTAAAATGGTGAAAAAAACATCGACCTTAAGCTACCTCTAAATATTTATCGATCGCTCTAAAATTTGGTAGATGTGATACTGACTTGCCATAGAACAAAACTGGGGTTGTGGAGCCCAACTCTGAGAAGGTTTTTGTTTTTGGACCACACTAATACACACACATACAAACACATACACACACACACATACACACATATACATACAAACATACATATATATACACACAGTGTCACACACATACAACATACATACATATACTGCTTCTGGTTGCTTTCAGATGGAAGAGGACGTGGCCGCCTTCAAGGAGGAATGCGACAAGTTGTACACAGACCTCCACGAGCGGCAACAGCGCGAGATTGAGCATTTTGATTTACACAGTCTTTCAATGGGCCTCGACCTTGAAGGTACGAAGGAGGCGATCAACGACGACAAGGTAGATGGCAGCACCCTCAGTCTGTCGGCCAGTCCGAGCGCATTCAGTCTACGGCCGAGGTCGGCTCACCGGTAGCCAAGGATCATCGTTGGATCAAGGATCAAGGATCACCAAGGATCAAGGATCACCAAGGATCTGCGGTGCTTAGTCCCAGCTGCTCAACTTACGACTGCAATCTTTGGAAATTCACAGCAGGGAACTATATTATCTCTGGTACACGCGTTCGCGTCGATTTCTTTATTAACCCTTTAATGCCGAGATGGTAGTAAATGGTATGGGAAATTCTATGCCCTCCGGCATTAAAGGGTTGACGTGCTGACGTCGTGCGAGCAGGCGATTTGTCCGCTGTCTGTGGTGCTCATCTTCGAAAACAATGTAGGTAAAACGTTCCAACGTCGTTGCGGCGCGAAACTGCCGACGACGGTCTCGTTCGAAACAACGTTAGATGTAGCAAAGTCTATTTTTCTGTATCGAATTTAGTCCACTGCTTGAGCTGAGATGTGTTGCACTTAAATATGTAATGTGACTTGTTGCGTTGTTGTGTCACGTGTGTGCGTTTGTGATTAGTAAGTATGTTAGTTACCTGTGCCGTGAACACGCCCACCGATCGAGCGGGTTACTTTGTACGTTTTGTAGCTTTTATGGCGCTTTGGCAGTTGCACATATTTTGCATTTGGCATGACGATATACACTATGACGTTTGAACGTCACGTTCTGAATGTAACGTTAGTGCAGTATAAACGGTCGAGCTCATTAACCCTTTGAACCTGGCAGGCCGGTTTTCCGGCCCATTATCCATAGCGTTACGGGAGCTCCGGGTTCAAAGGGTTAATAGTTTATGTTTCGATGTTTGCTTGTGTACCATCGTACGCGGGTACGTTGTTTTAGATGGCATTGCCTCTTGCTGCTTTAACTGCAATCCAGTATTCCGTCGGGTTTCTTGTTGGTCTTGTGCCTAAACTGTTAGCGTCGGGGACACTTGGGAATAGGCTCGATAGATTGATGTTATCACGTGGGAATAAACTTTCGTGATGGTGCAGTAAGAAGTAAGGTCAAATTTTGACACAGGATTAAACTATTTGCTTGATGTTGATATATTTGTTGTGCTGCAGCTGCTACCATATATGAAAATTTCTGAATAAAATAATGTTTAGGCGCCGTCTTTTTAGGTCTGTCATCAGCCAAAATAAGTTAAATATAGGTGTACGAAATAAACTATACTGTGTAAATTAATTAATTATCTGAGAGCTTGCATATGTTCACATATTTTAGCCCCAAAAAATCATGTGACAAGGGTGAGCAGCAAAAAAACACATTTGCTCTTAGACAACCACTCAGGCCTTTCTATTCTCAAGTCATTGGGTATTGATGACGCTAGCCGTTACTCGTGGAATTTTTGCACATTTTGGCTAAAAAATTGTTCTTCAAGCATTAATTTGGGGTGTTGTTTTGAGCAAAGGCAGCAGTGCAGTCGTTTTGCGCTAAGATAAATCTTAGACTGCGACTGCCTTTGGTTGTCATCGGCAAGTATGTTGTTCTAGTGAACGACGTCTTTTCCACGTGGAAGATAATTGTCCGGCAATGACTGAACCAATCACTACAAAGTGAAGAGTTCAATTGCATTATGTTGCATGAATGTTGCATACATGTATGTTGCATGTATGTTGCATACATGTATGTTGCATGTATGTTGCATACATGTATGTTGCATGTATGTTGCATACATGTATGTTGCATGTATATTGCATGAATGTGGCATTCTGTTGTTACCGGGAATGAACGGTTGTCGAGGTTGTCTGGTCGGTGTTGTCTGGTGTACTGTAAACAACACAGCTTATTTTAAGTTTATTTTACCCTATGACTTCTGTTGAACTGGTGCTACAGTTTCGAGGACTATGATAAATGCAGCGTTTAATAAACAGACCGGTTGTCGTATCTTACCTCTCGGATGTGTGCTTTTTGCCGCTTTTGTCAGGAAATTTTACCTTCTGGTGGCAATAACTATTGGGTAATGTTTATTACAGATTAAAGTCTGAACTAGTCTGTCTATGTTTATAGAATGTGGTTTCCTCATATATACATGTATACGAGTGCACTGTATATATGGTTTTATACTAGCTGAAACTTATTGCTACATGTTGCAGGAACTTCTGAGGGGAGTATGGCACACCAGTGTCCACTCTGCATCTCATACGTGCCGTCTATGTAATGTAAATTGCTGTAATGCAATGGTGGAATAAGAGACTGTAAAGCAGTAGTCGTTACCCCAACGGCAAATTCATATGTTTATAAGGCAAATTGTTTATTATTAATGTTGATATTATCGTTAGGAAAAATATGGAGGTGGACAGAAATGCGAAGTTGAGTTGTGATTAGTTAGTTGCCAAGTGAACAGTTACCGAGAAATTTGAAATTTATTGAGAAATTGTGAGTTTCAAGTTGTTAATTGAATGAAGAATTTTGGTTAAGAATTTGAAGGTCGACATGGGAACAACGAAATATGGACTTCATGTCCTGCGTGTAGGATTTATGAAACCCAAATGAAAAAACAGCATCGTTTGGATATCATGCGTATGACTTTGCTGTTGGGGGAACCTTGACTATGTGCTGCCATTAGTCGTTATTCTGCTGTTTACATGTGGTATGTTTGTATTTACCAAGTGCTACCTTTTTTACGGTTTTGAGGATTCACCAGAGACAGAAGACTGACAGATAGACGGACAGAGAATGGTTTGGTAGGACAGGTTTTTGTTGGTACTCATGATATTCTTGTATGTTACACTGCTAAACTTTCTAATTCCCAACAAATGTTAAAGACCAAATTGAGTAACTTGCGTTCTAGTGTTTGCTGATTCCTGACCTTACTGTGATTCCATTTCACGTTGGTTTGTGATTCAAGTCAAGTCTTTACCTCCTCTTTTTTGTCGCAGATGTCAAAACAAGTATTTTTTAATGCAGAAGAGAGTACAGGAACTGCCAATTGAGCTGCGGCAGTACTATTGTGACTAATGAACATGTATTTGATCGTGGTAGTGGTGTGTAGACTAGACTCTGCTGTTGGACGGCACTGTTTATTTGTCTTTACACAATGGCTTATGTCAAGTAAAAGAAGAGTTTGATATTGGTAAGCTGAAAGCAAGTCTTGAATTGCCCTGACCTTCTTAGTTGCAGCAGAGTTTTTATTACACTGGAAACTGTTTATATCGCTGTTTTTGAGCGCCATATCAAAAACTGCCTTACAACGATGTTTATTTTTTTAATGTGCGAAACAATTTTCGGTTCAAGTCCTCGACTGTGTTACAGCAGAATTTCTTGTTGCAGCAAAGTAATTGTTATAGCAAACGTCTGGTGAAAGTAAAGAAAAGGACGACTTGTATTGTCATGCCCCTGGTAACAATGGAGTTTGATATTCCAAGTAAAAAAGCAGGACCTGTATTGTCATGCCTAGAACTCGTAGCAATGATGCTTGATGTCTGTTCTGTTCTCAGCCATCCTCGATCCGAGGGTCGGCCGCATCATGTACAATGTTCCTCCAACGCTTCCTGTCCTCCGTCAGTCTTAACATTTCTCTCAATGTCAATTCAGTCCATTCCTTTATGTTGCCCAACCAGTTTGTTCTTGGTCTTCCTCTTTTCCGGTCCCCTGGCATTGTGCCCTGCATGATGTCTTTCTCAATACATGTTCACTCGTTTGATATTACTAAGTATAAAGTTAGACTGGGATTGCCATGAACCTGGTAACGATGGAGTTTGATATTCCAAGTAAAAAAGCAAGACTTGTATAATTGTCATGTCCCTGGTGGTAACAATGGAGTTTGATATTACTAGGTATAAAAGCAAAAAACGGTGTTGCAATGTCCCTAGCAGCAGCAATCAAAGTTTGATATTACTAATTAAAAAGCAAGACCTATGTATGTTGACCTTACATCTTGTTTTCTACTCATTCTGTGTTGGCTTGATGCCAGGAAATGTAGAATGAGTAAACAAATGCCTTACATTCCAGAGGGAATTCAGAGCGGATGAGTGGCTAATTTTTTAACGACGGAAAACAATGGTTACCTGTAATTAGAATCAATTGTTACCTGTGTGCCGCCCACCAGCCACTCTACATACCTCGTGGTTTGTGAAATTGTTATTTGTCATTGTGGTTGTATGCATGACATTTCCTCTCGCGTATTATAATCGTCAATGTTAAATTTTGTGTATTTGTTTTTGTATATATGTTATAAATCTATATGGGGCATGCACTACAGAAAAATTTGTGAAATTGGCAACATACGTGTATAGAGAAATTTTCTAAATATTGTACACGTGTCATGCGTGACAATGTTCTACAGTTCTTTCACGCTATCGTCAGCTGAGCTGAGCTCCAAGAATTGGGAATTCTTGTGAGTGTCCACTTTGATACAGCTGTAGTTTTAATACCATACCAGTGTCCACAAAATCAGTTTCATCAGTGGCTTCATGGATTACCACAGTGCAATATGAAGTCGTTACTGCATGGTCTTAGGGGACATGCCTTTTTATACAGCACGTAAGCCAGGCTTTGTGTAAAAATGGCTAATGCTGAGAAAGTCCGTATTTGCGCTGCTGTTTTTGTATGGCATGTTGTCCAATAAAATGGTGTGTTAAGACGGTAATTTTGGGAGGGTATGATACCAGATGATGTTAAGCAGAATGGTAAGTTAAGTAAATTGTGTATGTGTTAGCCATGTCCACAGTGTGCTAGGTTGGAATACCAGAAGTTATTGTGATGGCATCTTCATACGAAGCAAGGAAAGGACCACGTGTCTGTAGGCTTTACGCCATGAACTATGGCTAGGCTCTCAGTAGGCAATTGCTGTCACAGAGCTAGTGTAGGAGAGAAATCTAAGAATGCACTTTGGCCTGTTCGGTTGGCATCATAATCCCTTCCTGTTGAGGGGAAAGTGCAATGAAGTGGAAGTGAGTGTTTACCAAACTTTACTGGTGATTTTTATGGCATGAAAATTTACTAAAATATGTTTGCAGAACAGGGCTGTTTTAACGGAATTTTTAGAACTGCACAACCCTTTTCTTTCCTTTCCCATCCTCCATGGTAAATTACTTCCAATCGGAGGACAATGGCCTTTTTTGCTAGTTTTAACTGTACAGAAGTGCTTCTACAACTGCACAAATCCATTTAGAACTGCACATTTTGTGTACAACTGCACGTTAAAAGAAGTCCTTTATCTGAATGATTATGTCTGATGGTGTTTAAAATTATTTTATTTTTTGCTGTGGAAGACAAAGTGGAAGTCGCTTAGAAATGTTTGATCAGAGTTGATTTGACACTTGACAAATAGCCATGTATGAAGCTGAACATTCTTGTTCAATTGTAACACAATGTATTGTATGATATCGCACCTCCTGAGCAAATGTGAGGGCATTGTCAAAGTTCAGTTGTGTTAGACCTAAGACAGCCTATGATGCGTCGAAAAGCACTTGAGCAACAGGTGGCATTACCATATTTGTCAAAAATATTCATTCATTTAAAGAATTTATATAGTGCCCCTTCAAGATGTGCACTCAGAAGCACTCCCAGTCCAACCACAGCGATACAAAAAGGCTTGAGGAGCCTATGAGTCAACCCTTAGCTAGGTAATGGGCGTATCTCCAACGGGAAGGTATTCCAGACCTACGACAGTTGTACCACATGCTGATTGACAGGTGGCATTAAAAACAGGAATTCATTCATTCATTCATTTTGAGAATTTCATATAGCACCTCTTCAAGAAATCTACTCGGAGGCGCTCCCAGTCCAGCCACAGCTAAAAAATAGGATTTGAGCAACTTATAAAAAGCAGGTGAATTTAGCTTAGGCATAAGTCGCAAGGTTAGTGGGAGGCTATTCCAGATAGCGAGACCCACAATAAAAAAGGTAGCGTGCTCTGTGGTGTGCTTCTATAGAAACACTTTCCCAGTGTTGTGTCGGAAATGCAACACGACTTTGCCGTCTCAACCACGAGAAATTTTATATATATACCGTCCAACTTGCATTGTATTCGTGTCGCAACCCCGAAAGTGTTTGAGTCTCAGACTCGGTCGGCATAGATGGCGTGGTATCGTGCGGCTGGCATTTGCATCAAGTATTGTTAATAACAGGACATCTATCTGATTTCTGCGCTGGTCAGCAAAATGGTAATGTGCGTGTTTGTCTGTAGTGACACTGTTCAGTGTGCAGTGAATTGATTGGGTGGGCTGGGTGAGATCCTTAACCACTGCTACCCAATTGTTTGCATGTGCAGTTGTTATAGCGCCCCTTCAAGCTCCCACTACTCAGAGTCGCTCCCGAATGCAGAGAGGACACTGCATCGGAGTTTCATGTCGAAGTGCTTAGCAATTGTGAGTGAAGGACTTGCCCAAGGTCCTTACGCGGCTAGGTGGATTCGAACCTCGAACCTTCCGGCTCCAAGGCAATAACGCCACCACTACACCACCGCGCCCCACTCAATTGATTGGGTGCCATGCCCTTTCAGGCCCCTTGCGCAGACCGTGTTTACCCAAAACTGAAGAGAAGGCATTTACCACAGGTCTACTCTGTTGATGGTCTTTGCTACTGACTAGTGCTGTGCTGTGCAATAATTTCTGCTTGCTGGCTAAATGCATTGCATGTGACATAGTTTGTCACAGGAATCTGCACCAATTTGTTGATATTTAATATGCATAATGATATGAGCTTAGAGAATCACACGTCCCTACATGTATTTATATATATATATATATATATATATATGAATGGTGTATGTGTATGAAGACTTGTATAGAATCAGACTTCTCAGAAGTGTTGCTATCTTCGGCAATCGCAAGGCTTTTGATTGGAACTCAATTTTTTTAATTCTTCTGTGGGATACTACGTTGCTATATGCAAGTTGTCATGTTAGCACAGCATTTAAAACTAATGCATTGGAATTTTTGTAATCTGAGCAAAAAATGCAACAAGGGAAAAGATTCTGCCTCTAGAAACTTCACATGCATGCACGGACGCACTGTACACAGATACACACATTTATACAAACTGATAAAAAAAGTGGGTTGTAATGCACAGTGCACATTTGTTGAATTATGTGTTTATATTCTTGTGCTTAGATAAAAATATTGCACTGTCAGTTTCTAGCATATGTAATAAAATAAGTATATATATTATATATATATTTGCAGTTTCTCAAACTTGAACATTCAAACTGATATGTAAATGATTTTTTCATGAACAGTAGAGCCCCAGTTCAATTCTGCTGTTCAGTATGTCCCCTAACATCAGAATGACTGTCTCTGAGATCTAATACCATTTTGTTAAGAATTAAGACGTTTGTTACGCTCAAATTTTCAATCAAATTCTGGAACTATAAAAAAAAATTCTAAAGTTAAATTTGTCTCCTGTGTTGGATGTAAACCCCGTGTTTTCGTCGTCTTTGCAATTATATTTTGTATATTTCTGTTTCACGTTTTTGGCTAGAAGTTGACTAACAGAATAATTAATGATTCGTGTATTTGAAAATAGTGATTTTTGCATTTCTTATGTGAACTTTAAACGAATCAAATCAAAGAAGAATTTTCAGTCTGGTTCTTTGAATTCACTCTGTTATGTTACGACTTCACGCAGTAATTATTATTTTTTAATTAATTATTATTATTTTTACTCGAGGTAGTTCTGATTCTCAGGAAGCAAAAATTTGTCCGGAGACATTTAGTTGTTGTCATCTGGAATGGTTATGCTTCATCCAATTCTGACAAGTCAAAAAGTACTGTGGCATGCAACAGCGTTGAATCGCTGAATAATAATTAAAAGCTGTAGGAATGGATGGCTAGTTTCTCTCGGGTCTCCGGAAATCCGAGTAGGCTTATTATTATTTTCATTAAATTTGTAATGCTCACACGCAAATGTGAATCTGAGGTGTGTGTATAATCCACTTAGGAAACAACTGGTAATTAATTATCTTACCTACTGATTTATTTTTATCTCTCTCTAAATTGGAAAGTAATCAATGACAAGCTGGTGTCATATTTTATGTGGTCAAACGTATTTGTTTTAAATAATGCATCTCTTTCCTGCGAGCCCGATAGAATTTATTTCTTTCGATAGGAATTGTATATTGCTGAATTTGTGTGAAACGTTGGCACAGCGTTTAACTTCAATTAATTATTACCAGATAAATGGAACAACAAAGTCTGACATTCAAACGTGCATTGAAGTGCATCATATCTTTAGTATCAGCAAGCAATCAACAAGTGCATATACATATGGATATGTTAAAAGAACATGCATTATTTACATCATTGCCTAAAGCAACCGTAGAACTCCTCAAGTGGAATGCGGGCAAGGCACTCGTTGCACGCTCTTAGGCTGTTGAATCCGCAACAAGCCAGTCGCAGGGTCTTGGATACAGAACTGGTGCATCGCAGATTCGCATTTAATTTCAAGCTTATGCTTTCACCAAATAACACCGCTCCGTGAAAGAGGCGACTTGCCCAGACCTGCGTTACACCAAATCGTTGCACACCGATTCTGCTCGAGAAGCTTAAACCCACAATCTTTGGGTACCGTGTTTAGGACTGAGTACCCACACCAGGGCTGCCACCTATTAACAGTCCAGTAACAACCAACGAGCAATACAACCCAGTCAGTCATGCCAGTGCTCGGTCTAGCCCAAACTTGCACAAATCTGTAAAACACAGTATATTTTGTGGTCCTTCATTAAGTACCAGTTGACTAAAGTTTTGGACGCATGTGTAGGTTGAAGAAGGATGTCGTGAAAGAGAAAGGGGAAAGGACAAAAAAAGGTAAGGCCTAAAAAAATAAATGTTGTGTTTCCGGTAACAGAGCTAAAAAAATTGGGTAGGTAGGTCGGAAAATATTTTTATTTTGGTAAAATATTTTTATGCAGTGACTATCCGAAAAAGTATACCCCACTAGTCTTTTTTGCACGCTGAAACAAAGTACGTGTTCTAAGCAAGCATAAACTGCCTATTTCCCGACTGTCTGCACCTAAAACTGCTCTAGAAACAGTTCTATTAATTTCATTTTGTTGACGTCTCCTATGTTATGTCAATACAAATGTTAAAAAAATATTTTTTTAAATTTAAATTTTTTTGATTTTTTTTTTTTTTTTTGAAATTTTTTTTAAATAAAAATTTTTTACAAAAATATTTGAGTCGCGGCCGTAAAAATGGGTCGGTCGGGTTACCGGAAACACAACAATTTTTTTTCTACGCCTAATGAGGCATTAAAGAGACTGCCTCACTCAGTTCACTGAAGACTAGGGTCAAACAAACTCAAACAGTTCTTCTCTGACTTCACAAAACGAGAAAAACAATTAAATATGCAGTGGACACTGGACATCCAAAAGGAGAAAAACAATTAAATATGCAGTGGACACTGGATATCCAAAAGGAGAAAAACAATTAAATATGCAGTGGACACTGGACATCCAAAAGGAGAAAAACAATTAAATATGCAGTGGACACTGGATATCCAAAAGGAGAAAAACAATTAAATATGCAGTGGACACTGGACATCCAACAGGAGAAAAACAATTAAATATGCAATGGACACTGGATATCCAAAAGAAGAAAAACAATTAAATATGCAGTGGACACTGGACATCCAAAAGGAGAAAAACAATTAAATATGCAATGGACACAGGATATCCAAAAGGAGAAAAACAATTAAATATGCAGTGGACACTGGACTTCCGTGGACTTTCAATGATTATGCAAATGATAATGATGATTCATTCATTCGTTCATTCATTCAGAGCATTTATATAGCGCCTCTTCAAGAAACTACTCAGAGGCGCTCCCAGCCCAACCACGAACAAAGAAAAAGACTTGAGGGACTTGTAGAACGCAGCCGGATGGACCACAAGTAGTGAGCGAAGCGAGACCGGGAGGTCATTCCAGACAGTAGGCCCCATGACCGAGAAAGCACGGCGCTGCTTAATAGCCAAGCGAGCCCGCGGGACCAGAAGCTCACCTTTAGACGAAGAGCGAAGTACACGACGCGCTGCAACGTCAGAGACTGGACAGCACAGATCACGCAAGTATGATGGAGCACAGCCAAGGACACAGCGAGAGACCACAGCAGCAATGCGGTATGAGATCCGCTGGGACACAGGCAGCCAGTGCAGCACATCACGCATATAGGCAGAGACAGGCGCAAATTTAGGAAGCCGCCCAATAAGGCGAGCAGCTGAGCGCAAGACGCGATCAAGTCGCCCCAGGACCCCAAGGGGAAGACCAACAACTAAGGAACAACAGTTGTCAATTCGACTTGTAACAAAGGCGTGGACAAGGACGACGACCGCATCGGGAGAGAGAGAACGGGAGACCACCCGGAGCTGACGAAGCTGGTAATAGGCACTCCTCGCAACCAAGTTCACATGCTGGGACAGAGTAAGTTCAGAATCGAGGGTGAGACCCAGATCACGAACTGTGAGGGAAAAGGTGATATGAGGAAAGAGCAGAGCAAGTTGGGAAAGGTCAATACCCTGGAGTTGTCTACGGCCACCCAACCAAATAAATTGCGTTTTGGAGGGGTTTAAGAGTAGCCGATTGGAGGCCATCCAAAGAGAGAGGACATCCATATTCCTACACATCTGGTTGACAGCGGCCACCGCATCAACCGAGTAGGTATGGATATAACTGCGCTATAGAAGTCTGACAAAAGTCGAAGCAGTAGAGTCTCCGTGCAATGATTCCGACGGAAACCCGACTGCTGCGACGGAATCAAATCATTTGCATCCAAATAGGTAATTAGCTGATTGGCAATAATGTGTTCTAGTAATTTAGATAAAAAGGTAACATTTGCAATAGGGCGATAGTTAGCAGGATCGCTTTGATCGAGACCATCGCGCTTCAGAAGGGGGAGGATAACAGAACGTTTCTGCGAGGCGGGTAGGCACGTCTCACGAATCGAACTGTTGCATAGCAGAGTAAGGAAGGGAAGTAGATCCTCGATTAGTTCCTGAACGAGAAATGTCGGTGCAGGATCCAGCTCACACGTCTTGGCGGCAGAGGAGAGGATGAGTCGACGCAGCTCCTCGCTCGAAATCTCCTGGAGTGCAGAAAGCCGATGCTCGGTGGTAGAGAACGTAGGCGGTGGCGATTCGTCGGTGGAACTCCGAATGGAAGAAATCTTGGCGAAGAATCGTTGCAAGAACACTTCCGCAGAGAACGACGGAGGAGACTCCGACTGACGACCACCCCTCGAACAACCAAGTAGGCCGTCAAAAGTGGTCCAGAGTCTCTTCGGCTCCTTAGACTGGCGAGTGATGATGGTCTCCCAGTATTCACGTTCTCTGGTACGGTACGACGTGTGCATTTCTCTTACGAACCGGACCCACGAGGCCCGATCAGCAGGAGAACGTGTTCTCATCCAGATTCTCTCGAGTCTTCTTGCCTGCCGTCGGAGCTTCCGGCATTCTGCGTCAAACCACGAAGACGGGCGGTAGCGCGACTGGACGTTGCGTACAGGTAGAAAGGCGTCTAGGAGACCAGACAATGCTGTCTCGTAAGAGCTGAACAAGATATATCTCAGTAAACGTACAATTGTACATGTCAATGATCACAGTCATGTTCATGAATCACCCTAAAGCACAGCTTTTAAGCATTCTGGCTAATCACAGCTTTTGCATAATTCAGATACTTTATCATCTTCTGAAGATAGTTTACAATTGCACGTTTACAAGAAAAAAATTCGGCACTTTGCACAACAGCAGTTTTGTCAGAATAGTAGGAAAATATTCAAAATCGACCAGTAACACAAACGCAAGGTGCATGCCAATTTAACACAATACAGAAAATAGTTGATCCAAAAACAACGTACGACGAGCCGAAGTAAATAAATATTTCAACAATGCCAATTAAAACAACAATTGATATCACTAATGCACACCAATTTAAAACAATAACAAAATGTAAAAGCAGATAATTATCTTCACATTAGATGTAAGTAAATAAATAAAGTAAATAAATATTTCAACAATGCCAATTAAAACAACAATCGATATCACTAATACACACCAGTTTAAAACGCTAAAACAATAAAAAAAATGTAAAAGCAGATAATTATCTCCACGACATTAGATGTTTCACGCTTAAAAGCTGACTCCTCCACGCTCGAGATTAAAACCTAATCGGCTTTGGTTGTGGATGATGGAGGCAACACTCGCATACGACTCGATGATTATACAACACTCGCTGATGCGAAACTTCTCCGCGATGTGTGCCTGGCGATGCGCGACGCTGATTGCACGGATCAGCGACTCGGCGAAGTCGTCCGCGCTGTACGTAGTCGTGTCAGACTCGTCCTTCTTGTAGATGAGCAGATGATGGGTGAGGGTGATGTAGGGCATCGTGCGAGTCCAGGGGTTCCATCGTTGGTGAAAAGGGGGTCGGTCGGTCTGTCCAAAGTGGATGCGCACGCCCCCATGGTCGCGAGAACTACGACAAAAGGAACACCAGGGAGCTTTTTTAGTGTGCAGTTTTGCACAAAAAGTGACGTTCTAAATGGATTTTTGCAGCTTTAAAAGTATCTGTGCTGTTAAAAAAACGTTCACAGTCATCGAAGTGGGAATAATTTACTCTAATCCTTTGGTAACCAGACTACTATGTCCTTCAGATTACTCTTCTGTACAACCCTTCTGACTAGACACAGCGCTTGTAAATAAGCTGGTGCCCTGCGCTTAGCTTTCTAATGGAGCTCTAGAAATTTGGAGATTTCGGTTACCATGGAGAATGGAAAGGGAGAGAAGAGGTTGTGCAGTTATAAAAATTCCTTAGAAGAAGCCCTGATGAGTATGCACTTTTTAAGTATTTATGAGATTAACAGTTTATTTATTAGTAGCATAATAGTTTCATAATAATAATAATTAATACATTTGCCCTCCGTAGAAGACATTCATTAACTTAAACTTTTCCTTCACAGTAGATACACGTACAGTCGTACACTTCCCATTTCTTCACATTTCTTGGTTCCTGTCAGCATAACAAATTTACCAGTATCTTCTCCATTCTTGTACACTTCTTTCTTCTCCTCCGTCATTGGTGTGACGATGAGGCCTTTGTGAAATTTCTCCAAACTTCTCTGTTCCTGATTGTTTCACCGATCTCAGCTAAGCTGTGCCTTTCTCCTTCAGATCTTCCTTTATGTTATACATCCAAGTCTTCCTCTGTCTCCCTCGGCTTCTTTCTCCCTCCACATGCCCATGCAGTGCAGCGTTTTGATAGCCTTTGTTCTGCCATTCTTCTCACATGACCGAGTCTTCTCTTCCTGATTTTTTCTATTATTGTTTTCCTGTACAATGCTGACTGACAAGAAACTATATAAAAATTGTGAAAAACATAATTAAAATAAAACTAACGCCATGAGAGATTTTGATGGGTAGACGAGATCCCCGATCTGCAGATTATTGATCTCGCTAAGCGCAATACGTCTCGTGTCTGTCATTGCGAGTTTGATGAAGTCGTATTTGACGATGAGAAGCGAATAAGCGGTCAACAGGATGAGCTTTTCCCTTTCGTAATCCCAGTGATCAATTCTAAGCAACATCATGTAATGTAATCTAATTTAACGCAAACAATGTCATTACAATCAAATAGTAATTCCAGTGATGACAGCATTTAATGCACAAGGCATCAACTGGTGACACACCAAATCAAAATGCCAATCGGGTCTCTTATAGTCAAGAACACAATGACATTAAAGACTGAAACCAGAAAGTGATTATAAGCTCCCAATTCTTACAGCAGGCTTTCAGCTTTATATTAAAACCATGCATGATTTCACAGAAGTGAAAGCCGTCAACCATAACCAGTTAGCAACTACCAGTGAACTGTAGGCCCTATCCAATGACTCCTTTACTCCTTACATGTCATGTTAAATGGCCCTATTAGCGGGATTGTCCATCCCTTCTGGGTCTCCCCTTCTTAACCAAATTATGTTAAAGTATTGCTCACTGCTATAATTGTATCATGCTTGTTTGTTGTTTTGGTCCAGGAAAGAATAAATAAATTAAATAAATAAAAAATATAAATAAAATAAATGTCGTATTGCACCAAAATCCAATACAACTAAATCCAGTGCATTTCCAGGTGGGACTCATCCCATCAACGGCATAGAGACAGTTTATAGTTTCAAACTTTAAAAAATGCATTGCCTTGAATCAGAGCCTTCTACCCCAATACATAGCAGGCACAACTTGACCCCACTGAAAAACCGTGGATCTTAAATGAGCCTAAACTCACATTGGGATAGGGAAAGGCCAACCCAGAGAAACGGGAAAGGAGGGGGTTGGGCCTAATTGTTTAGGGGGAGGGATAGAAACAACCGCCTTGAATCTTTTTTTAAATGTGATTGATTCCAGATTGAATCACTGATAACATGAACACATTGAACAGACACTAAACACACTTGAAGACTCACTCGGTCAAAAGCCAGGCATCGTGAAATTCGCCATCAGAGTCAGCGTCGATCAGAAACTGACGACAATCTTCAATGGCTTTCTCTAGCACGCCAGTCTACGCACGTCACAATGACAACAACGACAACAATGAAAAACATGAATGCTATTCAATGGCTTTCTCTAACACGCCAGTCTACGCGTCACAATGACAACAACAACAACGACAACAATGAAAAACATGATTGCTATTCAATGGCTTTCTCTAACACGCCAGTCTACGCATCACAATGACAACAACAACAACGACAACAATGAAAAACATGAATGCTATTCAATGGCTCTCTCTAACACGCCAGTCTACGCACGTCACAATGACAACAACGACAACAATGAAAAACATGATTGCTATTCAATGGCTTTCTCCAACACGCCAGTCTACGCGTCACAATGACAAAAACAACAACGACAACAATGAAAAACA
This sequence comes from Lumbricus rubellus, assembly GCA_945859605.1. Classification (NCBI taxonomy): domain Eukaryota; kingdom Metazoa; phylum Annelida; class Clitellata; order Crassiclitellata; family Lumbricidae; genus Lumbricus; species Lumbricus rubellus. The sequence continues at coordinate 7,356,738 of OX243823.1, read as the reverse complement.
TGAATGCTATTCAATGGCTTTCTCTAACACGCCAGTCTACGCATCACAATGACAACAACAACAACGACAACAATGAAAAACATGAATGCTGATAAATTTTACTAAAAAAACCAAACAGAAATGTCAGTGATGGTGATAGGACTAAGATGATGCTAGAACATTGTAATGATAGCATGGCAGCCTTTTGGTGAACTGAATGTCGACTCTAGCAATTTGACTCTGTATGCATGCATGGATAGCCTATATTATTAAGTTTTATTTATTTGCACACTTTGGAAATCTTAATGACACTAACAATTATTATAATAAAAACACCAACAATTCGGTGCAAAAATAAACTTGAAGTTGCTGAGTGATTTTTGCTGCAGTTTCGGACATAAAAATATTTAAAGAAAAAGTTAAGTAAGAACTATTAAAGAACTATGCTAAATAGCCTATGAATAAGCTTAATATCAGTAACAATAGACCTAACCCTGTACGCAAACATATTCTTCGAGGCGTATTCTGTCGTCACGATGTTTGGGCTGAGCGACGCTCTGCTCGACACGCTGATCCTGCTCCTGCGGCTGACCATGGACGCGCTGAACGGTCGGTCGCGCCTGATTTCACCGCTGGACACGCTCGACGCCCTTCGAGGCTTCGGATCATCGTCGTTCTCAACACCATCGCTAAGATCTGACGACTCAAAAGTTGGATTGTCGTTCGCCGATTCCTCGTCGATCTTTGACCGCAGCTTCCCCACGCACAGCGCCACCTCAGCTGGCTCTTCGTCTTCGTCACGCTTCACTGGGGCGATTTCAGGTTCGGCGGCCATCTTGGTAAACGTCGTCATGACGGGATGCGTTCTGGGAAACTGCGAGGCAGCGAGGCTCATGTAGCGGAACGATTCCGCAAAATATTTTCAAAGCCTACAATGTACTACATTAGGCCTATAGATCAATAGGTTTATAGCCTACTCTAGGATGTAGGCTTGCAAATGTTTAAAATAAGCATGATTATGATTTGGCTAACACGGCCACAGTAGGCTAAGCCGTAGGCCTACGTAAAAATAATATCAATGGATCGAGTGCATGTGTTATTCCATGGACGGTCACTCAAAGAGTCAAAGTAGACTAGCTTATAATGAGCCTACTGAACAAGTAGGCTAAAATAACATTGCTAGGCCCATACATAGGCTCCTAAGTTTAATTGTGAAATGTACTGGGGCCACTTATATTGATACCATTGCATGACTGTTATTATTTATGAGCTTAATTACGTGCAGCGTTCACGATAGCAGCAACATTATTAGGCTAAATAGCTTCATTTAGACAGAGGCTAATCTACCTAGGACCTGGCCAATGTAGAATTTTCAAACTTATAGCCTTTAATTGGCCTCAAAATTAAAATCGCAGCCGGGAATTAGGCTAACATCTATATTCACAGGCGCTTGATAAAATAAATAAGTTTGGCGTGCTGGTATTGTAAGATATGGTAAAATTGGTTCCAGGGCAAGATTCACAGTGGTCAGACAGACTGCTAAAGCTTAGTGGTCTCGAGACTGTTTTCAGCTTTGAGTGAAAGACCTCTGGAGAAGCATGAGGTATTTCTGTGAGTTTTGCAGGATTTAGAGCTGGTTTAGTGCATTTGATTCTGACATCCCGAAGGTTGATGCTGAGGATGATTAATATCTCGCTCTGGTTGCAACGAACGACATAGATATCATAGCGCTATATGAATTGTAGATTTAAATTCCGGAATTATTATCGGCAAGCATGGCCATCCATCCCAAAATGCTTCGCTGCTGTCATGTTTGTAAGACGACGATGTTGAGAAAGGACGAGTAGGGAGGACAGCAGCGGAAACAATCAATTCTTACGCAATTTAAAAGTCACACAATCTAATCACATTCTCGGTACTTTATATTCGCCGGATTAAAATGATTCCACTGGACGGCAAAAATCTCGCCCTCATTACGGGGACGGCTTCCGCGATCTTGGCAGGAATTTACATAATATGGGGACCGTCTGAAAGGCGAAAACAGAACAGAAGCCATCGGGGTAAGACATCTGCTTTGCTTTAGTCTCATATTTATCGCACGTCGGTTATTTATTTCCTCGGTGAAAATGTGATGGTAATGAATGTTGAAAGGGATTCTATTGAGCTGTTGATTAGGTGATCGGTTGGGTAAGCATGGCGTGTGAAAGTCGTATGGCCCTTGCTGTCTGTGTTTTTGGAAGGTGCCCTTAGAAACAGGTCTTAGGCCAATTGTATTCGTGCAGCTAGGCGAATATATTTATGGGGAGCTAATATGTTTTGGTGCGAATAATGATATATGACGTCTTGCATCATTGTGAGTTTTATTTCGTTATTTAAGTTTCTTGTGGTCTAGTGTTCAAAACCACTTTAATAAATGAAGTACACCATTTCACTTGAACAATGTCCCAGTAATTTTTTACATACTTGTTTGGTTATTGTTACTTAGAAGAACCCTACCCGTATTCTTATTCTGTGCATTGATTCGTTCCGAAAATTTCTATAGGACCCTTCAAGAAGACTGCTCAGAGGTGCTCCTAGCCAGCCATGGCTAAGAAGAAAGCTCATTAGCAACTGGTAGAAGGCAGGCAAATTATTCAGAGGTAGTAAGCACGGCACAAGCCGGAACATTCCAAGTGGAGGGCTGACAACTGAGAATATCCCCTCACAGAATTCTGAGTGGTCTCACTGGATGATAATGCCAAACATAACATGAATTTACAAAATCTTAAGATGTGGATCTTCTATTCTTTAATTCTTCTGTGACTGAGTACCGGATAAGATCCCTTACCCTACGGCTCAGATTGATATTGTCAATGAACCCTGCAAGCCGCTAACGCAAAGCACAATTGGTGGAAATATGTGGACACTGTATATTAAAAATTCAAGTACTTATTGGAAATTCAGGACTTTGCTAAAATAGTTATATAGTATTTATTACAGTAGACCTGCTGTTGGTCTTTTATTCACATTTTTCTGTTTCATACTGTTACAAACTATATTTTCTTTTCATGCGTTACTATTACTCACCTATGCTTACGTGTAATTCTCTCAATTTATTCAACTCTGGAACAAAATCTGACTTTACTATAAATATCCATCTATCTAGGGCTTCTACCTAGCATGATCTACCCATCAGGGGCACCTATTGTTTCAGCTATTATCTTAATAATTTTTTGTACAATGTATATTAATGTATAATTTGGGGTAGGGAGGCAGTAAATTTGATTTAATCTGCTTTGCTTACATTCATGACTGTATTTATTTCTGTACTTTGCAGTGATGTGCCCTGGTCTTGTAAATCTTGGAAATACCTGCTTCCTAAATGCCGTCTTACAAGCAGTGGCTCCCTGTGCGTCAGTCTGTCAGTGGCTGGAACTACTAACGCTGACGAAACGATCGTGCATGCAATACCTGGCAACAACGCTCAACCATGTCATTAAAGGTATAGTCGGACCGTGTTGATACTGATATGTGATGACGCACAGTTTATGAGTGCGTGCACGAAACATTTTTCAGCGTCATTAAGGCATAACTCAAGTTATTCTGACACTAGTTAATATTAATAATACATGGTTTATTAGGATGGGCATATTGTAATATTATATACTTAAGAATGTTTTGGATCTTTTGAAATATTACACCAGCTAGTTGATTAAAGAAGCAGACAAATGGGCTGAGACAAACTGATGGACAGTAAGACCTGTAGGCAGGGACAGAAAGATTAAATGCAAAGGCATTTGTACAGCTCGTGTTGCTCATACACATCTTGATGTGTACACTGCACATGTTTATGAATATTTATAAGACAGTTATTTATAAGACAGTTATTTAGCTGATTTATCAAAGCACATGAAATTTAGTAATTAAATTGTAAATGATGTGTCTTTGGAAAAAAGTAATTGAATGTAGTTTCATCTGCACTTCTAAGATTTGTTTTGTTTACTCTGAAAAGCATCATTACTTACCGTACATGTATATTTTTTAATCTTTGTTGTTTTGTTGCCTTCTTTACGAACAGTTCTAAACAACGACAGCGTGGAGTTTACGGAGGAGTACTGTCCGTCGGATGTTATTCGAACGCTTCAGATGCGCGGATGGGTCATTTCGTCAGAGGAACAGGTAACCAATCATATCTTGCAGTCCAGGGGGATAAGATCCTCCTCTTCCATTGTCTGTTTTAGAGAACCCGATGTGCTGTATTTGCTTTATTTGAGTCAAAGTGCTGCTTGAACTCAATAGAAGATATGATCAATGTCCAGAAATGATAAGTAAACAAATAACCATATACACACTTTTACACAGTTCAATGGTTTCAGGTTAACCAGCATCAATTCATAAACTAAAACATTAGCTCATGAGGAGAAGAAGTGCCATACTTTCTAAGCTGCTTTAATATCAAGTCTTCCTCACATACAGAAAAACTAGATGGTCACACAACAGCTAGGATGTTGTCCTTCATTGAACTGTCTCAGTTACTGACTACAGTTACTATGTATGTGTAATTGTGTATCATAGGTGAACTCATCTTTTTAGCCTGTGTTTCGGTGTACAGAGAATTTTCTTAATAATAGTCCCATGAGTGGCATGATTAGTAATCTTTGATTTTTGGTGCTATATGCATCTTTTAAATTTAAGTTGATCTGTGTCCTTTGCTCAGGTTGTTGTGGATGTTTTCTGAGGTCTGAGGAACAGCTAAATGAATGAATTTCTAGTTAATGTGCTGATAGAAAAATAAATGATGCTTTCAATTACATTTCTGTAATTTGTACCTGATTATCGTGAATTCTCTTACATCACTTTCATGCTTGCGTTAAGCACATTGTCCTCATTCCTTGTAGGATGCGCATGAAATGTTTCACGTTCTGACTGAGACGCTGAACGAGGAGACGTCCCAATGTCCCAGCGTCCTTCCGCTGTTTGATGTCAAAAGTCTGGAAGTAAGTTTATATTGATTGTGAGAGAGGTAAAAGTATGCAGACTTTAAGGAATACTTACATGTACAAGTGTTAATCCTGTCTAAATCAACTGGTCTATGCTGAGGCATCTAACGTTTAGTAAAATCAGACATGTCAGTTTGATAACATAAATACTGTTTGTTCTCATTTGAAACAAGTGTCAAGTTAACAGTTGTTATCTTCTCGTGTTATGAAATAGTAAATCGTATGGTGCCAGTTTATGATGTACAGGGCATTCTGGAATTGATGTGTTGGTATTGTTGCTAGTTATGATGAGTTTGTTATAGATCGTTTTGTTGAAATTAAAACGTAGGCCTGTGCTAACTTAAATAAGTCAAGACTTCTCTACCACGTTTCTGTATTGGTCTCTTGCACTGATAGTATGACAGTTGCTCTGATAGTATGCATTGTAAGAGCAGCTATATAAATATATAGATACAGTGCAATACGAACTTGTACTGTTTAGGAGTCGAGTGTGCTGTCTGATAAGGAGGCGGTGAATCGTACTCAGACTGATCTCCCGCTTCTCGCAAAGACGTCTGCTGATCACCCGTTTCACGGTCTGCTTGCTAGTCAGCTCTGCTGCAAAAGATGTAGTCACAAGGTGAGGTGAAGCTAGAGATTTGCTTTGTAAACTTATATTATCGAATCATATTATATATTACATTTATAACCAAATTGGGACTGGTAGAAACATAAGATGAAGCATTCACAAGTCATGGTTACCAATTGGTGATAATCATGTGAATTCAGAGCATGAGCTCAAGCTTTTATTTACTTAGGTAGATTTGATCGTGTCAATAGCTTAAATCACAATGCAGTGACACACTATTGAGCTGTATAGTGTCACGCAAAGTCAACAAATCTAAATAAGCGTTCCAAAACTAGCGTTACTGTCTAAATTATTTTTCTCTTACTATTGTTCTCTGTAGTGTTCTGTCAAGTATGACACCTTTGACAGTTTGTCGCTGGGATTGCCATCACAGTATGCAGTAAGTGTTTTTCAATCAACACTAAAGTTCTCTTTTAATTATTTGGGAAATAAGCCATATTTAACAGTCAATTTTATACACCTGTTCAGAAATGATGATGATTCTATTTTTGATTGAGTTCATCCAAAATTATGATAAATTTGACCTTGTGTGAAGTTGAACATAATGATATTGATAGTAGGATTATTTACCTTTGTTTATTTTTTGCCGCATCAGTGTGCATTTCTGAAGAGAGGCATGTCATGGCTGTGTTGCAGCGCCAACAAAATTGTCATTGTTATTATATTATTCTGCAAGCTCATTGTAATGAGTGCATTATCAAGTGCCATATGTATTGTATATTGTGACACTGGATAGCTTGTGTTAAAAGCTTGATAAGTTCCCGACTCTTCATTGTCTGAGAGTGACTTGTTTATAGACCAGATTGGTTTTGATGACCGTAGCATCTAACTAATAGGTATGATGATTTAGTATGTTTATTTGTTCAATATCTAGAGTCTTGATTATACTGATTATCTTTGACCTGTTTTTTGAGTAATTTACTTGATAGCTGATTGGTTGCTTGATGTTATTTGTTCGCTAGGGCCGACTAACACTGGACAGCCTACTGAAGCACTTTGTCATGCTGGAGTCGGTGGATGGTGTCGCTTGCGAGAAGTGCTGTCAGAACGAGATAACGACACCGTCTCTGTCATCGTTTGTTAAGAAGCTTACCATTGGAAAGGTTGGCTGAGCTGTTTGTAATAGCAATAATAATGATTTAGTTAAGACAATTATTTATTTGGTGCAGTAACACGGCCATGCTTTCACAACTTGGGCGCTTTGCAGAACAACTAGCAAAGGGGCGGAATTGGTTTAAATGGAACAAATGTGATTTTGGCATAAATTTTACGTAGTTTGCTGAGTGAGCCGATTGAATTGTGGGAGAAGGAAAGGTTCATATAGATCAACTGCTTTTCTATTTTCATTCAAAATTTGTAATGTAGCAAAACATTTATATTGCTCCCACTGAGCACCTACCAGAAATACTGAGCACCTTCTATAAAGCCTAAATTATGCTGTGGCTATATAACGGGAGTGTTTGATACACATGGTCTCTTCAAGGCTGTGTTAATGACTGTTCGGCTTCTTTATAAGCATGACAAGCTAACCGGCTTGAGAATAGTGCTTGATTTACAGGAATAGGTTCTTACAGTTTACGCAAAGAAGCAAATCCTTGAGGCTGAATGGCTATTATAGTCTGTGTTTGACTGTAGTAATTTTCTGATCTCTCGGAGTAATTAATTATTTTGCGTGTGACTTTTGTCTGTTTTTTAATTGTATTCATTTCCTGTCCTTTGGGAGTATTTAATATTTTGTGTTACTTTTGTCTGCTTTTGATTGTATTCATTTCCTCATCTTAGAGGGAGTACTTCATCGTTTTGTGTGGCTTTTGGTTGCAGTTGCCTCGTTGCCTGTGCTTGCATATCCAGCGGACGGTTTGGCTGAACAACGGCTTACCCATCAAACGCTTTGACACGGTCAGCTTTCCAGAACTGCTGAACATGGGTCCGTACATCTATCAGAAGGAAAGTCCCGTCCTCAGACCGAAGACCCTCGAGCTCGATGGTAACGCTCGATTGGTCGGAGGCAAGAAAAGACTGACGGAAGAAACGAAACCGTGAGCAGTCTATTGTTGTGAAATCTGTGGCTTTATTGACTGAGATTGTATTTTTGTTTATTGGGAGAAAATTTGTGTCAAAATTCAGCAATTAACAATGGATAGAGATTTAACCATTATGGAAATAGAGGATATTCTCTGTAATAATTTCTATTGTGTCCTTATGGATTGGACTAGTGATTATTTTAAGTTACAATATTAATTTAGCACTTTTTTTTCAGCTTCTCACAATTTTTCAGAGAGAATCACATAGTAGAAGTCTGATGCTAGAACTTTCGTTAATGATTTTTTGCGTTGGGTTGATCAATACCTGGCGTTTCACTCTGAATAGAATATTAGGGCTGCGCACAAAACCAGCAGACAAGAAGACATTGTTCAGATCTACCATTGAAGCAGTTGTGTTTATTAGTCATATACTAATTGCTAGAACTTCACTCTTTGTACTGCCACTTGGGGTTAATCTAGTTTATTAACCACTTATTTTATGATTTTTCCAATGCTAACCTAAAATCTAAACTGCCATTGGTTTGACTGTTGTTAGATGTTGAACAGACGTTGTTTACGTTTCAGGTTGCTTCATAAATCTCCCACCATGACAAGTCCCACCATGAGCGTTCCCTACTCTGGACCCGTTAACATGCTGAAGGCGCTTAACTATCATTCGCGCCTCGCCCAGAACGGGCTGTACGGCGTACGACCCGCCACAAACGACAGCAACAGCCGGCAGGTTCAGCGCCTCGCCCAGGCCTACTCTGCGGAGGCCCTGACGTGCAGCGAACAGCAGGCAGGGGCATACAAGCTGACCGCGGTCATCGTACACCTTGGTGACATTTCATCCGGACATTTCATTACCTATCGTCGGGCGCCGTCCGTAAACGGTCAACGTTTTCCCGACCAGTGGCTGTACACGTCAGACGTTATTGTTAAGAAAGTTCCTCTGTCCGAAGTGCTGTCGGCGGACGCCTACATGCTTTTCTACGAGAAGATATAAACTGTTTTTACGGCATAATAATATGAAGACAGCTATGACATCTGGCTAAACAATTGTAAAAATCTGTTAGTATTGAATGTCTTAAGTATAAAAAACTTGTCTCCGGAAACTCTGCTATGCTAGACAGTTGTGTTTTTCAGGGACGTGCCGAGGATATTGTCACTGTTGTTATAATTATTTAACTTGTCCGGGTTGTACGACATCGCAATCGTGACTCGCCAAAGTCATTTCCACTGTAAATAGCCTGAATATCTCTGTCTTCTGTGTGTGTGTGTATGTGTGTGCGTGCAATTCTTCAGATTTATTTGTAAGTGTATGCTTTTGTATTATTAGTCAGTGTAAAATATAATAGCTCTTTGTTTTGTGTAGACGTTACTATTCTTTGAAGTGTGTACAGATGAGCAGCATAGATGAACTTTCTTAACTGCGCTTCAGTTTTTAAGTGGAGTTTACTCGGTAAGGGGGGCTGTCCGTATGCTACGTATGCAGGGAAGGGATCACCGGATTTAGGGGATTTGCGTACGGTGGGAGGGGATAGTCTAGACAAAATGTATGTGCGCAAAATATATTTCTAATTATGACATCCAGTTTAGCCTGTGTATAAATCTATTTTTATTACAAATAAATTCTGTTTAGATATAAACTGTAAACCGTAACAGTTAAAAAATTTAGCTAGCAACTATGATGTTTAACAAAAATAATTAGTAGCCTATGGTAAAAAATATGTTTTACAGATGACTTTAGCTAATAAATTTTTGTGATGGTGGGGACGGGGTTAAGGAGCTTATTTGTACGTAATTGTAGGGTGGGTTATTAAAAATGTATGAGTTGAAACAGGGGAGTGGGTAAAAAATATGTTGGGTACGTAAGATACGGATGTGCCCTAAGGCGTGCACATCAAAATGGGTAATGGCAAGTATTTAAGACTTGGCTGCCAACATCTTAAATGTCGCGGCATTTGTGTGTGTGTGTTTACCAGAGTTTGTTTTTAAAGACTTCGAATTCAGCACCACTGCCATGCAACTATATGTGCTACGAAATTAACTATTTGAAAATAAAATAGAAAAACATTGATTCATTTTGATATTTATTTAGCAAGATTCTTCTTTGTAAAACAAGCTTCTAACTGAACACTATCGCGTGGATATCAGATGGCGTTCAACTTTTTTCGGCCAACTATTTCTGGTATTTGTGAAAAGTAAGATTTACTGCCTCGATTTATTTTCAGCTACGCATAAAACAGCGTGTGCAGTGTTGGGATTAGCTGAAAAAGCTGATTCATTCGTCTGAATACCACCGGTACACTGGGATTAAAGTGGGGAACAGCGTTCCTACTGCTCTCAAAATTCTCTGCTTGTTTTCCCACTGTTATACTCTCACCATACTCACTACGCAAGAAACCCTTGAAAAACGCCTTCCAATAAATTCTACATCGGTGTTCCCACTGCTCACACATTCGGCGTTCCCACTGCTCACACATTCGGCGTTCCCACTGCTCATCCAAACCACTAACCACTGCTGGTAGTATGGCCAGGATTTTGTAGGCAAATCTAAGATCAGATTATTTTTGCTATCGAACCCTTCACGAACAGTACTGCACCTGAGTTTCTGTTTGTATGCGCACTTGTAATAGCGCCCCTTCAAGATATCTCCTCAGAAGTGCTCCTGACTACAGCGCGGACACTGAATCAGAGTTTCACGCCGAAGCACTGAGCAATTGTGTGTGAAGGACTTTTGTATATAACTAATAAGTTTCAGGTAGTATACATGGGCGCCCACATATATTTTTGTAGGATGGGCAAAACGCACTGGTCACGATGAAATTTTAAGCAGTAGCTCAAAAATGCAATGCAGGAAATTGAGAGCATGGTTATTTTTAATTTTAAAAAAGGTTTCTAAATGTAATTTCTCAGTTTCACTTTGTGCATCGTTAGTGCCTTAGAAGATATTTGTGAAAATGCCATTAGTATTTTTTTAAAATAAGTACCAATTTTCCAGGAGGGGTAAGTGCCCCTCACGACCCTATGTGCAGGCGCCCATGATAGTGTATCAGTGTGCTGGTGAATCCACACTTGACAGGATTCACCGTGAATCCTGTGTGAGTGTATGCAGACCGCTTTGAACTGTGAAATGAACATTGAACAACGATGGTGGCAATGCTTCTACACAATGTGCATGACATCCTCTTTGTTTTCAGTATTGGCTTATAAATACGTCTCATGTTTGAAACATTTCATACAGCCTGTGAAGTATTGTGTTTGCTTTGTAAAACGGCCTTTGTTGTTCATCCCTACACTGTCTGTTCTCTGTAATAAAGCTGTGTATGTGATCGTTTAGTGGTTAGAACTTACAATGCTAGAGTGTCGATTTAGAGGTTGTGTTAAAATCCCAGCCCGGCCACTTAGCTATAACGTGCACACGCTGACACTGTACGTTGGAGCACATGCCGACAATGGACGTTGGAGCACATGCCGACAATGGACGTTGGAGCACATGCCGACAATGGACGTTGGGGCACATGCCGACAATGGACGTTGGGGCACATGCCGACAATGGACGTTGGGGCACAGTAAGGAAGAGCTTGTCATTCCCAAATGAAGTCGTTGGCGCTTCATACCTACGAATGCCTTTTCATGACCAGCTTAAGGGGACTGCTCTTCTGTTATACAAATTTTGTGTTACACGTACAGAGAATGAAGTTTTGCAGAGATTAAATTATGTACATTTGTCCAGCTTGCAGTTTACTCTGTTACACGTCTTTCCTCTTCGTCCTTTTCCCAGGAAAGGCAGCACCTTCTCTTCCATAAACTCGAACAATTTTAATTCCTTCTCGCATTCTTTCCCCAAAATGCTTCACCCTACAGTATACAGTACTATACACAGGTCATCTTGAATCACCTGCACCAATTTTTCTATTGGCTCCTATGCCATTGGAAAGTCGCCACTCAAGATTTCAACTCTGGACATAAATGGTAGTTGCCAGTCAATATATCACGGAGATCGTCATCATTGACCAAGCCAAAGTATACGTACACCAGCATCCATGAAGACACTGAATTGCACAACTTTTCTTACCAAAGAAAAGAAAATTACATTACATTCAGATTTATTTATGCAATAAATCCGATTGCAGTGTATCTATAAATTTATATAGCACCTCTCGCAGTGCACACTACTCAGAGTTTTGACCGATTGTGATGTAGAATGTAATAAAGAAAGCAAAACAATCAAATTGTTCACCGGTGGAAGATCTTTTGTTTTTAACTCCACAGGTCAAACCAGAACTCATTTAGAAATCAAAACACTGCCACAAGTAACATTAATTGTCATTTACATCTATATTATTGTCTAATAATAGCGTATACTATAATTAGTATTTAGTAACATCAACCATTAGCACACCAAGATAAACCCGGTTCATTCTGCGTACAGTGCGTTAGCAGCCAAAAGTGACCTACTAAATGTCCATTATTTTTGTCTAGTCAATTTAACAATCACGTTCAATTTTTGCTAAAAGCCATAGTGCAGTATTTTTGCTTACCTTTTTGGAAAACATATCTATAAATTACTAAACTGCTTTAATGTACACATCATTAAGCCATGTAGAGTTTTGTAGACTTGTACATCGTGCAGCATTTATACACAGCAAAATTTCATGTCATAGTATCTGATCCTGCAGGATACTTTTTGCTAGAAACAATGAAAGATCGTGTGGTTTTGATCAGACACTAAAACCAATTCCAGTACTGCTAACTCATCTTACCCAATTCATGAGGTTAAGATGCAAAAGTTATTTAACCAATAATATTACCAATCCACATCATAACCCTTATTTTATCTATCTTACTTCGGAGGATAACCATATTCTCGAACGAGTTTACTTGTATGCATATTATCTACACGTACAACATATTTCCAACATGTAAAAAATTCTCAGTCATTGTCTGAAGGCCTGAATACAAAGTGAGTGAGATAAGAAAAAACTGTGTCCCTTTAAGACGACCGTAAGAACCGAGTCCGCTGCCACAGCATGCCATCCAAGCACTCGGCAACCGACGTCGGTCCACATCGGACAAACACGTGCAGTGCACTGCTTTTGGTGTCTGCCGTCATTAATATACGTCGCCAGAAGAGGTCAGCACAGTCTTTGGTGATCTCCGTGAACTACAGTTCCTGATGATGAGAAAATAAAACGTCATTCAAAAATCTAAACAGTTTGTGTTTAGGATGAGTTAAAGCAACATTGAAACAACACAATATGTCAATATTCACACATTATTTTAATTAGTATTCTTAAATAATAAATTGTGAAAATAGAACACCATATTTTGATCTGTACCTAAACTGAAATTTTCTAAATGAATAGGTGAAAAGGGACTGGTGCATGTAAGAAGAGGTGCCAGTAAAACTGCTGTGGACAAGGCTTGAACCGTATGCAACATGCTGAGCAGTGAGCACTCTAATCAATCGGCCACAAGCAATTCAAACTAACTTATCTTCAAAATATCAATAGACGAGTTATTCAATTATCTTACCAACTACTCAAGTAGCGCAAAACGTAATATTATATATTGTAAAAATAGATTCGGTTCAGGCACGTACTCTGGCTTTCAGATGCACATACGTTCCGTGCAGAACGCTAGTTCCGCACCATCCTCATGTGATTATCGATGATCTGGAAAATCTCTTGAGGCGATGGTATCCGACCGGTCTCCAGCTTCGACCACACTGGAACATCTAAAGCAGGATTTGAAAACCGTCATTTAGAACAATCCTACACGTTCGAACTCACAAGATCATACTTATACTATGCAGCTGTTAACAGTTACAGAGACATGAGCTGGTAAAAGTGTAGCCGATTGAAATGTGGTCTGAATTATAAGTGACCATCCACAGAAGGATGTAGTCCAGATCTGGTAGAAGACCAGCACAGAGCTATTATCAATAGCACCTCAAGTAGAGACATGAGAAAACACCAAAACACTCAAGAATGCTGAAAATTACACCACCAAAGATGCAGTTCGACTCACCGTTGAACGACACCTCGAAAGCACCGGTAGAAATGAGGGTGTTTTCGACGGCATTGCAGATGAAGAATAGAATTATGCAAGCATAAATCTGTAAGAAAAATTATAAACATGCTTACAGTTTTAAACGATACAGAAACCGAAGAATATCTTCCGTATTAATATGAACCAGCAAGCATATAGCTACTCTCTCTTCAAATGCAACATTAAAATGTTCCATTGCATGAAATCGTAACAAAAGCAGTATTTTCATTAGCAACATCCAATACTGATCTGTCATTAAACTGTAAGCTTACATCTAAATTTTTTTAAAACCGAAATAATAATAGCTTTACAACAACATTTAAGTCAAAACAGAAATACCATCAGGTCACTTATAATTCAAACCATATTTCAAATTTAATTTTACAGTTCTGAAGCATATTATTAATTATTTAAATATGCACATGCAGTGCAAACATTTCAGCATGCATTACAATTGAGTCATACTGTAAATCCATACAAAGGTTGGACTGCAGTTTCACTTCAAAACAAACATCTGCTGATGCCTCATGCGATATCCACATTTGGAATAGATATGATTACAGGATCGTAAGAGAAGGCATCCCTTCATGCCACCTCTTATTAATCCTAAATTGTTTACAAATCTAGTTTTGTTAACCGATGTATCTATATAGTTTTATTCATATATACTGAGGCCAACAAGCCTTTACAAATTTCAAGAGCAGTTGGAACGCCAGTCCCACCAACTTCAGTGCTAAAAGTGTAAAAAAAGAAGTGCCAAGACGCCCTTTACCTTTCAAAAAAAGTGCCAGGACGCCCCTTACATTTTCAGGTGTGCGGGCCAAATAAGTGGCAAGACGGCATAGAGATTTGAAAATAAGTGCCAGGACGCCGTCCATGACGTCCTGCCACACTTTAAGCCCTGATCCACTTCAAAAACCCTGAATACGGACTGGATTCTTTATATGGGTCATGCTGAGAGGTACTTGAAAAACTGCTATATAAATGTTCCGTAATATTATACACACACAGAGTACATCGCTTATGTTTAGCCTTTAAATCACCTTGTTCTCCATGGCCCAGGTGTAGATACCCGGTGCCTCGATGCGGAGCCAGGTGAATGGATTCTGGCCACTGACGATCAGAATGATGATGATGAACTTGAGGAGACTGATTGCCTGAGCCAGCGATGCATTCAGCTGAGTCGGAGGGTAGTTGTCGCCTTGGATAACGATGTCGGGGTATTTTTGTTGGATGGCATATGCAAACTGTTCGAAAACTTTCCTGTAGCCTCAGGAATTACTGCAACAGTTACAACCCATTCGATTAAGCTCGTATACAGGTAACAAAAAGAGCAGAAAAAACAAATTTAGTAAATGTTGTCTTTTGTTATGTGTTGCTTCCTGTAAGTCTGAGCGGCAATTCTTGTGACAAAAACTTATTTGAGACAATTCAAGCAGCTGTTTAAAAACCATTCATATCCACTATCAGTTTTTTTAAATCGTAGAATATTCAGCAAATTCTTTGTTAATACAACAACAACAATAATAATACTAACAAATACAAAACATCTAGATACCAATTTCCTTCATTAAGAACTGGTTTATGCAAACATGTCATTATGTTTGTTACTCAACAGCTACCTATTCACTGAGTTTGAAATGCTTTATTTTCACCCAGTCTAAAGCACGTCAATAAACTGCCAGTTTTAGGCGCTTACGAAATTTGAATTTTACCTTTACAATTTTTAAAATGTGATAACTGCAGGCAGGTGATCAGCTGAAGACAAAATAATTCAAATCAAGTCCAGCTTCTGCGAGATAACAGTAAGTGAATAACTTGGCAATCCATCAATAACTGGATGTGCGTCAAGTTAGGGCACAGATTGAGATTCGCATTCCAGCCCCATATTCGATTCGGGGGTGACCTCCCCAGCCTAGCGCACAACTCAACTACAACCGAAATTAGAAATTCGTAGCGTAACTTCACATTATTCACGCAATAACAATCCCAAAACGCCTAACAGGGCTTATTAACCAACACAAGGGCTACCTAATCCTATAGTCGACATAACGCTTAAAAGATTAACGTCTCATTTGTAGCCCTTCAAAGTACCCCTGAAACAGGCCATACATTTAAATCTGCAAACAGTCTAAGTTCGCCCATTTAAATGACATACTCAGCCCCTTTACATCCCTTAGTGATTAAAAGGGCTTATCAACCAAGACAAGGACTATCTCATCCTGTAGTCGCCATAACGCTTAAATGATTAACGTCTCATTTGTAGCCCTTCAAAGTACCCCTAAAACAGGCCATACATTTAAATCTAGCAAACAGTCTAAGTTCGCCCATTTAAATGACATACTCAGCCCTTCTACATCCCTTAGTGATTAACAGGACTTATTAACCAACACCAGGGCTACCTAATCCTATAGACGCCATAACGCTTAAATGATTAACGTCACTTTTGTAGCTTTTCAAAGTACCCCTGAAACAGGACTTATATTTCAATGTGTAAAACAAGCTAAGTTCGCCCATTTAAATGACATGCTCAGCCCCTTTACATCCCTTAGTGCTTAACAGGGCTTATCAACCAAGTCAAGGACTACCTAATCCTATAGTCGACATAACGCTTAAATGATTAACGTCTCATTTGTAGCCCTTAAAAGTACCCCTGAAACAGGACTTATATTTCAATGTATCGAACAAGCTAAGTTCGGCTATTTAACTCAGCCCCTTTACATCTCTTAGTGCTTAACAGGGCTTATTAACAAACACTAGGGCTACCAAATCCTGTAGTCGCCATAACCCTTAAATGATTAAGGTCTCTTTAGTAGCCCTTCAAACTTCCAGTAAAACAGGCCTTATATTTCAGTGTATCAAAAAGCCAAGTTCGCCTATTTAAATTATATACTCAGCCCATTTACATCTCTTAGTGCTTAACAGGGCTTATTAACAAACACTAGGGCTACCAAATCCTGTAGTCGCCATAACGCTTAAATGATTAACGTATCTTTTGTAGCCATTCAAACTTCCAGTAAAACAGGCCTTATATTTCAATGTATCGAACAAGCTTAGTTCGGCTATTTAAATGATATACTCAGCCCCTTTACATCTCTTAGTGCTTAACAGGGCTTATTAACCAACACCAGGGCTACCTAATCCTATAAACGCCAAAACGCTTAAATGATTAACTTCTCTTTCGTAGCCCTTCAACGTACCCCTGAAACAGGACTTATATTTCAATGTATAATACTGTATACGTTCGCCGATTTAAATGACATGCTCAGCCCCTTTACATCCCTTAGTAATTAACAGGGCTTATTAAAAAACACTAGGGCTACCAAATCCTCTTGTCGCCATAACGCTTAAATGATTAACGTATCTTTTGTAGCCCTTCAAACTTCAAGGAAAACAGGCCGTATATTTCAGTGTATCAAAAAGCTAAGTTCGCCTATTTAAATGATATACTCAGCCCCTTTACATCTCTTAGTGCTTAACAGGGCTTATCAACAAACACTAGGGCTACCAAATCCTGTAGTCGCCATAACGCTTAAATGATTAACGTCTCTTTTGTAGCCCTTCAAACTTCAAGTAAAAGAGGCCTTTTATTTCAGTGTATCAAAAAGCTAAGTTCGCCTATTTAAATGATATACTCAGCCCCTTTACATCTCTTAGTGCTTAACAGGGCTTATTAACAAACACTAGGGCTACCAAATCCTGTAGTCGCCATAACGCTTAAATGATTAAGGTCTCTTTTGTAGCCCTTCAAACTTCCAGCAAAACAGGCCTTATATTTCAGTGTATCATAAAGCCAAGTTCGCCTATTTAAATGATATACTCAGCCCCTTTACATCTCTTAGTGCTTAACAGGGCTTATTAACCAACACCAGGGCTACCTAATCCTATAAACGCCAAAACGCTTAAATGATTAACTTCTCTTTCGTAGCCCTTCAACGTACCCCTGAAACAGGACTTATATTTCAATGTATCGAACAAGCTAAGTTCGGCTATTTAAATGATATACGAGTTCAGCCCCTTTACATCTCTTAGTGCTAAGCTAAGTCCGCAACAGGGCTTATTAACAAACACTAGGGCTACCAAATCCTGTAGTCGCCATAACGCTTAAATGATTAACGTCTCTTTTGTAGCCCTTCAAACTTCCAGTAAAACAGGCCTTATATTTCAGTGTATCATAAAGCCAAGTTCGCCTATTTAAATGATATACTCAGCCCCTTTACATCTCTTAGTGCTTAACAGGGCTTATTAACAAACACTAGGGCTACCAAATCCTGTAGTCGCCATAACGCTTAAATGATTAACGTCTCTTTTGTAGCATTTCAAACTTCCAGTAAAACAGGCCTTATATTTCAGTGTATCATAAAGCCAAGTTCGCCTATTTAAATGATATACTCAGCCCCTTTACATCTCTTAGTGCTTAACAGGGCTTATTAACAAACACTAGGGCTACCAAATCCTGTAGTCGCCATAACGCTTAAATGATTAACGTATCTTTTGTAGCCTTTCAAACTTCCAGTAAAACAGGCCTTATATTTCAATGTATCGAACAAGCTTAGTTCGGCTATTTAAATGATATACTCAGCCCCTTTACATCTCTTAGTGCTTAACAGGGCTTATTAACAAACACTAGGGCTACCAAATCCTGTAGTCGCCATAACGCTTAAATGATTAACGTCTCTTTTGTAGCCCTTCGAACTTCAAGTAAAACAGGCCTTATATTT
Source organism: Lumbricus rubellus (assembly GCA_945859605.1). Lineage (NCBI taxonomy): Eukaryota > Metazoa > Annelida > Clitellata > Crassiclitellata > Lumbricidae > Lumbricus > Lumbricus rubellus. The sequence goes on along the minus strand of OX243823.1, from coordinate 7,338,350 downwards.
CAGTGTATCAAAAAGCTAAGTTCGCCTATTTAAATGATATACTCAGCCCCTTTACATCTCTTAGTGCTTAACAGGGCTTATTAACAAACACTAGGGCTACCAAATCCTGTAGTCGCGATTACGCTTAAATGATTAAGGTCTCTTTTGTAGCCCTTCAAACTTCAAGTAAAACACGCCTTTTATTTCAGTGTATCATATACATTAGCTCGGGCTAGCACGTGTGGGACACGGTGGCGCAAGCTGCTGCGGAGCGACCTTGGGCAAGTTGCTTACCCATCATTGTCTGTGGGGTAGGCAACGGGAAACCACCCCACTCATCTCATCCCCAGGGGCCTAAAAGTCAATGAACCTGCCTTAGGGCAGAGAACCATCATCATCATTACTAGATATACATGTATAATTTTTTGCTATGTTACGGCACTATTCTAGGATTTGTACATGAAGAGGGGATTTTGTCCGGGGGGATTGTGTCCTACGAAAAATGGAGGGGGGGATAATGTCCGGGGGGGATAATGTCCGGGGGATAATGTCCGGGGAGTAATGTCTGGGGGGATAATGTATAGGGGGATAATGTCCGTTCCCCGCTCTGATTAAGTATTTAAAGTGGTTTTACAGTTCTAAGAGTTCCCGGTAAGTTGTTCCAGATTCGTGGCCCTATATATTTAATGGAGAATTTTCGTATATTAGTTCTTGGATAAACACTGACATATTCCTAATCACTTCTAGTGAGATGAGTATGTTTGAATGTTGGCAAGTAGTATAGTTAGCGGGTAACAGATTGTTATTAGATTTATACATAAATTCCAAGGTTTGAGCTGTTTAGATTTCGGTTATATTTAAGAGATTAAGTTCCAAAAATAGCGGCTTTTTATGGGCATTGTACGCAGACGTAAGTAGTGATAACTCTTATGGCCTTCTTCTGGAGTGTTATAAGACTGATGAAGTGTCTTACTACCCTTTTGAATTTGTCCTATCGTAAATGCGGTGATAGTGCAATAGGGTTTTGTCCAGAAATTTTCGAGCAGTAGTTGTTTTATTCAAATTGAATTACGAAAAAATATTTTAAAAAACAGATGATGTTTATGTTTAATTAGCCTACTTTAATAGCGGTAAATAAGGCATTTCTCTTTCAGCCTTATATATAGTTATTTGCAGTTATCAATGTCAGATGATGATCATCAAACGTCCCTAAGGATTAATAGACCAGTGATAACGGGAAACGGACATTATCCCCCCGGACATTATCCCCCCGGACATTATCCCCCCGAACAAAAGCCCCCCGGACATTATCCCCCCCGGGGTAGGACATTATCCCCCCCGGTCTATGATAAGATTACCTAAAAATGATTCAAAAAATATAAGAATAGGCCTATGTTAAGCATCCATATACATTAGACATTAGGCCTACAGTTGAATATGTATGTATGTATATATATATATGCATGTATGCATGCATGCATGCATGTATGCATGCATGTATGTATGTATGCATGCATGCATGTATGCATGCATGTATGCATGTATGCATGCATGCATGCATGTATGCATGTATGCATGCATGCATGTATGCATGCATGTATGTATGCATGCATGCATGTATGCATGTATGCATGCATGTATGTATGCATGCATGTATGCATGCATGCATGTATGCATGCATGTATGTATGCATGCATGTATGTATGTATGTATGTATGTTTGTGTGTGTGCGTGCATGCATGCGTGCATGCATGCATGTATGTATCGGTGACGACATTAACAAGTTCACGCAGCGGACAAAACCATAACGATCAATCTTTATCAATTAAATGAAGAAACAGACCAACTGCACAGAGGGGGGGGGATAATGTCCTAGTCAAAATCGGGGGGGATAATGTCCGGGGGGCTTTTGTCCGGGGGAGAGATAATGTCCGGGGGGATAATGTCCGGGGGGGATAATGTCCTACAATCACTAGTGATAAAACGTCCTAGAACCTTATCATCATCATCAATAACCCTGGGCAAAAATCCCATAGGAGTCCGACGCCACTCTCTGTCTGAGTCTGTCTCGCGCCATGTTGGCCAGCTTCAACCGGTCCGGTCAGCAGGTCTGCTCCATACCATTGACATCTTGAAGCAACTACACCACCTTGTGTGATTGAAGAGAATCGTGGAAAAGAGGCATGAAGGACAATGTGGGTCAATGCCCGTATGTGTCCCACGCTCTCCCCCTCCGACTCTCTCCACAGCTAGGTCTGCCCTAACCGGCCTGTGCATGTCTGCTCCACATCATGACATCTATAGAAGCATGTGGGTCGCTATGTCACTTGTGTCGTGGTTTGTGCGGATTTCAATCGTCTTGGTCCTTTACTGCCAGCGTATGGCCACCCATCTGGCAGACCCTCCTTTTGTCCGGGCTTAGGACCGGTGTAAAGGTTTCAAATTACCCCTCCTAAACATTACCCCCCGGTAACTTGAAACCGGTTTCAGATTACCCCTAGGGTCAGATGATGATGATCAAACGTCCCTAAGGATTAATAGACCAGGGATAAAATGTCTAGTGATAAAACGTCAGATTACACCCTAGGGGTAATCTGAAACCGGTTTCATTCTACCCCCGGTTTCAGGTTACCGTCTCTAAATTCCGAATGAATTCCTAATATCCAGCTTCCATTTTTCAAACGTTGTTCTCGCCAATCCAGCTTCTTGTTCACCTACAGAGGACTTGCATCCAGCTTTCATTTCACCTGCAGAGAACCTTCATCCAGCTTCAATTTCTCAAGCGTCGTTTTGGCCAAAGGTGAAATAGAAGCTGAATGAAGGCTCTCTAGAGGTTAAATGGAGGCTCTCTAGAGGTTAAATAGAAGCTAGTTGAAGGTTCTCTGTAGGTGAAATAGAAGCTGGATTGACGAAAACAACGCTTGAGAAATGGAAGCGGGATGAAGGTTCTCTAGAGGTGAAATGGAAGCTAGATGAAGGTTCTCTGGAGGTTAAATAGAAGCTGGATGAATGTATTATATGGAGGTAACCTGAAACCGTAGGGGGTAGGATGAAACCGGTTTGAGATTACCCTCGGGGGTATCTTGAAACCGGTCTCATCCTACCTCCCCAGTAATCTGAAACCGGTTTCAAGTTATCGGGGGGGGGGGTAATGTTTAGAAGGGGGTAATTTTAAACCTTTACACCGGCGCAGGAATGTAGGACATTTTCCCTCCGGACATTCCCCCCGGACATATTCCCCCCGGACATTTACCCCCCACCCCGGACGTTTCCCCCCGACCTAGGACATTTCCCCCCATCATAAAGGTCCCTATGTTAATGAATGACTGCACTAACCCTACCACTAACCCTAACCGACCCTCACGATGCCTAACCTGAACCTAACCGACCCTCACGATGCCTAACCTGAACCTAACCAACCCTCACGATGGCTAACCTATGTTAATGAATGAATGCACTAACACTATCACTAACCCTAACCGACCCTCACGATGCCTAACCTGACCCTAACCGACCCTAACGATGCCTAACCTATATGTACAGAGGGGGAAAATTGTCCGGAGGGAATATGCCCGGGAGAATATGGTGGGAGAGGGTAAATGTCCAGCTACCGAATATGCCTATTTCCATGTCAATTTGTCAATAAAAGGCACATTTTTACGGGTAGTTTGAAAAGCTACAAAAGAGAGGTTAATCATTTTAGCGTTATGGCGACTACAGGATTTGGTAGCCCTAGTGTTTGTTAATAAGCCCTGTTAAGCACTAAGAGATGTAAAGGGGCTGAATATATCATTTAAATAGGCGAACTTGGCTTTTTGATACACTAAAATATAAGGCCTGTTTTACTGGAAGTTTGAAGGGCTACAAAAGAGACCTTAATCATTTAAGCGTTATGGCGACTACAGGATTTGGTAGCCCTAGTGTTTGTTAATAAGCCCTGTTAAGCACTAAGAGATGTAAAGGGGCTGAGTATATCATTTAAATAGGCGAACTTAGCTTGTTCGATACATTGAAATATAAGTCCTGTTTCAGGGGTACTTTGAAGGGCTACAAAAGAGAAGTTAATCATTTAAGCGTTATGGCGACTACAGGATTTGGTAGCCCTAGTGTTTGTTAATAAGCCCTGTTAAGCACTAAGAGATGTAAAGGGGCTGAGTATATCATTTAAATAGCCGAACTTAGCTTGTTCGATACATTGAAATATAAGTCCTGTTTCAGGGGTACTTTGAAGGGCTACAAAAGAGAAGTTAATCATTTAAGCGTTATGGCGACTACAGGATTTGGTTGCCCTAGTGTTTGTTAATAAGCCCTGTTAGGCACTGAGAGATGTAAAGGGGCTGAGTATATCATTTAAATAGGCGAACTTAGCTTTTTGATACACTGAAATATAAGGCCTGTTTTACTTGAAGCTTGAAAGGCTACAAAAGAGACGTTAATCATTTAAGCGTTATGGCGACAAGAGGATTTGGTAGCCCTAGTGTTTTTTAATAAGCCCTGTTAATTACTAAGGGATGTAAAGGGGCTGAGCATGTCATTTAAATCGGCGAACGTATACAGTATTATACATTGAAATATAAGTCCTGTTTCAGGGGTACTTTGAAGGGCTACAAAAGAGAAGTTAATCATTTAAGCGTTATGGCGTTTATAGGATTAGGTAGCGCTGGTGTTGGTTAATAAGCCCTGTTAAGCACTAAGAGATGTAAAGGGGCTGAGTATATCAATTAAATAGGCGAACTTAGCTTTTTGATACACTGAAATATAAGGCCTGTTTTACTGGAAGTTTGAAAGGCTACAAAAGATACGTTAATCATTTAAGCGTTATGGCGACTACAGGGTTTGGTAGCCCTAGTGTTTGTTAATAAGCCCTGTTAAGCACTAAGAGATGTAAAGGGGCTGAGTATATCATTTAAATAGGCGAACTTGGCTTTATGATACACTGAAATATAAGGCCTGTTTTGCTGGAAGTTTGAAGGGCTACAAAAGAGACCTTAATCATTTAAGCGTTATGGCGACTACAGGATTTGGTAGCCCTAGTGTTTGTTAATAAGCCCTGTTAAGCACTAAGAGATGTAAAGGGGCTGAGTATATCATTTAAATAGGCGAACTTAGCTTTTTGATACACTGAAATAAAAGGCCTCTTTTACTTGAAGTTTGAAGGGCTACAAAAGAGACGTTAATCATTTAAGCGTTATGGCGACTACAGGATTTGGTAGCCCTAGTGTTTGTTGATAAGCCCTGTTAAGCACTAAGAGATGTAAAGGGGCTGAGTATATCATTTAAATAGGCGAACTTAGCTTTTTGATACACTGAAATATACGGCCTGTTTTCCTTGAAGTTTGAAGGGCTACAAAAGATACGTTAATCATTTAAGCGTTATGGCGACAAGAGGATTTGGTAGCCCTAGTGTTTTTTAATAAGCCCTGTTAATTACTAAGGGATGTAAAGGGGCTGAGCATGTCATTTAAATCGGCGAACGTATACAGTATTATACATTGAAATATAAGTCCTGTTTCAGGGGTACGTTGAAGGGCTACGAAAGAGAAGTTAATCATTTAAGCGTTTTGGCGTTTATAGGATTAGGTAGCCCTGGTGTTGGTTAATAAGCCCTGTTAAGCACTAAGAGATGTAAAGGGGCTGAGTATATCATTTAAATAGCCGAACTAAGCTTGTTCGATACATTGAAATATAAGGCCTGTTTTACTGGAAGTTTGAATGGCTACAAAAGATACGTTAATCATTTAAGCGTTATGGCGACTACAGGATTTGGTAGCCCTAGTGTTTGTTAATAAGCCCTGTTAAGCACTAAGAGATGTAAATGGGCTGAGTATATAATTTAAATAGGCGAACTTGGCTTTTTGATACACTGAAATATAAGGCCTGTTTTACTGGAAGTTTGAAGGGCTACTAAAGAGACCTTAATCATTTAAGGGTTATGGCGACTACAGGATTTGGTAGCCCTAGTGTTTGTTAATAAGCCCTGTTAAGCACTAAGAGATGTAAAGGGGCTGAGTTAAATAGCCGAACTTAGCTTGTTCGATACATTGAAATATAAGTCCTGTTTCAGGGGTACTTTTAAGGGCTACAAATGAGACGTTAATCATTTAAGCGTTATGTCGACTATAGGATTAGGTAGTCCTTGACTTGGTTGATAAGCCCTGTTAAGCACTAAGGGATGTAAAGGGGCTGAGCATGTCATTTAAATGGGCGAACTTAGCTTGTTTTACACATTGAAATATAAGTCCTGTTTCAGGGGTACTTTGAAAAGCTACAAAAGTGACGTTAATCATTTAAGCGTTATGGCGTCTATAGGATTAGGTAGCCCTGGTGTTGGTTAATAAGTCCTGTTAATCACTAAGGGATGTAGAAGGGCTGAGTATGTCATTTAAATGGGCGAACTTAGACTGTTTGCTAGATTTAAATGTATGGCCTGTTTTAGGGGTACTTTGAAGGGCTACAAATGAGACGTTAATCATTTAAGCGTTATGGCGACTACAGGATGAGATAGTCCTTGTCTTGGTTGATAAGCCCTTTTAATCACTAAGGGATGTAAAGGGGCTGAGTATGTCATTTAAATGGGCGAACTTAGACTGTTTGCAGATTTAAATGTATGGCCTGTTTCAGGGGTACTTTGAAGGGCTACAAATGAGACGTTAATCTTTTAAGCGTTATGTCGACTATAGGATTAGGTAGCCCTTGTGTTGGTTAATAAGCCCTGTTAGGCGTTTTGGGATTGTTATTGCGTGAATAATGTGAAGTTACGCTACGAATTTCTAATTTCGGTTGTAGTTGAGTTGTGCGCTAGGCTGGGGAGGTCACCCCCGAATCGAATATGGGGCTGGAATGCGAATCTCAATCTGTGCCCTAACTTGACGCACATAATAACTGGTTAATTGAAAAAAAATGTCAAATTCCCCATTTCACCGATATTCGAGCCATTGGTCGGCGATCATGTACTATCAGGGGGCGAAAAATACACAGTGTCTTTTGCCATCAATCCACCAGAGTTTCTAATGGCTAAACTAACCCTAACACTAACCCTAACCGACCCTCACGATGCCTAACCTAATCCCTAACCGACCCTCACGAAAAAGACGTGCAATGACAACGCTGACGGCACTGCAAAAATAAGTACGAAATTTTCGCCCCCTGATTGTACATGTATACCCGTCATCCTCCTTCATCCATGTTACGCAAACGCATGAGCAAAACGCCACTCTTATACCATCCTATGCACACACATGCAGTGGACACCAAAGACAACTTTAATGACAAATGGCGCAATACAACGATAAACAGCAAAGTCACGCACAAGTGCTCAGTCAGATGATGTCACATCGAGGTCTTACCAGAACAGAAATGTAAGCGAGGGGCCGGCAAATTTTGTCAATTTTAACGAAGGAATGTCTTTCGCCGATTTCTGCGCCGCTGCTGGCTGAATAAAATTTTGCGATGAGATAACAAGAAACACAGAAAAAGCGAATAAGCCAATCTTCTGCGCGATGTCCGCCATTTTTTGACATTAACTGATAATATTTATTGTACCATAGACTATAATGTCTCACAAAACTTTTGAGAAGGTTTGTAAGGATGATCGCAACGCCTACAATATAATAAGGTCGTTGACAATGACGCGCGAGCGAAAAGTCGCAAATTTTAAAATTTAATATTGAATTAGGAATAAAATATATAGATTTCAATTGAAGCAAGTGCCAATTTACAGTGATAAACATAATCATAGGCATTAATGGATTTGAGAACTGGCGTTTTGTGATGGGTTTAGGCTATGACTTTTTGCAATGTCAGAAGCAATAATTATTTGGATCGTAATCATAATGTCGACATTGTAGAGATTTCGACATACAGCACCCCTAAAAGTCAATAGAAAGGCTTGGATGATTGAATTGTGTTGTAAGCAGGCATTCACTAATTTTACTGTATATTTCTGTTTATTTTAATATTTTAAGCAATTAAAATAATTAGGCCTAGGCCTAGGCCTATAGGACGATAACTTTGACACCTTTAAAAACAGGAACGGTCTTCTTTTGTGGCTAACTCAAGGACTGTGTATAAAAACGTTGTGCAATGCTTGGGGTTAGATCTATACAATATTTTATCAGAGAATTACTGCCAATTTCCATCTTAAAAATGACCCTCCGAAAGAAAATAATATGGAATGAAAGTTTACATGAAAAGAACACGTGCTAAGAACGCGATGACGTAGGCGTTGTAAACAAAGTACCTGGTAAAAACCACATTTTGTGTAAAAACTTTAAAAGGTGTCGATTGTCGAATGCAGATCGAAACACTTGAAAGCAGAAGATGGAATCATAATGGGCACAAGATCTTTTCTCGTTTTGATAGATATGTGCTATTAATGTCACCAAGTGATCTCCCGCTCCCTGGCTAGTAAACGGTCCGTACACGGGGAGCCTGATGTAAGAGGCGTGGCATCCATAATGATTCATGTAAAACTTCAAACGGGCATCGGTGGTGAAGGAAGGGTCTCATCCAATAATTATAAGGACTATACATTCGCTTTGGCAAAGCTTGTGCATTAATATAGATAATAGCAAGAATGTAGTTGACGAGGTTTCATATTATGTAGCACATTGTAGGGCCTACGTGGGTTCTATTATTGACATATAAGACCATCATGTATTAGTTACACATTAAATTGAATTATATTTCTGACAGGCATGGATGTGGACAGGATGGATAGAAACGGCCGACGCAAATGGACAGCAATTGTCCTCACTTGCCAGAGTATTCAGAATGCGCAGGCATTCCAAACAGGTTTGCTCAATAACTATTGAGTATTTTTAAAACCCATCTTATGGTATTCCATTGTATAATCTGGCATAATACAATACTTTTTAGCACCTATAAAATGCTTTGGTTAGCGGATTAAATAAATATCATTTTGGTTCAATCATGTTTTTGATTGAAGTCTAACCAAATTTCAATGCCACATGTAATGTTCACCTTGTTTATCTTATGCATACCAGCTTGTCAATAGCTTATTCCTTGAAAGTAAAACTTGTGTAAACTTTCCATATAGCTTCAGTTTTGCAATGTAGTTTCAGGAAATGTGAAATAATTTACCATATCTGATACAGTGTTTTATATATAATTATATCATATGCAAAGCATGCTACTTCATAAATATCTAGAACGGTGTAATTGCTCATTATGCATGAAGTATAGCCACCTAACCTTCTTCAAATTCTTTCAGTAATTTTGCCATAGCAAGAGCATATAAACTAGTATGGTATATAACTTCTTTCGCAGTTCATGTGATTGAATTTTTGTTTCCCTAATACTAACATCAGAAGATATTGTAAAATTTAAAATAAATAATGAAGTTTCAACTTTTGCAGTCTGGTGTCTATTTTAAGAAATTGTAGTTCAACCATTGTAGAACTGAACCTCAGACAGGACCGTGGAGACATAGACAGGGAAACAATACTACTGACAGTCGAGGATCCAAAGTCGCAGGTTGGCAGCGGTGGCGCCACACTGAACGCTCTTCTCGTTGTGGCCGAACACATCAGCGCAAAGACCGGATACACGGTAAATCAGCCGCTTGGCCACCTGAATATTTGCTCCATTTAATCGACATTTTCAGGTATTATTCATGCATTCATTTAGAGAATTTATGAATTGCCTAAAGCTCAAATTCATTTTTTGTTAAATAGAGAGCTCTGTTATATGCTGAAATTTTTTGGCTGGCCTCTGTTGTCATAAGCTGTCGTTAAACTATGGATTCCTCCCTCCACTAAAAGGTGCTGAGCAACTTGTGAAGCACAGTTGTGTTGTTCCTAGGCAGCAGGCGTATATCCAATGTTAGTAATTTCATTCCAGAGGTGAGGTCAATAACGGAGAAGGCATGGATGTTACATAGTTAAGGTTCTAGCACAGGAACCAAAAACTCGCCACCAGAAGAACTAAGACCTTGGTGGCCAATCATATCAGAGCTCGCCCAGATAAACTGGGCACAGCCATGAAGGCTTTGCCAATACTACACCAGCTGTTATATGTTCATTATAGTTCCGTAATTTTTCTTAGATGGATTTTAAAACCATATTTTAAAGACATTTAAGCCAGAGTTGATTCATTCATTAGCCATCAACGGATCTATAGCTTTATAACCAGTTGTTGAGTCAATTGTTGGCCAGTCAATCAACCAGCCATCAAGTCACTGAGCTTTATCTGATAATATAATCTGATTTCAAGCGATATTTTTTTTGTTTGTTAGGTAGTTAATTCAGATGTTTTGAACACATCGCTTATCCTGATTGTTCATATGGTAAGTTATTTGAAATGGTCTTTGAAGCGAGATTTGAGATGTGTTTATCATCGGTCGGAAAAGGCAGGACCTTGAAGACTTTATGTTCCGCACATTGTTCCTAAGTACCGATTTCAGTGGTGTGTGGGAAGTTTACTTTGAATTGTTCCTCTTACTGTCGAGTGAAGACTTGCCTTTTTATGATCGAATGACTAGGTAAACAAAATATGGAAATTATGCCTGTGATGGATATAAATGCAGTTTTGTTATAAAACCAGCATAAAGTATAGTATACCTCCAATCTGACCACTTAAGAGTTTGGCTCGAGACTTGTACTCACCTTTTCAGAATCATGTTTGACAATTGGTGAATGATGTCTCTTAAATCTGGGATTGTTTTGCAATAGTTGATTGTGAGAAATGCTGAGCATGACTGCTGTAGCCTGTCTGCAAATCATGATAAATGTCCATGACAATTAAAGTTGCACTTCTGAAGCTGAGCATATGACAATGCAAGTCATATTGTATTGACTTTCATTGTGTACATTTATTTGCTTTGTTCTTATTTGGGAAGGGAAGGAGCTTCCCATACGACCCATGTGGTAGAGCTTTCGTTTCTCTTCCACTGATTCCAGAAGATTCTGGAAAGGGTTGTGAAAGTCTGGTTTGCAACCTTGACCTGCTACTGGAAACTCTGACCACAAAGGTAAGCTGCTGTTTCAACGTAATATTCTTCCTGTTCTTCAAGGTGCTTTGTATTTCTATTCATTTTATTTTATACATTTTTTGAATTGATCATTATTGATTTGCAATAATGCCCACACATTAAATTTACTCATTTAAGCAGTGTTTATTTCCTCTTTGTTGTTACTGAGTCAAATTATTTTCTTTAAATAAACAATTGATTTTACATTACTACTTTCTGACGTTTTATGCTACAGTTTGCACCTCGTTCACCAAATGGAGTCTGGGTCTGCAGTTCAGACATGTTCCTACAGATTTCAAGTGATGTTGGTATGCATTAATATGTTTTCTCTGTTTTTGCTGCCTTAATGTCTCAGTTTTATTTACTTCTGAAAGAATTTGAATTTTACAGATTCCTCATATAAGTTGTTCTTCTTTAATTGAATTTATCGTTTTGACAGCAGCCTTTAAACATTGTAATGTTTGTTTACAGAAATTTGTGAAAGTTTATGTTGATTGCATTATAATATACGGAAACTTGCTGTTGTTATTTTGCATTGTGTTTTATGCGCAGACAAGGTGGACATATTTGAAGGTGCTGATGCTGTTGTTGTCACGGTGCCAGGATCAGTGGATTACGCTCAGAAGCATGGCATCTACAAGATAACTTCGGATGTACGACCTACGACTATTGTCTTATAATATTATGACTTCTTATAGTCGACAGATGGGAGGGAGAAGTCTGGTCATATGCCAACGCTGAGAAAATGAAGTCACTATATACCCACGACTGAGTTAGCTCGAGCATCTGCTTTTTTTCTTCTTCTGTAGTGCACAAGGATAAGTCTCTTGTTTCCTTTAATACTGCGATGCATCAGCCAGAGATTCATCTAGGCATACTGTTAAGGCATTTAGCTAAACACAACTAATTAAGGCTAATTAATGGGCAGTATTTAATTACCTTTTGCTAGTAAATCTTTTTGAGTGTTAACAAATGCTAATTTGTGTCAATTAAAATCCTAAGTTATGTGTAGGCCTACATCTTAATCATTGTTCCCTTTATTTAAAAAAATGCTCATCTCTGTTGAGAAAATTATAATATTTGTTAATTACTGTGTCTAAACGCTAATCTTTGATGATAAATCCTTATTTTCATTAGCAAATTTAATCCTTAAAAAAAGTGAAATTGTGGTGCAGACATGTATCTTAGATATCATTTTGCTGTAGAATGCGACACTGCTCTGATGAAACCTTGCCGTGTACGGTTTGATAATATGGCTCTTAAAAGATCGACAGAATTATGTAATTAAAACAAATGCTTCCATAGCCTAAAAATTAATTGTGTACACTGTACAACTGATGCACTTGTTTCTTATGTGTGTTTTAGGGAGAAGTAGAGAACATCCTGTATCAGTGCAGGACCGCAGAAGCTATGAAGGACTATCTACTTCCTAATGGTTCCGTTCCTCTGGTTAGTTAGACGCTGAACTGTTTATGGTTCACTCGGACTTTCTCTGAGCTATGTTCAAATTGCTCGTGTATCCTGTGTCTAGCTGGGTGTTGGCATTCCAAGTCTACTCAGAGGCGCTCCGAGCCCAGCCACGGCTAAAGAGAAAGGTCTTGAGCAACTGGTAGAAAACAGGCAAATTATTCTGTAAGCACATCACATGTGGCAGCCCATTTCAGGCTCATCATTGTCATCAGCATTGTCAATTTCTTTAATCAGTATGAGCAACACAGAACAATGTGGTTATTCATCGGTCGTATTTGTTTGCTATTTTTGTATGATTATGAGTTTGAACTGTAGTTGATTTCTGTTCTAGGTGACAGGAGTTGTCTATTTAAGTGTGAGAGTGGCCGACAGACTTCTCGCTTGCCACGTATTGCCACCTCTGTCGTCTTGTACGTATATAGGACAGGACAGTGGCACATGTCCAATACAGGTGAGTTCATTTCAAATACAGGTGTGTAAATATATATAAGTACAGGTGAGTTAATGAAAGGACAGCGCTTTTGTGAGGCACTTTGAAATGCTGTGCATAATTATGGTGTTCTTGTATACACATGGATAAAAATAACAAGGATGTCTTTTTTGATCGTGATTCTCCTAGATGGATTTTAATTCTTGACTTCGATTTCTCCCATTAACTGACTGGTGATTGGGGCATTGGACTTATGACAGAGGAAGTGATTAGGTTAGATTAGATTAGGTTTGGTGGTGGTGGTGGTGGTGGTGGTGGTGGTGGTGGTGGTGGTGGTGGTGGTGGTGGTGGTGGTGGTGGTGGTGGTGGTGGTGGTGGTGGTGGTGGTGGTGGTGGTGGTGGTGGTGTTGTCTTTGTTTCTGTCATGATGATGATGATGATGATGATGATGATGATGATGATGAAGTCTTTTGTTTCTGTCAGCTGTCCCTCTTCTTTGACTTCATGTTGGCGATGTGCAGCGGAGTCTCAGAGGAAGCGTTTGTGGCGAGTGGAACTTGGGGTGGGGCTGGTGAAGCGGGATCTGGCGATCTGGGTGGACAGGCGGTTCATACGGCGCGTCGCCTCATCTGGAGGAACCTCAGCAAGTTCAAGGTCAAGGCCTGTAAGTTAAATTGTTGAACTTTTTTGCCACCCAATTTGATGAGTAACAATCGAAGTTCGAGCTAGGAGAATGTGCAGTAAGCCAAATAAAGCATTACATAAGCCAAGTAAGTAAGCCATGAGCTAAGTGTGCAATGAGTTAAGTACGTATGCCACTGGCTGGGCATGTATGCTGTAAACCAAGTTCATTCATTCATTCATTCATTCATTCATTCATTCAGTATTAGAATTTATATAGCGCCTCTTCAAGAAACTACTCAGAGGCGCTCCCAGCCCAGCCACGACCAAAGAAAAAAGATTTAAGAGACTTGAGAAATAGAGATTGACTGGTCAGATGGAGGAGATGGAGGTTTGAGGGGAGGTCATTCCAGATTGACGGTCCCACAACCGAGAAGGCTCGGCGCTGTCTGGTAGCTAAGCGAGCCCGTGGAACAAGCAGTTGTCCCTTCGCAGCGGAGCGAAGGGCCCGACGCGCTTCAATGTCAGAGACAGGACGACAGAGGACGCGCAGATAAGATGGAGCACAACCAAGAATACAGCGAGAAACAAGGGCAGCAATGCAGTAATTGATGCGTTGGGCTATTGGCAGCCAATGCAGCACATCACGCATGTAAGCAGAGACAGGCGAAAATTTAGGAATTCGCCCGATGAGTCGGGCAGCAGAGCGTAGAACCCGGTCTAACCGTCCCAGAACCCCAAGGGGAAGGCCAACAAGGATTGAGCAGCAATGGTCAATACGACTAGTTACAAAAGCGTGAACAAGCACAACTAGCGCATCATGGGAGAGAGAGCGAGCAATTACTCGAAGTTGACGAAGCTGATACAAGTATGTATACCATAAGCAAAGCTGATACAAGTATGTATACCATAAGCAAAGCTGATACAAGTATGTATACCATAAGCAAAGCTGATACAAGTATGTATACCATAAGCAAAGCTGATACAAGTATGTATACCATAAGCAAAGTGTAATCGTGAACCCAGTGGGTATGACATATTTTGTAAGCCAAGTTTCGTGTTGAGTTTTCCAAAAGCCAGAAGTACTTCCAGTGCGAGAGACCCAGAGAAAAGTAAGTAGTTTTGAGACGGCAAAAAAAATGGGTTTTGAGTACCAGTTAGTAACAAAGAACGTGTCAATAAATAAAGCTGATTACAAAGTTTTAATTGTTAATTCTTATGGCATACTTATCTTAAGGCATACTTAACTGGCTTATGGTAAACTGAACTGCTTATGGCATACTTATGGCATACTTACCTACAAAGTTATATTTTGCAGTTTTTCTGTTTTTCTTCCAGTGCTGTTGGATGGCACACACAGCTACATGGATCTGCGACCTTTGACTCATCATCGTCATTTGTTGACCCCGGTATTCGATCGCGTCCATTGGTCATCCGTCAAACACCGCCATGCCTTTCTACATGTAAGATCTTACCTCAGTGTCATTGCGATTGCGCATTCTTGATTTAAGTTGAAAATTTTCACTGATTAGTCATGCTTATTCGACAATTAGTGCAATGGATTGTCAATCAAGAGTGTGTAGTTCACATCTCTTGTAGTTCACATATCTGCCAGGGCAGAAATTTATTCATCCATTCATTCCGAAAACTTATATAGCGCCCCTTCAAGAAGTCTACTCAGAGGCGCTCCCAGCCCAGCCACGGCTAAAAAGATAGGTCTTAAGCAACTGGTAGAAGGCAGGCAAATTATTTCGAGGTAGTAAGCGTAGTGCAAGTGGGAGCTCGTTCCATATGGACGGGCGAACAACCGAGAAGGCTCTACGCTGTCTGGTGAGTTTAGCTCAAGATATCTGCTCCTTAATTAACACCCTCTTGCCAACTCCACAAGACCTCTAATTAAAATCAGTGCACTGACTATACAGTATACACTGCTGATGGGCAGATGAGATCCATGAAGAGTTGTTTAATTAGTAAAAAGTTTTTCATGTCGTAGAAAAAATGTGTTTGTGCTAAATGTTAATAGCGTGGCGCTGACGTTCACGAAGACGTCGTGATTATAAACAGCGTCATTGAGAGCGGTGTAAAAGTTGGGTCGTCATCGGTGGTAAGCAACTGTCACTTGGGGGCAGCACTCGACGTCGGAAGCAATTCCATGGTCAGTGGAATCATTCCAGATGACATTACGGTGAGTTGACTGACGAAGCTCGGCTGGAGCATTTTGTCTTCATGAATTCTTTGGGACTTTTTAGGTGCCATAGACCTGCGTAACAAACAACTCATACTTGCTTTTATTTGCTGTCCAGAGTAATTTTTGTAGAACTTTTGCTGATTGTGACTGTTATTATGACTTTTGCTAAATTGTACTGATGTCTTGTGCGCAAGGCATCAACTTATGGTGCTCCAAAACCCATTGTCTTGTGAAGACAACTGAAGAAGAATTGGCAGTGGGGACACCATTATTGCTGGCAGAAACTGTAATTAGCAATTGATTTATTAAAGACGACATTGACCTACCTACTTGCTTTAATTGTTCCTTGCATTTCTGTGACCTCACCGAATTTGTTCATTGCTTCATTCATTCATTTCGAAAATTTATATAGCGCCTCTTCACGAAATCTACTCAGAGACGCTCCCAGCTTGGTCTGCACTAGGACTGCACCTGCTGGTTGGAGAGGAAGCCAATGAAGTTCACCACGCATAATGGCAAAGATAGGAGAATACCTGGGATGGCAGGCGATCAGTCTACCCTGTGTGTATGTGTGTGTTTGTGTGTGTGTCTGTGTGTGTCTGTGTGTGTGTTTGTGTGTGTGTCTGTGTGTGTGTCTGTGTATGTATGTGTGTGTGTGTCTTTGTGTGTGTCTGTGTGTGTCTGTGTGTGTCTGTGTGTGTCTGTGTGTTTGTGTGTGTCTGTGTGTTTGTGTGTGTCTGTGTGTGTGTCTGTATGTCTGTGTGTGTATATGTGTGTGTGTCTCTGTGTGTGTGTGTGTCTGTGTGTGTTTGTGTGTGTGTGTCTGTGTGTGTGTCTGTGTGTGTGTATAATTATATATATTTATATATTGTGATTAATTAAGACCATTTATATGAAAGGTTTTGTGTTTGCTAGGTTGTTGGCGGCAAGCTGTCGGACGGTATCGTCATTCATGCATATCAGATTGTTCTTCCGATGTTCCAGCACACTGCCTCTCAACGAGTACTCGTTGTTTTCGGACTGAACGATCGTCTGGAGGTTGGTTTTGTGGAAAAGTACCGGTACTTGTGCAGTATCAGTGCAAATGAACATGTCTAAATAACCTCTTCCAACCATCTTTTTTCTCCACTTGATCTCGGCCGGGAGCGCCTCTGAGTAGGTACCTTGAAGGGGCGCTATATAAATTTTGATTGATTGATTGATTGATTGATTGATTGATTGATCTAGCATCAGGCAATGGATATAGGTGACCGTAACCATTATGGTTATCGCATCTAGATCTGTTGGGTAATAAATGCCAACTGAAAGCTGGTTCAACAAGTATCCTTGGTTACTCCTCAATGTCTTTTCTTCTTCTATGTTGAGTGACCCTAATCAGCAAAACTCTGCGGTCCCTTCTGCATTTCCTTTTGTGACCAACAGATTACTTGTTCTTAATCTCTGACAAGATGTTACTTTGTATACATGGTAATTTTGACTCAGTAAATTGATGGCTATTGTTATGTTGTTTTTTCCGTAGACAAGCGAAACGTTCTGCAATGTATTATTTTCCAAGTTCCTCAGTCGAACTGGTATCACCGTTGCAGATCTCTGGGATTCGACGATCGTAAGTTGAACGCTTGAATCTGTAATGTATTGTAACAATGTGTTTACGTAGCACCGTTCAGAAATGTTCCATTTGTGGCCTTAATCATGTTAGAGTTCAAGTATGGCATCGACTATGTCTGTGCCTTGGTGTAAACTCACAAAGCTGTTTGTTTACATAATAGCTTCAAACAGATTTAAATGTCAAGCATATTACTTAATTAACTCCTTTGTTAAGCCAAAAAGGCTGAAACTTACAAACATAATGTCTTATAAGTGTAGACAGATTGTTTGCATATGTGGCTTCGATTTCGGTTTTACTAGACACTAATCGTAGATCCAAGCTTAATGGGACTTTACCTTGTTTTAGAATTTAGTTCTTAACCTGGCTTGAAGATATATCAGTCAATAAATGTGAAGGCGCCACAGTGTGTTTACCGATGCTGACGTTCAAGTGACAGATAAGTAAATTGTAATCGTTGATTTACTTGTAGCTGGAAACGAAGAGAACGCTAATGAACGCTCGTCTATTTCCGTTCTTAAACCTCGAGGTGAGAACAGGATTTGCGGAGATAATCTGGTTGCAAGAAACCAGAAATCATTCAAATGTCGATGACGCAATGCTCAAAAGGTAAGCAGCTCAGTGTTATTTTTACTGTTTCCCTGTTTCTAGGTCTGTACTAATATAGTTTGACCGAATAAATAATTGATAGGACTTATAAATTTTGCCCTTATAATTATATTATTATGATTTTTTTAGCGCCCGAAGTATATATGATCCCTCAGGCTTTAAAAACAATACTAAAAAACTGTGTTGTTCTGGAGTTAGCGGTCCTCCTCATCGGTCAATTGTGTAAAAGTGCCACGAAATGCGACAGCATTAAACTTCTTCTTATTATTATTATTATTGACTTTTTATATGGCGCACCTTCAAAGATGATATATAAACCTTTGTAATCAGCGATTGACAATGTTAATGATAAAATTATGCAGTTTATTTGATTGGCAGATTGATGACGATGTTGTAAATTTTGAATTCTTTTTCTTCAGATGGAAGTCATCATGGCGTCTCTCGCTTGAGGAGATTTTATCGATTCTCGATGTTGCTGGTCACTTTGAAGCGAGAAGGTACTGATGTTGATGATGATGATTATGATGATGATGATTAGGATGATTAAGATTATGATGATGTTGTCGTTGTTTATGATTATGATTTTTATCATGGGAATTATATGAAAATATTTAAAAAAATACTTTGGGTGGCTTCGTTTCATGAGTGCAACTAAGCAGAATTCTTCTTTTTGGCCTATTCCTATTTTTATTTCGTTGTTACTTGACTTCACTAACGTGCTAAAGGGTTCGTGAATGAACTGGTGCCCGTGCTTGGCTTTCGAGCTTTAGTAATTTGTAGATTTGGGTTTGCGATGGTATTTGCAATGAGTTTTGGTCTTTTTTGTGTGCTAGGAAGCTCTTTTTCGACGTGGCAAGCGAGACCATCCGAGACACGCTGGTTAACTGTCGAGATTTTGGGCTGAACAAGCTGTTCAGAAGTGCAATCATTGAGGGCTATGCTCAGAGGATTCTTGAAGTTCTTGACAATGGTAGAACAAAAGACAATGATCCTATTGTTGTTGTTATTGTTATGAATTCACTCTAACAATGATTGTAATTTCTGTGCTTTTGAGAGGTTTAATTCTGTTTTGCATCTTTCGGCTGTGTGAATATTTTGATTAAATAATTAATTGATCACAAGTAGATTGGTAAAACTTAATATGTATTTCATGCTACGAGAAAACAACCCAGATATAAAATGTGCATCTGAGTGCTTCATATATTTAGCTGCGTTTGTGAATCTATTCCAGTGGGCATCGCATCCGAGTCGCCTGGGATTGCGGCACGGACTTTGGCGAGCATTGCAGAAGTCTTGGGCGCAATGTCGAGAGGAGAGGGAGGACTGCGGAGTGGTCCAGCTTCCAATCTTCAGTGGGAACCAGCCTTCCAACTCCTTGAGGTACACACGAATCTCTTGGTCTGGATAGTCGTAATATGTTGCAATTTTTTTAGCTGCTTAACCCTTTACCGACCGAGAGTAAAGGATTTCCCATACCGTGTACTAGATTATGGTCAGTAAAGGGTGGAAGCACTTTAAAACACTTTTGAGCACTTCTGGTGCCAAAAACTTGTTTTTGCATGCCAAAACTTGTTTTGGGACGACAAAAACTTGTTTTTGGCACTCCAAAACTTGTTTTAGCAGCCAAGAATGGTTTTTTCATGCCAAAACTTGTTTTGACACGACAAAACTTGTTTTGGCACGACAGAACTTGTTTTGGCATGACAAAACTTGTTTTGGCACGACAAAACTTGTTTTGGTATGACAAAACTTGTTTTGGCACGACAGAATTTGTTTTGGCACGACAGAACTTGTTTTGGCACGAAAAACTTTTTGGCAGCCAAAACTTGTTTTGGCATGACAAAACTAGTTTTTGGCACGCCAAAACTTGTTTTGGGATGACAAAACTTATTTTAGCAGCCAAAACTTGTTTGGGGCGCCAAAGGTTGTTTTTGTCACGCCAAAACTTGTTTTAGCAGCCAAAACTTGTCTTTGGCGTGCCAAAACTTGTTTGGCAGCCAAAAATTGTATTGGTAATCAAAAACTTGTTTTGGGACGACAGAACTTGTTTTTGGAAATTTACACATTTGTTATTACAGAAGGAAGAAATTGCTGACGGCTTCCGAGCAATGGCTTCCGAACGAGCAAAGTGGCTAATGCGACCGAGCCACATTGTGCGAGCAGCTCGTCATTATGAAGGAGCCGCACAAATACTCATCAGGCATGCCGTCATGTCTGCTCGCAAGGTACAACCCGCCATTGTGTTTATCAGTAGAGTTTACATGTCTGTATGTAAAGTTTTGGACTGTTCAAATTACCACGTGTATATCATATTGTAGCAATTATATTACAAGGGCTTTACATGGTTCCAAACACGTTTAATTTGTAATCGTAGTCATGCATTTATATAGCTCCACTTCAAGAGAAACTCCTCAGAAGCGTTTCCGGCCTATATAACAGTGGAAACGTGTTTTTGTTTCAAGATTTTGAGTTGAACGTGAGCAATTGCAAAATTGAAGTGCAATGTAATAGAATTCTGCTTACCTCTGCTTCATTTTGATGTATGCATTTGGCCGGAAGCCTCTTTCCATCATTTTTACTGTACGATGTTGGAGGATAGTACTCGGCCACCAGAGCCTGATTTAGTCCCTAATAAATGAAGAAATTTTGTAGCTATAAAAGTGCTCTATGGTGTAATGGTTAGCATGCCAGACTATCAATCGAGAGGCATGGGTTCAAATCCCTGCCATGGCAGAAATTTGGTTCGAATATTTCGACTTTCCTTCCGCCCCTCATATGCCATGGCTAAGAAAATGAAGTCACTAGCACTTTGTACCCAAGGCTCCTTATATCTACCTTACTTAAAGTTTTTCTTGTCTTTTTTCCAATTCCAGTTCATAAGAACAGAACCGTGTCAACTGGTTCCCTTGAATAAGTGGGTTACAGTCGAGTGCCCGGCACGCATTGACATCGCTGGCGGGTGGTCAGACACTCCTCCGATTACTTACGAACACGGTGGTGCTGTTCTGGATGCAGCAATCACTGTTAATGGCAAAGTGAGTATTTCCTACAATAACGTGCCTTTCAATGGTTCAGACAATGTTTACACAGTAATCAGTTTTCAAGCTGCTGTGGCTTTCCTGTGTATTGTGTTTTTCTAAATCGTTATTATCATTTATATTGATGACTAAACTTCTGTAACTGTAATCAATTTGTATTGATAAAGTTCTGTAAACTTTAACTGGTTGAAGTCCTGAACATTCCTGCACTTGGGTAAAAAAACTATTGCAATATATTCATCAAAAAGAAAATATTCCGAAATTGGTATTTCAACTTTCTCAATTCTATAGTTTACTGAACTTGTCAAACAGTTTACAATGTTAGTTTCAGCCTCTGCTTTGTCTTGGGCATATGGCCTGTTGTCCTTTCTCTTTTCTATGAGCCGTTTAAGTAGCTTTTCTGCAAATTGTCTGTTAAGTAAATGTGTATTTCTATAATGCTTTCACATATAATTACATGGCATAATAAACTGTAGGATTTTTAGGACTCTGCTTTTTGGAGCAAAATATATTGAATACTCTCTAAGTTAATTGCCTGTACTGACAAATAAATGAACCACAATGAGCAGAGCTTTGTCAACTTTGTAATTTTGTTGAACTTTTGCAGAAGCCAATTGGTTCCAAAGTGCAAAGAATTGAAAGGTAAGATACTGTCTGTAACTACATGGACTTCTAAAAGACAATAGCTTACTTTTAAAGTGATCAGGGATCTTTCAAACAATTGATTTGCACCTGTAACTTTCAGCGAGAATACTTTAATATATGCTCAGTTGTGGTTTAGACTCTTTAGTTTAGAGCAATTTAAAATATGCTCAATTGTGATTTATTTTCTATAGAAATCATGTTAATTCAAAATTGAGAAATGGTGATAGCTGTCGTGTATTCTTGTAGACTTCAGTTGGTTTTGCACGTTGAAAACGACGAAGTCGTGATTGTGTCTGACCTTGATTCACTAAAGGACTATAACCAACCACATGCACCAGGTAGGAATCAGTACCCCTACTTAACATGTCTCAGGTGTATTTTATGGAGATTCTTATAGTGGTGCTAAAAAATCTATATAACTAGTACACTGGTTGACCTGGCAGTATGGAATGGCCTCCCTCTTGAGCTGCGCCTGTTTCCTAGATCACTCTCTGACACATTCTGTGAGGACTTGAAAACTTCTTTTTGCCGTGCTGGAGTAAGGAGCACCTCGGAGTAGTTTCCTTAAATAGGTGCTATATAAATACTGGAATGAATGAATGAACTAATTTTACGGCTAACTATATATAGCAATCTTTCTAAATTTCATACAGTTTATGTTAGGCAATGATAATTTTACACCAGTGCTGTATATTGAAGCTCACCTCCTCACGTCCACTTTAAGACATTCCCAGGCTGACAATAGTAAACTTTCAAGAGAAAAAATTGTATTCTGTTTACCAGATAGTCGTATGTCCATATGTTTCAGAATCAATAAAAGAATATAATGATAATATCATGCACCGCTGTAACACTTCATACCCATTGGGCTAGCTCAACGAACTATTTTTCTTCTATGCCAAATTTAATATTTAAATTACATTCTCTGAAGATTTAACCAGTTTTTGTGTGTAGTTGTTGAATGTGACTGGTGTTGTTGTTGTTGTTTTTGTTTAAGGAGCTCTATTGAAGGCGGCGATGTTGTGCGCCGATATCATCCAATATCCATCGGAATGTCCTCTCTCTGAACAACTCCACCGGAAATACGGCGGAGGCTTTGAGGTCTACACCTGGTCCAATCTTCCACATGGCTCAGGTATGTAGACTGTCTGTTCTTGTGTTGCATTAGCTTTTTGTGCACATGGAGAGAGAGTACTGGCTTACGTATGTCTTGAGATGGTTATTAGGTCCTTGAACAAATCTTTCACTGAGCAAAACCTTGACTCTCAAGTGTTCATTGTAATCATTCGATTTAGTAATGTCTCTAGCTGGGAATTATCATCATAATTATCATCATCATCGCTTGTATCAACGTCCAATATGTTCCGACGAGCACAACCGAAGAATCAGTTAAACCTTTGAACCCGGCTGGCCGGTTTTCTGGCCCGTTATCCATAGCATTACGGGAGCTCCAGGTTCAAAGGGTTAAGCGTCTCTTGTGATGAACCATTTTAGATCTGCTGTACAGCTATGTTAATTACTTTTGTGTTCTAAACCATAACTGATTAACGATTTCCTGTGTTGGCATTAACATGCAAGAGACCATGGTCACAATGTTGAATATTCATTTAGGTCTTGGAACAAGCAGCATTCTTGCCGGTGCAGTGATGGCAGCCCTCTGGAGAGCATCCGGCAAAGCTTTCGACATTAACTCTCTGAATCATGCAGTAAGTGTTTTTGTTTGAATATGATTATTACCGGTAACTGTAATCTAATAGCATAAAATCTATTCAAAAAACAAATCAATTCTATCCGGTCTAAATCTGAGTTATCTCTTCCTTATTAGTATTACTTTGATTTTGAGTGAAGAGACTTACCAGCTCAAACCTTCTGTCTCTTAAATACCAGAGTCCACTGGTCTAGAATAACTTACCAGGAACCATTAGAACTGTCAAGCCCTTCTTACACTTTAAACAATTAATACTAGCAGACATAGAAAATAATAATTTATAATCTTGCAGAAATTTATTGTTGTTTAGTCTTGTTTTGTTTGTTCTTACTGTCCTCCCAGCAACCAATTGTCGATCTCCCAACATCTTACAGTGATTATTTTGCACTTATGGCCCCCCCCCACCTAGCGAAATTTTTCATCCCTTCATGGGTACCCATGGCATGGTCTCCATGCAATACCTTTATCAATGATCAGTTTCTAAGTATCGCATTTGTTGTTTTCAACGGTTTAGAAATTATCTTGTGTACGATTATATATTTGTGAGCAATAAATGAATTGTAATGAAAGACAGAAGCTTACTGATGAAGTAAATCAGATGAAAATATCCTGTTTTCTTTGTCTGCCGATAGGTTTTGCATCTTGAGCAGCTGTTGACAACTGGCGGTGGTTGGCAGGACCAGGTCGGCGGTTTGACGGCGGGCATTAAGGTCGGACATTCCAAGGCGGAACTTCCGGTCAAGATCGAAATGACTTTCCTGAAGGTTTCGCCGGAGATTGTTCGTGCGTTTAGCGACCGTCTGCTCTTGGTTTATACCGGAAAGACACGGCTTGCAAGGAATCTCCTCCAGGTATTAAAAAATTAGTTAAATTGGTTAGAACATAGGCCGCGTCCATGATCCTCTCTGTAAGAAAGGCTGGTGGTAGCTGACTTAAGAGATGTAAATTTTCGGCTGGCACTGTCAATTCCTTAGTGCCAGGAATTGCCAGTCCCAAGCCTGGATATAGGAGGAGGGTGACATGCGTGATCTACTGGCTAGCACATTTCGTACAGAGGGACGTTATTCAGCTGGGCAGCGGTTGTAAAGGATCTCTTATCCAATGAGTTCACTGAAACATTATCAGGGTTGGAGGCCATGTACGGGGTCACTATGTAGAATCGAGTACATTTGCATTTACAGCGGATGTCAATTACATTGCTCTCTTGCAGATCAAAGCCGTTTCGCGCAGTTTTCAATTGCGCATGTCATGTCACGTTGTTGTTGTTTATGCTGTGTTGTCAGGATGTCATACGAAACTGGTACGCACGAAACCCAGAAATAGTTGACACAGAAGATCGCCTTGTCGCCAACGTCTGGACTTGTGCGAAGGCATTCGAAGAAGGTACCTAGTGTTTGTCATTCTCTGGATACTGTGTGCCTGTGTGCGTGTGTGTGAAGTATATTGCTCTGTAAATGTTGTCCTTTTCTGTTTGAGAAAACCATTAAGATTTGTGAAGGCATTGAAGCCCAGTCAACACCAAGTGGAGTAACAAGAAAGTGTGTATGTGTGTGTATCTTTGTGTGTGTGTGTGTCTGTGTGTGCGCACCCTCATGCATGTGCGTGTTTGTGTGCATTATGTGCCCGGTTTGTGTGGGTGTGTGTGTGTGTGTCTGTGTGTATGTGTGTTGATATTCATTTCAGTTTGAATTCATTTAAGGTAATCTGGAGGCAGTTGGGAAGTGCCTTTCCGAATACTGGCAGCAGAAGAAGGTCATGGCTCCGGGTTGTGAACCTGAGGCGGTCGGGCGAATGATGGATGCCCTCCGACCTCACACCCTCGGAATGTCGATGGCGGGTGCTGGTGGTGGTGGCTTCCTCTACCTGCTGACGAAGGAACCCAACGCGGTCGACCTTGTGCGAGATATTCTCTCCAGAGTTCAGGTAGAATGTCATCTCCTGATCTGTTAAGTGTTAACCTTTTAATGACCAGCATGTCAGCGTTAGCTCCAGGTGGTCTCTCTGTCTGTCTGTCTGTCTGTCTGTCTGTCTGTCTGTCTGTCTGTCTGTCTGTCTGTCTGTCTGTCTGTCTGTCTGTCTGTCTGTCTGTCTGTCTGTCTGTCTGTCTCTCATGACGCGGTTGTCGTCCTTGTCCACGCCTTTGTTACAAGTCGAATTGACAACTGTTGCTCCCTACTTGCTGGTCTTCCTCTTGGGGTTCTGGGTCGACTTGATTGTGTCTTACGCTCAGCCTTGCACTGCTAACAATGACTCTTTTCCAATTACCAAATTTACAGGGAAATTGGTAGCCTAAAGTTTTTGGGAAATTCTGTGGGAATGACAAAAAAAGGCGTTCATGCACTTATTTTCAAATCTAATGACACCGTCCTGCCACTTATTAGTCCAGCACAGCATGCATAAGAAAGGGGCATCCAGCCACTTCTTTTTCTACACTTTAACCCTTTAATGCCGGAGGGTATAGGATTTCCCATACCATTTACTACCATGTCGGCCTTAAAGTGTTAAGAACTGGGGTATAGCTACTATAGCAATGATGGAATGCACCACAAATGTAAACAAGCTATATACTAGACTAAAAAAATTATTTAACGCTTTTCAAGGTGGTAATTGAAAAATATAATGAGGGATAAATTGTGTTGATAATAATTAATTCTAGGGCACAGAGAATGCCGAGGTCTACGACGCGTGTGTCAACGAGACTGGTTTGGAATTAACCGTTGACGATTTCGCCAACATCAAAGTTCCTCTCTGGTTTGACGACAAAAGTTCGAGTTAGCGATAGATCAAGTTCGATTGGCCGTGATATGTTTTGCTTGATATTTTCTCAGTCCATTATGAGAAGTTAATTGTTATGTATAATAAAATTATTAATTGGCATCTAGAGAATTTATAAAGTAACTGCTTGGAAGTGTTTTGTATGGGTCGCTTATTTTTACTCTTTTATTATGTTCAGTGGTGTGCCCCCACTCTGGAGAACAGTATGGTTAACAACTTGTTAGTTAGCTATGGAAATGTCCTCTTTTTAAACTCATGAATTTAATTTACTCTGTTTTTTAGACTCTGCTAAGTTTGGGTTGACTATGTAAGGGTTCTGTAAGACAGCTGCATGTATTTGCATCTTTATGCTTCAACTGGTACAAGAAATGATTGAAAAATTTAGAGATGCGTGTTTTTTACACAATGAAATTATGCCAAAACTTTTTTGTCATGCTAAAACTTGTTTTGTCACGCCAAAACTTTTTTGTCATGCTAAAACTTGTTTTGTCACGCCAAAACTTGTTTTGTCACGCCAAAACTTGTTTTGTCACGCCAAAACTTGTTTTGTCACGCCAAAACTTGTTTTGTCACGCCAAAACTTGTTTTGTCACGCCAAAACTTGTTTTGTCACGCCAAAACTTTTTTGTCATGCTAAAACTTGTTTTGTCACGCCAAAACTTGTTTTGTCACGCCAAAACTTGTTTTGTCACGCCAAAACTTGTTTTGTCACGCCAAAACTTGTTTTGTCACGCCAAAACTTGTTTTGTCACGCCAAAACTTGTTTTGTCACGCCAAAACTTGTTTTGTCACGCCAAAACTTGTTTTGTCACGCCAAAACTTGTTTTGTCATAATTTATTGCTTTGTCATATTATTGTTTTGACATAGGCCTATTATCTTGGCATTTGAACCATATAGCTTACGTCATTTTTATATGAAGAAGAACTTAGTGCTTTATGTATGAGATAGCCTAATGGGCATTACTTGACCATTAATAGGCCTACAGGGTGCGCCAAAAGAGATCCCCTCTAGGTTTTTTGCCAATATCTTGGTAAGAATTTCGAAATGTGTAACTATGAATTGCCTTTAATCTTTTACCCGTTTGCCCCGAGAATATCCGCTGAAAACGGGCATATAATTTAAAAATGAACTGGTAAAGGGTTAAGACTGTAAAATTTCATATCTAGATTATTACTTTTGGCCAAGATATTGGCAAGAAACCTAAGTGGTGTCTTTTTTGGCGCACCCTGTATATACTGGAGAATAAAGGACTGCTTTGTGACAGTGCCGCTGCGTTGCTTTAAGATGCGAATTTTAACGTGGGAAACGTTCGTACACACAACTCAATCGTAGGCTAGATGCGTAGGCTAATAGTGAACTCGGAATTTCTACAGCGCGGAACGAGCACGCTTCACAACACTTATTATATTATAGGGTAGGCCTACTTTGTTAGCATATCAAATTGCTTCGGCAGTTTATTATAGCCCATCCCAATCAAAGTTCTTAGTTCTCATACCCAACCTGTACAGAATGACGGCACACTTTCGCACATTTTAATAAGATTAAACTGCATGCAGAAATTCACACGGCGTGTTGTGTCTAGGTCTATTCGAGCTGCTCGAATCGAGCACATTTTATAAAAATAATTGAGCAGGCTACGTCAAAAAACGTTGATTTGTGGAGATGGAGCCTGTGTGCACTGTGCAATGAAGACTAGCCTATAGTACGAGGCCTACCAGAGGTATGAGTTCTATAGGCTATATAAAGACTATGGGCATTGAACCCCTAAATCCTGAGCGCAATTGAGTGCCAACAAGTAGACCTATAGCCGCCTAAGCCTATTATTCCACTGTCGGATGCTGACGAAGTGTACAAAAACAGGTTCACCGATAACATGTTAGAACTTCAGCGGACTGCGTACGTAGGCCTATAACTCAGATCAAACCAAAGCACAAAAATTCTGATTTACAGTGGCCTTGTTTTTCAGTAGACCTACGATCGAGTCTACCTCTAAGCTGCACTGCTGCAGCTATGCATACCGGTAGCCTACAGTCTGTGGGACTGAGCCCTTTTTATGGAAGGACTGCGGCTGATGTTGTGGTCGGTTTTTATCGTCTTGTCTTTTGGAACAACCCGGCCACTCTAGCAATAGCATGCCCATTGCCCAATGACCCAAGACTCATGTGGGATCTCATTTTGTTTAGAATCTGCTTCCATACACCTTCAAGAGAAATCGTTTTTTCATAACTTGGTTGTTTTCCAGACGCTAGGCCTAGCACTATACTACAATAATATGTTTGCCTAAGTCGAAGTTCCGCTAAAAACTACTGGTCCAGATCAAATTGATAGAATCCATGGATAGAAATTAGAAAACCAGATTGGTACGCACTGAGCTCTCACTTGGATGGTGTTATGCACAGGTGGACCAACCACCAAATTCATTATTGTCCAGAAACGATTATTTTTAAATTACTCTTTCGCTTCAAATGGAAAAATCTTGAATTAAATCATGTAAGCGTACAAATATGCTATTAATGTAACAGTAATATAGTTTTCAATAATTTGTAACAGATTTTGAAAATAAAAAGGAATTTGTTGCTTGGTCCATTTGTGTCCTGGGAATCTGTGGTATATATTGTGGGTTGGTCCATTTGAATCGCAAAGAAATTGTGAGTAATTGTCCCATTCTGATGTTGCTAAACGGATCCATTGACTAGTAGTAGCACTGGTGGTGGTAGTAGTGGTGCTGGTGGTGGTAGTAGTAGTAATAGCAGGGGTTGTAGTAGTGACAGTAGCAGTGCTGGTGATTGCAGTGGTGATAGTATAGTAGCTGTTGTAGTTATTGTGATGGCGACACTAGTAGTTTCAGCAGCAATGATGGTGGAGGTGGTGGTTGTAGCGGAGGTGGTGGATCAGATCTTATCGGGGGTCACTACTGCTTCTGCCCCGTTGTCTTATGACTTATTTTCAATGGATTCTTTGCACTGGAAGTGCCACTGGTTAGCTGTAGGCCTACAGTAAGAAGCGCTTTATTACTCGTTAAAACAAAGTATCTGACAGACTATGCACTATTGAGCACTTATTCCAGTAAAACATTCGTCAACCAGTAAGTCTTTTGTCCATTTGGACATTCTTCTAGCTTCATCTTCGTTGCGTGTTTACTTAGTTGGTCCAATTGCGTCCGTATACGATATGCCTGCGCAAATGGACCAAGTCACGTCTTTCTATGGTTAAATGTGGCTTGGACGTGGCTTGGTACAATAACAGAGTCGAGACGTTGGTCGGACTTGGTCCAAAAGTGTTTAGCAATTAATTAACTAATTAATTACTAATTAATCATTCTGATGGGCTAGAAGGTTGATTTTAGTGTCAAAACGTGCGGAAAATTATGCTTCATTTTATAGAAAAATAAAAATGAAAAGTGAAATTTTGGTGGTTGGTCCACCTGTGCATAACACCATCCACTTGTGAATGGCGCACACTCCTGTCGTGCAATATTTATTTTTAGTGTGGCGCCATCGACTCACAGGCAGATGGCGTAGTCAGGGATGCCACTCATAGCTTTTCCACACCTAGTTCTAGGTTTTTCGGTTTTGTCTAGGTTTCTTGTTAGGATTTAGCTTTTTCTCACGGTGGTTTTTTATTTCGCCTTTTTACATAAAACTTGATTTGTTATGTGAAAATGCAAAAAAGACGTGAAAATCGACAATTTTTAAAATTTGTACCAAAAATTGTATACTTTGGAGCGAAAGACAAAAAAGTTGTCAGAAATTTTATAGGGAAGGAAAAGACAGCAAATTTTAATCATCGGATGACTAAAACTTTATGGTGGCGCCTCTGGCGTGTGTGCTCGGTCCAAAACGCGGTGATACAATTGCGCTTCTGAGTGGATTTCTTGAAGAGGCGCTATATAAATTCTTGAAATGAATGAATGAATGAATAAAAAAGGTCGTCAGAAATTTCAGCCGGAAAATTGGAAAACTCCATGAATTTTTAAGAGAAATTTTCAATCTAGCCTTTTCTTGACCGGATGTGACTTTTTAAAAATTTAGAGTGGCTTCCCTGGACGTAGTAACTAGTAAGCCAGAGTACAAGCTTTACTTATGTTATGACAACAATAATTTTTAATGTCCTCTGTCTTTATATAAATGTGTTATTTTAAAATTTGTTCGTTTCTCAGTAGATCGTAATTGATATTGCGCCAACTGTTCACTCGCAGTTAACAGAATAGGTAAGCTGATCTACAAAAGATGCGACCGTTTGTCAGCACCACGGTTTTCAGTGGCTGCGATTACTTTACACACTCAGTGCAGACGTTGTGCTTGGAAAGTACATCTGCACTCGGCCACTGTTTATGTAGGCCTATACTACTGTTGTTGACTACTGTAACACTGGCCGAGCACCAGAGTTAAACTTTCTGGCCCAGACCGCCGTAGACTTGTAGCAGCAACATTTAGCGTGATGATGTAATGTAAGGGTATATAATATTTACACAGATGTGAACGATTGTTATGCGCAGTAGCAATTTGCGCAGTCGTAGGCCTAGTCAATAGTAGTCATCTTGTCGCGATTAACTCTGAATTTCTTCTCAGGTCATTTGCAAAGCTGTAAACTCCGTATGTGACCTGCTATATTTAGAAAGTGTTTGCATGCAGACATGATAGAATTATGATTCTATGGTTTGGGATTCGGTTCCTTGAACCGGTCGAAAGTACCGGTACTGTTGTTACAACTCTGTTAAAAGCTAATTAGTTTTTTTAAAACTGATTCGCAGGAACTTTTGGAAAAGCAAAATATGGTAGACTGACTGACTGACAAATCAGCCCACTGATTCACATTTCTGTATGAGCTTGCACATGTTAAACTGCAATAATGATAAATAATTATAATAATTATAGGCAGTTTGAATCAGTCACATCACATAGAAACAATCGGTTACAGCAGATCATCAGAGTTGCTTAAGATTGTTTAGAGACTTGCGACTGCTTTGCCTAGAGGCCTGGTATTTCTCTCGTCAGTCCTTATGAATACAAGAGTTTATAAGGAGGAATAGATGGAAACAAGAAGAGGAAACACTGGTTTAAGCTTTTTTGAAAGCCCTGGAACAGTTTTGAATGAGAATGTGAAGAGTAAGAGGGTAGAGCTCTGTGAAGGTGAAATGGTTGCATAATTATTTGTAAGGAACATGGTTTAGATTAATGTGATGTGGTGTCTTAAGTTTAGTACCAAATTTAAAGAGTTAGTAAGTCCTTCAAGGTGCGCTACTTTCAGTGCAATATTGGATATGGTTTTTTTTATTGCATATTGAATATTGATGAGCCATCATTTCTCTTGAGATGTTCATGGTGCAACTGTTTTCAGTAAACAGTAAATTCATAGTGAGTATAGTATACATGTTTACCTGTACTTGTGTTGATATGCAGAATGCAGGGATCATTCAAGTAATTATCATCAAAATGAATACAAAACTAGAGGCCTTTTATGCGATACCTAAAAACCTGATGGGGTTTTTCAATCATACATGACTGACTTGAACTTTAGATTGTTTCAGATCCCCAGTTTTCAAGCATTTTCATCCAAATTGCTAGATACTGACTGTATTAAAATAAAGTATTGATTAACGTTTGAAATTCTAATTGTGCTGCCTGAAGCATTTGATTATGAATCTGAAAGTAACTTGCTGCATTTAACGGGGTAACCTTGGTGCAGCTGATGTTATGAACACACAAAGTACAGTCTCTTTCATTGATTGAATATTTATGAACCATCATTTCTCTTGATATGTTCAAATTGCAATAGTTTTCAGTAAATTCATAGTGAGTGTAGTATACATATAAAAATTATCATTGTTCCCGATCATGATAGTGCCTATCAGGGCTTTTTTTAACGTGCAGTTGTACACAAAATGTACAGTTCTAAATGGAAATGTGCAGTTGTATAAGCATCTCTGTACAGTTAAAACTAGCAAAAAGGTCATTGTCCTCCGATTGCAAGTAATTTACCATGGAGAATGGAAAAGGAAAGAAGGGGTTGTACAGTTCTAAAAAAAATCCTTAAAAACAGCATTGGTGCCTATTAGGAAACGTTGATGTTACATATAAATCGTCTAGCATCATTTAGATGAGTTTGTGTTTTGGTACCGTCATTTTCTTGATTGACTAATTGATTGCTTGCATGAATGAGTGTTGACTCGTTGTTGTTTCTGATTGCGTATTTATCTGTTTTGTTGTTTTGTTTTGCGTTGTCTGTAAATCTGTGTTGAGCGTTCAGTGTAAGGAGCTGAAAGGAGGACTCGTGAGTCTGTTCTGATGTTGTTTATGATAAGCCAAGCCTTTAACCCTTTACCGACCAATTGTATAGGATTCGCATACCATTTACGACACGTTGATAAGTGAAGGGTTAATACGATAGAGAATGAAAATAGAGGCGTCTCTTTGACCTTGACTTTGTTTATCACGAGGGGTCATGTTTGTGCTTACTGGACTATGGCCTGGGGCATGACTTGTGTACAAAGCAAAGGCTATTTGTTGGACAGACTTCATCTGGTATCTCTAGACAACATGATGATGCAGCGTTCATGAATAAGCTGGTACCCTGTGTTTAGCTATGTAGTAGAGACAATTTGGAGTTTCCTGTTGCCATTACAGTTTGAAATTCCATCTTGCAATGAGACTTTATGCATTGCCAAGGTGTCTGTCTGTCAGTCAGTCAGTCAGTCAGTCAGTCAGTCAGTTACAATCAGTCAGATGCCAATGCCAGTCAGACAAGTCAGTCAGTCTGTCAGTGTCAATCAGCCAGTGTCAGTCAGTCTGTCAGATAAAGATAAGGCGGTCAGTGTCAGTTATCCAGTTAGCTGACAACTCGGCCATTGAACCAGTGGTAAACAATGTTTAAGATGTTGGCTATACTGCTATAGTGCTAAATTTGTGTAAGATTGACTATCCCTTTTTCCTATATGGAATAACTAGATTGTGATTGGCACAGAGATTGTAGATTGAACTTTTTTTCTTAGAACTGCAGTTGAAAGAGAGCCTCAGAGATGGTTGAGGTATCATAATTATTATAGATGTTTGTTGAGTATGGCTTATTTCTTTTCTTAAATAATACCTCTTCAAGTATTATGAACCACCACTTACCAATGTGTGTGTTGGATCAAAGGAATATCAGCAAATCATGTCATTAAAACCTTTAGTTCATGTAAGATGCTTTTCAAATATTGTCTGGCGTAGAGTTGGGGGCTAAATTTTTGGATATCAGTACACGGCCATGAACTTTCTGTTCCGTCAGTGGACATGTTAGTTTGGGTTCTCAGGTATGGGACACACTCTGAACACTGGGCTTGTGTTGTTGGGGGGGGGAGGGAGAGCAGAGTTGATGTATGGAGCCCATGTTGTCTGGCTGCCGGCATGGAAGTGTTATTAATAGACCTGGCTGTGTGCCAAAGCCTGGTATTCCTAGATTCAAAAACATTCATAAAAATGCCAGACCACGGCTCGGTTTTATCTTACCCGTCGGTTCGGCCCATCTAATTTAGACTCCATAGAGAGAGGGAGAAAGAAATGTTCAACTACTTGTGTTAATCTGCGATGTAGAGGTCCAAATAACAGTTTGAAACTGAAAGAGCAAAGTTTATTGACTTATAGTTCAGCTTGACTTTGTTGACCTAAACAGCTATTGTTCCAGGAACCGATGATATTCACGACCTTTGCATGTCTATTGGTCGAGATTTCCTATTGGGCGCTCCGCTGGTCTGTTTGGGTATTATTGGATAAGATACGGGCCAACTGATGCAACATCATCCATCATTTAAACTCCTACTGCTGCAGCACGAGCTGATATAGACCAGTTAGGACTACGTCAGAGTCGGAATGTTATGCCCGATCCACCTGCAGTCTATATAAAAGCAAGCTGCAGACCGTAAAACAGTCTTTCGTTTGTCTAGTCTGGTAACATACAATGTCCAAGGTCAAAAACAGCAAAAGTCTGAATTCTTGTCCACTTATTTCAGTTGTCTTATAAATGCGAGGTGTTAATTGCACCTGTGGTCTATATTGAAGAATTCAAAACATAGAACTTTTCTCTCACGAAACTAAACTTTCTGTTTTAACGTGTTTAGGAATCTGAAGAAGAAGAAAAATAGACGTATATCTAACGCAGAATTTTCTTCCTGCCTTCAAAGTCAATCCGAAGGCATTCTCCGTAAGGCGCCACAGACATCTCTGATCATCCACCAACAAACTGACGCAATTTAGACTCGCGTGACAGTGCTGACGATGTTGCGATCGCTGCTTAGACTCGCAACCGCTGCGCTATACAGCGCAAGCGTGTTCCACTTCTTTGCGATCGTGTTCGTGATCGCCGAGGCTTTCACGGACTCCGTCATAGACCGTGTCATCTACATCGTCCTCTATCCGGCGTACGGCGACGTCTCGGAAACCTCCGTTCCTTACCTCATCGCTTGTCTTCTTCCGACGAAACCAGTTCGACGGTTCATCATCATCAGCTACATTCCAGCGATATGGCTGTGGCGGGCCGGGCGTAAGACGCAACGAAGGCGGCACTCCTCATGCGAAAACTTTGAGCCTTTAGTCGAAGGGGAGTGTGGCCTTATTCCACCGCCGGTGCCGCCCAATCGGACGTCGCAACGTAAGGTCTATCCGTACAAACCGAAAAGGTTTCTCTGTCGGATGGAGAAAGGCTGGAACTGCTGCTCGCGACAGTGCGCTCGGCCTTTCGTCTGGATCGCACGTCAGCAGATCTTGTTGGCCGTGCATTACGGTCGGAGGCTGTGGGGCGTCTGCTACGTGGTGCTGGTGACGGGGCCGGTCTTTGCGTGTCGGAATGCCCGAGGGTGGTTTAGCGGGGGCGTTGACAGCGTGGGGGTGGACGAAGATCGATATTGGAACGGAAGATCGCTGAAGGAATTCTCGAAACTTTCGTCGTCGCTTCTGCTGGGAAGTCGGTCGCTGTCGTGGGGAGAGTTGGTCCATCTGAGCGATGAACGATACCAGACAATTCTCAAGAGTTACAGCAAGCGGGTATGTCTGATTGTTTTCTCCTTTCTTTTACCCGTTTGCCCCGAGAATATTCGCTGAAAACGGGCTTAAAATTTAAAAATGAACTGGTAAAGGGTTAATCGTAGTCTTAATCTCCAAACTTCTAAGGCGCTCCTTGACAGTCAAGCACGGGGCACCAGCTTATTCACGAGCGCTGCATCAAGTCAAAAGGTTGTCCGTAAGAGTAGTTTGAAGGTGGTCC
This sequence comes from Lumbricus rubellus, assembly GCA_945859605.1. Classification (NCBI taxonomy): domain Eukaryota; kingdom Metazoa; phylum Annelida; class Clitellata; order Crassiclitellata; family Lumbricidae; genus Lumbricus; species Lumbricus rubellus. Next base: position 7,303,053 of record OX243823.1, on the reverse strand, counting down.
GGGTCGAGTTACTGGGCCCTGTGTGGAGAACCGGCGCTGCGATAAACAGACAGAGCGAAGACCCAGTTACAATTGGAATTTGTTAGACAGTTGCACCTGTTTGTTTGATTTCTGTTCCTTGTATTAACGTGGATGATGATCTATTGCTGTGAGGATCGATTTTTTGAATACTTTGCCATTTATATTTCTCTTGTATGTGATCTTCTACAGTTTTATTTCATCCTCTAGATTTTTAAAGCGATAACATTTTATTGCATTACGTTGACACCACTGGCTTGATTTGATATATGGCTCATGAAGAGGCTGGTCAGCCCATGTCAGCCTGACATGGTTTCTTACATTTATACACGTCAATCTCCATGTGCAGTGACTCGGCTACAGTGACTGTGTTTAATATCTATATAAATGTTATGATGCTCAAAACCTGCTTGCCAACCTGCTTGCCTACGTGCATACATACATATAATATATTCTCATGTACGTTCGTACATACTTCAAGATCTCCGCTGCTATATATGTATGGTACAAATATACATGCATACATTGCATAGATACTAGAGAGTAAATGCATACATAGAAAGTTAGAAACAGGCATACATGGAATTCTAAATGCATTTGATGTCAATTTTCCAGACTATATTATGTTATGTGGAGGTTGTGGTTTATGACCATCGTTAAGATAATCCTAGGACCGAAGTCAGTCCTTGAGAAAGTTCTGATTCCATATAATCACGATGGATGTTATTGTTGCGATATTCTTCAGCTCATGTTTTATCGGCTTCTCCCGCTCAAGACCGCGTCTCGTCTCTGGGGTCGCATCAACCAGCTCCAGCTGCCCGTCTGGCTGCGCTCTCCCGCGTTTCGTCTCTACATATCCGCCTTCGGATGTTGTCTGGAGGATGCGCTCGTGCAGGATCTCACGAAGTACCGCAACCTCAGCGAATTCTTCCAGAGGTCTCTGCGCCCTGGAATCCGGCCGATAGATTGCGCTCCTCTGCTCGTACGTTGTTCTCGCTGTTTGTGTATAATTTGCTCGTTGCTATGGTTACCGTATTTGCTCGTTGCTATGGTTACCGTATTTGCTCGTTGCTATGGTTACCGTATTTGCTCGTTGCTATGGTTACCGTATTTGCTCGTTGCTATGGTTACCGTATTTGCTCGTTGTTATGGTTACCGACCGGTGGTGATTTATTTCAGCATGTTCTTCTTTGTTTATATTCATTAATTCGTTTGTTCCATGGACTTATATATTAGCGCCGATTCAAGAAAGCTGCTCAGAAGCGCTCCCGGCTCAGCCACGGCAAAAGAAAAACGGCTTGAGAGATTGATGAAACACAGTTTGAATAATCAGATGTAACTAACGTTGGAGGGAGGCAATTCCAGATGGACGGTCCTATAACTGAGAAAGCTCAACGTAGGAGTTACTGCTTCGTGTTGATGTTTTGTTGTTTTTATATTTTATTTCTGGGTGCTGTTAGTTTTCTATGGTAAATGTGTACATATAATTATATATAAGCCTCTGAGTAGGCTTCTTGAAGGGGCGCTATATAAGTTTTCTGAATGAATGAATGAATATATATTTAATTAATATTTTTTTTCACTTTATGTAGTCAAACAGTACTTCTTACACACTGTAGTAGCTCATCCTAGTTTCATGAATTATATACCAGAGCTAGACATCCTATATGGATCATAGTTAGGTCAGTCAGCTGATGGATGGAATTCTGTTTGTTCGGTGTAGGTCAGCCCGGTTGACGGCACGGTTCTGTATTGCGGACCGGTCGAGAACGGCGTCCTGGAGCAGGTGAAGGGCGTCACGTACTCCCTGAAGGGCTTCCTGGGTCCGATGGACGAACTGCTGTCGTCGTGCATCAACATCGCGACGACAAAAACGAAACCGGTGAAGTTCTCCATCGAAGGTGACCTTGAGACAGATGTTTCCTTCGACAACTTCCTCTGCACGCTGAACGCCGACGACCTCAGCTACCACCAGAACATCCTCACGAATGCGTCCAATCAGCTTTTCCAGTGTATCATCTACCTGGCGCCGGGTGATTACCATCGGTTCCATTCGCCCGCTGATTGGACGGTCTACGGTCGTCGACACTTTCCAGGTACTGTGAAATTGATGTGTATTTGTGATCTCGAAATTTCTAAGGCATCACTTGAGGAATGTGTGCAAGTGTGTCAGCAAGGTGGAGATTTTATCCTTGATTGGTTCTCTATGACTTTATAACCTATTGAATTCTGATTGTAATCGGGTAATTGTTATTGCAAATTTATACTTCATGGCCATGTAGTTAGAATAGAAGACAAAGGCTTACTGGTCAGCAACGGCATTATGTTGTTAAGTGGAGGGAACATGGTATGGAAGAAGACAGTCAAAGATGTGGATGGAAAATGTGAGACAGAATCTTGCAGAAATAGAGATGGGTATGAGAATGGCACTGGATACTCTCAGAGACATGAATAAATGGAAGGTTATCTTGTTAATACATCATTGTCAATGCCCATTTGATCGAGGAGCGAAAAGTAGAGTGAAAAAAGACTTAAAGAGAAACACAAAACTGACTAAAGAAAATGACAATAGAATAGAATGGTCAAAGACTGTACTGGTTTGGTGATTTCCTGCACTTCCCTATATGCCGTGATATGTTTATGGAAGACTCATGTTTAAGTTTATATTGTAAACTTTTGAACTTGTGTTTGAAAATGCAGGTGAGCTGTTCAGTGTGAACCCTGGCTTTGCACGCTGGCTCCAGGGTCTGTTCAACTTCAACGAGCGAGCGGTCTACGTCGGCAGATGGCAGAATGGATTCTTTTCGATGACTGCGGTCGGCGCAACAAACGTCGGCTCGATAAGCGTCGACTTTGACAAGGTTGGAATTCCTTAGTTATTTCGTATTTGTATGATTTGTTTGTATGTATGTTTGTATGTGCACTTGTTATAGCGCCCCTTCAGAATGGATTCTTTTCGATGACTGCGGTCGGCGCAACAAACGTCGGCTCGATAAGCGTCGACTTTGACAAGGTTGGAATTCCTTAGTTATTTCGTATTTGTATGATTTGTTTGTATGTATGTTTGTATGTGCACTTGTTATAGCGCCCCTTCAAACTCTCTTGCTACTAAGAGGCGCTCCCGAATGTAGAGTGGACACTGCATCAGAGTTTCACGCCGAAGCGCTAAGCAATTGTGAGTGAAAGACTTGCCCAAGGTCCCTACGCGGCGAGGTGGATTCGAACCTCGAACCTTCGGCTCCAAGGCAACGATGCCACCACTACACCACCGCGCCCCACGATACATATAATGTATCCGGTATATTCATGATTTTTTATACGCTATAACAAGTTATTATGCAAACATGAGATAGCTGAAAAAGAGAGAACGAGGAAAGTGAGATTAAAGAATATTTAATTGTTTTTATTAGGATATTGTGCAACACTGCGATATGTTCGTGTATTTATTTATTATGGAGATTTGTTTAGCGCCCTTTCACGTTACTACTCAGGAGCGCTCCCGACACACCCTCGATTGAAATGGACTGTTCTAAGGCTGCGATAAAATGCATCTGCCTGCATGAATTTTGCTAGTTTTCATTAATTTCATTTTACATTTACAATGGACATTGCATGGGTAAACTTCATAATGGCTCTCTGTGGGTCCCATGGGGCAAATGTGGGTCACATAAGGGAGAAAATATGTGGGGTCCCATGTGGAGCATACTGGCAGTGCAAGGACATTTTCGTTACGTTGTGAGTCGTTTTAATTTTGCATATTTTACAATCTAACGATGTATTTTTCCGATACTTCCAGAGCCTGTCGACAAACGTGAAGTCAGCGTGGCAAACCGGATCTTTTTCCGACGCCGTCTTTCTTTCCAGATGTTGCAACGGCGTTAAGCTGCGGAAAGGCAGCGATTTCGGTGCTTTCAATCTCGGTTCTACGGTCGTCCTACTCTTCGAAGCGCCACCGACGTTCGAATTCCAAATCGAAAACGGTCAGAAACTGAAGTATGGGCAAGGAATTGGCGGATGGTCGCCGACGATGCCGGCTAACCGGTGCAGAAGAAGTATATAAGTAAAGTCTTGGTATATATTTATATATATGTACTATGTATGTATATATAATTATATATGTATATATATGAATAATGTATATGTATATTTACAAATATTCATTGCTCACTGTGTTCTTGTTTGCCCTGGGCCAAGCCAAAGTTATTATTGAAGGCTCGGCTGCTTCTGAGCTGTCGTGAGCAGTGAGCACTTTGTTTGACGCCGGTCGATTGACTGATTATTTGGTCGATTGAATGATTGATTGATTGATTTTTTTCGTAGGTCGGCGAGTAGAATTTCTGTTGAGTTGGCATTGTCCGAAGCCAGAATTTTTTATTCGTTTGTTGCTGTTGCCTGTTGTGAATTTGAAGTCATGACAATTAATTTAAGGAAGTTGTTTTTGCATACGCTACAATGTTCATACATTTGCGTACGTTCATACATTGCTTACAACATTGCGTACATGACTTGATGTTAAAATGTTGAGGCTTCAAACAAGCTCTTTTCACAGTTGCTTGTGTATTCTCTTTTTGAGCAAAGTACCCCCTTTTATGCATCTGGTGATCAAATTTTTTACAGAGCCCTTTAGAACCTTTCAGTTTTGCAATGTTTTGTTCCAGCCGTGGTTGACATGTCATGCAGCAGCACTGGTTTTGAGAGACTTTTAGTTTTCGACTGTTTAAATGAAGATTAGGTTAACTATATGATGCATGCATATCTGTTTAAATGAAGTTCTGTTGCTTGATAAAGTGACTTACACATTTTAGTTTAATATATAATGCAATGCGATATTGGTGTTGACAAGTTTAATGTCATACTCATGCAAAGCAGATAATATTTTTGGAATGCTGTAATTCGGTTTTTGGCATCACTGTTATTGTTATTATTGTTATTATTATTATTGTTGTTGTTGTTGTTATTTTAATGCAGAAATGTGAATCTGAGGCATGGCCTGTCAGTTGCCAGGTGAGGATCAGTTAGATATCGAGAGATAAGTGAGTTATTCTGCAAAAGATATAAAGAAATGGAAATGCTTTTAGGTGATCGCATATCTTAGGCTAGCAACATGTGTGCATAAGGGTGCATGCGACTGTTCAGCATTTGTGGCTCAGGCAAAGACCGATTGCTATCCGTTATCCAAGCATCACAAGGATGTTGACAGGGATGTTAGGACAGGCAGGTCACTCGGGGTGGGTAGCAGCAGTGCTCGATGCAGGGCAGATGCGAGAAATTCTGGGCAGTCACAGGGCCTTAAACTATCGTAAGACTTAGTAAGAAACAATTTTTTAGAGACAAATTGATATGTGACAAAATTGCACGTATGACCTACAATTATTTATATTTGAAATACAATTTTATTTTGTTGTTAACTTGAAGTTTAAAGCTGATTGTAGTTAATTTTCTCTGCAATTTTATATTTTAAATGGTATGCATCATAAATTTTTATATATATTTATATATAACTACCTAGCTCAGGCCCCTAAAGGTCCTTCAGGCCCTGGGCTTTTACCCTCTGTCTCCTCGGCAGCCCTGGCTTGACGTTAGGAAATTTTATGCAAGACTAAATCATTTAAATCTTGTTCTGAACTCTACAGAAATCAATACATCCACTGAGTTGGGCTATTATGAAGTATTTGCAAGAAGATGCCCACGGTAGCATGCAAGCCAAGGAATGTTGAATAAATTATGCTGAAATCTGTTGATTTCAGGATCGAAAGTCCTACTGAAGACTAAGCTGAATGAGCACAAAATATGGACATTATTATGTTACTGAATATAATTGCTGATTGATAAATAGAGCAATTTGAAGACTTTAGTTTTTGTTTATAGTCTGGTTTTATATTTATAATTTAAAAGGTCAAGCCTATTGTCTCGGTACAATGGAGTTTACGTATTAGTTCATTTGATTTATTGAAATTCACTTGATGCTATTTTCTGGTTTTCTTGTTTTCTCTTTGTATGCTGGTTACTATTTTTCTCGACCAGTTTCATATATAATTCACAAGTCAAGATTTGTACTTAATTTTCGTTGTACGTTTGTGATATATAATCCGAACAATGTCCATAATTATTTATTATGGTGTTATTTTTGTTGAACATACGACTGTATTAACGACTATATTAATTAAATATTTAATACTGTGATGTATATTAAATATGTTAAACGTAGGACGTGGTTTGTGAAGTTTGGTGACGCTATTCTCATTCGAGTTTGAATCATCATTTTGCTGTTTGTGATTAAAAACCAGTGTTGCTCTTTTAACAGATTTATTTCGTTACCGATGTTTGAAAGTGTAAGAGTTTCCGGATCATTCTCATGTATTTGAAGTTTGTTTCTGTCTTTTGTTATCCTGTAAGATTGTTCACTGTGATGTGATGAAAGTATTCATGTTAAATTGCTTAAACTGACTAGCGCATGTGTGTGTGCGTGTGTGCGTGCGTGTGTGTGAGAGAGAGAGACAGACAGACAGAGAGAGAGCGGTCATTTCTATAGTGCCTTCAATTCTTCAAAGAATCTCTCAAATATCAGGTACTTAATTATCTTTCCTCCAAGTAGATTTAATTTGCTGAGATATATATGTTTCTTTGGATGATAAACTCCCCAGTGCCCATGTCTATTCAGTTAGATTATATAATTTTATATATAATATATATTGGTCTGGTTAGGTGCACTATATAAAGAATGTCAAGGTGCCTCTGTGTACTAGGTTGTCAGTTCACTTACCAATTGTGGCTTATCCTAGAAATTTAAATCGGGCTGCGTTGGTTTGTACATGAGCACCTCGATTACCATGATATCTATTCAGATGAGCTGCAATGGGCAGGTATGCCACTCTGAATTTTAAAAAGGTCAGATCCGGCCAAACAAAGACTAGAAAGAGCTAGATTGAAAAATTTATTAGAAATGCATGGAATTTTCGGACTTGAAATTTCTGACGACCTTTCAATTTTCAAAAATTCCAGATTTTCCTTTTCTTCTAATGTGAAGCTATTTTTCTGTCTCAGTATTCAAACGTGAAAGCTGTTTCACATTACTGTTATGTGTGGTCCATATTTTGACATGTAATGGGGATTTTAGTTAACTTATATAGTATATACACGTTTATATTCAAATGTAGGAACAGTGACAGTTTTTGGATATAAATTTAGATATATTCTGAATATTTTCCATCTAAAATGTGTTGCTAACCGCATTAACTCTCTGATTCTTGCCTTAACTTTTCTCACAGGAGGTGTAGCTTATTTTTTAGACATATCCGAGATCATATTTTTTGTAAGAATACTTTAATGATTAAATTCCCATTCTGATGTTTCGAGCCGCTCTCCTCAAACTTTTTAACTCATTAGCTGCTTGTCGAGCAGCATTGCTTGAGTACTGGTCTAATATATTTTAAGTACTGGTCTAATATTTTGAGTGTAGTGCATACAATGTGTCAGAGTCACTTAGGTATTTTTTCATGAGAGGTTATATACAAATATGTGCCATCGGTAAATGCTTTAAAGTCATTTTAAGTATTCTCCTGACTAAGTGAATATCTTTTGGGCAAGTATGTTCTATCGAGGCTTGTTATATAATTGAAGTCATTTAGGTGTTTTTAATGACCAGCTAGTGGGAAATATGCCTCATCAGAGTCATTTTGTATTTTAATGACTAGACGATCAGTGGCGAATTTGTTTCCTCAGAGTCATTTATGTTTTTCTCATTTGATTTCTTATTGGCTGAATTGTGTCACTTACTCAGATTCACATTTCGGTGTGGCCTTGCGTGTGCTAAATATTTATTTAATAATAATAATATAATGATGTGATATTTTCTGGAACCCCAATTATCATCCGTAACCTAACTTGGACACGACTTGATGCATTGAGTTGCAAATCCTCCATACAAACGGTCCTTAAGAAATCTGATGTATTTTTGTTTTTGATCGATGTCAAGTCAAGTGCACCAGTGTTTCAAAGGCATTTGCATTTCCATTACTGCTGCAAAGGTTGAGCAGATAAAATAAGATAACCACTGTCCAGCTATAGCAGGACAAATTTCTACCACTGTTATAATAAGCATAGATGTAAAAAACGATTTAAACTGAATTAAAAACGGAGAAAACATCGTTTTATTCGAGAGAAAAAAATGGAAAAAACGACAAAAAGCGGAAATGGAAAATATCTTGACTTTTTACAGCTTAAACTGCATTTTAAAATTGAAACCCTTGTTTACTTACTACATGTATCTCTTAACTGATGACGTTAAACAATTAAATAATGACATCAGTTAGCTGAAACCTTGAGATTGGGCTGAAAACGTAAGGAATATCAGGAAAACATATAAAATTAAGGAAAATAATAAGAGACAGAAAATAAATAAATAGCGTTACATAAAAAACCGGAATAAAACGATTAAACGATGGAAAAATAAAAAACGAAAAAAAAGACGTTTTTCTGGGAGCGAATAAAAAACGAAAAAAACCGTTTGAAACAACTATGGTTATAAGTCCAGTATAATTGATCCAATGAATGTCAAGAGTTTCCATGGCATGGCTGCATATAAATGTTCAGTTACATTACCTTCCGACTTCTTTCGTAGTCTCTTGATGCAACTCGATTGAAATGGTGTTTTACTGATTTTGTTTTACTTGTGTATTGTATAAAGACTGTGATGTTATAGACTTGGCTCTGGAGACGCAGAATTTGCCTTTTCTGCCGTGGGCCAGTTTCAGCATTTCTATTCTCTCCATCTAGTGACCACATTGGTTATTATCTAGTGACCACAATGGTTATTATCTAGTGACCACAATGATTATTATTTTGTCAGATGTGACCGCATATCTTTCCATTGATTGGAATGACCATTTCTTACTCGTCATTCGAGCGCTATAATATTCCGCCATGACTGCTTTTTGCTTTTATTCCGTCGTTTTAAATGATGACTGCCCAACAAATGTCGATTCCCGGTTTTTATATTGCATGCTCTTTTTTTTGTTCCGCTGGTCTTTAGAACAGTCTAGAATTCTAGTTCGGAACATGACCAGAGACACTTTACATGCATGTATGTACATGTATGCTCTTTTTTGTTCTGCTGGTCTTTAGAACAGTCTAGAATTCTAGTTCGGAACATGACCAGAGACACTTTACATGCCATGCTGCCAAACATGTTTTGCTTAACATGGTATTTCGCGTGTGTTGCCCCAACCCAGTATCGGTGTTTTTGTCGTATACGATGCGCATTACGAGTTTTATATTTTGCACAAGATACAAAGTAAACATATTCAGTTATTTTTCTGGGTTGTTAGGACAAAACTTTCTGGTGATAATTTTTCATGGAAACAATCAGAGATGATTTTTTTTATTACATCCAGTGCTGTTAGCTGTATAAATATAATTGGATTTTTCAAAGATATATTAAAGATATAATATATTTTATTTCGCTTCTCGCTATTTATAGAAATGAATTCATGGTTATTGTAATAAATTTGTGGTTATAGAAATAAATTCAGGGTTATAGAAATAAATTCAGGGTTACTGTTATAAATTCATTGTTGTTGTAACAAATTCATGTTTAGGCCTACTGCACTAAATTCATGATTTTGTAATAAGTTCATGACTATGGTTATAAATTGAGAGATGTTGTTATATATTTCATGTCAACATGCTGACCTGAGGCCCAATGGGCCCATATTCCTGTATGGGATCACTGTAGGGCCCATCTGAATGCTATCAAATTGTTCATGGCATGCTGACATTACTAGTAGATACTTTAATATAAACTTGTGACTACTGTAATAAAATTAAGTGTTACAGTAATAAGTTATTAGTGACAGTTATAAGTTAATAGTTGCTGAAATAAATGATTATTTTAATACTATACTGGTTATTATTATTATTATTATTCTTTGTAAATTAAGGGTTATTGTAATAAATTAGTGGTTGCTGTAGCAAGTTTATGGTTACTCTAATAGAGTTAAGTAAAGTAACTATACTAGCGTAATGCGCAAACCAACGTTGCATTCGTTTTTGACAACTTCTTCTTGGGAATAAATTCGTAAACCATTATATCTGTTAAAATAATGCGAGAAGGTGATTTTTGGTTTTTCTTGAGCGTCTGATAACAATTATTTTTTTCGTCGTGTTTTAATTTATTGCTAAGTTTTTACTTCTGGAATGATCTGTCAGTTTTTCTGCTTGCTTGTTTGTTGATAATATTATTTATAGGAATGCTTGTTGTCTCAACGGAGTGTGGAGTCGGAAATGACTTTGGCTTTGATCGTTTCCCTACTCTTGCCTTTCGTTGAGGCTTTCATGCTTTTGGTTTTGCTTGTTACGACGATGTCTAAATCAGCAGAAATAATCGATTAATTTTTATCGATTTGATTGACCAATCAAACTCTTTGATTGACCAGTTAAACTGATTGACAGAAATTTGCCGAGGGACGGACCTAGTGACTGTCTCATTGGTTGTTTTATTAACTGTCTGTCACATTGACTGGTGTCTTGTTGACTGGCTATCTTGTTGACTGGCTATCTTGTTGACTGGCTATCTTGTTGACTGGCTATCTTGTTGACTGGCTATCTTGTTGACTGGCTATCTTGTTGACTGGCTATCTTGTTGACTGGCTATCTTGTTGACTGGCTATCTTGTTGACTGACTGATTACTGACTGATTGGTTGATTGGTTGATTTCATTGATTGATTCTTTGATTGACTCGTTGGTTGGTTTAGACGCAGAAGTTTTTGATGCGTGATTTTGATTTGAAGAATAATATTATTTTGAAATATTAATTACAGTTCAGTGAATCGTGTTTTGGTTTTGTTTTATTAGTTGAATCACTACTTAGCTCTCACTCACTTTGTCTCTCACTCACTTTGTCTCTCACTCACTTTGGTTCCCGGACAATTCGGAGCGGGACAATTGGGAGCGGACAATTCGGACCGGACAATTGGGAGCGGACAATTCGGAACCGGACAATTGGGAGCGGACAATAGGGAGCGGACAATTCGGAGACGGACAATTTGGAGTAAATTCTGGAGCAGACAATTCGGACCCAGACAATTTGGAGCGGACAATTCTGAGCGGACAATTCGGAACCGGACAATTCGGACCGGACAATTCGGACCGGACAATTTGGAGCGGACAATTTGGAGCGGACAATTCGGAGCAGGCAATTCATAACAGTCAAAATTAATGATGGAACTCAGATTTTCATACCCATCTCCATCATCCAAATAGACCTACAGGAGGCTTTACTTTTTCTGCCAGGTGTCTTAAGACTTCTTTTTCCAGGAGTTCTTCGCACTGGGACTGGGAGTGCCTCTGATTATGTTGTACCGGTACTGTGAGAGGCTCTTAAAAAGTCCAAAAATAAAATAAAATAGGTTGACCGGATGGGCCACTGGACATTAGAGTCAATACTAAAATTAGTCAGCTTAGCACCCCACCGTCTCTCACTCTGCGTGTAGGCTACGTCTGCTTGTTCGTAGGCTATGTCTTTGGCCCGTTTGTCTTCGATGATTTGGCAGTAGTCATAGGGCTCCTGCTTTAAGCTAGATTTAAACCTTAAATTGCAGTAAAATATATTAATAGTTTAGCTATAATCATAAACCTGACTAACAAGCATAAAGGAACAGGACTATGGTTGTAAGAAAACTGCAATGATTTAAATGAGCTGCCTATAGATTTGTAAATTAGTGCATTTAACTAATAATTTCAGTTGCTTAGTTTAAGCTTTGTAATGCAGGGTCTTGAAGATCGTAGGACGTTTGTTTGGTGCAATATAAGTATTTTATTGCCACACTGTTTTTGATCGACGCAGGCCTGTGATGTTTCAATTCGACACAATTGTTTTTAAAGTATTTTATTGCCACACTGTTTTTGATTGACGCAGGCATGTGATGTTTCTGATGTTTCAATTCGACACAGTTGTTTTATATACACTCCGAATTGTCCGGGTCCGAATTGTCCGGGCCCGAATTGTCCGTCTCCGAATTGTCCGGTCCGAATTGTCCGTCTCCGAATTGTCCGCTCCGAATTGTCCGCTCCAAATTGTCCGCTCCAAATTGTCCGGGTCCGAATTGTCCGCTCCCAATTGTCCGCTCCCAATTGTCCGTCTCCGAATTGTCCGCTCCAAATTGTCCGTCTCCGAATTGTCCGGTCCGAATTGTCCGCTCCCAATTGTCCCGCTCCGAATTGTCCGGACACCCTCACTTTGTCTCTCACTCACTTTGTCTCTCACTCACTTTGCCTCTCACTCACTTTGCCTCTCACTCACTCTCACACACATACACACACACGCACATACAGACACACATACATACACCTAATCTTATTTTTCATGTAACCTTTGCTTGGATACGGTGTGGCCTCTGAAATAATAAACGAA
>OX243823.1:7202470-7290425 GCA_945859605.1 Lumbricus rubellus | reverse complement strand
AACAATTGATTTTCACCTGTAACTTTCAGCAAGAACACTTTAGAATATGCTCAGTTGTGATTTAATTTCTATAGAAACCATTTACACTCGAAATTGAGAAATGATGAAATTGAGAAATGATAAAATTGAGAAATGATAAAATTGAGAAATGATAAAATTGAGAAATGATAAGATTGAGAAATGATGAAATTGAGAAATGATGAAATTGAGAAATGATGAAATTGAGAAATGATGAAATTGAGAAATGATGAAATTGAGAAATGATGAAATTGAGAAATGATGAAATTGAGAAATGATGAAATTGAGAAATGATGAAATTGAGAAATGATGAAATTGAGAAATGATGAAATTGAGAAATGATGAAATTGAAAAATGATGAAATTGAGAAATGATGAAATTGAGAAATGATGAAATTGAGAAATGATGAAATTGAGAAATGATGAAATTGAGAAATGATGAAATTGAGAAATGATGAAATTGAGAAATGATGAAATTGAAAAATGATGAAATTGAGAAATGATGAAATTGAGAAATGATGAAATTGAGAAATGATGAAATTGAGAAATGATGAAATTGAGAAATGATGAAATTGAGAAATGATGAAATTGAAAAATGATGAAATTGAGAAATGATGAAATTGAGAAATGATGAAATTGAGAAATGATGAAATTGAGAAATGATGAAATTGAGAAATGATGAAATTGAGAAATGATGAAATTGAAAAATGATGAAATTGAGAAATGATGAAATTGAGAAATGATGAAATTGAGAAATGATGAAATTGAGAAATGATGAAATTGAGAAATGATGAAATTGAGAAATGATGAAATTGAGAAATGATGAAATTGAGAAATGATGAAATTGAGAAATGATGAAATTGAGAAATGATGAAATTGAGAAATGATGAAATTGAGAAATGATGAAATTGAGAAATGATGAAATTGAGAAATGATGAAATTGAGAAATGATGAAATTGAGAAATGATGAAATTGAGAAATGATGAAATTGAAAAATGATGAAATTGAGAAATGATGAAATTGAGAAATGATGAAATTGAGAAATGATGAAATTGAGAAATGATGAAATTGAGAAATGATGAAATTGAGAAGTGATGAAATTGAGAAATGATGAAATTGAGAAATGATGAAATTGAGAAATGATGAAATTGAGAAATGATGAAATTGAGAAATGATGAAATTGAGAAATGATGAAATTGAGAAATGATGAAATTGAGAAATGATGAAATTGAGAAATGATGAAATTGAGAAATGATGAAATTGAGAAATAATTAAATCTGTCATGTATTCTTGTAGACTTCAGTTGGTTTTGCACGTTGAAAACGATGAAGTCGTGGTTGTGTCTGACCTTGATTCTCTAAAGGACTATAACCAGCCACATGCACCAGGTCAGAACTAGTGTCTGCTTAGCATGTCTTGGTGTATTTTATGGATATTCATATAGTAGTGCTAAAAATCTATATAACTAGTACACTGGTTGGCCTGGCAGTACGGAATGGCCTCGCTCTTAAGCTACGCCTGTTCCCTAGATCACTCTCTGACATATTCTGTAAGCACTTGAAAACTGTTCTTTCTGGTCGTGCTGGAGTAGAGAGCACCTCGGAGTAGTTTCCTTGAATAGGTGCTATATAAATACTGGGAATGAATGAATGAACTAATTTTACGGCTAACTACGGTATATGTGATCTTTCTAAATTTCATACAGTTTATGTTAAGGCAATGATAATTTTTTACACCAGTGCTGTATATTGAAGTTCACCTCCTCACGTTCACTTTAAGACATTCCCAGGTTGACAATATTAAACTTTCTAATTTTTTTGGGTATTCTGTTTACACTGTCCATATGTTTCAGAATCAATAGAAGAATATAATGATAATATTATGCACCGCTGTAACATTTCGTACCCCTTGCGCTAGCTCAACGAACTATTTTTTTCTATGCCAAATTTAATATTAAATTACATTCTCTGAAGATTTAGCCGGTTTTGTGTGTAGTTGTTGAATGTGAGTGACGGTATTGCTGTTGTTGTTTAAGGAGCTCTGTTGAAGGCGGCGATGTTGTGCGCCGATATCATCCAATACCCATCCGAATCTCCTCTCTCTGAACAACTACAACGCAAGTATGGTGGAGGCTTTGAAGTCTACACCTGGTCCAATCTTCCACATGGCTCAGGTATCTAGACTGTCTCTTCTTGTGTTGCATTAGCTTTTCGTGCACAGGGAGAGTACAGGCTTAGGTTTATCTTGAGATACTTAGGTCCTTGAGCAGATCTTTCATTGAGCAAATCCTTGTCTCTCATGTGTTCAAATTGCAATCATTCGATTTAGTTATGCTGCTAGCTGTGAATTATCATCATAGTTATCATCATCGCTCGTATCAACATCCAAAATGTTCCATTGAACACAACCGAAGAAGCATTTGAGCTTCTCTTGTGATGCACCATTTTAGATCTGTCGTACAGCTATGCTAATTGCTTTTGTGTTCTAAACCATAACTTATTAACAATATCGAATTAATTTCCTGTGTTGGCAATAACATGCAAGAGACCATGGTCACAATGTTGAATTTTCATTTAGGTCTTGGAACAAGCAGCATCCTTGCCGGTGCAGTGATGGCAGCTCTCTGGAGAGCATCCGGCAAAGCTTTCGACATTAACTCTCTGAATCATGCAGTAAGTGTTTTTGTTTGAGTGTCATTATTACCTGTAATCTAATAGCATAAAATCTTTAAAAAACAAACAGTATCAAATCTATTCTAGCCAGTCTATATGTGAGTACCAGGCAGGGGCTTCTATCCCCCCTAAGCAGCCGGGCGCAATACATATTCTTCCCCCCTTATTGGGCCGACCTATATATACTCTCCCGGCAATATGTAATCTTGTCCTCTAACTATATATATAGGGAATGAATGTTTCTGGGGACAGAGACAAACAAGCATCCAGCAGACGATCACCGAAACCCGTAGCGCCAAGACGGGGAGGGGTTTTGGGTGTGATATGCGTTCCTCCCCCATTATAAATTTTTGCAATTTCCGCATTGCAATTTCTGCAATACAATGTGGGCCTACATAATAATGATGTTGTTTTTCTAAGTGTTCAAGGAACAAAATATTTTGAAATTTGACAGTCTAAAATTTTAAAGATAACACTGGAGATAAGCCATTTAGTTCAGTGTTTAATCAGTGTGTTACCTATAGTCACACTGCTTTGGGGAATTAAGGTTTTGGGGAGGGGTAAATGGCCGTTTTCGGAAACCGCTCAGACAGAAATTTTCTGACAACATATTTTAGTCTTTCGCCTAATTTTCCTCCTTGAAACATACATTTACTTTCCCCAAAATGCTGATGCATGACCTTATTTTTAGTGAGCCTACTTCGATGCTTTGCAGTCAAATTCTTCGGGATAACTGCACTTGTATAAACCTGTCAAATTTATATAGGAGGGTCAATGTTGCATTATATACTTTTTACGGAGGAGGGGGGAGGAAATTATTCTATATACATGTTAACAACACCTATCGATTTTTCTGGAGAATTTTCATTCCTGGAGAACTCCCTCCCAGCGATGTCTAGATTAAACACTGCATTTAGTTGTACAAATATAGTACCGATATTTGTATGGAAGTATTAACATTAAATCAAATTCTTATAATATGATTGTATCATTTATTAAAATAGTTGGCCATAAATAATATTATTATAATTAGGTAATAGTAAATTTTATCGTGGAGTATTCAAACAGTTCATGTGATGAAATAATGTAGATAGTGATACTATTAGGCCTATAACTAATAACTAATACAATGTTGAAAAATTTTTATGGGGGGAAGTAATTTCTGGGGAAAACTTCTTCCTGGAGATGACTGTGGCGGAAATGCCACAAGACGAATTTTCGAATATGAAACATAAGCTGGTAACTGACAATACATGGGCGGCCAAAGTCGGGTCGCGGGATTCCTTATAGCGCCGGAGCTATGACCGATAGAAATTCGCGGTATATGCGAGTCGTCCGGTAAGTCGTTTCGCTACAAATTTGCCGTGAGGCGTTAAGCGGTCAAAATTCACGGTGAAAAGTTTCACCTACGGAAGACCGATTCGTGTTTCATAGCCAAAGTATAGTGTGCAAGCACCTACTTTTGACTTTGGGCGCATATAAAATTTGCGCGGATAATGGTATCGAATTTCTGAATACACCGTTCGAAAGATAAATTATCGAGCTATCGAATTGCCGTTGAGAGCTAAGCGATAACTGTATCCGATCGAAAGATATGAATTTTATTCGAATTACGGTCGAATTTACGTGTATCGGCAAATGACTGGATATAGAGAGCTACATCTATAAAAATCGTTAAAACATCCGTGGAATAGAGCCTGCCACACGCTGCTCTGCTTATATTGTCTACAGATGTAGTAAGCGACACTCTGTGTACGATCCTGCGTTTGTAGATACATATACGGTGCGCTGACGACCACTCAATACCCTGGTATTCGACGTCGTTAACGGCCAAACGTATCCGGTGGCGTATAGATAGCTGCTAACCCGGCTCTTCTGCGTCATAGCTGTTTCGGTTAAGAGTTCGAGGGCAAATTGATACCGGTTCGATTATCCGCGGTCCCCGACCGTCGGAAGACCCGTTCCGTGGTGCATGCGAAAGGTTCGGTAGGGTAAGGGTTTGGGCTCCCTCCCTGCTCGATCAGCTACGTTGTGTGACAGTTACTTGGTGACCGGCTTCGGCCGTGGAAATCTTAATATACATACATATATCCGCGCTAACTCACCATTCACCCGTCGGACGCCCCGGTCGCTGCGCTTCGGCACCGCACGGCCACGGACGCCGCGGGTAGGGCTCGTACGTGAATTGATACCGTGTTTCCAATCGCTCGTTTTCAGAGCACGCTTTTGTCATCTGTTTTCTAAATCCGCTTCAGCAGAAGGTGGATAGTTTCGACTGGAAGAGTCAGTAGGTAGAACTGCCTCGTGTGGTTCACGACCGATCAGGTCTTCGTTGGGCGACGCCTCGGCGCCAGTGGTCCGAGGACGGGGAGCAGCGGCCGCACTCGGGCTGCCCCCGGGGAGTAAACAATTCTGTACTCATCTTTTCCATCGGCGATTGACCGCTCCGAATCGATCGATCAGCCGTTGACTTCACTGTCGACAGTCAAGTAATTTCATCCGCGGCTTCAGAAACAGGGTGCTACCTGCCTCATTGAAAGCTTTGTTGGCGTCGCCTCAGCGCCGGGTCTGAGGGCGCGCTCGCTCTCGGAGCGCCGTACGAGTTTCTTTCCTCTTGTGACAAACTTTTCCAGTGATTGTTCAGTTCCGAAAATCAAAACCTTGTAGTTCAATTGAAACATCGTTGGTTTCGCACTCGCGCCTCGGTCGGACGGCTTCGGCACCCGTCCCCGAGCGCGCGCGATAGCACAGGTCTGTGAAGGCGACGCTGCAGCGCCTCGAGTCTGCAGGAGAACACGTAAAAACATAAGATACTAATACAGAGTGACCCCGTCGTGTAGGCGGTTGGCCATACTCTGTCGGCCGCCGAGCCTCTTTATAGATATACATGCATAACAAAACGATTCTTTGACTATTATATTATCTTTCCTTTACACTTTGGTCTGTCGTTCGGCCGAGTAGCAGGGCCGCGTCGAGCGATCGCTTGCCATACCGGCGTGTTCGAGAGTTAAGGGTTGAGTCCACTCCGGCGCACGACGCGCGTGGTGAGTTTTCTGCACGGTGTTGAGAGTTCGTTCAGTGTCAGCTAGAGTCAGTGTTTCATCGTCGGCCGAGACCAAGCGGCCGACCCCGGTACCCAGTGCATCTTGAGACGCTCGTCCTTCCGGGCGGGCGCCGCGCATCGTAAAACAAGGGTAGGCGCGCCGGGTCGGCCTAGCCCGTCACATTCAGTTGGTTCCCCTCTCAGGTCACTCAGATAATTCTGCCTTCCTGCTCGCGGCGAGAGGTCGGTGCGGTGACCGTTGAAATTGTCAGTGTTGGTTGTGTGTGTTAACTTTGATTGACGATATCTCGGTCGGTTTTCGTCCGATCGACGAGCGGCTAGTGTCAAACTACGCAGCGAGGACCGCTGCTTGAATCATCTCACAGAACCGGTGAGCGTGCGTAGAACGGTTTTCGAGATATTTACGTTAGAAGGGAGGCCACCCGGTCTTTCCCCGGCTATACCATCTGATTCTGACTTTCAAGGCCGCGCGGAGCCCGCTCTCGCGGCAGCTTAGCATTTCAACACCAAGATCGTGCAGATCGGTTTACAAACTGTGCAGGAGAAGTGTGTGAGTGATAGTATATCGAGAGCTTGACTGGTGCTCTCCTGGTTCGTTTTATACCTGGTGTCGAAGGTTCGCTGCGGTCTTTCCCCGGGGCTACGGCCGCGCCCGCGATTCTTGAAAGAGCGACGCGCGCGGTTCGTTTCCCGTGGTCCGATCAACGTGAAATTTGTCAGTGTGTTCGACGGGCGTGTTCTGCCCATAAATTCATCGTCAGTTCATCCTCGTGAGTGTTGGTCCCTTCGGCGTAGGCTCGATTGAGTGCCCGCAGCCTTAACGCCGCGATACTAACCTGATCGGTATCGGCCCGGGAAGAGTGCCCCGAGGCTACGCGCCGTGGGTCTTAATTCATTCATAACTTTTAGACGGGGTGAGCTATCGACAAACGCTTTTCACCGCCGTGTTACCTGTACCGTGCCGCATCTTTCCTCCCCTTAACGAGCAGGGAGCGAGAGAGGGGAAATATTGTCACAGGCCCTGTAAGGTTCGTTGCCGGTGCGCCTCGGATACCAGGCCGGCAACGAACGTATCGGTCGCAGCCAACCGATCCGTCGGGGTAGTTAACGTTCATCATCATCGTCATCTAATGTCAGTTACCAGCCTCTAATCTGATACCCTAGGTCCTAGGCGTTAGCTAATTGTGTGGCGGACATGCCACAAGAGGTATAAGACAAAAATAACTACTTACCGAGACTTGGCTGGAGTAAGCATGACTCTCGTTGGGTAGCCTTTTGGCTATGTGTCTTGTACCTGAAACCGGTTTCGTTTTGAGACAGGTTTATAATATTAGGTTTCAGATTCTTCCTATGGAAGACCAAGTATACTTTTTAGGCCAAAGTATAGAGTGTTATCATGTATTTTGCCGGTGGACTAAGACGTGCCACACGGTGCGCCGCTTATATTGCGGGGGAAGCGTTTCCGCCGTATGTGCTTAGATTGTTAAAGCGTTTTCTGCTGCGACTTTCTACAGTGATTTCGGTTGTGTTCATCTGTCTCCTACAGTGTGGCTTGGCCACGTTTGAACGCGACTTTGGCGATCCTCTGTTGAAGCAACGCTAACGTAGTGCGGATTTGCGGCAAGATCTGTCAGGGCTGTGTCTTGTCATCGATCGCTGAGATTCGAGCTGCTGAGGCTGCGTGACAGCTCAGGGAAGAATACAGTATTCGTGATACGCCTAGCGGGCGATCGCAGTATTCTGTGAAGGTTCCGTTGACTGTTGGTTACAGTCTAAGTTACGTGTTCCTTGTGTGTCGTTGTTTCTGTAGAGTTGAGGCGGGTCTCCTCTTTGAAGAACGCGACGGTTGTATCCTTGTTGGTGGTACCGGGTGGTTCGTGTGTAACTTTTGTATTGCAGGTCCTTGGTGGTGGATAATCGACTGTCTGCCAACCGACATTGGACGCTGTAATCGGTGTTACTGTTACCGGGTGTTTCTTGCGGAGTTTAGATTGTCTGTCAGCCGACATTGGACTCTCGCTGTGGTGTTAACGATCTTGGTGATCGGTTGTTTAGATTCTCCGTGTGACTCGTCACTTTCTAGAATCTGTTGCTCACAGTTGAGTAGGGAGTAAGTGGTGGACCAAGAGTCCAGGCAAGCTGAGGGCTTTGCAAGGTAGTCTTCTTTACGTTACAGTGCTAGATAAGACCAAGTGTTTTGTCAGGGACTTACCACTGAGGTCAGTAACTGTTGAGAGTAAGGGCGATAAGCGCCATTAGAAAACCTATAAAACAATAGTCTAATTTGTAGACACGGGTTTTCCGTTTACCTGTTCCCCAGGCCTCCCGGCCTTTTATTTTTACCTCGGATCTACCGGCGCAGAACAGCATCGCACCACGACGCTCTTGTGAGTTTCCGGCTAAGTGTTTCAGGGGAAATTTACCGGCAGCGGCGGCGTTTGGGCAGCGCGCGTCGGGAGCTTGGTGCGCGTGAGACAAGGTCTGTTTGGAGCCGCGCGTCAGCCCCGGTCGTCCCAAGTGGTTCACCGGTGGCCAAACTGTTGGTTCCTGCGGTCTTCTGCCAAGTCGGCGACCCGCGGTTGTCTGTTGGCCTCGGTGTCGGTGGTGAAGGTTCGTGCCGGGAGATCGGGTGAGGCGAGCACCCCGGCAAACGCCGCGCATCAGCGCGGGCGTCTTGGCTAGTTTCGTGTCGGGAGAGTTTCCGTGTACGGTGACGGAGGGCGACCGTCATTGGCTTCAGTTTCCATCGGGCCTACGGACCGCCTCCGCCCGTCGGAGTGTCTGTGTGTTAATCGTCACTTGGTGATTGTGTTCAGCACGATGAGTCGGGCATTTGGCCTGAGGGACTGGCCCTGGTTTCAAGCGATGTGGTCAGCGGGGAAGGAATCGGCAGTATTCCCCAGTGGTGGTGTTGGTTCGGTGGCGGCTCGGTGCCGCGTGATAACTAAAGGGAGCGATAAGTCGGGTAAGAAGACGGAGACCGCCGTCGCGAGAAGCGGCGCCCGGCGAGGCCGTTCTGCCTGCGGGAACAAGAACCCTGTTTTGAGCGTCGGTCATCCTTGTGCTCAGGACGTTGCCTACTCGGCGACCGCGGATGAGGCAGAGAGCGGGTCTGACATAGCCGGGCGGGCCAGCCGATCGCAGGCGTCGGTTTCGGGAGCGTCTTCCCCCAGGAGT
This sequence comes from Lumbricus rubellus, assembly GCA_945859605.1. Taxonomy (NCBI): domain Eukaryota; kingdom Metazoa; phylum Annelida; class Clitellata; order Crassiclitellata; family Lumbricidae; genus Lumbricus; species Lumbricus rubellus. The sequence continues at coordinate 7,281,495 of OX243823.1, read as the reverse complement.
AAAGTCGCTGGCGAGGACCACGCAGCGCACAGCGACCCGGGAGTCTCACGGCGTCCTGGTAAGACCGAGTTTCTCCCGGGCGCTGAAACGGCACCGCTAAGTGATGCCATCGAACCTGAGGGCGATGGGTCGCAGCGGGGCGATAGCCGAAGGAAGGCGCCCGTAGCGTCTGTTGACTCACCCCCTGGTACGCCACAAAGTGGTACCAGAAGTGGGGTTGATTCTTTTTCTCGTTTGACTGTTGACCCTGTAGCCTTGGCCAAGTGTTTGGTTTCTCAACCGAACGTGTCTTGTGCCCCTGTAAGAGATTTTTGCCAACTTACTGGTATGCTGCAAAGTAATGCTAGTGTAGCGGGTAATGTACCGACTTGTATGTCTTTTGGTGTTAACGCTTCTAAGAACGTTTTCTCTTGTGAATCAGAAGCAGGTGCCTTCTTTGGAGCTCGTCCCAAAACTGTTTGGCCTGATATGAACGTAGCTGGTGGTTACGCTTCTTTTGCTGTTTCTAAACCTGTTGAGCGGGGAGTTGAGGTTATGGGTGCTCGGTGCAAAACTTCTTCTTCTGTAGCTGGTGTTGAACACTGGTTGAACTCTGTTCCACGCGTTCCTGCGGCTGTTGAATCAGCCAGACCAATGTTTTCTGATAATCCGGTTCCCTCTTGTTCTGGTAATGACTTGTATCGCTTTCCTGATAGACGGGTTGAGATACTTTCTGTCAAAGAAGTGCCCAGTCGAAACCGCCTGCAACATCCTCGATTAGAGACGATTGAGAGCGTCTCGGGAAATGAAGCAGACATAGACCTACGATCGGAGATGTTGAGCCTACGACAGAGTATGGCTGCGATTCATCAAAGATTAGAGGTTATGGCATTGTCTGGTGAACGGGAACGAGCGATGGCAGCGGAACGAATGGTGCACGTTCCCAGGAAGTTGGAGCAACCGGAAATCAGGAAGGAAACCGTGCCGATCAAGGTGAGATCGCGAGCACGGGAACCAGCAACAGTTCCAGCGTCGCCAGCCTTGCATCCGGGTCCTCCGGAAGTCAAGAGACTGGTGCAACGGACTGTCAAAGTACGGAGCGACGTGGTATCTTCGGATGAGATATCCACGAACGCTGGCAAGGTACGTCACGGTGCAAGGGTCGGTGGGAGCAAACCAAGTTACCAGATTGATCAACCGAAAGTAACACAGCACAAACTCCGATGCAGTCAAGGTGTTACGGATGTCAAGAAATCGGGAGCAACGGTGCAACGTACTGGTGCGTCATCACACCAGCCTACGTGTGATCGACGGGATCGTGGTCGTCAACGTAGAACCGTGGTACAGACAGAGGAATATGATTCCTCAAGTGGAAGTACCGGATATCCTGTGACGTCTGGGCGAGGACGAGACAGAGGAGATATCCGCGAACGACAACACACACGTGTCAGGCAACGTGTGGGAACGCGGATCGGGGATAACGACGAATCGAGCAACAGTGGTGATTCGTCTGGATCCAGAGTTCCGAGTGTCAGGGTACGTCAACGGGCAGCCAATCAGTCAGGACAAAGGATTCCAGCAGACCGCGGAATCAGGATTAAGCTTGAAAAGTATGATGGAAAGACAGCTATTGCTGCTTTTCTGGCCAAGTTTGAGGTCTGTGCCAGATGCAACCATTGGAGTGATCGCGAGAAGGCTGATCAGCTGATGTGTGCTCTCACAGGGCCTGCGTCACAATTGTTGTGGGATATGGGCGCACAGCAAGACGTGTCGTGGCAAGCTTTGGTTGAAAAGCTTAAGGACAGGTATGGTTCTGATAATCAAACGAACCTATACCGAACCAAGCTACGTACCTACCGTCAAGCGCCAGGTGAAACGCTGAGTACGGTTGTTCAAGAAATCAGACGTTTGATGGTACTGGCATATCCCGGTCCGACAAATGAGGTAGTCGAATCGATTGCTTGTGATGCATTCATCGATGCCTTGTTGAATCACGAACTTGCTCAAAAGGTTCGTGAACGGGAACCAGTGGATCTTGAGGCCGCGTACAAACATGCCGTACGTTTGGAGGCCTACGGTCGTCCGTCAACGTCAGGTGGTGACATGGATCGTAGACTCGGAAGGATCAAGGCTACCAAGGAGGATCCTCCGATGTCAGGCGTCATGGATCCATCAGGTCAACGGATGTCGGATCTGGAACAACGGATCGAGATCCTGACCAAGGAACTTGGGCGACTTACGTCAGGACAAGAGTCGGGTTTCCGGTCGTACAAACCAGATGTCGGATGGAATCGTTTGGATCCGATGAACGATGGTTCCGGGATACCTGGTCAACAGATGGGTCAGCAACAAGACTTCCAGCCACGACGGTGGAATGCGGCTGATAAGATATGTTTCCTGTGCAAGAGAAAAGGGCATATTCGCAGAAATTGTCCGCAGCTGAAGATGTCAGCTGAACAAGGTCAAGAGAGGAATGATCCAGACAACACGGGATCGATTCCGGGACAAGCACAAAATCGTCTGGTGAAAGGAAGCAGGATGGCCTACATAATCACACGTCTGAACGGGGTAAGACGTCAATGTCTTCTCGACTCAGGAAGTGAAATGTCACTAGTGCCCAGACGCTTCGTACCAGACGATAGAATGGTACCTTCTGAACAGCGGCTGTTAGCTGCTAACGGCAGTGAGATCCGAGTGGATGGTGAAGCTATGCTGAACATTCACATCGGCCGGAAATCATATCCGCTGCCTTGTCTAGTGACTGATCAAGTCACCGAGATCATATTGGGATTGTCATGGCTAGAAGCCAACCAAGCTAACTGGGATTTTTCCGGTGGCTGCGTTCGCTTAGGAGAAGCGAGAATACCTCTGAAATCCACGTCTGCAGAACTCGGGTGGTGGAGTGAGTGAGAAGGATGAGCACATTTTTCTGTTTGGGTTTCTCCATACTTTTTGTTTGCCATGCATCTTGCTGCGAAGTCCACGCATGCTAGGTCTTGGTTTTTGTACATACCTTTGTCTGTTGTTTAAGCACTCTTTTACTTATGATTTGCTGACCACTTCTCAGTGGTGGGACTGTCGGTGTAGTTAACGGTTAACTCTTGTGCAAATGACTTTTGAGCTGACTGTCTTGGTGGATGCTTCGTAGTATTTGCGGGACAGGAGGCGTATGGTAACAGTTCTCTCTGGCTTGGATGAGAGACAAAGTGTTGTAAAGGGTTGGTAGTCTCGTTCTGCCCGGTGGGCGAGATACCAACAGAGATGGTGGTCGGTGAGCAGATTCTTACCTGTGTTGGCTGTCGCTACGAGTTAGTGGTTGGGCCAGGTAGTTGAATTCTGTTGGGAGTTCTTGAACTGTAAATGCGACTTTTAGTAAAGCGCTCGGTAATATAGTCTCCGAGGGTCTGTGATTGAGCACCTTGGCTGTAGGTGAGTCGTCCAGATTCCTGTGTACCTTTTTTTGATCTCTTTACCTGGCACTTTAATCAAACCCGGGCTAGAGTTGTTTCTGTTACGTAAAAGAAACCCTGGTCCCGAAGCCGATGTTTACATTGAAGACGATACGGTAAAGTGAGAGAACGGTACGGATAGAGTATACGTGAACTTGCACTGACTCTGGGTTGTTTTGCCGGTGAGCAATCTTCCTATTTTTGGTTATTACTTTAGTTAAGTCTGTTCTCTTCTGACGTTATTAGCGACTGCTAATTGCGGAGGATCGTTTGCTATAGTAGGGATCTATCCTTGATCCGATGTGCCTCTGTGTTTGTTGTGTTAGGTGTTATTTTCAGAGTTGGTACGGAACGGGCCAACCGACGACGCTGGGGAACGTCGTGATCGTACGATGTGAAGACCGTGCTACTTCATTGCATTATGTTGTGTTTGAGTGTGACTGGTGAGCGAATGCGATAATAAACTGAATACATGGTGTGAATGACATGTGTGTGAGTTGTCTCTGTTGATCGGGAGACAACGGGTATGTTGTCTCCCAGAACCTAAGTAAGTAGGTTAGCGGACGGGTCCCACGGGAATGGACGGGTCCGTGATAGTTATGTTCGATTATTTCCTACCGATGCTTCGCATCAAAAGAAAGAGGGGAAGAGTGTGGCGGACATGCCACAAGAGGTATAAGACAAAAATAACTACTTACCGAGACTTGGCTGGAGTAAGCATGACTCTCGTTGGGTAGCCTTTTGGCTATGTGTCTTGTACCTGAAACCGGTTTCGTTTTGAGACAGGTTTATAATATTAGGTTTCAGATTCTTCCTATGGAAGACCAAGTATACTTTTTAGGCCAAAGTATAGAGTGTTATCATGTATTTTGCCGGTGGACTAAGACGTGCCACACGGTGCGCCGCTTATATTGCGGGGGAAGCGTTTCCGCCGTATGTGCTTAGATTGTTAAAGCGTTTTCTGCTGCGACTTTCTACAGTGATTTCGGTTGTGTTCATCTGTCTCCTACAGTGTGGCTTGGCCACGTTTGAACGCGACTTTGGCGATCCTCTGTTGAAGCAACGCTAACGTAGTGCGGATTTGCGGCAAGATCTGTCAGGGCTGTGTCTTGTCATCGATCGCTGAGATTCGAGCTGCTGAGGCTGCGTGACAGCTCAGGGAAGAATACAGTATTCGTGATACGCCTAGCGGGCGATCGCAGTATTCTGTGAAGGTTCCGTTGACTGTTGGTTACAGTCTAAGTTACGTGTTCCTTGTGTGTCGTTGTTTCTGTAGAGTTGAGGCGGGTCTCCTCTTTGAAGAACGCGACGGTTGTATCCTTGTTGGTGGTACCGGGTGGTTCGTGTGTAACTTTTGTATTGCAGGTCCTTGGTGGTGGATAATCGACTGTCTGCCAACCGACATTGGACGCTGTAATCGGTGTTACTGTTACCGGGTGTTTCTTGCGGAGTTTAGATTGTCTGTCAGCCGACATTGGACTCTCGCTGTGGTGTTAACGATCTTGGTGATCGGTTGTTTAGATTCTCCGTGTGACTCGTCACTTTCTAGAATCTGTTGCTCACAGTTGAGTAGGGAGTAAGTGGTGGACCAAGAGTCCAGGCAAGCTGAGGGCTTTGCAAGGTAGTCTTCTTTACGTTACAGTGCTAGATAAGACCAAGTGTTTTGTCAGGGACTTACCACTGAGGTCAGTAACTGTTGAGAGTAAGGGCGATAAGCGCCATTAGAAAACCTATAAAACAATAGTCTAATTTGTAGACACGGGTTTTCCGTTTACCTGTTCCCCAGGCCTCCCGGCCTTTTATTTTTACCTCGGATCTACCGGCGCAGAACAGCATCGCACCACGACTGTGGCGGACATGCCACAAGAGGTATAAGACAAAAATAACTACTTACCGAGACTTGGCTGGAGTAAGCATGACTCTCGTTGGGTAGCCTTTTGGCTATGTGTCTTGTACCTGAAACCGGTTTCGTTTTGAGACAGGTTTATAATATTAGGTTTCAGATTCTTCCTATGGAAGACCAAGTATACTTTTTAGGCCAAAGTATAGAGTGTTATCATGTATTTTGCCGGTGGACTAAGACGTGCCACACGGTGCGCCGCTTATGTGGCGTACCAGGGGGTGAGTCGACAGACACTACGGGCGCCTTACCTCGCCTATCGCCCCGCTGCGACCCATCGCCCTCAGGTTCGATGGCATCACTTAGCGGTGCCGTTTCAGCGGCCGGGAGACACTCGGTCTTACCAGGACGCCGTGAATCTCCCGGGTCACTGTGCGCTGCGTGGTCCTCGCCAGCGACTTCGCTCCCGGGGGAAGACGACCGTGAAACCGACGCCTGCGATCGGCTGACCCGCCCGGCTGTATCAGACCCGCTCTCTGCCTCATCCGCGGTCGCCGAGTAGGCAACGTCCTGAGCACAAGGATGACCGGCGCTCAACACAGGGTTCTTGTTCCCGCAGGCAGAGCGGCCTCGCCGGGCGCCGCTTCTCGCGACGGCGGTCTCCGTCTTCTTACCCGACTTATCGCTTCCTTTAGTGATCACGCGGCACCGGGCCGCCACCGAACCAACACCACCACTGGGGAATACTGCCGATTCTCTTATCCCCGCTGACCATATCACCCGAAGCCAGGGCCAGTCTCTCAGACCAAATGCCCGACTCATCGTGCCGATCACAATCGCCCAAGTGACGATTAACACACAGACACTCCGACGGCCGGAGGCGGTCCGTAGGCCCGATGGAAACTGAAGCCAACGACGGTCGCCCTCCGTCACCGTGCGCGGAACTCTCCCGACACGAAACTAGCAAAGACGCCCGCGCTGATGCGCGGCGTTTGCCGGGGTGCTCGCCTCACCCGATCTCCCGACACGAACACTCACAACCGACACCGAGACCAACAGACAAACGCGGGTCGCCGACTTGGCAGAAGACCGCAGGAACCAACAGTTGGGCCACCGGTGAACCACTGGGGACGACCGGAGCTGACGCGCGGCTTCAAACAGCCCTTGTCTCACGCGCTCTCCCGACACGAGTCGCGCAGCCCAAACACTGTCGCTGCCGGTAACTTCCCCGTTGACACTTAGCCGGCAACTCACAAGAGCGTCGTGGTGCGATGCTGTTCTGCGCCGGTAGATCCGAGGTAAAAATAAAAGGCCGGGAGGCCTGGGGAACAGGTAAACGGAAAACCCGTGTCTACAAATTAGACTATTGTTTTATAGGTTTTCTAATGGCGCTTATCGCCCTTACTCTCAACAGTTACTGACCTCAGTGGTAAGTCCCTGACAAAACACTTGGTCTTATCTAACACTGTAACGTAAAGAAGACTACCTTGCAAAGCCCTCAGCTTGCCTGGACTCTTGGTCCACCACTTACTCCCTACTCAACTGTGAGCAACAGATTCTAGAAAGTGACGAGTCACACGGAGAATCTAAACAACCGATCACCAAGATCGCTAACACAGCAAGAGTCCAATGTCGGCTGACAGACAATCTAAACTCCGCAAGAAACACCCGGTAACAGTAACACCGATCGCCAGAATCCCGTGTAGGTTGGCAGACAGTCGATTATCCACCACCAAGGACCTGCAATACAAAAGTTACACACGAACCACCCGGTACCACCAACAAGGATACAACCGTCGCGTTCTTCAAAGAGGAGACCCGCCTCAACTCTACAGAAACAACGACACACAAGGAACACGTAACTTAGACTGTAACCAACAGTCAACGGAACCTTCACAGAATACTGCGATCGCCCGCTAGGCGTATCACGAATACTGTATTCTTCCCTGAGCTGTCACGCAGCCTCAGCAGCTCGAATCTCAGCGATCGATGACAAGACACAGCCCTGACAGATCTTGCCGCAAATCCGCACTACGTTAGCGTTGCTTCAACAGAGGATCGCCAAAGTCGCGTTCAAACGTGGCCAAGCCACACTGTAGGAGACAGATGAACACAACCGAAATCACTGTAGAAAGTCGCAGCAGAAAACGCTTTAACAATCTAAGCACATACGGCGGAAACGCTTCCCCCGCAATATAAGCGGCGCACCGTGTGGCACGTCTTAGTCCACCGGCAAAATACATGATAACACTCTATACTTTGGCCTAAAAAGTATACTTGGTCTTCCATAGGAAGAATCTGAAACCTAATATTATAAACCTGTCTCAAAACGAAACCGGTTTCAGGTACAAGACACATAGCCAAAAGGCTACCCAACGAGAGTCATGCTTACTCCAGCCAAGTCTCGGTAAGTAGTTATTTTGTCTTATACCTCTTGTGGCATGTCCGCCACACTCTTCCCCTCTTTCTTTTGATGCGAAGCATCGGTAGGAAATAATCGAACATAACTATCACGGACCCGTCCATTCCCGTGGGACCCGTCCGCTAACCTACTTACTTAGGTTCTGGGAGACAACATACCCGTTGTCTCCCGATCAACAGAGACAACTCACACACATGTCATTCACACCATGTATTCAGTTTATTATCGCATTCGCTCACCAGTCACACTCAAACACAACATAATGCAATGAAGTAGCACGGTCTTCACATCGTACGATCACGACGTTCCCCAGCGTCGTCGGTTGGCCCGTTCCGTACCAACTCTGAAAATAACACCTAACACAACAAACACAGAGGCACATCGGATCAAGGATAGATCCCTACTATAGCAAACGATCCTCCGCAATTAGCAGTCGCTAATAACGTCAGAAGAGAACAGACTTAACTAAAGTAATAACCAAAAATAGGAAGATTGCTCACCGGCAAAACAACCCAGAGTCAGTGCAAGTTCACGTATACTCTATCCGTACCGTTCTCTCACTTTACCGTATCGTCTTCAATGTAAACATCGGCTTCGGGACCAGGGTTTCTTTTACGTAACAGAAACAACTCTAGCCCGGGTTTGATTAAAGTGCCAGGTAAAGAGATCAAAAAAAAGGTACACAGGAATCTGGACGACTCACCTACAGCCAAGGTGCTCAATCACAGACCCTCGGAGACTATATTACCGAGCGCTTTACTAAAAGTCGCATTTACAGTTCAAGAACTCCCAACAGAATTCAACTACCTGGCCCAACCACTAACTCGTAGCGACAGCCAACACAGGTAAGAATCTGCTCACCGACCACCATCTCTGTTGGTATCTCGCCCACCGGGCAGAACGAGACTACCAACCCTTTACAACACTTTGTCTCTCATCCAAGCCAGAGAGAACTGTTACCATACGCCTCCTGTCCCGCAAATACTACGAAGCATCCACCAAGACAGTCAGCTCAAAAGTCATATGCACAAGAGTTAACCGTTAACTACACCGACAGTCCCACCACTGAGAAGTGGTCAGCAAATTATAAGTAAAAGAGTGCTTAAACAACAGACAAACGTATGTACAAAAACCAAGACCTTAGCATGCGTGGACTTCGCAGCAAGATGCATGGCAAACAAAAAGTGTGGAGAAACCAAACAGAAAAACGTGCTTGACGCCTGGCAGTTAGGCTTGACCCCCATTAAGAATGAGTACTTTCCGTCGCCTTTGCCCTTCGCCGTCGTTGTCACCAGGCTCGGGAAACTCCGCGAGTCTCTCCCGCAGTTCTGGAAAGCGTTCACACATGCTGTCAAGATCAATGTCACTTTCGAAGTCGGCTGCCTCATCTTCTTCTACCCAGTTCTTTTGATGATCACCATGGTACGCCTTCAACTTGTCGACGTGTACTACCATGGTCAACGAACGTGAACTCCTTTGTATGCGGTATAGAACAGGACTGATTACCTGGACAATCAGATAAGGTCCGGTGTACACCTTGGTCCACTTGATCTTCCGCCCGCTTCGCACCCTGGGGTAATAATAGTACACCCAGTCGCCCTGTGCGAACTTAGTGGGCTTCACACGGAGATCGTAGGCCTTTTTCCTCCGTTCAGCCACTCGTTGTAACTGAGTCCGAACTATTCTGTAAGCTCGTTCCATCACTTCAGACTGAGTGTCCACGTATTCCTGGAAACTGGAATACTCCGGACGATCACAGTCCACCAACTGGGCTAGAATTAGATCCAGTGGCGTGTGACTTTCCCTGCCCAAGAACAGCAGATTGGGCGTCCTCTGGGTGGCTTCATGTTCCGTGGCTCGATAAGCTGCCATAACGAACGGCAGATGCATGACCCAGTCCTTCTGACGCTCCGAAACCACTTTCCCGATCAAGGAGTTGAGCGTCCTATGGAATCGCTCAATCATTCCATTGCCCGACGGACGATACGGAGTTGTCCGCACTTTGTCGATCTCCATTCGTCGACACAGTTCCTGGAACAACTCCGCCTCGAAACACGGTCCCTGATCAGTCAATATTTGCCGCGGCATGCCGAACCGGGAGAATACCTGTGTCATCAACGTTTCAGCTACTGTGACTGCTTCTTGATTCCTGATGGGTATCGCTTCTGCCCATCTGGAGAAGTAATCAATCGCCGTCAGGATATACTTATATCCCTCGCTTGACACTGGATGGGGTCCGGTAATGTCGATCCCCATCCGCTCCATTGGTTCACCTACCACCGGACATTGCATCGGTCCTTGTTTCGGTGGCTTCTCCCGTCGATACCGAGCACAGACATCACAATGCTGACACATGCGACGTACGTCCTCTTTCCAACTCGGCCAATAGGCTCGACGTTGGAGTTTCACCATGCTTTTTCGAGTCCCGAAGTGACCACCGCCCAACCCAGCGTGCGTCAACACAAACATTTCTTTTCGTAGCGACCGAGGGACAACCAACTGATAGCATTCAGTTTCCCCGGTACTTCCTTTGAGCCAACGTCGGTATAGGATACCCTGACGTATTTCCAACAGCTCCCACTGACTGACCAAAACTTTCGTTTCACCACTCATTGGCATGACTTCCTGCTCCGTTGGTCGATGACCTATCTCGACCCACCCCAGCACAGGACTAACCTTGTCGTCCTCCTGCTGTTTTCCACGGAGCACCTCTGTTGTCCAGCCCTCGTCTACCGGGTTGACATTTCCTTCCACACGCACAGCGGCAGGCCTGACTTCACCAACCGGACGTACCCAAGCGGTGTATTCCTCTTCTGGCTCCGTTGGTTCGATAAGCCCGTTATCCACAGCCGGACCTCGAGACAAGGCGTCCGCGTTCCCATGCTTGGTTCCCGCTCGGTGAACTATTTCGAAGTCAAACTCCTCTATAGTTTCCAACCACCGAGCTTGTTGTCCAATGGGTTCCGGAGTCCGTCTTAACCACTGAAGAGCAGAATGATCCGTTCGAAGAACAAACCTTCTTCCCAACAGATATTGTCGGAAATCCTTGAGGAAATATATCACCGCAAGAAGTTCTCGCCTTGTAACGTTGTAATTTCTTTCTGCTGTTGACAACAGCCGACTTGCGTAGCAAATTACCCGTTCCTCTCCATCCTGTATTTGCGAGAGAACGGCTCCGATTGCATAGGCCGATGCATCGGTATCTAGCACATACTCTCCTTCATCTGCAGGTAATGCCAATATCGGTGACGATACCAGTCTCCGCTTGAGTTCCTCAAAAGCGTCCTGGCATTCCTCCGTCCACCGAAACGGCACATTTTTCCTGGTCAGGAAATGTAATGGTTGAGCCACAACCGCAAAGTCTGAAATGAACCGTCGGTAGTACGAACAAAGTCCTAGGAAGGACCGTACCTCTCGTAGGCTACTAGGCACACTCCAATCCTGCACAGCCTTGATCTTGCTCGGATCCGTTGCAACCCCGGCCTCACTTAGGATATGACCGAGGAATAACACTTCCCTCTGCATCAAATGACACTTTGAAGGTTTCAATTTGAGGTTATATTCCTGTAATCGCCGAAACACCAGCTCTAGTCGCTTTAAGTGGGTCTCGACATCCCGGGAAAACACAATTATGTCATCCAGATACACCAGACATATATCGTAATTGAGCCCGGTTAGCACCAAATTCATTAGTCGACTGAATGAGGCTGGGCTATTACACAGTCCAAAAGGCAGTACTTTGAATTGGAAACTGCCCCTTCGGGTTATGAACCCCGTTTTGTGTTTATCCCGCGGATGCAGCGCCATCTGGTGATACCCTGACCGCAGATCGAAAGTACTGTACCACCGGGCACCTCCGAGAGTGTCCAAACTTTCGCGAATCAAAGGCAACGGATGAGCATCTTTTCGTGTCTTTAGATTGACCTGACGGTAATCTATGCAGAAACGCATACTTCCGTCCTTCTTTTTCACCATTACGACGTTGGACGCCCACTCCGACATAGAAGGCTCGATGACACCCTGAGTTAACATATCTGCAACTTGACGATCAATCTCTGGCAGCATGGAAAGCGGTTGACGTCTCAATGGCTGTCGAACCGGTTTTTCCTGTCCAGTATCGATCTCATGTTGAATGACATCTGTATAACCCAAATCCTTTTCATTCAGTGAAAACGTCGCCCGATACGCGAGGATGAGCTTCCGAAGCTGCTCTCTCTCCTCTGGAGAAACCGAGTCAGGTACCTCCTCCCACAGCCTTTTGAGTACCTGTTCCTCATCAGAGCTGGGAGGCTGGCAAGTCATCTGTACCGTCGCAGGACTCAGGTTAGGACATCCTGCCGTCTGTGTTATCCGAGTCCCTGACGACTTTACCATCTGTACCCTCTCAAGCAAACATTCCGTACTTTGCTTGATTATTGCATCTTTACTTCCCACATTCACCATCCTGATCCACACCAACGATTCATTCCCGGAGATCAGCGTCCGGCCTACTACCAATCCTTTGATCAATTCCTTAGGAACAGTTACCCAATCGGATGTGTCAACCTGTAGATGCGGATATACCACTGACGCAGGTACATCCAACTCGCATCTAGCCGGAATCACAATGTCCTTCCGGATGACAATCCTCCGACATTTGAACTCGACAGAAGTCGATTTCAGAGGTACTCTCGCGTCCCCTAAACAGACACAGCCACTGGCAAAATCCCAGTTAGCTTGGTTGGCTTCTAGCCATGACAAACCCAATATGATCTCGGTGACTTGATCAGTCACTAGACAAGGCAGCGGATATGATTTCCGGCCGATGTGAATGTTCAGCATAGCTTCACCATCCACTCGGATCTCACTGCCGTTAGCAGCTAACAGCCGCTGTTCAGAAGGTACCATTCTATCGTCTGGTACGAAGCGTCTGGGCACTAGTGACATTTCACTTCCTGAGTCGAGAAGACATTGACGTCTTACCCCGTTCAGACGTGTGATTATGTAGGCCATCCTGCTTCCTTTCACCAGACGATTTTGTGCTTGTCCCGGAATCGATCCCGTGTTGTCTGGATCATTCCTCTCTTGACCTTGTTCAGCTGACATCTTCAGCTGCGGACAATTTCTGCGAATATGCCCTTTTCTCTTGCACAGGAAACATATCTTATCAGCCGCATTCCACCGTCGTGGCTGGAAGTCTTGTTGCTGACCCATCTGTTGACCAGGTATCCCGGAACCATCGTTCATCGGATCCAAACGATTCCATCCGACATCTGGTTTGTACGACCGGAAACCCGACTCTTGTCCTGACGTAAGTCGCCCAAGTTCCTTGGTCAGGATCTCGATCCGTTGTTCCAGATCCGACATCCGTTGACCTGATGGATCCATGGCGCCTGACATCGGAGGATCCTCCTTGGTAGCCTTGATCCTTCCGAGTCTACGATCCATGTCACCACCTGACGTTGACGGACGACCGTAGGCCTCCAAACGTACGGCATGTTTGTACGCGGCCTCAAGATCCACTGGTTCCCGTTCACGAACCTTTTGAGCAAGTTCGTGATTCAACAAGGCATCGATGAATGCATCACAAGCAATCGATTCGACTACCTCATTTGTCGGACCGGGATATGCCAGTACCATCAAACGTCTGATTTCTTGAACAACCGTACTCAGCGTTTCACCTGGCGCTTGACGGTAGGTACGTAGCTTGGTTCGGTATAGGTTCGTTTGATTATCAGAACCATACCTGTCCTTAAGCTTTTCAACCAAAGCTTGCCACGACACGTCTTGCTGTGCGCCCATATCCCACAACAATTGTGACGCAGGCCCTGTGAGAGCACACATCAGCTGATCAGCCTTCTCGCGATCACTCCAATGGTTGCATCTGGCACAGACCTCAAACTTGGCCAGAAAAGCAGCAATAGCTGTCTTTCCATCATACTTTTCAAGCTTAATCCTGATTCCGCGGTCTGCTGGAATCCGGTTCCTTGCCTGATTGGCTGCCCGTTGACGTACCCTGACACTCGGAACTCTGGATCCAGACGAATCACCACTGTTGCTCGATTCGTCGTTATCCCCGATCCGCGTTCCCACACGTTGCCTGACACGTGTGTGTTGTCGTTCGCGGATATCTCCTCTGTCTCGTCCTCGCCCAGACGTCACAGGATATCCGGTACTTCCACTTGAGGAATCATATTCCTCTGTCTGTACCACGGTTCTACGTTGACGACCACGATCCCGTCGATCACACGTAGGCTGGTGTGATGACGCACCAGTACGTTGCACCGTTGCTCCCGATTTCTTGACATCCGTAACACCTTGGCTGCATCGGAGTTTGTGCTGTGTTACTTTCGGTTGATCAATCTGGTAACTTGGTTTGCTCCCACCGACCCTTGCACCGTGACGTACCTTGCCAGCGTTCGTGGATATCTCATCCGAAGATACCACGTCGCTCCGTACTTTGACAGTCCGTTGCACCAGTCTCTTGACTTCCGGAGGACCCGGATGCAAGGCTGGCGACGCTGGAACTGTTGCTGGTTCCCGTGCTCGCGATCTCACCTTGATCGGCACGGTTTCCTTCCTGATTTCCGGTTGCTCCAACTTCCTGGGAACGTGCACCATTCGTTCCGCTGCCATCGCTCGTTCCCGTTCACCAGACAATGCCATAACCTCTAATCTTTGATGAATCGCAGCCATACTCTGTCGTAGGCTCAACATCTCCGATCGTAGGTCTATGTCTGCTTCATTTCCCGAGACGCTCTCAATCGTCTCTAATCGAGGATGTTGCAGGCGGTTTCGACTGGGCACTTCTTTGACAGAAAGTATCTCAACCCGTCTATCAGGAAAGCGATACAAGTCATTACCAGAACAAGAGGGAACCGGATTATCAGAAAACATTGGTCTGGCTGATTCAACAGCCGCAGGAACGCGTGGAACAGAGTTCAACCAGTGTTCAACACCAGCTACAGAAGAAGAAGTTTTGCACCGAGCACCCATAACCTCAACTCCCCGCTCAACAGGTTTAGAAACAGCAAAAGAAGCGTAACCACCAGCTACGTTCATATCAGGCCAAACAGTTTTGGGACGAGCTCCAAAGAAGGCACCTGCTTCTGATTCACAAGAGAAAACGTTCTTAGAAGCGTTAACACCAAAAGACATACAAGTCGGTACATTACCCGCTACACTAGCATTACTTTGCAGCATACCAGTAAGTTGGCAAAAATCTCTTACAGGGGCACAAGACACGTTCGGTTGAGAAACCAAACACTTGGCCAAGGCTACAGGGTCAACAGTCAAACGAGAAAAAGAATCAACCCCACTTCTGGTACCACTTTGTGGCGTACCAGGGGGTGAGTCGACAGACACTACGGGCGCCTTACCTCGCCTATCGCCCCGCTGCGACCCATCGCCCTCAGGTTCGATGGCATCACTTAGCGGTGCCGTTTCAGCGGCCGGGAGACACTCGGTCTTACCAGGACGCCGTGAATCTCCCGGGTCACTGTGCGCTGCGTGGTCCTCGCCAGCGACTTCGCTCCCGGGGGAAGACGACCGTGAAACCGACGCCTGCGATCGGCTGACCCGCCCGGCTGTATCAGACCCGCTCTCTGCCTCATCCGCGGTCGCCGAGTAGGCAACGTCCTGAGCACAAGGATGACCGGCGCTCAACACAGGGTTCTTGTTCCCGCAGGCAGAGCGGCCTCGCCGGGCGCCGCTTCTCGCGACGGCGGTCTCCGTCTTCTTACCCGACTTATCGCTTCCTTTAGTGATCACGCGGCACCGGGCCGCCACCGAACCAACACCACCACTGGGGAATACTGCCGATTCTCTTATCCCCGCTGACCATATCACCCGAAGCCAGGGCCAGTCTCTCAGACCAAATGCCCGACTCATCGTGCCGATCACAATCGCCCAAGTGACGATTAACACACAGACACTCCGACGGCCGGAGGCGGTCCGTAGGCCCGATGGAAACTGAAGCCAACGACGGTCGCCCTCCGTCACCGTGCGCGGAACTCTCCCGACACGAAACTAGCAAAGACGCCCGCGCTGATGCGCGGCGTTTGCCGGGGTGCTCGCCTCACCCGATCTCCCGACACGAACACTCACAACCGACACCGAGACCAACAGACAAACGCGGGTCGCCGACTTGGCAGAAGACCGCAGGAACCAACAGTTGGGCCACCGGTGAACCACTGGGGACGACCGGAGCTGACGCGCGGCTTCAAACAGCCCTTGTCTCACGCGCTCTCCCGACACGAGTCGCGCAGCCCAAACACTGTCGCTGCCGGTAACTTCCCCGTTGACACTTAGCCGGCAACTCACAAGAGCGTCGTGGTGCGATGCTGTTCTGCGCCGGTAGATCCGAGGTAAAAATAAAAGGCCGGGAGGCCTGGGGAACAGGTAAACGGAAAACCCGTGTCTACAAATTAGACTATTGTTTTATAGGTTTTCTAATGGCGCTTATCGCCCTTACTCTCAACAGTTACTGACCTCAGTGGTAAGTCCCTGACAAAACACTTGGTCTTATCTAACACTGTAACGTAAAGAAGACTACCTTGCAAAGCCCTCAGCTTGCCTGGACTCTTGGTCCACCACTTACTCCCTACTCAACTGTGAGCAACAGATTCTAGAAAGTGACGAGTCACACGGAGAATCTAAACAACCGATCACCAAGATCGCTAACACAGCAAGAGTCCAATGTCGGCTGACAGACAATCTAAACTCCGCAAGAAACACCCGGTAACAGTAACACCGATCGCCAGAATCCCGTGTAGGTTGGCAGACAGTCGATTATCCACCACCAAGGACCTGCAATACAAAAGTTACACACGAACCACCCGGTACCACCAACAAGGATACAACCGTCGCGTTCTTCAAAGAGGAGACCCGCCTCAACTCTACAGAAACAACGACACACAAGGAACACGTAACTTAGACTGTAACCAACAGTCAACGGAACCTTCACAGAATACTGCGATCGCCCGCTAGGCGTATCACGAATACTGTATTCTTCCCTGAGCTGTCACGCAGCCTCAGCAGCTCGAATCTCAGCGATCGATGACAAGACACAGCCCTGACAGATCTTGCCGCAAATCCGCACTACGTTAGCGTTGCTTCAACAGAGGATCGCCAAAGTCGCGTTCAAACGTGGCCAAGCCACACTGTAGGAGACAGATGAACACAACCGAAATCACTGTAGAAAGTCGCAGCAGAAAACGCTTTAACAATCTAAGCACATACGGCGGAAACGCTTCCCCCGCAATATAAGCGGCGCACCGTGTGGCACGTCTTAGTCCACCGGCAAAATACATGATAACACTCTATACTTTGGCCTAAAAAGTATACTTGGTCTTCCATAGGAAGAATCTGAAACCTAATATTATAAACCTGTCTCAAAACGAAACCGGTTTCAGGTACAAGACACATAGCCAAAAGGCTACCCAACGAGAGTCATGCTTACTCCAGCCAAGTCTCGGTAAGTAGTTATTTTGTCTTATACCTCTTGTGGCATGTCCGCCACACTTATATTGCGGGGGAAGCGTTTCCGCCGTATGTGCTTAGATTGTTAAAGCGTTTTCTGCTGCGACTTTCTACAGTGATTTCGGTTGTGTTCATCTGTCTCCTACAGTGTGGCTTGGCCACGTTTGAACGCGACTTTGGCGATCCTCTGTTGAAGCAACGCTAACGTAGTGCGGATTTGCGGCAAGATCTGTCAGGGCTGTGTCTTGTCATAGATCGCTGAGATTCGAGCTGCTGAGGCTGCGTGACAGCTCAGGGAAGAATACAGTATTCGTGATACGCCTAGCGGGCGATCGCAGTATTCTGTGAAGGTTCCGTTGACTGTGGGTTACAGTCTAAGTTACGTGTTCCTTGTGTGTCGTTGTTTCTGTAGAGTTGAGGCGGGTCTCCTCTTTGAAGAACGCGACGGTTGTATCCTTGTTGGTGGTACCGGGTGGTTCGTGTGTAACTTTTGTATTGCAGGTCCTTGGTGGTGGATAATCGACTGTCTGCCAACCGACATTGGACGCTGTAATCGGTGTTACTGTTACCGGGTGTTTCTTGCGGAGTTTAGATTGTCTGTCAGCCGACATTGGACTCTCGCTGTGGTGTTAACGATCTTGGTGATCGGTTGTTTAGATTCTCCGTGTGACTCGTCACTTTCTAGAATCTGTTGCTCACAGTTGAGTAGGGAGTAAGTGGTGGACCAAGAGTCCAGGCAAGCTGAGGGCTTTGCAAGGTAGTCTTCTTTACGTTACAGTGCTAGATAAGACCAAGTGTTTTGTCAGGGACTTACCACTGAGGTCAGTAACTGTTGAGAGTAAGGGCGATAAGCGCCATTAGAAAACCTATAAAACAATAGTCTAATTTGTAGACACGGGTTTTCCGTTTACCTGTTCCCCAGGCCTCCCGGCCTTTTATTTTTACCTCGGATCTACCGGCGCAGAACAGCATCGCACCACGACGCTCTTGTGAGTTTCCGGCTAAGTGTTTCAGGGGAAATTTACCGGCAGCGGCGGCGTTTGGGCAGCGCGCGTCGGGAGCTTGGTGCGCGTGAGACAAGGGCTGTTTGGAGCCGCGCGTCAGCCCCGGTCGTCCCAAGTGGTTCACCGGTGGCCAAACTGTTGGTTCCTGCGGTCTTCTGCCAAGTCGGCGACCCGCGTTTGTCTGTTGGCCTCGGTGTCGGTGGTGAAGGTTCGTGTCGGGAGATCGGGTGAGGCGAGCACCCCGGCAAACGCCGCGCATCAGCGCGGGCGTCTTGGCTAGGTTCGTGTCGGGAGATCGGGTGAGGCGAGCACCCCGGCAAACGCCGCGCATCAGCGCGGGCGTCTTGGCTAGGTTCGTGTCGGGAGATCGGGTGAGGCGAGCACCCCGGCAAACGCCGCGCATCAGCGCGGGCGTCGTGGCTAGTTTCGTGTCGGGAGAGTTTCCGTGTACGGTGACGGAGGGCGACCGTCATTGGCTTCAGTTTCCATCGGGCCTACGGACCGCCTCCGCCCGTCGGAGTGTCTGTGTGGTAATCGTCACTTGGTGATTGTGTTCAGCACGACGAGTCGGGCATTTGGCCTGAGGGACTGGCCCTGGTTTCAAGCGATGTGGTCAGCGGGGAAGGAATCGGCAGTATTCCCCAGTGGTGGTGTTGGTTCGGTGGCGGCTCGGGGCCGCGTGATAACTAAAGGGAGCGATAAGTCGGGTAAGAAGACGGAGACCGCCGTCGCGAGAAGCGGCGCCCGGCGAGGCCGTTCTGCCTGCGGGAACAAGAACCCTGTTTTGAGCGTCGGTCATCCTTGTGCTCAGGACGTTGCCTACTCGGCGACCGCGGATGAGGCAGAGAGCGGGTCTGACATAGCCGGGCGGGCCAGCCGATCGCAGGCGTCGGTTTCGGGAGCGTCTTCCCCCAGGAGTAAAGTCGCTGGCGAGGACCACGCAGCGCACAGCGACCCGGGAGTCTCACGGCGTCCTGGTAAGACCGAGTTTCTCCCGGGCGCTGAAACGGCACCGCTAAGTGATGCCATCGAACCTGAGGGCGATGGGTCGCAGCGGGGCGATAGCCGAAGGAAGGCGCCCGTAGCGTCTGTTGACTCACCCCCTGGTACGCCACAAAGTGGTACCAGAAGTGGGGTTGATTCTTTTCTTCGTGTGACTGTTGATTCTGAGGTCCGGGCCAAGTGTTCTGGTGCTCATGCCGACGTTTTGGGTATACCTGTTGTGTCTTTTTGCCCACTTCCTGGTATGCCACAAAGTGGTACCAGAAGTGGGGTTGATTCTTTTTCTCGTTTGACTGTTGATCCTGTAACCCAGCCCAAGTGTTTGGTTTCCCAACCAAACGTGTCTAGTGTCCATGTACGAGATTTTTGCCCACTTCCTGTTATGCTGCAAAGTGATGGCAGGGGTGGTGGTGATGTTACCAGTTGTATGTCTGTTGTTAATGATGCTTCTAAAAACGTTTTCTCTTGTGAATCAGAAGCAGGTGCCTTCTTTGGAGCTCGTCCCAAAACTGTTTGGCCTGATATGAACGTAGCGGGTGGTTACGCTTCTTTTGCTGTTTCTAAACCTGTTGAGCGGGGAGTTGAGGTTATGGGTGCTCGGTGCAAAACTTCTTCTTCTGTAGCTGGTGTTGAACACTGGTTGAACTCTGTTCCACGCGTTCCTGCGGCTGTTGAATCAGCCAGACCAATGTTTTCTGATAATCCGGTTCCCTCTTGTTCTGGTAATGACTTGTATCGCTTTCCTGATAGACGGGTTGAGATACTTTCTGTCAAAGAAGTGCCCAGTCGAAACCGCCTGCAACATCCTCGATTAGAGACGATTGAGAGCGTCTCGGGAAATGAAGCAGACATAGACCTACGATCGGAGATGTTGAGCCTACGACAGAGTATGGCTGCGATTCATCAAAGATTAGAGGTTATGGCATTGTCTGGTGAACGGGAACGAGCGATGGCAGCGGAACGAATGGTGCACGTTCCCAGGAAGTTGGAGCAACCGGAAATCAGGAAGGAAACCGTGCCGATCAAGGTGAGATCGCGAGCACGGGAACCAGCAACAGTTCCAGCGTCGCCAGCCTTGCATCCGGGTCCTCCGGAAGTCAAGAGACTGGTGCAACGGACTGTCAAAGTACGGAGCGACGTGGTATCTTCGGATGAGATATCCACGAACGCTGGCAAGGTACGTCACGGTGCAAGGGTCGGTGGGAGCAAACCAAGTTACCAGATTGATCAACCGAAAGTAACACAGCACAAACTCCGATGCAGTCAAGGTGTTACGGATGTCAAGAAATCGGGAGCAACGGTGCAACGTACTGGTGCGTCATCACACCAGCCTACGTGTGATCGACGGGATCGTGGTCGTCAACGTAGAACCGTGGTACAGACAGAGGAATATGATTCCTCAAGTGGAAGTACCGGATATCCTGTGACGTCTGGGCGAGGACGAGACAGAGGAGATATCCGCGAACGACAACACACACGTGTCAGGCAACGTGTGGGAACGCGGATCGGGGATAATGACGAATCGAGCAACAGTGGTGATTCGTCTGGATCCAGAGTTCCGAGTGTCAGGGTACGTCAACGGGCAGCCAATCAGTCAGGACAAAGGATTCCAGCAGACCGCGGAATCAGGATTAAGCTTGAAAAGTATGATGGAAAGACAGCTATTGCTGCTTTTCTGGCCAAGTTTGAGGTCTGTGCCAGATGCAACCATTGGAGTGATCGCGAGAAGGCTGATCAGCTGATGTGTGCTCTCACAGGGCCTGCGTCACAATTGTTGTGGGATATGGGCGCACAGCAAGACGTGTCGTGGCAAGCTTTGGTCGAAAAGCTTAAGGACAGGTATGGTTCTGATAATCAAACGAACCTATACCGAACCAAGCTACGTACCTACCGTCAAGCGCCAGGTGAAACGCTGAGTACGGTTGTTCAAGAAATCAGACGTTTGATGGTACTGGCATATCCCGGTCCGACAAATGAGGTAGTCGAATCGATTGCTTGTGATGCATTCATCGATGCCTTGTTGAATCACGAACTTGCTCAAAAGGTTCGTGAACGGGAACCAGTGGACCTTGAGGCCGCGTACAAACATGCCGTACGTTTGGAGGCCTACGGTCGTCCGTCAACGTCAGGTGGTGACATGGATCGTAGACTCGGAAGGATCAAGGCTACCAAGGAGGATCCTCCGATGTCAGGCGTCATGGATCCATCAGGTCAACGGATGTCGGATCTGGAACAGCGGATCGATATCCTGACCAAGGAACTTGGGCGACTTACGTCAGGACAGGAATCGGGTTTCCGGTCGTACAAACCAGATGTCGGATGGAATCGTTTGGATCCGATGAACGATGGTTCCGGGATACCTGGTCAACAGATGGGTCAGCAACAAGATTTCCAGCCACGACGGTGGAATGCGGCTGATAAGATATGTTTCCTGTGCAAGAGAAAAGGACATATTCGCAGAAATTGTCCGCAGCTGAAGATGTCAGCTGAACAAGGTCAGGAGAGGAGTTATCAAGACAACACTGAATCTATGTCAGGAAAAGCACAGAAGTCATATTGGGATTGTCAATCTTGATGGATGACTTGGAGGTTGACGCTTCTCCACAGCTGGTAAATGTCAAGTCACATTTCCGGTGTCTGTATCCGCATCTGAGGGATGGATACGTTTTCTGTTTCTGGTCCGACACTTTTTGTTTGCCATGCATCTTGCTGCGAAGTCCACGCATGCTAAGGTCTTGGTTTTTGTACATACCTTTGTCTGTTGTTTAAGCACTCTTTTACTTATGATTTGCTGACCACTTCTCAGTGGTGGGACTGTCGGTGTAGTTAACGGTTAACTCTTGTGCACATGACTTTTGAGCTGACTGTCTTGGTGGATGCTTTGTAGTATTTGCGGGACAGGAGGCGTATGGTAACAGTTCTCTCTGGCTTGGATGAGAGACAAAGTGTTGTAAAGGGTTGGTAGTCTCGTTCTGCCCGGTGGGCGAGATACCAACAGAGATGGTGGTCGGTGAGCAGATTCTTACCTGTGTTGGCTATCGCTACGAGTTAGTGGTTGGGCCAGGTAGTTGAATTCTGTTGGGAGTTCTTGAACTGTAAATGCGACTTTTAGTAAAGCGCTCGGTAATATAGTCTTCGAGGGTCTGTGATTGAGCACCTTGGCTGTAGGTGAGTCGTCCAGATTCCTGTGTACCTTTTTTTTATCTCTTTACCTGGCACTTTAATCAAACCCGGGCTAGAGTTGTTTCTGTTACGTAAAAGAAACCCTGGTCCCGAAGCCGATGTTTACATTGAAGACGATACGGTAAAGTGAGAGAACGGTACGGATAGAGTATACGTGAACTTGCACTGACTCTGGGTTGTTTTGCCGGTGAGCAATCTTCCTATTTTTGGTTATTACTTTAGTTAAGTCTGTTCTCTTCTGACGTTATTAGCGACTGCTAATTGCGGAGGATCGTTTGCTATAGTAGGGATCTATCCTTGATCCGATGTGCCTCTGTGTTTGTTGTGTTAGTTGTTATTTTCAGAGTTGGTACGGAACGGGCCAACCGACGACGCTGGGGAACGTCGTGATCGTACGATGTGAAGACCGTGCTACTTCATTGCATTATGTTGTGTTTGAGTGTGACTGGTGAGCGAATGCGATAATAAACTGAATACATGGTGTGAATGACATGTGTGTGAGTTGTCTCTGTTGATCGGGAGACAACGGGTATGTTGTCTCCCAGAACCTAAGTAAGTAGGTTAGCGGACGGGTCCCACGGGAATGGACGGGTCCGTGATAGTTATGTTCGATTATTTCCTACCGATGCTTCGCATCAAAAGAAAGAGGGGAAGAGTGTGGCGGACATGCCACAAGAGGTATAAGACAAAAATAACTACTTACCGAGACTTGGCTGGAGTAAGCATGACTCTCGTTGGGTAGCCTTTTGGCTATGTGTCTTGTACCTGAAACCGGTTTCGTTTTGAGACAGGTTTATAATATTAGGTTTCAGATTCTTCCTATGGAAGACCAAGTATACTTTTTAGGCCAAAGTATAGAGTGTTATCATGTATTTTGCCGGTGGACTAAGACGTGCCACACGGTGCGCCGCTTATATTGCGGGGGAAGCGTTTCCGCCGTATGTGCTTAGATTGTTAAAGCGTTTTCTGCTGCGACTTTCTACAGTGATTTCGGTTGTGTTCATCTGTCTCCTACAGTGTGGCTTGGCCACGTTTGAACGCGACTTTGGCGATCCTCTGTTGAAGCAACGCTAACGTAGTGCGGATTTGCGGCAAGATCTGTCAGGGCTGTGTCTTGTCATAGATCGCTGAGATTCGAGCTGCTGAGGCTGCGTGACAGCTCAGGGAAGAATACAGTATTCGTGATACGCCTAGCGGGCGATCGCAGTATTCTGTGAAGGTTCCGTTGACTGTGGGTTACAGTCTAAGTTACGTGTTCCTTGTGTGTCGTTGTTTCTGTAGAGTTGAGGCGGGTCTCCTCTTTGAAGAACGCGACGGTTGTATCCTTGTTGGTGGTACCGGGTGGTTCGTGTGTAACTTTTGTATTGCAGGTCCTTGGTGGTGGATAATCGACTGTCTGCCAACCGACATTGGACGCTGTAATCGGTGTTACTGTTACCGGGTGTTTCTTGCGGAGTTTAGATTGTCTGTCAGCCGACATTGGACTCTCGCTGTGGTGTTAACGATCTTGGTGATCGGTTGTTTAGATTCTCCGTGTGACTCGTCACTTTCTAGAATCTGTTGCTCACAGTTGAGTAGGGAGTAAGTGGTGGACCAAGAGTCCAGGCAAGCTGAGGGCTTTGCAAGGTAGTCTTCTTTACGTTACAGTGCTAGATAAGACCAAGTGTTTTGTCAGGGACTTACCACTGAGGTCAGTAACTGTTGAGAGTAAGGGCGATAAGCGCCATTAGAAAACCTATAAAACAATAGTCTAATTTGTAGACACGGGTTTTCCGTTTACCTGTTCCCCAGGCCTCCCGGCCTTTTATTTTTACCTCGGATCTACCGGCGCAGAACAGCATCGCACCACGACGCTCTTGTGAGTTTCCGGCTAAGTGTTTCAGGGGAAATTTACCGGCAGCGGCGGCGTTTGGGCAGCGCGCGTCGGGAGCTTGGTGCGCGTGAGACAAGGGCTGTTTGGAGCCGCGCGTCAGCCCCGGTCGTCCCAAGTGGTTCACCGGTGGCCAAACTGTTGGTTCCTGCGGTCTTCTGCCAAGTCGGCGACCCGCGTTTGTCTGTTGGCCTCGGTGTCGGTGGTGAAGGTTCGTGTCGGGAGATCGGGTGAGGCGAGCACCCCGGCAAACGCCGCGCATCAGCGCGGGCGTCTTGGCTAGGTTCGTGTCGGGAGATCGGGTGAGGCGAGCACCCCGGCAAACGCCGCGCATCAGCGCGGGCGTCTTGGCTAGGTTCGTGTCGGGAGATCGGGTGAGGCGAGCACCCCGGCAAACGCCGCGCATCAGCGCGGGCGTCGTGGCTAGTTTCGTGTCGGGAGAGTTTCCGTGTACGGTGACGGAGGGCGACCGTCATTGGCTTCAGTTTCCATCGGGCCTACGGACCGCCTCCGCCCGTCGGAGTGTCTGTGTGGTAATCGTCACTTGGTGATTGTGTTCAGCACGACGAGTCGGGCATTTGGCCTGAGGGACTGGCCCTGGTTTCAAGCGATGTGGTCAGCGGGGAAGGAATCGGCAGTATTCCCCAGTGGTGGTGTTGGTTCGGTGGCGGCTCGGGGCCGCGTGATAACTAAAGGGAGCGATAAGTCGGGTAAGAAGACGGAGACCGCCGTCGCGAGAAGCGGCGCCCGGCGAGGCCGTTCTGCCTGCGGGAACAAGAACCCTGTTTTGAGCGTCGGTCATCCTTGTGCTCAGGACGTTGCCTACTCGGCGACCGCGGATGAGGCAGAGAGCGGGTCTGACATAGCCGGGCGGGCCAGCCGATCGCAGGCGTCGGTTTCGGGAGCGTCTTCCCCCAGGAGTAAAGTCGCTGGCGAGGACCACGCAGCGCACAGCGACCCGGGAGTCTCACGGCGTCCTGGTAAGACCGAGTTTCTCCCGGGCGCTGAAACGGCACCGCTAAGTGATGCCATCGAACCTGAGGGCGATGGGTCGCAGCGGGGCGATAGCCGAAGGAAGGCGCCCGTAGCGTCTGTTGACTCACCCCCTGGTACGCCACACGACGCTCTTGTGAGTTTCCGGCTAAGTGTTTCAGGGGAAATTTACCGGCAGCGGCGGCGTTTGGGCAGCGCGCGTCGGGAGCTTGGTGCGCGTGAGACAAGGTCTGTTTGGAGCCGCGCGTCAGCCCCGGTCGTCCCAAGTGGTTCACCGGTGGCCAAACTGTTGGTTCCTGCGGTCTTCTGCCAAGTCGGCGACCCGCGGTTGTCTGTTGGCCTCGGTGTCGGTGGTGAAGGTTCGTGCCGGGAGATCGGGTGAGGCGAGCACCCCGGCAAACGCCGCGCATCAGCGCGGGCGTCTTGGCTAGTTTCGTGTCGGGAGAGTTTCCGTGTACGGTGACGGAGGGCGACCGTCATTGGCTTCAGTTTCCATCGGGCCTACGGACCGCCTCCGCCCGTCGGAGTGTCTGTGTGTTAATCGTCACTTGGTGATTGTGTTCAGCACGATGAGTCGGGCATTTGGCCTGAGGGACTGGCCCTGGTTTCAAGCGATGTGGTCAGCGGGGAAGGAATCGGCAGTATTCCCCAGTGGTGGTGTTGGTTCGGTGGCGGCTCGGTGCCGCGTGATAACTAAAGGGAGCGATAAGTCGGGTAAGAAGACGGAGACCGCCGTCGCGAGAAGCGGCGCCCGGCGAGGCCGTTCTGCCTGCGGGAACAAGAACCCTGTTTTGAGCGTCGGTCATCCTTGTGCTCAGGACGTTGCCTACTCGGCGACCGCGGATGAGGCAGAGAGCGGGTCTGACATAGCCGGGCGGGCCAGCCGATCGCAGGCGTCGGTTTCGGGAGCGTCTTCCCCCAGGAGTAAAGTCGCTGGCGAGGACCACGCAGCGCACAGCGACCCGGGAGTCTCACGGCGTCCTGGTAAGACCGAGTTTCTCCCGGGCGCTGAAACGGCACCGCTAAGTGATGCCATCGAACCTGAGGGCGATGGGTCGCAGCGGGGCGATAGCCGAAGGAAGGCGCCCGTAGCGTCTGTTGACTCACCCCCTGGTACGCCACAATTGCACTGCTAGCTCCCAGGCCTTTTAAGCGCGTCAGTTTTTCCGCGGTGCTGGTCGCCGGTTTGTGAGACGGGAGTCGAAGCGAATTTGAGGACACTTCCGTTGGCGACGGTTCGGCCGCGTGAAGCGGGCTTGCTTCGGGCAAGAAGACAGTGAGTTGAAGGAGGGAATTTGTGGACACCCTCGGAGTCGGCGCTTAGCCGTGTGAAGGTCCGTGGCCTACGGGCGGAAGGGTTGAGGGAGAGCGAATTTGAAGGTCCCTCTCGGTGGCGACAGTTCGGTCGCGTGAAGTGTATCGCCTACGGGCTAACGGTTTCTGGTCATTCTCGAAGTCGGCGCGAAGCCGCACACAGTGCATTGCCTACGGGCGTAAGAGACAGTGATCCATCGGAGAGCAAGCGGTCCGTCTTTTCTTTGAAGACCGTCTTCGCCTCCGTACGTGTAACAAATTGACGGCGGTCGTCCGGATCTCCGGCCGCCGATCGATCGACACAGCGACCTGGTCGTACTGGGCGTTGTAAAATTGATCCTGGTACCAGCTGGTTAGGTTGCCGTTTGCGAATCGACGCAGCGACCTAGTATATTGTCCGTGTTTTCCATTCCCTGGTTTCGAAGTTGATAATGTCGTTTTGGCGCGGCTTGGGGCTCGGACCCCTCGAGTGGCCGTGGTTTCGGGCGTTTTGGCCTGCGGAGAAAAGACAATCTTCAGTGATGCCCGTCGGTGGCACCAGTACACGAGCTGTGGCGTGTAATATGATAAGACGGAGGTCTGGACGGTCGGGCAAGCGAACGAAGAAGCCCGTGGCCGTGAAGGGGAGCTCCAAGCGAGGGTCGTCTGCCCGGAGAGGAGCGAACCCTGATTTGAGCACAGGCGGCCATCCTGGCGCTCAGGTTGCTACCCACCCGGTGGCCGCGGACGGGGCAGAGTCGGACTCCAACGCCTCCGAGCTCTATACCCTCTCACGAGCGACCGTTTCAGAGCCGTCTTGGCCGGATAGTGAAGGGAGCGACGGCGCCTTGGCGGCCCGTTACACCGATAGTAGACACCGGCGAGAGAGCGACTCGGGCGGCTCCGATCATTATGAAGCAAGGGAGTTGTGTCCGAGTCGAGAGGCCCAGCTCGCGACCCCTCGTGCGTCGGTCAATGCGCCGGCGGCGAGGGGGCTTGTGCCGCTTGTGACGAGACGGGTAGGTCCGCCACAAAGTGGTACCAGAAGTGGGGTCTATTTTGACTCGCTTCTGGTTGCCGCAGGACAAGCTGCGGCATGTGAAGTTGAGTCGGATGGAGAGCGGGTGGCGCGAACGAAGATGTCTTTTCCGCCAAGACCCGATTTGGGAGCCGTAGCAGCAGATGCGGTCTCCAGGAATTTGGCTCGTCCTGATGTTCGTTTTGGTGAATATTCCGGTGCTCGTCCCAAAGTTTCGCAGCAGGTTTCGCCTGATGACTTTGGTGCAGTCGGTCCAATCGCTTCTGCTGCTGTCGATGTTCGGGATCCTCGTTCTTCGGCGACGGTGGAAGTTGAGAATTGGCTTCGTTCGGTTCCTGAATCTCAAGAGACTGGTGATGGACGCCAGGCAAGACGTTTACGATCGGGTTCCCCAGTTGCTTCAGAAGACGCACGGTTACTTGTTAATTTCAGTGAACGAAGTTCAGCAGGTTTAGCAGCCGCTGAAAGACCAAGTGTGAGACAGGTAGACAGTCAAAGCTACCGTCCTCAGTGTCCAGAGCGACGGGAAAGTTTAGTGAATGCTGAAAGGGGCTCAGCAGAATCAAGGTCGTCGCGGAGAGACGACGCATCCGATGTTCGGGCCGAGGTGTCGTACCTGCGCGAGAGCATGGCGCGGATGACACAGCGGTTCGAAGAATTGACAGTGCCTGTCGTTCGGGAAAGAGACGCGCCTTGGGTTCAGGCGTCCCGTTCGATGTCGTATCCAGAGTTTCGTGATGACCCGCGTGAGACAGTGCCGATGGAAGTAGCGCCATCGAGGTTACGTGGACCGCCGGAGGTCCGGAGACTTGTAGTACGTGATACTAGGGCAGGAGACCCTAGGGAATCAGGCTACCGAGACAGGCCTGAACGGGTTCATCGGTCTACTGTCCCGATCGACAGCTGGGCGCCTGATGATACCGTGTATCGGGAATTACCGACTGTGGCTCCACGGGGATCAAGTTCGAAACGGAGGTTGTTATCGTCGGATGACGCGTCAACAGAGGCGGACATCAACTATCAACGGACAACTCCGGATAAGCAAAGTGTTAGTCGCCAGGCGCATAAGAAGGGCGAGAGGCCCAGAAAACTACGGTTCTCCGATGAGGCGGGTGTCTACCGCAAGCCGATGACTTCCTCCACGAAGCATCGTGCCGACAAGGAACGTGAGCGAGAGGCCTCAGATGAGGCGGGTGTCTACCGCAAGCCGATGGTTTCGTCTTCGAGACATCGTGCAGATTTGGAAAGGGAACGAGAGACGCAAAGGGAGCGTCGGCCGGGAAGGGCCAGAAGAGAGGAAAAGGAGACGTCCAGTGACGAGGACGCGGCTCCTGCGAAAGAGCGAACGGTACGGAAATCTATACTGCACGTAGGCAGTCGGCACGATAAACGACCTGTAGTTTCCAGCACAGTCGATGAAGGTGAGACTAGCGACGACGACGACCGTCCCAGGAGACGCCGTCACCGCGCAGGTTCACCACGTCGGTCTGTAGAACGGGAGACGAGAGGCCGGAGTCCAGCGGATAGAGGGATTCGTATCAAGCTTGAGAAGTACGACGGCAAGACGGCTATCGCTGCTTTTCTAGCGAAGTTTGAAGTTTGCGCCCGGTGCAACAATTGGAGCGACCGCGAGAAGGCCGACCAATTGATGTGTGCCTTGACGGGGCCAGCTTCGCAGTTGCTATGGGACATGGGTGCCCAGGGCGACGTTACTTGGCAGGCGTTGGTTGATAAATTGAAAGCAAGATACGGTTCGGAAGAACAGACGAGCCTGTACCGGGTAAAGTTACGAGCTTACCGTCAGACGAATAACGAACCTTTGAGCAGTGTGGTTCAAGAGGTCCGGCGACTTATGGTTTTAGCGTATCCTGGGCCATCGAGCGAGTTAGTAGAAACGATTGCTTGTGACGCGTTTCTAGACGCGCTGGCTAATCAGGAATTAGCGCAGAAGGTGCGGGAACGGGAACCCGTCACTCTTCAGGCTACCTATAAGCTAGCGGTCAGGCTAGAGGCGTATGGCCGGTCGTCCACGGCACTGGGCGACGCAGATCGGAGATACGGGAGGGTTAAAGCAACCCGTGAAGACCGGGTTGTCCCGGCGGTTAACGAATCACAGAGTCGGCGTATAGAAGACCTTGAAAAAGAGGTCAGGAATCTAACACAAGAGTTGGGTCGACTTGTAGCGAAGCAAGATTCAGCTGCTGCTTCGGGAAACCGTTATGGCTCAGACAGAGCTACGGAAGGTTCGCGCGAGACCGAACCGGATGTCATTCAACGTCGGGTGTTTCCGCCCGGTCGGTGGAGCAACGTTAACGCGGAATGCTACCTGTGTAAGCAGAAGGGGCATTTAAAGCGTGCGTGTCCACAGAGAATAACAGAGGCGACTAAAGAGGTTTAGCGTCTCGGGAGAATCGCTTAATTGCGACGAGTTGTGATAGTGTCGAGTGACGAGAATATTCAGTTTCCTTTTGATGAACATACTTTTTCTTTTGGGGTAGCACGGTGTGTTACTGCCGGTGAATCGTGGAATCGAGTGTTGGTGAGTTTTCTGGTTCGTGTCGAGAGACTGTTTCGGTATTGGCTTTTGGATCGGGAACGAGGTGTGGATCGTGGTGGTGAATGTCGTGGACTGCAGGACTCGGATTTGGTAGAGGAACGGTTGTTTGTTTGGCTCTGTGATCGAGTGCCTGGTGAAATAAGTCGTCCATTGGCCGTTTGCTCTGTGTCTGAGTGCCTCGTGTGCAAGTCGTCCTGAGACTCGGTGTATCCTGTGATTGAGTGTTTCGCCTTGTAAGTCATCCAGTTGTCCAGTTGTTCGTTTTCGGGTTGCTGCTTGTGTTCGGGTCGGATGTTGAGTGACGAATTGAGGTTTGAGACGAGAGAATTGGTAGGGACGGAGTCCCTGGAGACGGTGTGTACAGGGAAAATTTACGGGAAGTCAGTTTGAAGTGATATCTTTTGTGGGGCTGAAGCGAGTGCAGCCGGTTAAGAGCCACGGAGGGCTTGTAGTGACGTTTGGGAGACCAAAGTGGGTCTCGGGAATTTTCGGTGTCGATAAAAGTGCATCGGTCTTTGCCAATCGACTCGCACTGTACCCTGAAGATGCGACTGATATTTATCGAATTGGACTCTGTCAATAATACTGCTTTGTCCACGGTTATCATGTCTTGAACAATCGACTCTTCCTGACGGCACAATGATAACGGAAGAGTACGCCGATCTAGTCCCGGTGATTTTGAGGTTGAGGTTCTGAAGTGAATTTAGCGGCGTCATCCGCTACCGAACTGAGGGTCGTCAAGAGACCCATCGAAAAGTACGTCAGTCTCGTGGGAGATGCGTACGGTAGACTGTGCTTTTGGGTGTCGGGAGAGGACGTAGAGCCTACTACAGAGGCCGGACCTTTCCCTGGTGACACAGAGTTGGTGGGATCCAGTGCAATCCCCGCGGAGTCCCCCGCGCCTGTTGTGGATAGCGTCGGAAGACCCAGCCGACGCTTGCATCGACGCCCTCGTCGAGTGCAGCAGCCCTAGAGGCTAACGTGAAGATACGCTTAATTGCGCGGGTTAGAGAAACGTCGATGGTGCACGGCGTAGGATATGATTTTAGTTCGCTTTATGATACACTACAGTTATGTTTGCCATGTGTCCAACAAGTCGGGAAGGCACAAGGACTGAGGGGCTAGAGAGTCCGCTTGATTGCGGTGGTTCGAGACATGTCGGTGGACATACTTTTACGTTTCCTTTTGATGAACCTGTTTTGGTTAGTGAAGGGCACAAAGTGGTACCTGCTTCTCTCCGCGGGACGACACACGGAGGGCCGTAAGCCTACCACAAAGTGGTGCCTGTGGGGTCTCGCGCAACGCGTAATGGCGTTTATTCGATTAAAGACTTGGTGCAGTCTTTCATTCTATTTCGATCTGCTGACCGTGTTGTCTACGGTGGGACTGTCCGAGCATTGGCCGGATGACTCAAGGTTTGAGTCGCTCTTTCGTTTTGACACTTGTTTCTTTTGAGGACAACGGTAGTGCGATGAGTTGGGTGGTCATCGCAGGAACTTGAGACTCGTTTGGTGACTTTTCTCGCTACCAGTCCCCTAGCAATCGAGTTAGGTGGAGCTTGGCGGAGAGACAGAGGGGCTTATGAGGTTGGTAGTCTCGTGGCGTTGAGACGAGATACCAAGCAGATGGTATTTGGTTCGTGGAGTTACTCGCACCTGAGCGAGTCGTTGTCGCCGTAGGCAACGGGTCAGGTAGGAAGCCGAGGCTCCTTTAGTTCGGAATAACTCACACCTGTCAGGCTGACGTTGTCGGTAAGAGGATTTGCTTCGGAGTTTGTGTGAACATGGTTTGCGGTCTTTGATCAGCACCTAAAGCGCGTCTCCGGGTCTTGTTTCTCGTGTAGTTACCCAACGATCGGGCGAGGTCGGAAATTGAGGTTCCTGTTGTCTGTGTTCTACGCGCTGTAAATGCCAAAGCCAGCGTGATTCGTTAGCGCTCGGCCCGTGCTTGGTAGCGGAACGGTGTCTGGGGACGCGATCGGTAAGTCGTCCAGTTGTTGTTGGGCCATTCTGCATCCGTGATGTTGCTCGGATACTCGCACTCTAATCGAAGCCAAGTTGGCGTGCTTCTGTCACGGTGGATTGTCTCAGTTCCTGAAGCCGGTGTGTTACATCGATGAACGGTTCGTGTTGGAGAGGTGATGAACTACGGAGATTGGACCGATTAATTCGGTGGACTTTTCGGAGAATGGTCGGAAGACCAGGTTCACGTTTCTTTTGATGATCCATTTCGTATAATGAGACGCCGCTGTAGCGTTTCAGGTGCAACAAAGGGCCTCGGGACTAGCAACGGTTTATTTTGTGGCGGTAAATCACCCCACTTGTGTCGGAGAAAGGACTCCACTTCTGGTCTAGCGACTCTAGCGCTAGGTAGCTCCTTTTGTTTTTGAATCGTTACACCCCACTTCTGACTGGTTAGCTTTTAGCGAGCGGAGACTCGCGCGATGACTCAGTTTGGTTAATAGTGACGGAGGTACCCCATTTCTGACTGTGTTTGATTTCGGTGAGCGGAGACTCACGCGTAGACTTTTTGTTTCGGTTCGCAAGTACCCCGCGTCTGGACTGTAGGCTCACAGTTCGACGTGGTTTAATTGACGGTTACTCTACTGCTGGACCGATAGCTCCCGTAGCGGAAGACTTCGCTCTGGACGTCGGGACTGTTGACTGTGACGGTTTCGTTGAGGGTTCCCCGCTTCTGGTCTTGAATTTCCAAAGGATAGACCGCTGCTGGTAGATTGAACGATTTCCCCACTTCTGGCCTAAAATTTCCGAAGGATAGACCCTGCGACGAGTAAATTGTATTTTCTGTTGCAGATGGTGATGGAACGTTGGTGCAACGGTGATGGTTCGGAAGACGCGGAGATTCAGCATGCCGCTGGATGGGAAATGCTTGGTGTTGTAGACGGAGACGAAGCCGCCGACAGGCTTCGAGGTTATACGAGAAGGATTCCCGTCATGGTCCCAACCGAGGGACTCGCTGAAACGATGGCGCTGGAGACGGAGGAATCAAGGCCTGAAACGAGGGCTATACGAGCACGGATGAAAGAGCTACGACTACGAGAAAAGGGCTTCGAATGTACGAGAGAAAAGAAGATTATGTGAATTTGTGATAACTGATACTTGCATTGCTGTTTCTGTTGAATTGTAAACGTGTTCGTGTTGCTTTCTTGATCGGGAGATAGCGTGTTAGTGTTATCTCCCAAGATTCCAGGTAGGTAGGCGTTAGAGGGGGGTCCCTCTAGGCTTACCCACGTACGCATCTTGCCAACGGATGCTCCGCATCAAGGTAAGGTGGGAGGAGTGTGGCGGAAATGCCACAAGACGAATTTTCGAATATGAAACATAAGCTGGTAACTGACAATACATGGGCGGCCAAAGTCGGGTCGCGGGATTCCTTATAGCGCCGGAGCTATGACCGATAGAAATTCGCGGTATATGCGAGTCGTCCGGTAAGTCGTTTCGCTACAAATTTGCCGTGAGGCGTTAAGCGGTCAAAATTCACGGTGAAAAGTTTCACCTACGGAAGACCGATTCGTGTTTCATAGCCAAAGTATAGTGTGCAAGCACCTACTTTTGACTTTGGGCGCATATAAAATTTGCGCGGATAATGGTATCGAATTTCTGAATACACCGTTCGAAAGATAAATTATCGAGCTATCGAATTGCCGTTGAGAGCTAAGCGATAACTGTATCCGATCGAAAGATATGAATTTTATTCGAATTACGGTCGAATTTACGTGTATCGGCAAATGACTGGATATAGAGAGCTACATCTATAAAAATCGTTAAAACATCCGTGGAATAGAGCCTGCCACACGCTGCTCTGCTTATATTGTCTACAGATGTAGTAAGCGACACTCTGTGTACGATCCTGCGTTTGTAGATACATGTACGGTGCGCTGACGACCACTCAATACCCTGGTATTCGACGTCGTTAACGGCCAAACGTATCCGGTGGCGTATGTGGCGTACCAGGGGGTGAGTCGACAGACACTACGGGCGCCTTACCTCGCCTATCGCCCCGCTGCGACCCATCGCCCTCAGGTTCGATGGCATCACTTAGCGGTGCCGTTTCAGCGGCCGGGAGACACTCGGTCTTACCAGGACGCCGTGAATCTCCCGGGTCGCTGTGCGCTGCGTGGTCCTCGCCAGCGACTTCACTCCCGGGGGAAGACGACCGTGAAACCGACGCCTGCGATCGGCTGGCCCGCCCGGCTGTATCAGACCCGCTCTCTGCCTCATCCGCGGTCGCCGAGTAGGCAACGTCCTGAGCACAAGGATGACCGACGCTCAACACAGGGTTCTTGTTCCCGCAGGCAGAGCGGCCTCGCCGGGCGCCGCTTCTCGCGACGGCGGTCTCCGTCTTCGTCCCCGGCTTATCGCTACCTTTCGTTATCACGCGGCACCGGGCCGCCACCGAACCAACACCACCACTGGGGAAGACTACCGACTCTCTTATCCCCGCTGACCGCGTCGCCTGAAACCAGGGCCAGTCTCTCAGACCAAATGTCCGACTCATCTTGCCGATCACAATCGCCCAAGTGACGATTAACACACAGACACTCCGACGGGCGGAGGCGGTCCGTAGGCCCGATGGAAACTGAAGCCAACGACGGTCGCCCTCCGTCACCGCGCGCGTAAACTCTCCCGACACGAAACTAGCAAAGACGCCCGCGCTGATGCGCGGCGCTTGCCGGGGTGCTCGCCTCACCCGATCTCCCGACACGAACCTTCACCACCGACACCGAGATCACCAGACAAACGCGGATCGCCGACTTGGCAGAAGACCGCAGGAACCAACTCTCGCGTCCCAGACGAACCACTTGGGACGACCGGGGCAGACGCGCGCTTCAACCAACCCTTGTCTCACGCGCTCTCCCGACTCGAGGCGCGCAGCCAAACACTGTCGCAGCCGGTAACTTTCCCGTTGGCACTTAGCCGGAAACTCACAAGAGCGTCGTGGTGCGATGCTGTTCTGCGCCGGTAGATCCGAGGTAAAAATAAAAGGCCGGGAGGCCTGGGGAACAGGTAAACGGAAAACCCGTGTCTACAAATTAGACTATTGTTTTATAGGTTTTCTAATGGCGCTTATCGCCCTTACTCTCAACAGTTACTGACCTCAGTGGTAAGCCCCTGACAAAACACTTGGTCTTATCTAGCACTGTAACGTAAAGAAGACTACCTTGCAAAGCCCTCAGCTTGCCTGGACTCTTGGTCCACCACTTACTCCCTACTCAACGGTGAGCAACAGATTCTAGAAAGTGACGAGTCACACGGAGAATCTAAACAACCGATCACCAAGATCGTTCTCAACACAGCGAGAGTCCAATGTCGGCTGACAGACAATCTAAACTCCGCAAGAAACACCCGGTAACAGTAACACCGATTACAGCGTCCAATGTCGGTTGGCAGACAGTCGATTATCCACCACCAAGGACCTGCAATACAAAAGTTACAGACGAACTCACCCGGTACCACCAACAAGGATACAACCGTCGTGTTCTTCAAAGAGGAGACCCGCCTCAACTCTACAGAAACAACGACACACAAGGAACACGTAACTTAGACTGTAACCAACAGTCAACGGAACCTTCACAGAATACTGCGATCGCCCGCTAGGCGTATCACGAATACTGTATTCTTCCCTGAGCTGTCACGCAGCCTCAGCAGCTCGAATCTCAGCGATCGATGACAAGACACAGCCCTGACAGATCTTGCCGCAAATCCGCACTACGTTAGCGTTGCTTCAACAAAGGATCGCCGTAGTCGCGTTCGAACGTGGCCAAGCCACACTGTAGGAGACAGACGAACACAACCGAAATCACTGTAGAAAGTCGCAGCAGAAAACGCTTTAACAATCTAAGCACGTATGGAGGAAACGCTTCCTCCACGTATAAAGCAGCGCACCGTGTGGCACGTCTTAGTCCACCGGTAAAATACATGATAACACTCTATACTTTGGCTTAAAAAGTATACTTGGTCTTCCATAGGAAGAATCTGAAACATAATATTATAAACCTGTCTCAAAACGAAACCGGTTTCAGGTACAAGACACATAGCCAAAAGGCTACCCAACGAGAGTCATGCTTACTCCAGCCAAGTCTCGGTAAGCAGTTATTTTTGTCTTATACCTCTTGTGGCATGTCCGCCACACTCTTCCCCTCTTTCTTTTGATGCGAAGCATCGGTAGGAAATAATCGAACATAACTATCACGGACCCGTCCATCCCCGTGGGACCCGTCCGCTAACCTACTTACTTAGGTTCTGGGAGACAACATACCCGTTGTCTCCCGATCAACAGAAACAACTCGCATTCATGTCATTCACACCATGTATTCAGTTTATTATCGCATTCGCTCACCAGTCACACTCAGACACAACATTATGCAATGAAGATGCTCCGGTTCAGCATCGTACAATCACGATCACGACGTTCACCAGCGTCGTCGGTTGGCTCGTTCCGCACCAACTCTAAAAGCAACAACTAACACAACAAACACAGAGGCACATCGGATCAGGATAGATTCCTACTATAGCAAATCGATCCTCCGCAATTAGCAGTCGCTAATAACATCAGAATAGAACAGACTTAACTAAAGTAATAACCAAAAATAGGAAGATTGCTCACCGGCAAAACAACCCAGAGTCAGCGTAAGTTCACGTATACTCTATCCGTACCGTTCTCTCACTTTACCGTATCGTCTTCAATGTAAACATCGGCTTCGGGACCAGGGTTTCTTTTACGTAGCAGAAACAACTCTAGCCCGGGTTTGATTAAAGTGCCAGGTAAAGAGATCAAAAAGGTACACAGGAATCTGGACGACTCACCTACAGCCAAGGTGCTCAATCACAGACCCTCGGAGACTATACTACCAAGCGCTTTACTAAAAGTCGCAATTACGGTTCAAGAACTCCCAACAGAATTCAACTACCTGGCCCAACCACTAACTCGTAGCGATAGCCAACACAGGTAAGAATCTGCTCACCGACCACCATCTCTGTTGGTATCTCGCCCACCGGGCAGAACGAGACTACCAACCCTTTTCAACACTTTGTCTCTCATCCGAACCAGAGAGAACTGTTACCATACGCCTCCTGTCCCGCAAATACTACAAAGCATCCACCAAGACAGTCAGCTCAAAAGTCATGTGCACAAGAGTTAACCGTTAACTACACCGACAGTCCCACCACTGAGAAGTGGTCAGCAAATCATAAGTAAAAGAGTGCTAAACACCAGACAAACGTATGTACAAAAACCAAGACCTAGCATGCGTGGACTTCGCAGCAAGATGCATGGCAAACAAAAAGAGTTACGAACAGAAAACTGGTGGCTTGACATTCCCAGCTGTGGAGCAGCGTCAACCTCCGAGTCATCCCTCAAGATTAACAATCCCGATATGACTTCTGTGCTTTTCCTGACATAGATTCAGTGTTGTCTTGATAACTCCTCTCTTGACCTTGTTCAGCTGACATCTTCAGCTGCGGACAATTT
Organism: Lumbricus rubellus; assembly: GCA_945859605.1. Taxonomy (NCBI): domain Eukaryota; kingdom Metazoa; phylum Annelida; class Clitellata; order Crassiclitellata; family Lumbricidae; genus Lumbricus; species Lumbricus rubellus. Next base: position 7,243,914 of record OX243823.1, on the reverse strand, counting down.
CTGCGAATATGTCCTTTTCTCTTGCACAGGAGACAGACGCGTTCGTCTGTCTTCTAACGTCGGAATTGATATTCTCCTTGCTGACCCATTGGTTGATCAGGCAATCCGGAACCTTCGTTCGCCTGACCCGAACGATTCCATCCGTCACCCGATTTGTACGACCGGAAACCTGACTCTTGTCCTGACGTAAGTCGCCCAAGTTCTTTGGTCAGGATCTCGATCCGCTGTTCCAGATCCGACATCCTTTGACCTGATGGATCCATGACGCTCGACATCGGAGGATCCTCCTTGGTAGCCTTGATCCTTCCGAGTCTACGATCCATGTCACCACCTGACGTTGACGGACGACCGTAGGCCTCCAAACGTACGGCATGTTTGTACGCGGCCTCAAGATCCACTGGTTCCCGTTCACGAACCTTTTGAGCCAGTTCGTGATTCAACAAGGCATCGATGAATGCATCACAAGCAATCGATTCGACTACCTCATTTGTCGGACCGGGATATGCCAGTACCATCAAACGTCTGATTTCTTGAACAACCGTACTCAGCGTTTCACCTGGCGCTTGACGGTAGGTACGTAGCTTGGTTCGGTACAGGTTCGTTTGATTGTCAGAACCATACCTGTCCTTGAGCTTTTCAACCAAAGCTTGCCACGACACGTCTTGTTGTGCGCCCATATCCCACAACAATTGTGACGCGGGTCCAGTGAGAGCACACATCAGTTGATCGGCCCTCTCACGATCACTCCAATGGTTGCATCTGGCACAGACCTCAAACTTGGCAAGGAAAGCAGCAATAGCTGTCTTTCCATCATACTTTTCAAGCTTAATCCTGATTCCGCGGTCTGCCGGAATCCGGTTCCTTGCCTGATTGGTTGACCTTTGACGTACCCTGACTTGCGTAGCTCCGGATCCAGACGAATCATCACCGTTGCTCGATTCGTCATTACCCCCGATCCTTGTTCCGACACGTTGCCTGGTCCGTGTATGATGCCGCTCGCGGATATCTCCTCTGCTTCGCCTCCTTCCAGACGTCACAGGATATCCGGTACTTTCACTTGAGGAGTCGTCTTCCTCTGCCTGTATCACTGTTCTATGCTGACGACCTTGATCCCGTTGATCACACGTAGACCGACGTGATGACACACCAGTACGGTGTGCAGGCACCGTTGTTCCCGACCTCTTGACGTCAGTAACACCTTGACCGTATCGTATTTTGTGCTGTGTTACTTCTGGCTGATCAACCTGGTAACTCTGTTTGCTCCCACCGATCCTTGATCCAAGACGTTCCTTGCCAGCGTGCGTGGATCTCTCATCTGAAGATACCACGTCGCTCTGTACTTTGACAGTCTGTTGCACCAGTCTCTTGACTTCCGGAGGATCCGGATGCACTGATGACGGTGCCTGTCGTGTCGATTGTTCCCGTGCTCTCGACCTCACCATGGTCGGCACATTGTCCTTCCTGATTTCCGGTTGCTCCGACTTCCTGGGAACGTGCACCATTCGTTCCGCTGCCCTCGCCCGTTCCCGTTCACCAGACATTGCCATAGCCTCTAATCTTTGATGAATCGCAGCCATACTTTGTCGTAGGCTCAACATCTCCGATCGTAGGTCTATGTCTGCTTCATTTCCCGAGACGCTCTCAATCGTCTCTAATCGAGGAGGTTGCAGGCGGTTTCGACTGGGCACTTCTTTGACAGAAAGTATCTCAACCCGTCTATCAGGAAAGCGATACAAGTCATTACCAGAGCGAGAGGGGATCAGGTTATCAGAAAACATTGGTCTGGCTGCTTCACCAGCCTCAGAAACTCGTGGAACAGAATTCAACCAGTGCTCAACACCAGCTACAGAAGAAGAAGTTTTGCACCGAGCACCCATAACCTCAACTCCCCGCTCAACAGGTTTAGAAACAGCAAAAGACGCATAACCACCAGCCAAATTCATATCAGGCCAAACAGTTTTGGGACGGGCTCCAAAGAAGGCACCAGCTTCTGATTCACAAGAGAAAACGTTTTTAGAAGCATCATTAACAACAGACATACAACTGGTAACATCACCACCATCTCTGACATCACTTTGCAGCATAACAGGAAGTGAGCAAAAATCTCGTACATGGACACTAGACACGTTTGGTTGGGAAACCAAACACTTGGGCTGGGTTACAGGATCAACAGTCAAACGAGAAAAAGAATCAACCCCACTTCTGGTACCACTTTGTGGCGTACCAGGGGGTGAGTCGACAGACACTACGGGCGCCTTACCTCGCCTATCGCCCCGCTGCGACCCATCGCCCTCAGGTTCGATGGCATCACTTAGCGGTGCCGTTTCAGCGGCCGGGAGACACTCGGTCTTACCAGGACGCCGTGAATCTCCCGGGTCGCTGTGCGCTGCGTGGTCCTCGCCAGCGACTTCACTCCCGGGGGAAGACGACCGTGAAACCGACGCCTGCGATCGGCTGGCCCGCCCGGCTGTATCAGACCCGCTCTCTGCCTCATCCGCGGTCGCCGAGTAGGCAACGTCCTGAGCACAAGGATGACCGACGCTCAACACAGGGTTCTTGTTCCCGCAGGCAGAGCGGCCTCGCCGGGCGCCGCTTCTCGCGACGGCGGTCTCCGTCTTCGTCCCCGGCTTATCGCTACCTTTCGTTATCACGCGGCACCGGGCCGCCACCGAACCAACACCACCACTGGGGAAGACTACCGACTCTCTTATCCCCGCTGACCGCGTCGCCTGAAACCAGGGCCAGTCTCTCAGACCAAATGTCCGACTCATCTTGCCGATCACAATCGCCCAAGTGACGATTAACACACAGACACTCCGACGGGCGGAGGCGGTCCGTAGGCCCGATGGAAACTGAAGCCAACGACGGTCGCCCTCCGTCACCGCGCGCGTAAACTCTCCCGACACGAAACTAGCAAAGACGCCCGCGCTGATGCGCGGCGCTTGCCGGGGTGCTCGCCTCACCCGATCTCCCGACACGAACCTTCACCACCGACACCGAGATCACCAGACAAACGCGGATCGCCGACTTGGCAGAAGACCGCAGGAACCAACTCTCGCGTCCCAGACGAACCACTTGGGACGACCGGGGCAGACGCGCGCTTCAACCAACCCTTGTCTCACGCGCTCTCCCGACTCGAGGCGCGCAGCCAAACACTGTCGCAGCCGGTAACTTTCCCGTTGGCACTTAGCCGGAAACTCACAAGAGCGTCGTGGTGCGATGCTGTTCTGCGCCGGTAGATCCGAGGTAAAAATAAAAGGCCGGGAGGCCTGGGGAACAGGTAAACGGAAAACCCGTGTCTACAAATTAGACTATTGTTTTATAGGTTTTCTAATGGCGCTTATCGCCCTTACTCTCAACAGTTACTGACCTCAGTGGTAAGCCCCTGACAAAACACTTGGTCTTATCTAGCACTGTAACGTAAAGAAGACTACCTTGCAAAGCCCTCAGCTTGCCTGGACTCTTGGTCCACCACTTACTCCCTACTCAACGGTGAGCAACAGATTCTAGAAAGTGACGAGTCACACGGAGAATCTAAACAACCGATCACCAAGATCGTTCTCAACACAGCGAGAGTCCAATGTCGGCTGACAGACAATCTAAACTCCGCAAGAAACACCCGGTAACAGTAACACCGATTACAGCGTCCAATGTCGGTTGGCAGACAGTCGATTATCCACCACCAAGGACCTGCAATACAAAAGTTACAGACGAACTCACCCGGTACCACCAACAAGGATACAACCGTCGTGTTCTTCAAAGAGGAGACCCGCCTCAACTCTACAGAAACAACGACACACAAGGAACACGTAACTTAGACTGTAACCAACAGTCAACGGAACCTTCACAGAATACTGCGATCGCCCGCTAGGCGTATCACGAATACTGTATTCTTCCCTGAGCTGTCACGCAGCCTCAGCAGCTCGAATCTCAGCGATCGATGACAAGACACAGCCCTGACAGATCTTGCCGCAAATCCGCACTACGTTAGCGTTGCTTCAACAAAGGATCGCCGTAGTCGCGTTCGAACGTGGCCAAGCCACACTGTAGGAGCCAGACGAACACAACCGAAATCACTGTAGAAAGTCGCAGCAGAAAACGCTTTAACAATCTAAGCACGTATGGAGGAAACGCTTCCTCCACGTATAAAGCAGCGCACCGTGTGGCACGTCTTAGTCCACCGGTAAAATACATGATAACACTCTATACTTTGGCTTAAAAAGTATACTTGGTCTTCCATAGGAAGAATCTGAAACATAATATTATAAACCTGTCTCAAAACGAAACCGGTTTCAGGTACAAGACACATAGCCAAAAGGCTACCCAACGAGAGTCATGCTTACTCCAGCCAAGTCTCGGTAAGCAGTTATTTTTGTCTTATACCTCTTGTGGCATGTCCGCCACACGTATAGATAGCTGCTAACCCGGCTCTTCTGCGTCATAGCTGTTTCGGTTAAGAGTTCGAGGGCAAATTGATACCGGTTCGATTATCCGCGGTCCCCGACCGTCGGAAGACCCGTTCCGTGGTGCATGCGAAAGGTTCGGTAGGGTAAGGGTTTGGGCTCCCTCCCTGCTCGATCAGCTACGTTGTGTGACAGTTACTTGGTGACCGGCTTCGGCCGTGGAAATCTTAATATACATACATATATCCGCGCTAACTCACCATTCACCCGTCGGACGCCCCGGTCGCTGCGCTTCGGCACCGCACGGCCACGGACGCCGCGGGTAGGGCTCGTACGTGAATTGATACCGTGTTTCCAATCGCTCGTTTTCAGAGCACGCTTTTGTCATCTGTTTTCTAAATCCGCTTCAGCAGAAGGTGGATAGTTTCGACTGGAAGAGTCAGTAGGTAGAACTGCCTCGTGTGGTTCACGACCGATCAGGTCTTCGTTGGGCGACGCCTCGGCGCCAGTGGTCCGAGGACGGGGAGCAGCGGCCGCACTCGGGCTGCCCCCGGGGAGTAAACAATTCTGTACTCATCTTTTCCATCGGCGATTGACCGCTCCGAATCGATCGATCAGCCGTTGACTTCACTGTCGACAGTCAAGTAATTTCATCCGCGGCTTCAGAAACAGGGTGCTACCTGCCTCATTGAAAGCTTTGTTGGCGTCGCCTCAGCGCCGGGTCTGAGGGCGCGCTCGCTCTCGGAGCGCCGTACGAGTTTCTTTCCTCTTGTGACAAACTTTTCCAGTGATTGTTCAGTTCCGAAAATCAAAACCTTGTAGTTCAATTGAAACATCGTTGGTTTCGCACTCGCGCCTCGGTCGGACGGCTTCGGCACCCGTCCCCGAGCGCGCGCGATAGCACAGGTCTGTGAAGGCGACGCTGCAGCGCCTCGAGTCTGCAGGAGAACACGTAAAAACATAAGATACTAATACAGAGTGACCCCGTCGTGTAGGCGGTCGGCCATACTCTGTCGGCCGCCGAGCCTCTTTATAGATATACATGCATAACAAAACGATTCTTTGACTATTATATTATCTTTCCTTTACACTTTGGTCTGTCGTTCGGCCGAGTAGCAGGGCCGCGTCGAGCGATCGCTTGCCATACCGGCGTGTTCGAGAGTTAAGGGTTGAGTCCACTCCGGCGCACGACGCGCGTGGTGAGTTTTCTGCACGGTGTTGAGAGTTCGTTCAGTGTCAGCTAGAGTCAGTGTTTCATCGTCGGCCGAGACCAAGCGGCCGACCCCGGTACCCAGTGCATCTTGAGACGCTCGTCCTTCCGGGCGGGCGCCGCGCATCGTAAAACAAGGGTAGGCGCGCCGGGTCGGCCTAGCCCGTCACATTCAGTTGGTTCCCCTCTCAGGTCACTCAGATAATTCTGCCTTCCTGCTCGCGGCGAGAGGTCGGTGCGGTGACCGTTGAAATTGTCAGTGTTGGTTGTGTGTGTTAACTTTGATTGACGATATCTCGGTCGGTTTTCGTCCGATCGACGAGCGGCTAGTGTCAAACTACGCAGCGAGGACCGCTGCTTGAATCATCTCACAGAACCGATGAGCGTGCGTAGAACGGTTTTCGAGATATTTACGTTAGAAGGGAGGCCACCCGGTCTTTCCCCGGCTATACCATCTGATTCTGACTTTCAAGGCCGCGCGGAGCCCGCTCTCGCGGCAGCTTAGCATTTCAACACCAAGATCGTGCAGATCGGTTTACAAACTGTGCAGGAGAAGTGTGTGAGTGATAGTATATCGAGAGCTTGACTGGTGCTCTCCTGGTTCGTTTTATACCTGGTGTCGAAGGTTCGCTGCGGTCTTTCCCCGGGGCTACGGCCGCGCCCGCGATTCTTGAAAGAGCGACGCGCGCGGTTCGTTTCCCGTGGTCCGATCAACGTGAAATTTGTCAGTGTGTTCGACGGGCGTGTTCTGCCCATAAATTCATCGTCAGTTCATCCTCGTGAGTGTTGGTCCCTTCGGCGTAGGCTCGATTGAGTGCCCGCAGCCTTAACGCCGCGATACTAACCTGATCGGTATCGGCCCGGGAAGAGTGCCCCGAGGCTACGCGCCGTGGGTCTTAATTCATTCATAACTTTTAGACGGGGTGAGCTATCGACAAACGCTTTTCACCGCCGTGTTACCTGTACCGTGCCGCATCTTTCCTCCCCTTAACGAGCAGGGAGCGAGAGAGGGGAAATATTGTCACAGGCCCTGTAAGGTTCGTTGCCGGTGCGCCTCGGATACCAGGCCGGCAACGAACGTATCGGTCGCAGCCAACCGATCCGTCGGGGTAGTTAACGTTCATCATCATCGTCATCTAATGTCAGTTACCAGCCTCTAATCTGATACCCTAGGTCCTAGGCGTTAGCTAATTGCACTGCTAGCTCCCAGGCCTTTTAAGCGCGTCAGTTTTTCCGCGGTGCTGGTCGCCGGTTTGTGAGACGGGAGTCGAAGCGAATTTGAGGACACTTCCGTTGGCGACGGTTCGGCCGCGTGAAGCGGGCTTGCTTCGGGCAAGAAGACAGTGAGTTGAAGGAGGGAATTTGTGGACACCCTCGGAGTCGGCGCTTAGCCGTGTGAAGGTCCGTGGCCTACGGGCGGAAGGGTTGAGGGAGAGCGAATTTGAAGGTCCCTCTCGGTGGCGACAGTTCGGTCGCGTGAAGTGTATCGCCTACGGGCTAACGGTTTCTGGTCATTCTCGAAGTTGGCGCGAAGCCGCACACAGTGCATTGCCTACGGGCGTAAGAGACAGTGATCCATCGGAGAGCAAGCGGTCCGTCTTTTCTTTGAAGACCGTCTTCGCCTCCGTACGTGTAACAAATTGACGGCGGTCGTCCGGATCTCCGGCCGCCGATCGATCGACACAGCGACCTGGTCGTACTGGGCGTTGTAAAATTGATCCTGGTACCAGCTGGTTAGGTTGCCGTTTGCGAATCGACGCAGCGACCTAGTATATTGTCCGTGTTTTCCATTCCCTGGTTTCGAAGTTGATAATGTCGTTTTGGCGCGGCTTGGGGCTCGGACCCCTCGAGTGGCCGTGGTTTCGGGCGTTTTGGCCTGCGGAGAAAAGACAATCTTCAGTGATGCCCGTCGGTGGCACCAGTACACGAGCTGTGGCGTGTAATATGATAAGACGGAGGTCTGGACGGTCGGGCAAGCGAACGAAGAAGCCCGTGGCCGTGAAGGGGAGCTCCAAGCGAGGGTCGTCTGCCCGGAGAGGAGCGAACCCTGATTTGAGCACAGGCGGCCATCCTGGCGCTCAGGTTGCTACCCACCCGGTGGCCGCGGACGGGGCAGAGTCGGACTCCAACGCCTCCGAGCTCTATACCCTCTCACGAGCGACCGTTTCAGAGCCGTCTTGGCCGGATAGTGAAGGGAGCGACGGCGCCTTGGCGGCCCGTTACACCGATAGTAGACACCGGCGAGAGAGCGACTCGGGCGGCTCCGATCATTATGAAGCAAGGGAGTTGTGTCCGAGTCGAGAGGCCCAGCTCGCGACCCCTCGTGCGTCGGTCAATGCGCCGGCGGCGAGGGGGCTTGTGCCGCTTGTGACGAGACGGGTAGGTCCGCCACATGACTAGCTTAAACACTGCCTCCATGGCTGGCCTTTCCCCCCCTATCGACGTGAGTTTTGGCTTACTTCTGTTTCCCCCCCTGTTTTTCACTGGGCGCAAGTCGCGCCCGCCTATACATGGGATAGAAGCCCCTGGTACCAGGTAATCTCTTATTATATTAGTATTAGCTTGATTTTGAGTGAAGAGACTTACAAGCTTAAACCTTCTGTCCCTTAAATGCCAAGGTCCACTGGTCTGGAATAACTTACCAGGAACCATTAGAACTGTCAAGCCCTTCTCACACTTTAAACAATTAATACAAGCAGACATAGAAAATAATACCCGTAATTTATAATCTTGTAGAAATTTATTGTCGTTTGGCCTTGTTTTTGGGGCATTTGTTGTTACTGTTCTTCCAGCAACCAATTGTTGATCTCCCAACATCTTACAGTGATTATCTGGGGACTTAAGGCCCCTGCCTAGCGAAATTTTTCATCCCTTCATGGGTACCCATGGCATGGTCTCCACGCACTACCTTTATCAATGATCAGTTTCTAATTATCGCATAAATTGTTGTTTTCAACGCTTTAGAAATTATCTTATGTACGAGTATTTGGGAGCAATAAACGACATGAAATTAAATGAAACACAGAAGGGTTACTGATCTAGTAAATCAGAGGAAAGTATCCTGTTAAGCCTCTACCCGTTTGCCCCAAGAATATCCGCTGAAAACACAGGCTTAACGGGAAAAATGAATGGGTAAAGGGTTAAACCGTGTTGTTCTCTTCATTTGCCGATAGGTTTTGCATCTTGAGCAGCTGCTGACAACTGGCGGTGGTTGGCAAGACCAGGTCGGCGGTTTGACAGCGGGCATCAAGGTCGGACATTCCAAGGCGGAACTTCCGGTCAAGATCGAAATGACTTTCTTGAAGGTTTCGCCGGAGATTGTTCGTGCGTTTAGCGACCGTCTGCTCTTGGTTTATACCGGAAAGACACGACTTGCGAGGAATCTTCTCCAGGTATTAATTAACACCGTGTTAGTTAAATTGGTTAGAACATAGGCCACGTCCCATGATCCTCTCTGTAAGAAAAGTTGGCGGTTGTCTTCCCAAGAATATCTGATGTGGGCGGGCACTTTTTCAACTCCTAGCGCCAGGAATTGCCAGTCCCAAGCCTGGATATTATGATCTACTGGCTAGCACATTCCATACACAGGGATGTTATTCAGCCGGGCAGCGGTTGTAAAGAATCTCCTATCCAATCAGTTCATTGAAAAATTAGCAGGGTTGGAGGCCATGTACGGGGTCACTATGTAGAATCGAGTATATTTGCATTTACACCGGATATCAATTACATTGCTATCTTGCCGTTTTAAAGCACAGTTTTTCAATTGCACATGTCATGTGACTTTGTTGTTGTTGTTCATGCTGTGTCAGGATGTCATACGAAACTGGTACGCACGAAACCCAGAAATAGTTGACACAGAAGATCGCCTTGTCGCCAACGTCTGGACTTGTGCGAAGGCATTCGAAGAAGGTATCTAGTCATTGTCATTCTGTCGATACTGTGTGTGTGTGAGTGTGTGGATGGCGTGTGTTGCTGTGTGCGTGTGTGTGAAGTCCTGTTGTTTATCGCTTTGCCTAAGGAATTCTACAAGCAATGTACTAAGTATTTATATTTTAAATGTTCTTGCATTCTTTTGCCTCTGAGCAGGTATCTTGAAGGGGTGCTATACAAATTCTGACTCTGATTGATTGGTTTATATTGCTCTGTAAATATTGTCCTTTTCTGTTGGAGAAAACTATCAAGATTTGTGAAGGCATTGAAGCCTCAGCCAATACCAAGTGAATTGAAAACAAAGTGTGTGTGTGTATGTGTGTGTTTGTCTGTGTATGTGTCTGTGTGTGAGCATGCACGCGCATGCATGTGCGTGTTTGTGTGCATATGTGCCTGGGTTTGTGTGTGTGTGTGTGTGTCTGTTGGTATGTGTGTTGATATTCATTTCAGTTTGAATTCATTTCAGGTAATTTGGAGGCGGTTGGGAAATGCCTTTCCGAATACTGGCAGCAGAAGAAGGTCATGGCTCCGGGTTGTGAACCCGAGGCGGTCGGGCGAATGATGGATGCCCTTCGACCTCACACCCTCGGCATGTCGATGGCGGGTGCTGGTGGCGGTGGCTTTCTCTACCTGCTGACAAAAGAGCCCAACGCGGTCGACCTTGTGCGAGACATTCTCTCCAGAGTTCAGGTAGAATGTCATCTACCGATCGGTTAACCCTCTAATGACACCGTCCTGTCACTTATTAGTCCAGCACAGCATGCATAAGGAAGGGGCATCCAAGCACTTCTTTTTCTACACTTTAAGAACAGGGGTAGGCCTATAAGATAAGATAAGAATATTCTTTAATAGAATTGGTGTACAGAACTACAGACATGGTATAATAAACAAACGTACATCATTTCTATATCTAATCAATGTCGAATGTTTTAAAATAGCACAAAATCCAAGTCCAAAATCCAAAATAAATTTTTAAAAATCATGTTCTTTTAATGACCAACAGTTTATGCTGCACGTTGGTTTATAATTTACGGTACGACATTTAAATAAAATAAATCATTCTCGTTAAAAACAATTTTCTCATTAGGTATATCACAATGATGGAATGCACCACAAATGTAAACAATGTATACTAGACTACAAAAATTCATTTAACGCTTTTCAAGGTGGTAATTGAAAAATATAATGCGTTATAAACTGTGTTGATGATAATTCTAGGGCACAGAGAACGCCGAGGTCTACGACGCCTGTGTCAACGAGACTGGTCTGGAATTAACCGTTGACGATATCGGCAACATCAAAGTTCCTCTCTGGTTCGACAGAAGTTCGAGTTAGCGATAGATCAAGTTCGATTAGCCGTGATATTTTTGGTCGTGATATGTTTAGCCGTGATATGTTTAGCCATGATATGTTTTGCTCGATATTTTCTCAGTCCATCGGAGAAGTTAATTGTTTTGTTATGTCTATATTAATGCAAAAATCCAATTGCCATGTATCAGATGTATCTGGATCTGTAAAGTAACTGCTTGGAAGTGTTTTGTATGGGTTGCTTATTTTCGCTCTTTTATTATGTTCAGTGGTATGCACCACTCTGGAGAACAGCTAAGTGTATGGTTAACAACTTGTTAGTTAGCTATGGAAATGTCCTCTTTTAAACTCATGAATTTAATTTACTCTATTGTTTTAAGCTCTGCTAAGTTTGGGTTGACTACATCAGGGTTCTGTAAAACAGCTGCATGTATTTTGCATGTTTATGCTTCAACTGGTATAAGAAATGATTGAAAATTTAGAGATACATGTTTTTTACACAACGAAATTATGCCAAAACTTGGGGCATTACAAAACATGTTTTGGCACGACAAAACTTGTTTTGTCACGCCAAAACTTGTTTTGTCACGCCAAAACTTGTTTCATCATGCCAAAACTTGTTTTGGCATGCCAAAAATTGTTTATCCCGCCAAAACTTGTTTTGGCACGCCAAGACCTGTTTTGTCACGCCAAAATCTGTTTTGCCACACCAAAATCTGTTTTGCCACGCCAAATTCTGAATTTTGGCACGACAAAACTGATTTTGGCACGACAAAACTGATTTTGGCACGACAAAATTTGTTTTGGCACGACAAAGCTTGTTTTGGCATAATTTATTGCTTTGGCGTATTATTGTTTTGACATAGGCCTATTATCTTGGCATTTGAACCATATAGCTTAAGTCATTTTTATATGAAGAAGAACTTAGTACATTATGACCTAGCCATTAATAGGCCTACAGGGCGCCAAAAAAGACCCACCTATGTTTTTTGCCAATATCTTGGCCAATAGTAAGAATTTCGAAAAGTGTAGGCCCTAAATATGAATTGTCTTTAAGACTAAAATTTCATTTCGAAATTCTTACTTTTGGCCAAGATATTGGCAAAAAACCTAATTAAGGGGTGTCTTTTTTTGCGCACCCTGTAGATACCGCAGAACAAAGGACTGCTTTGTGACAGTGCCGCTGCGTTGCTTTAATCCTCAGACTAGGCCTACCATCGACGTATATCAGGCCTGCCAAGCTTTTTTGTGACATGGACCGCCAGAGAAGGGGGCTACCCCTGGATTTTGGTCTTGGTTTGATATTATAGGCTGTCCTGTGACACGTCAATGTATTCAGCATTCATTTCTGAACAAGATAATTTGTTTAAGTTTAAAAATATATGAATGCACCTTGAAATTATGCGAAGTTTAACGTGGGAAATGTTCATACCCACAACTCAATCGTAGATTCGTAATAGTAAACTCGGAATTTCTACAGCGCGGAACGAGCACGCTTCACAACACTTATTATATAGGGTAGGCCTACTTTGTTAGCATATTAAATTGCTTCGGCAGTATATTATAGCCCATCCCAATCAAAGTTAAGTTCTCATACCCAACCTTTAGGCCCTAGCCGCCCTATTCTCCTATAGCTATGCAGAATGATGACACACTTTCGCACATTTTAATAAGAACTTAAACTGCAGGCAGAAATTCACACGTGTTGTAGGCCTATTCGAGCACATTGTATAAAAATAATTGGGTAGACTACGTCAGACGTTGATTTATGGAGATGGAGCTGGTGTAGGGTAAAGTGGGGTAATTTCGGCACCTTAAGCAGTTTTTCGAATATTTGTGATGTCATTACGTTTATAAGATCCACTGATGTTCCTATAATTTGCTAAATCCCTAAGCTACGAAATGGCGCCTTTAAACTGTGAATCGGCTCTCGCAAATTCGTGTTATAACATGATAAGTGAGGGCGTTCAGATGCCGAAATTACCCATATGGGAGGGTAATTTCGGCAAGGCATGTGGGTAATTCCGGCACGGGTGACGAAATTAGCCAAACAGAAGATTACCATATGTTTAAGCAAGGTAAATGAAGCAGATAGTTGGAAATTAAAAAATGACAGATCCAGCGGCTGCAGTCTGTGGGTGCTGTGAGACGGCAGTGAGAGCAGGATGACGTTGTGCTCACGGGCTTTTATGATGACTTTCAAATTGCGCGTATGACTCGAATGTCCATCAAGAATGAGCAAGACTGGCTGAGGACGAACTTGAGGATGGACTGCATGGATGAAATGGTCGAACCATTTCTCAAATTGTTCGGCATTGATCCAACCACTTTTTGTACCAGCTGCGATGGTTCCGATTGGTGCTCTGTCAATGAACTCTGGCCTGACTCTCACTCTGGGAAATATCATCATTGGTGGTACGTAGAAGCCACTGGCTGAGACGCAGCAAACGGTGGTTACAGTCTTTCCCTTCTCTGCGCTTGTCAAGCCACCGACGTAGTGTTTTCCACGTTGACTAATAACTTTCCCTGGCTTGTGGCAAATGGTGACACCGGATTCATCCACGTTGAAGATATTCTCCCCCGGTATGAGCTGTTCCTCACTGCTGTCGAACAAAATATTTTGCAGTGCATTGAAGAACCTATCAACTTTGGGTCTGTTGAAACCTGACGCCCGTTGCATTGAAGTCGGCTCTGCAACACGTACGGACAACTCACGATGACGTTTCATGAATCCGACGAGCCAATCCTTTCCGGCAGCTTTCTCTTTAGTGTTAAACCTGTGTTCGATACCGTTGATATCGCAATAACTAAATACGAGTTCTCTCACAGCTTTTGGCGACAAGCCAAACAGTTTGTTGGACAATGACACCAAGACCCCCGACAGTTCTCTCTCTTGCTCATCAGTTAGGGTGGTTGGTCGACCAGAACAACATTTCATTACAACACCGTCCACCATAGCTCTTTTAACATAACCTTGGAGAGTTTGACGCGGGATGCGAAACTGTTTCGCAACAGCTTTTTTTGAGCGCCCGTCGACAAGCACAGATTTCACTGCCAGCCTAATGTCATCGTTTGACCACAGAGAATATCGTCCACGTTTCGAGCTTGGTCCGGTTCTAGGACCCTGATCCTGTTCCATGTTTCCTGAATAAACACTCGTGTGTTTTAATTGCAAAATGGATACTAACAGAACTAAGCAAGCTAATCAAACCGTTGCCAAGTTAAATAAGGCAGAATGGTAATTTCGGCACCCTCCTTGGGAAAATTTCGGCACTGCCGGAATTAGACAAGATTTGGGTGCCGAAATTTGCCTCATATGTAGGCATCACTCTGTAAGTGGGTAAAATAAATAATCTATAGCTATACATCGTATTATCGTTCAGCATGCTGCACCATGATAATCAAACTTCTAGAAAAATCACAGCATGTACATATGCAACCGATAACAAATTTTCAGCAGCGTTTTCTCTGAATTGAAATACAATTAAGAAAATGCATTAAAACAGAAATGAGTTCAAACGACTTACCAAAAGTGCTTAAAATGCGATTTACAAAGCGTCTTGAAACTTTTCTAAGATTGTAATGTTGAGATGTATGACGTCACACCACAGAGCTATTTTAGTGCAAGATATTTTCGCGACTACTGGGGGGTGCCGAAATTAGCCCCATGCCGAAATTACCCCCCTTTACCCTATGTGCAATGAAGACTAGCCTATAGTAGGCCTACCAGAGGTATGAGTTCTATAGGCTATATAAAAACGATGGGCATTGAACCCCTAAATCCTGAGCGCAATTGAGTGCCAACAAGTAGGCCTATAGCCGCCTAAGCCTATTATTCCACTGTCGGATGCTGACGAAGTGTACAAAAACAGATTCACCGATAACATGTTAGAACTTCAGCGGACTGTGTACGGAGGCCTATAACTCAGATCAAACCAAAGCACATTATATGATTTACAGTGGCCTTGTTTTCCGTACGAGTCTACATTTAAGCTACACTGCTACAGTTATGCATAGGCCTACAGTCTGTGTGACTGTGCCCTTTTTATGCAAGGACTGCCATTGTGGTCGGTTTTTATCGTCTTGTCTTTTGGAACAACCCGGCCACTCTACCAATAGGCCTAGTAGCATATGCCCAGTACAATTGGCCCACGACTCATGTGGGATCTCATTTTGTTTAAAATCTGCCTCCATAGACCTTGAAAAGAAATCGGTTTTTCATAACTTGGTTGTTTTCCAGACGCTACTAGCCTATACTACAATCATATGTTTGCCTAAGTCGAAGTTCCGCTAAAAACTACTGGTCCAGATCAAAATAATGGATAGAATCCATGGATAGAAAACCAGATTGGTAGAATACGCACTGAGCACTCACTTGTGAATGGCGCACACTCCTGTCGTGCAATATTTATTTTTAGTGTGGCGCCATCGACTCACAGGCGGATGGCGTAGTCAGGGATGCCACTCATTGCTTTTCCACACCTAGTTCTAGGGCTTTTCAGTCTTGTCTAGGTTTTTTGTTAGGATTTAGCTTTTTCTCACGGCGGTTTTTTCGCCTTTTTACATAAAAATTGATTTGTTAGGTGAAAATGCAGAAAAGACGTGAAAATCTAAAATAATTAAATTTTTACCAAAATTTTTAAATTTTGGAACAAAAGACACAAAAGTTGTCAGAAATTCTATCGGGAAGGAAAAGACAGCAAATTTTAATCATCGGATGACTAAAAAAAAGGTCGTCAGAAATTTCAAGCCGGAAAATTGGAAAAATCCATGTATTTTTTAAGAGAAATTTTCAATCTAGCCTTTTCAAAAAAAAATTTGACCGGATGTGACTTTAAAAAAATTTAGAGTGGCTTCCCTGGACGTAGTAAGCGTATGTTATGACAACAATAATTATTAATGTCCTCTGTCTTTATGTGTTATTTTAAAATTTGTTCGTTTCTCAGTAGATCGTAATTGATATTGCGCCAACTGTTCACTTGCAGTTAACAGAATAGGTAAGCTGATCTACAAAAGACCGTTTGTCACACCACCACGGTTTTCAGTGGTTGCGATTACTTTACACACTCAGTGCAGACGTTGTGCTTGGAAAGTACATCTGCACTCGGCCACTGTTTGTTTATAGGCCTACTATTGTTGTTGACTACTACACTGGCCGAGCACCAGAGTTAAACTTTCTGGCCCAGACCGCCGTAGGCTCGTAGTAGCAGCCACATTTAGCGTGATGTAAAGTAAGGGTATATAATATTTACATAGATGTGAACTATTGTTATGCGCAGTAGCAATTTGCGCAGTCGTAGGCCTAGTCATCTTGTCGCGATTAACTCTGAATTTCTTCTCAGGTCATTTGCAAAGAGGTCTGTAAAATTCTTATGTGGCCTGCTATATTTAGAAAGTGTGCATGCAGACATGATACAATTAGGATTCTATGGTTTGGGATTCGGTTTCTAGAACCGGTCGAAAGTACTGTTGTTATTTGTAAGGAACATGGTTTAGATTAATGTGATGTGGTGTCTTAAGTTTAGTACCAAATTTAAAGAGTTAGTAAGTCCTTCAAGTTGCGCTAGTTGCATTGCAATATTGTATTACCGTTACATATATATATATATATATATATATATATATATATATATATGTTTACTGTATATTGAATATTTATGAGCCATCATTTCTCTTCAGATGTTCAAAGTGCAACTGTTTTCAGTAAATTCATAGTGAGTATAGTATACAATTTGGTACTTGTCGGTTAATTCACCCCCACACACAGAAACCCTATATACGAAATTTTACATGCAGATATTAATTCACCGCCACTCACAGAAACCGTATATACGAAATTTTACAACCAGAAATTAATTAACCTCCGGTTACATGTGAACTTTAATAGAAATTTAATTACGCCATTGGCATTGAAAATAAACTGTTCAAATTAGAACTGTTCAAATTACATGTAGGTTGCATAAAAGACGAAAGAAATAATCGTAAACATGACTGTTGATGGGGGGACTAATAGCCTACAGCCCTACAACTTGCAATGTAACTATCCTACTGTGGTGGCCAAAATTGTGCGATGTCATTCAGAATGGCAGTGAACACATCCAGTCCATTCACCTTCACTCTTCTCCTCCACATAAACTCACACATATACGAATCCAGCATATGCCTGTGAGTGCCGTTATGTCGTTTGTTTCTTTCCTTCGCTGACTTCCATGACCGCTCGATGTTTTGAGTGTGTGCTCCAGAATTAGGGTCAACGAAGTGAACAGAGTGATTAACTGTATAATGAGTGAATCCAGGATTGTTGGCAATTGCATTGTAAGCTCGCCATTGGTCCGATATAATGATAGTACCAGGACGAACATGGGTTGCAATGATGGGCATGAGTGTTGCTGCCAGATCGTGAACAGAACATGAAACAATGTCCTGTTTGGCGACAGATGCCACCGAAGACCCACTGCTGTGGGAAGACTCGACCCACCGCATTCTTACGTCAATCTCAACTATTGTGTTTGGCCCACCAATCACTACAGGATTGTTAATTAGGGTGCTGGCGCAAACTTCACGCAGATAGTTATTCCAGTCTATAACCGTTTCTTTCGCAATTTCCAGTTCACACTCGCAAAAACGAATGCTCGTCATTTCTTTGGCCCAGCAATATACGAACAGGATGACTTGTCGGTAAGTTAGGCGTGATCCTTGTAGCCACGTGCCTTGTCGCAGTGGGATGTTTTGCCTACAGCCACGCTTACGACATCTCCATCTGTCCTGCCGATCTTTTAAACTTAACACCATTTGGTGGTTGTTCGCACACTGTCTTGCAGCATGTAGGATGCCATGCTGCTGCAAGAAGTTAACGCTGCTTTGTTTATCGTGAACTAAAGCCGAAATTCTTAAAAAATTCATGGCGCTCAAGACGGCGTCCAAGAAATAAACACGTGCTATAAGTTAATCGGATGTCACCATTACATGACGTCACTGAAAACCAGTGCGTAAATATAATATATGCTGTGCGTAAATACACGCAAACTATGGGGGTGAACTAACCGACAAGGTAGACAGACGAAACCTGTGGCGGTGAATTAACCGACAAGTACCTACAATTTTTATGTATGTTTACCTGTACTTGTGTGTTGATATGCAGAATAATTATTCTTTAATGATTCAATATGACAGACCACAGAATGATTACAGGTACAGAGGTTATACAAAATACGGCCTACCTACGGCACGACACGCAGGTCGACTTTATGCAGGGATCATTCAATTAATTATCATCAAAATGAATACAAAACTAGAGGCCTCTTTTTGCCATACCTAAAACCTGATGGGGTTTTTCAATCATACAAGACTGACTTGAACTCTAGATTGTTTCAGAACCCCGGTTTTCAAGCATTTTCATCCAAATTGCTACATACTGACTGTATTAATATGTGACCCGCTTCATGAAAAGGTACCATAAGTCGGGTTTGGAGTTATTATGCCTTCACAAACCAGCTAAGTGAGCTGAACATTTTGCTGAAAACCAGATAAAAATCGGATGATAAATGACCGACTTGTAATGATGAACATGAGAAATTGCCACTTTATTTCCATCGATGAGTATTGTGGGGTCTTGCACACTGGGAGCGCTTCTGAGCGATTTATCCTACAAGAGGTTCACGACCAATTCTCAGTGTTGTCTATTATGTAATATTATCAGTGTTATTAACTTAAAAGTCCTTTTCACCTGCTGCTAAAAATACCAAGAACTCAAATTTGATTAAAAATTTTTTTTCCCTTCACGTCTTTATGCGCGATTTCTGGGGAAACTGTACCCCGACTTATGGTACCTTATCATATAGCGGGTCACATATAAAGTATTGATTAACGTTTGAAATTCTAATTGTGCTGCCGGAAGCATTTGATTATGAATTCGAAAGTAACTTGCTGCATTTAGCCGGGTAACCTTGGTGCAGCTGATGTTATGAACATGCAAAGCACAGTCTCTTTCATTGATTGAATATTTATGAACCATCATTTCTCTTGCGATGTTCAAATTGTTTTCAGTAAATTCATAGTCAGTATTATTATACATATACCATTGTTCCTGATCATGCATAAAGTGCCTATTAGGCAACGTTGATGTTACGTAATCCTTTAGCATCATGTAGATGAAGTTGTGTTTTAATGCGGCCATTTTCTTGATTGATTTCTTGATTGCCTGGATGAGTAACTGTTGACTCAGTGTGGTTTCTGATTGCGTAAATGTCTGTTTTGTTGTTTTGTTTTGCGTTGTCTCTAAATCTGTTTTGAGCATTCAGTGTAAGGAGCTGAGGGGAGGACTCACGAGTCGGTTCTGATGTTGTTTATGATAAGCCAAGACTTTAACCCTTTACCGACCGATTGTATAGGATTCGCATACCATTTACGAAACGTTGATAAGTGAAGGGTTAATACGATAGAGAATGAAAATAGAGGCGTCTCTTTGACCTTGACTTTGTTTATCACGAGGGGTCATGTTTGTGCTTACTGGACTATGGCCTGGGGCATGACTTGTGTACAAAGCAAAGGCTATTTGTTGGACAGACTTCATCTGGTATCTCTAGACAACATGATGATGCAGCGTTCATGAATAAGCTGGTACCCTGTGTTTAGCTATGTAATAGAGACAATTTGGAGTTTACAATTGACGTTACAGTTTGAAATTCCGTCTTGCAAAGTGACTTCATGCATTGCCAAGGTTTCTGTCAGTCAGCCAGTCAGTCAGTCAGTCAGTCAGTCTGTCAGTCAGTCAGTCAGATGCCAATGATGCTAGTCAGAAAAGTCAGTCCGTGTCAATCAGTCAATGTCAGTCAGTCTGTCAGAGAAGTTGGTCAGTGTCAGTTATCCAGTTAGCTGACAACTTGGCCATTGAACCAGTGGTAAACAATGTTTAAGATGTTGGCTATACTGCTATAGTGCTAAATTTGTGTAAGATTGATTATCCCTTTTACCTATATGGAATAACTAGATTGTGATTGGCACAGAGATTGTAGATTGAACTTTTTTTCTTAGAACTGCAGTTGAAAGAGAGCCTCAGAGATGGTTGAGGTATCATAATTATTATAGATGTTTGTTGAGTATGGCTTATTTCTTTTTTTAAATAATACCTCCTCAAGTATTGTGAACCACCAATTTAAAACCAATGTGTTTGTTGAATCAAAGGAATATCAGCAAATCATGTCATTCAAACCTTTAGTTGATGTAAGATGCTTTTCAAATATTGTCTGGCGTAGAGTTGGTGGCTAAATGTTTGGATATCAGTACACGTCCATGAACTTTCTGTTCCGTCAGTGGACATGTTAGTTTGGGTTCTCAGGTATGGGACACACTCTGAACACTGGGCTTGTGTTGCGGGGGTGGGGGGGGGGGAGAGCAGAGTTGATTTATGGAGCCCATGTTGTCTGGCTGCCGGCATGGAAGTGTTATTAATAGACCTGGCTGTGTGCCAAAGCCTGGTATTCCTAGATTCAAAAACATTCATAAAAATGCCAGACCACGGCTCGGTTTTATCTTACCCGTCTGTTCGGCCCATCTAATTTAGACTCCATAGAGAGAGGGAGAAAGAAATGTTCAACTACTTGTATTAATCTGCGATGTAGAGGTCCAAATAACAGTTTGAAACTGAAAGAGCAAAGTTTATTGACTTATAGTTCAGCATGACTTTGTTGACCTAAACAGCTATTGTTCCAGGAACCGATGATATTCACGACCTTTGCATGTCTGTTGGTCGAGATTTTCTATTGGGCGCTCCGCTGGTCTGTTTGGGTATTATTGGATAAGATGTGGGCCAACTGATGCAACATCATCCATCATTTAGGCTCTTACTGCTACAGCAGCAGCTGATATAGACCAGTTAGGACTACGTCAGAGTCGGAATGTTATGCCCAATCCACCTGCAGTCTATATAAAAGCAAGCTGCAGACCGTAAAACAGTCTTTCGTTTGTCTAGTCTGGTAACATACAATGTCCAAGGTCAAAAACAGCAAAAGTCTGAATTCTTGTCCACTGATTTCAGTTGTCTTAAATGCGAGGTGTTAATTGCACCTGTGGTCTATCGAAGAATTCAAAATCTAGAACTTTTCTCTCACGAAACTAAACTTTCTGTTTTAACGTGTTTAGGAATCTGAAGAAGAAGAGAAATAGACGCATATCTAACGTAGAATTCTTGCTGCCTTCAAAGTCAACCCGAAGGCATTCTCCGAAAGTTGACACAGACATCTCTGATCTTCCGCCAACAAACTGACGCAATTTAGACTCTGACAGTGCCGACGATGTTGCGGTCGTTGCTCAGACTCGCAACCGCTGCGCTGTACAGCGCAAGCCTCTTCCACTTCTTTGCGATCGTGTTCGTGATCGCCGAGGCTTTCACGGACTCCGTCATAGACCGCGTCATCTACATCGTCCTCTATCCAGCGTATGGCGACATCTCGGAAACCTCCGTTCCTTACCTCATCGCTTGTCTCCTGCCAACGAAACCAGTTCGACGGTTCATCATCATCAGCTACATTCCAGCGATATGGCTCTGGCGGGCCGGGCGTAAGACGCAGCGAAGGCGGCACTTGTCGTGCGAGAACTTTGAGCCTTTAGTCGAAGGGGAGTGCGGCCTTATTCCACCACCGGTGCCGCCCAATCGGACGTCGCAACGTAAGGTCTATCCGTACAGACCGAAAAGGTTTCTCTGTCGGATGGAGAAAGGCTGGAACTGCTGCTCTCGACAGTGCGCTCGGCCTTTCGTCTGGATCGCACGTCAGCAGATCCTGCTGGCCGTGCACTACGGTCGGAGGCTGTGGGGCGTCTGCTACGTGGTGCTGGTGACGGGGCCGGTCTTTGCGTGTCGGAATGCCCGAGGGTGGTTTAACGGGGGCGTGGACAGCGTGGGGGTGGACGAAGATCGATGTTGGAACGGAAGATCGCTGAAGGATTTCTCGAAACTTTCGTCGTCGCTCCTGCTGGGGAGTCGATCACTGTCGTGGGGAGAGCTCGTCCATCTGAGCGATGAACGATACCAGACAATTCTCAAGAGTTACAGCAAGCGGGTATTCATTCATTCCTTCATTCATTCCTTCATTCATTCATTCATTCATTCATTCATTCATTCATTTGGACATTTATATAGCGCTCCTTCAAGTAAAAAACCTACTCGGAGGCGCTCCCGACTCCAGCGCGCCTAAAAAGAACAGTTTTAAGTTTAGTAAGGAACTATCCTGGTAGAGTCCCAGGGTGTAGGCGTAGCTCAAAAGGAAGGCCATTCCAGACCACCGGACCAACCACAGAAAAGGCTCGATTCTTCATTGTAGCAATACGGGGGAAAAGGAACCAAGAGTACGTCTGATTGTTTTCTCCTCCTTTCTTTAATCGTAATCGTAATCTCCAACCTTCTAAAGCGCTCCTTGAAAGTCAAGCATGGGGCACCAGCTTATTCATGAGCGCTGCATCAACTATGGAGTCCGTGGATCGCTTGTCTCTGAACGTGTGTTTGTCGTTGTCAAGGCGCCCTTGTAGCAGCATGGCTGTGTTATGGCGCCATAGAAATTGTCATCATTACATTACATTACATCAAGTCAAAAAGGTTGTTTGTAAGAGTAGTCAGAATGTGGTCCGGGTCGAGTTACCGGACCCTGTGGAGAACCGGGGCAGCGATAAGGACACAGCGAAGACTGAGTTACAATCAGAATTCGTTAGACAGTTGCACCTGCTTGTTTGATTTATGTTTTTTGTGTTACCATGGATGATGATCTATTGCTGGGTGCATCGATTTTTTGGAATACTTTGCCGTTTATACATGTATTTATCTTGTATGTGATCTTCTATAGTTTTATTTCATCCTCTAGATTTTTGAAGCGATAACATTTTATTGCATTACATTAACGTATACTACAGACTTGATTTGATATATTTGATATATGGCTCATGAAAAGGCCGGTCAGCCTGACATGTTTTTTACATTTATACACGTCAATCTCCATGCAGTGTCCCATGTCCCAGCTACAGTGAATGTGTTTAATATCTATATACCTAAATGTTATGATGCTCAAAACCTGCTTGCAAACCTGCTTGCCATACATATGTGCATACATATTACATACATATATTCACATGTGCATTCGTACATACTTCAAGATCTCTGCTGCCATATATGTATGGTACAAATATACATGCATAGATACTAGATATTAAATACGTACATAGAAACAGGCATACATGGAATTCTAAGCCCATATGATGTCAATTTTCCAGACTATATTATGTTATGTGGAGGCTGTTGTGGTTTACAACCGTCGTTAAGATAATCCTAGCACTGAAGTCAGTCCTTGAGAACTGATTCCATAATCATAATGATGGATGTTATTGTTGTGATATTCTTCAGCTCATGTTTTATCGGCTTCTCCCGCTCAAGACCGCGTCTCGTCTCTGGGGTCGCATCAACCAACTCCAGCTGCCCGTCTGGCTGCGCTCTCCCGCGTTTCGTCTCTACATCTCCGCGTTCGGATGTTGTCTTGAGGATGCGCTCGTGCAGGATCTCACGAAGTACCGCAACCTCAGCGAATTCTTTCAGAGGTCCCTGCGGCCCGGAATCCGGCCGATAGATTGCGCTCCGCTGCTCGTAAGTTGTTCTCGCTGTTTGTGTATTTGCTCGTTGTTATGGTTACCGTATTTGCTCGTTGCTATGGTTACTGTATTTGCTCGTTGTTATGGTTACCGTATTTGCTCGTTTCTATGGTTACCGTATTTGCTCGTTGCTATGGTTACCGACTGGTGATGATTTATTTTAGCGTGTTGTTCTTTGTTATTCATTCGTTTGTTTGTTCCATGGACTTATATAATTATTAGCGCCGATTCAAGAAATCTGCTCAGGAGCGCTCCCAACCCTGCCACGGCAAAAGAAAAACGGCTTGAGAGATTTATGAAACAATGTCTGATTGGTTAGATGTAATAAAAGCAATGTTGAAGGGAGGTCATTCCAGATAGATGGCCATTGGCCCTGCAACTGAGAAAGCTTGACATTGCCTGGCAGCTAAGCGAGCCTCTGGAACTCGGAGTTGCTCTTCATGTTTATGTTTTGTTGTTTTTATTTTTGTATATCTGGATGCTTTTAGTTTTTTATGGTAGATATGTTGATATATGTGTGTGTATATATATATTTAATAAACATATGTATTTCTATGTATCTAGTCAAAGAGTATTCTTACACACTGTCGTAGCTTAGCCTAGTTTTTATGGATTAGACATCGTGTGGGTCATAGACAGGTCAGCCAGCTGATTAATGGATTTCTGTTCGTTGGGTGTAGGTCAGCCCGGTTGACGGCACGGTCCTGTACTGCGGACCGGTTGAGAACGGCGTCTTGGAGCAGGTGAAGGGCGTCACGTACTCCCTCAAGGGCTTCCTGGGTCCGATGGACGAACTGCTGTCGTCCTGCATCAATATCGCGACGACAAAAACGAAACCGGTGAAGTTCTCCATCGAAGGTGACCTTGAGACGGACGTGTCCTTCGATAACTTCCTCTGCACGCTGAACGCCGATGACCTCAGCTACCACCAGAACATCCTCACGAATGCGTCCAATCAGCTTTTCCAGTGCATCATTTACCTGGCGCCGGGTGACTACCATCGATTCCATTCGCCCGCTGATTGGACCGTCTACGGTCGTCGGCACTTTCCAGGTACTGTGAAATTGATGTCTGTAGCCCTAACTGTATTACGTAAGTATGTAAGGCGCACATGTAATGGCATGGCTCTGTTACTATATTTACCATATAAATTGTAATTATTTTTATTATTATTATTACTATCATCATCACAATTTTTATTTTTTCAGCAAATATTCCATACAGAACAAAAGCTGTGTCAATTTTAGCGAGTCCACCCACCCTCATCCACGTCAATTAAGGGCTTAATGGAAGAGTCCCTGTGAAAGCCGCAGCGTTAAAGCGTTGTATAATATTATTATTGTTGTTATATTAACATTTTTATTATTATTATTATTAAGTTAGGTGGAGATTCGTTATAGCGTGGTTCGTTATGACTTCATAACCAATCGAGTTCTGACTGTAATTGTAATTGGGTAATTGTGATTGCAAATTTATATAACGTTACATTGTGGCCATGTAGTTGGAATGGAAGAGAAAAGATTACTGCTTAACTTGTTAACTTGGTTCTTCCTGTTGTATCCTGCACTTCTCTATGCTCTGATATGTTTATGGAAGACTAGTGTTTAATTTTTTCAGTTTGAACGTTTGAACTTGTGTTTGAAAATGCAGGTGAGCTGTTCAGTGTGAACCCTGGCTTTGCACGCTGGCTCCAGGGTCTGTTCAACTTCAACGAGCGAGCGGTCTACGTTGGCAGATGGCAGAACGGATTCTTTTCGATGACTGCGGTCGGCGCAACAAACGTTGGCTCGATTAGCGTCGACTTCGACAAGGTCGGAATTCACGATTTCGTATTTGTATAATGCGGTGGTTCCCAACCTTTTTGGACTCGAGGGCCACTTTTTCTAAGTTGGAGAACAAGAGGGCCACTTTTTCTTAGGTGAAGGACATTAGGGGCCACAAGGCTAGAATTTAATTAGCTAAAAGCATATAAAATTGCTATAATTGAATCAAAATGGAATGTTTTATATTTTTTATAGACGTCAAACTAAAATAATTTGTAATTGAAAATAATTATGTTTTCTATCCTGTCCAAATTGCCAATTTTGTCGTATATTTTCGTTATTTGTTTGAGGGACGAGGGCCGTTTTGTGAGGCCTGGCGGACCACTTTTGGGCCACGGGTTGGGTACCACTGGTATAATGTATTTTCACGATTTTTTGGATGTGCTATAACAAGTTAAATGTTGCAAACATGATATAGCTGAAAAAGAGAGAAACTGAGGTTAAAGAATATTTCATGGTTTTTATTAGGATTTTGTGCCACACTGTGTGATATAGTCGTGTATTTATTATGGAGATTTGTTCAGCGCCCCTTCACGGCTCCTACTCAGGAGCACTCCCGACACGCCCTCGGCTGAAATGGAAGGTTCTAATGCTGCGATAAAATGCATCTGCCTGTATTAATTTTGCAAGTTTTCATTAATGTCATTTTACATTTACGATGGACAGGGTTTCAAAATGGCTCTCTGTGGGTCCCATGGGGCAAATGTGGGTCACATAAGGGAGAAAATATATGGGGTCCCATGTGGAGCATACTGGCAGTGCAAGGACATTTTCCTTCTAAGTTTTTGATCATCGTTTTAATTTTGCATATTTTACAAGAACCAGGGCTTAAAGTGTGGCAGGACGGTCATGGGTGGCGTCCTGGCACTTATTTTAAAATCTCTATGCCGTCCTGCCACTTATTTGGCGAGCACACCTGAAAATGTAAGTGGCATCCTGGCACTTCTTTTGGAAAGGTAAGGGGCGTCCAGGCACTTCTTGTGAAAAGGTAAGGGGCATTCAGGTGCTTCTTTTGGAAAGGTAAGGGGCGTCCGGGCACTTCTTGTGAAAAGGTAAAGGGCGTTCAGGTGCTTATTTTTTTACACTTTTGGCACTGACAAGAACGATGTATTTTCGATTCTTCCAGAGCCTGTCAACAAACGTGAAGTCTGCGTGGCAAACCGGATCTTTCTCCGACGCCGTCTTTCTTTCCAGACAATGCAACGGCGTTAAGCTGCGAAAAGGCAGCGATTTCGGTGCTTTCAATCTCGGTTCTACGGTCGTCCTGCTCTTCGAAGCGCCGCCGACGTTCGAATTCCAAATCGAAAACGGTCAGAAACTGAAGTACGGACAGGGAATTGGCGGATGGTCGCCGACGATGCCGGCTAACCGGTGCAGAAGAAGTATATAAGTAAAGTCTTGGTATATATGTAACATATATATGTATGTGTGTATATATAATTATTTATATATATATATGTAAATAATGTATATGTATATTTACAAATATTCATTGCTCATTGTGTTCTTGTTTGCCGTGGGCCAGGCCAAAGTTATTATTGAAGGCTCGGCTGCTTTTGAGGCTTTACGTAATCTGTCGTGAGCAGTGAGCATTTTGTTTGACGCCGGTCGATTGATTATTTGGTCGATTGATTGATTGATTGATTGATTTTTTCGTAGGTCTGTGAGTAGAATTTCTGTTGAGTTGGCATTGTCCGAAGCCAGAATTTTTTATTCGTTTGTTGCTGTTGCCGGTTGTTAATTTGAAGTCATGACAATTAATTTAAGGAAGTTGTTTTTTGCATACGTTACAATGTTCATACATTTGTGTACGTTCATACATTGCTTACAACATTGCGTACATGACTTGATGTTGAAATGTTGAGGCTTCAAAGAGCACTTTTCACAGTTGCCTGTGTATTATCTTTTTAAACATAAGTACCCCCTTATATGCATCTGGTGATGAAATCTTTTACAGAGCCCTTCAGAACTTTTCAGTTTTGCAATGTTTTGTGCCAGCCATGATTGACACGTGATTAAGCAGCACTGGTTTTGAGCGTTCTTTTAGTTTTCGACTGTATAGATGAAGATTAGGTTAACTATATGATGATGCATATCTATTTAAATGAAGTTCAGTTGCTTGATGAAGTGGCTTACTCATTTTACTTATACAATGCATTGCGATATTGGTGATGACAAGTTTGATGTTATACTCATGCAAAGCACATAATATTTTTGGGATGCTGTGTAATTCAGTTTTTGGCACTGCTATTATTATTATTATTATTCTTATTATTATTATTATTATTATTATTATTATTATTATAATAATAATAATAATAACTGGACTGTTAGGTTTATTATTATTATTATTATTATTATTATTATTATTATTATTATTATTATTATTATTATTATCTGTTTAAATGGAAGTTCAGTTGCTTGATGAAGTGGCTTACACATTTTACTTATATAATGCAATGCGATATTGGTTGTGATTGTTATTATTATTATTCTTGTTATTGTTGTTGTTGTTGTATTAATGCAGAAATGTGAATCTGAGGCATGGCCTGTAAGTTGCCAGCTGAGGATGATCAGTTAGATATCGAGAGATAAGTGAGTTCTGCAAAAGATATCAGGAGTTGGAAATGTTTTTAGGTGATCGCATATCTTAGGTTAGCAGCAACATGAGTGCTTAAGGGTGCATGTGACTGTTCAGCATTTGTGGCTCAGGCAAAGACCAATTGCTATTCAAGCATCACAAGGATGTTGACAGGGATGTTAGGAGAGGCAGGTCACTCGGGGTGGGTAGTAGCGTTCGATGCAGGGCAGTTGAGAGAAATTCTGGTTCCTATTTAGAGCAGTCACAGGGACTTAATCTATCGTAAGACTTAATAAGAAACAATTTTTTTGAAACAAATTGATATGTGACAAAATTGCACGTATGACCTACAATTATTTTATATTTATATTTGAAATAAATTTTATTTTGTTGTTAACTTGAAGTTTAATTAAAGCTGATAGTAGTTAATTTTCTCTGCAATTTTATATTTAAAAAGGTATGCATCATAAATTTATATATATATATATACATATATGTATATAACTACCGGGTACCTAGTTCAGGCCCCTAAGGTCCTTCAGGCCCCTGGGTTTTTACCCGCTGTCCCCCTTGTCAGCCCTGGCTTTACGTTAGGAAATTTTATGCAAGACTAAATCATTTAAGTTTTGTTTTTAACCCTACACAAATCAATACAGCCACTGAATTGGGCTAATAATGAAATTAGTACAAGAATATGTCCACAGTACCATGCAAGCCAAGGAATGTTGAATACACTGATTTTTGTTGAGTTTAGGATCGAAAGTCCTACAGAAGTGTAAGCTGAATGATCCACATGATGAGCACAAAACATGGACATTTATGTTACGGAATAATTGCTGATCGATAAAAAGAGCAATTTTTAAAGTTAGTTTTGTTTATAATCCGGTTTTATATTTATAACTTAAAAGGTCAAACCTATTGTCTCAGTACAATGGAGTTACGTATTAGTTCATTTGATTTATTCAAATTCACTTGAGGCTATTTTCTGGTTTTATTGTTTTCTCTTTTTGTATGCTGGTTGCTATTTTTCTCAACCAGTTTCATATAATTATAATTCAGAAGTCAAGATTTTACTTCATTTTCGTTGTACGTTTGTGATATATAATCCGAACAATGTCCATAATTATTTATTATGGTGTTATTTTTGTTGAACATACAAAGTATATTAATTAAATATTAAATACTGTGATGTATAATATGTAAAACGTAGGACGTGGTTTGTGAAGTTTGGTGACGTTATTCTCATTCGAGTTTGAATCGTCATTTTGCTGTTTGTGATTAAAAACCAGTGTTGCTCTTTTAACAGATTTATTTCGTTACCGATGTTTGAAAGTGTAAGAGTTTCCGGATCATTCTCATGTATTTGAAGTTTGTTTCTGTCTTTGCTATCCTGTAAGATTGTTCACTTTGATGTGATGAGCGTATTCATGTTAAATTTCTTAAACTGACTGGCGCTTGTGTGTGTGTGTGCACGCGTGTGAGAAAGAGACAGAGACAGAGAGACACAGAGAGAGAGAGAGACAGAGAGACAGAGATGCAGAGAGAGACAGAGAGAGAGAGAGAGACAGAGAAAGAGAGCGGTCATTTCTATAGTGCCTTCAATTCTTCAATGAATCTCTCAAATATCAGGTACTTAATTATCTTTCCTCCAAAGAGGTTTGATTTACTTAGATATAATACATATGTGTCCCGCTATATGAAAAGGTACCATAAGTCGGGTTTGGAGTTATTATGCCTTCACAAACCAGCTAAGTGAGCTGAACATTTTGCTGAAAACCAGATCAAAATTGGATGATAAATGACCGACTTATAATGATGTTCATGAAAAAGTTGCCACTTATTTCCATCGATGAGTATCGTGGGGTCTTGCACACTGGGAGCGCTTCTGAGCGATTTATCCTACAAGAGGTTCATAACAAATTCTCAGTGTTGTCTATTATTATTATCAGTGTTATTAACTTAAAACGTCCTTTTTACCTGCTGCTAAAAATACCAAGATTTCAAATTTGATAATATAAAAAAAAAAAATTCCCCCACGTCTTTATGCGCGATTTCTCGTGAAACTGTACGCCGACTTATGGTACCTTATCATATAGCGGGTCACATATGTTTCTTTGGATGATAAACTCTCCATGTTTATTCAGTTATACTATCTCTACTGGCCTGGTTAGGTGCACTGGATAAAGAATGTTAAGGTGCCTCTGTGTACTAGGTTGTCAGTTCACTTACCAATTGTGGCTTATCCTAGAAATTTAAATCGGGCTACATTGGTTTGTACATGAGCACCCTAATTACCATGATATCCATTCAGATGAGCTGCAGTGGGCAGGTATGCCACTCTGAATTTTAAAAAGGTCAGATCCGGCCGAACAAAGGCTAGAAAGAGCTAGACTGAAAAATTTCTTAGAAATGCATGGAATTTTCGGACTTGAAATTTCTGGCGACCTTTCAATTTCCAAAAATTCCAGATTTTCCTTTTCTTCTAATGTGAAGCTATTTTTCTGTCTCGGTATTCAAACGTGAAAGCTGTTTCACATTACTGTTATGTGTGGTCCATATTTTAACGTGTAATGGGGATTTTAGTTAACTTATTTACATGGTTATATTCAAATGTAGGAACAGTGACAGTTTTTGGATATAAATTTAGATATATTCTGAATATTTTCCATCTAAAATGTGCGGCTAACCGCATTAACTCTCTGATTCTTGCCTTAACTTTTTTCACAGGAGGTGTAGCTTATTTTTTAGACATATCTGAGATCGTATTTTTTGTAGGAATACTTTAATGATTAAATTGCCATTCTGATGTTTCGAGCCGCTCTCTTCAAACTTTAACTCATTAGCTGCTTGTCGAGCAGCATTGCTTGAGTACTGGTCTAATATTTTTAATTTTGTGCATACAATGTGTCAAAGTCACTTAGGTATTTTCATGAGATGTTTTTTTAGCATATATGTGCCATCGGTGAATGCTTTAAAGACATTTTAAGTATTCTCCTGACTAAGTAAATATCTTATGGGCAAGTATGGTCCATCGAGGCTTGTCATATAATTGAAGTCAATTAGGTGTTTTTAATGACTAGCTAGTGTCATTTTGTTTTTTAATGACTATATGGTCATCTAGTGGCAAATTTGTTTCCTCATAGTCATTTACGTTTTTTTCATTTGATTTCTTATTGGCTGAATTGTATCACTTGTTGTGCTGGCCAGCATTGTCACTTACTCAGATTCACATTTCGATGTGACCTTGTGCGTGCTAAATATTTATTTTATACTAATAATAATATAATAATGTGATATTTTCTGGAACCCCAATCAATTATCATCCATAAACTAACTTGGACATGACTTGATGCCTTGAGTTTCAAATCGTCCATGTAGACGGTCCTTAAGATAAAGAAATCTGATATGTATTTTTGTTATTGATTGATGTCAGGTCAAGTTTCAAAGCCATTGTCTTTCGATTACTGCTGCAAGGTTGAGCAGATAAGATAAGATAACCACTGTCCAGATAGCTGGACGAATTTCTACCACTGTGATAAGCGTAGATGTAAAAAAAAACCGATGGAAACGGAATTAAAAACGGGAAAAAACGTCGTTTTATTCGGGAAAAAAGGGAAAAAACGACAAAAAAGCGGAAAAGGAAACTAATTTGACTTTTTACATCTTAAACTGCATTTTAAAATTGAAACCCTTGTTTACTTACTACATGTACAGGGTGGTCCAAAATAAACCGCACAGTGACAGTTTTCTTGATATAATGTATAACAATTCAATGTTTAATGCCATTTTTCTTACTTATTTATATATTTTTTTTGACGTCATTACTAACAACTTCAAAGACCTAAATATATGCCAACACCGCACTTGGACCCTACAGCAGGACGGCGCTCAACCACACACCGCCAAGAACGCTATGAAGTATCTGCGACGTGAGAACATTTCTTTCATTGAGCCTGACATGTGGCCCCCAAACAGCCCGGACTTGAATCCAGTCGACTACGCTGTTTGGGGCGCCCTTCAACAGATGGTATACCGTCGTAGAAGGTTCACCACAGTGGATCAGCTGAAAGAAACAATCGTCACAGAGTGGACCAAGCTGTCACAGCGTTTCATTGACCGCGCAATTGATCAATGGCGTCGTCGGCTTCAATGCGTGGTCGAGCAGCAAGGAGGACACGTTGAACATTTTATGTAACAAAATCCATCCATGTAATGTTACAGTAAAAATAATTGCTGTGTTTTTGTGAATTTTCACGGTTATATTTGAATTGGTCTGAATAAAGTACTATCAATATATCATTGTGCGGTTTATTTTGGACCACCCTGTATATCTTAAATGATGACGTTAAACAATTAAATAATGACATCAGTTAGCTGAAACCTTGAGATTGGGCTGAAAACGTAAGGAATATCAGGAAAAAATAAAATTAAGGAAAATAATAAGAGACAGAAAATAAATAGCGTTACATAAAAAAATTGAAAACGGAATAAAATGATGGAAAAACCTTGAAAAAACCACGTTTTATGGGAGCGAATAAAAAACGAAAAAACTTTTAAACAACTATGGTTATAAGTCCAGTATAATTGATCCAATGAATGTCAAGAGTTTTCATGGCATGGCTCCATATAAATGTTCAGTTACATTACCTTGCGACTGCTTTCGTAGTCTCTTGATGCGACTTAATTGAAATGGTGTTTTGCTGATTTTTGTTTTACTTATGTATAAAGACTGTGATGTTATAGACTTGGCTGTGGAGATGCAGAATTTGGCCTTTCTGTTGTGGGCCAGTTGCAGCATTTCTATTCTCTCTCCATCTAGTGACCACATTGGTTATTATCTAGTGACCACAATGGTTATTATTTTGGTCAGATGTGACCGCATATCTTTCCATTGATTGGAATGACCATTTCTTACTCGTCATTCGAGCGCTATAAGATTCCGCCTTGACTGCTTTTTGCTTTTTGCTTTTATTCCGTCGTTTTAAATGATGACTGCCCAACAAATGTCGATTCCCGGTTTTGATATTGCATGCTCTTTTTTTGTTCCGCTGGTCTTTAGAACAGTCTAGAATTCTAGTTCGGAACATGACCAGAGACACTTTACATGCATGTATGTATGCATGCTCTTTTTTTGTTCCGCTGGTCTTTAGAACAGTCTGGAATTCTAGTTCGGAACATGACCAGAGCCACTTTACATGCATGTATGTATGTATGTATGCTCTTTTTTGTTCTGCTGGTCTTTAGAACAGTCTAGAATTCTAGTTCGGAACATGACCAGAGACACTTTACATGCCATGCTGCTGCCAAACATGTTTTGCTTGACATGGTATTTCGCGTGTGTTGCCCCAACCCAGTATCGGTGTTTTTGTCGTATACGATGCGCATTGCGAGTTGTATATTTTGCACAATGATACGAAGTATTGTTTGCGCTGCATAACAGTTTCAGTGATTTTTCTGTTGTTAGGACGACACATTGTGGTGATAATTTTTCATGGAAACAATCAGAGATGATTTTTTTGATTACATGCAGTGCTGTTAGCTGTATGAATATAATTGGATTTTTTAAAGGTATATTAAAGATATAATATATTTTATTTCGCTTCTCGCTATTTATAGAAATGAATTCATGGTTGGTTATTGTAATAAATTTATGGTTATAGAAATAAATTCAGGGTTACTGCAATAAATTCATGGTTTTGTAATAAATTCATGGCTATTGTTATAAATTGGGAGATGTTGTTATATATTTCATGTCAACATGCTCACCTGAGGCCCAATGGGCCCATATTCCTGTATGGGACCACTGTAGGGCCCATCTGAATGCTATCAAATTGCTCATGGCATGCTGACATTACTAGTAGATACTTCAATATAAACTTGTGGCTGCTGTAATAAAATTAAGTGTTACACTAATAAGTTATTGGTGACAGTAACAAGTTATTGGTGACAGTAACAAGTTAATAGTTGCTGAAATAAATGGTTATTTTAATACGATACTGGTTATTATTATTATTATTATTCTTTGTAAATTAAGGGTTATTGTAATAAATTAGTGGTTGCTCTAGCAAGTTAATGTTTACTCTAATAGAGTTAAGTAAAGTAACTACTAGCGTAATGTGCAAACTAACCTTGCATATTCGTTTTTGACAACTTCTTGGGAATAAATTTGATGTAACCATTATAATTTGTTAAAAAATGCGAGAAGGTGATTTTTGGTTTTTCTTGAGCGTCTGATAACAATTATTTTTGTCGTTGAGTTTTAATTTATTGCTAAGTTTTTTCTTCTGGAATGATCTGTCAGTTTTTCTGCTTGCTTGTTTGTTGATATAATATTATTTATAGGAATGCTTGCTGTCTCAATGGACTGTGTGGAGTCGGAAATGACTTTGGCTTTTATCGTTTCCCTACTCTTGACTTTCGTTTAGAATTTCGTGCTTTTGGTTTTGCTTGTTACGATGCTCTTAATCAGCAGAAATTATTGATTGATTTTTATCGATTTGATTGACCAATCAAACTCTTTGATTGACCAGTTAAGCTGATTGACAGAAATTTGCCGAGGTACTGTCTCATTGGCTGTTTTATTAACTGTCTATCACATTGACTGGTGTCTTGTTGACTGGCTATCTTGTTGACTGGCTATCTTGTTGACTGGCTATCTTGTTGACTGGCTATCTTGTTGACTGGCTATCTTGTTGACTGGCTATCTTGTTGACTGGCTATCTTGTTGACTGGCTATCTCAGTGACTGACTGATTACTGACTGATTGGTTGATTGATTGATTTCATTGACTGATTCTTTGATTGATTCGTTGGTTGGTTTAGACGCAGAAGTTTTTGATGCGTGACTTTGATTTGAAGAATAATAATTATTTTGAAATATTAAAATGTGCAGTTCAGTGGATCGTGTTTTAGTTTTGTTTTGTTGGTTGAATCACTTTGTCTCTCACTCACTCTCACACACATACACACACACGCACATACATACATACATACACACATACGCCTAATCTTATTTTTCATATAACCTTTGGTGTGGCCTCTGAAATAATAAACGAAGATTATACTACTACAGTAACTGCTGCAACATATTCATTCATTCATTCATTTATTCATTCATTCATTCAGAAAACTTATATAGCGCCCCTTCAAGAAACCTACTCAGAGGCGCTCCAAGCCCAGCCACGGCTAAAAAGATAGGTCTTGATCAACTGGTAGAAATCGGGCAAATTATTCCGAATTATGTAGACGCACTTTGACGCGTGCGCATTCTTTGACGCACGCGTGCATTTTTAAACACACGGGAAGAACTGGAAGGGTTTTGGCAGAGTAGACGTGTTTCGATATGCCTGCATTCCCCTGCCTCTAGGGATAGGGGAGACCGGGGAGTGTGGTCTTTTGGAAGTGATCGGTCGGAGGTCATTGTTAGAATGAGTGATTGCCAACCCTGAGGCTGTGTCTGAAACGCAGAAATGCCTTTCACGGAAGAGAGTAGGATAAATTTCGAGGGAAGAGGAGGAAGAGAGGATTCAAGGGAAGAGGAGGAGGATTGGAGATGCGGCGGTGGCGGCAAGAGAATTGGGAAGAGGATGAATGTCGTATAAATACGAATGGAGAGTGGGAGGAAGGAAAGGAGGAAAACTGAAAGGTTGTAAGGAACGGAAGGAGTTGTGGAGAAAGGAAAGGAGAAGGTGATGGGAGAGGAGGAGGAGGAAGAAAGAGGGTCGACTGTGAATGGTGGAAGGAAGGACTGAGGAGAATGGAGGGAAGGATATTATAAGTGGTAGGATGGATAGATGGTGGGAAAGATAACCGAATGATCCATAAAAGAAACGGGTGAATGGTGTGGTGTGTGTGGGTGTGAGAGAGAGACAGACAGACAGACAGACAGACAGACACCCCCCACACACACAAAGGGAACGGTCGATTTCTATGTTAAAAACCGATGCATTGTATTCCAGAGTGTGGCAGTCAATTGTCCTCAACTAAATTGTCTTCTATTCGATGATCTCGTCTGCTTCCTCCTCCTCCTCCTTCTCCTTTTCCTCCTCCTCCTTCTCCTTCTCCTCCTTTTCCTCCTCCTCCTCCTCCTCCTCCTCCTTCTCCTCCTTTTCCTCCTCCTCCTTTTCCTCCTCCTCCTCCTCCTCCTCCTCCTCCTTCTCTCCTCACTCTCCTCACTCTCCTCTCCTCCTCCTCCTCCTCCTCTTCCTCCTCCTCCTACTTCTCTCCTCACTCTCCTCACTCTCCTCCTCCTCCTTCTCCTCCACCTCCTCCTCCTCTCCTTCTCCTCCACGTCCTCCTCCTTCTCCTCCACCTCCTCCTCCTCATCTCCTTCTCCTTCTCCTCCTCCTCCTCATCCTCCTCCTCCGTTGCCAATAAAACCATTCGATGAATTCTTCTTATCAGTCGTTGTTCCGCTGCACTTGAACACCTTCTCTCAATGGACCTCGGATCCCTCCTCCCAACTCCATCCCTCACTCTCCCGAACCCTCTCTCTACTCCCTCTTCCTCTACTTCTTTTCTTTTTACTATCCTATCCTCCTTCCCTCCTTCTCTCCATGCCTGGAGAGACAGAAAGACAGAAATGCAAAGAAGGAGATGGATTGAGAAGGGAAGTTTCCTGCCTTCCCTTCTCAATTCATCTCCTTCTTTGCATTTCTGTCTTTGTGGCTTTCTTCTTTCCTCTTCTGGACTCCCCCCCCCTCTCTCTCTCTCTCTCTCTCTCTCTCTCTCTCTCTCTCTCTCTCTCTCTCTCTCTCTCTCTCTCTCTCTCTCTCTCGCATCCATCCATCCCTCACTTCCATCTCACTCCCTCTGACCCTCTCCATGCCATCCCCTGCACCATCCTCCTACATCCCCCCCCCCCCCTCTCTCTCTCTCTCTCTCTCTCTCTCTCTCTCTCTCTCTCTCTCTCTCTCTCTCTCTCTCTCTCTCTCTCTCTCTCCTTGCCATCCATGCATCATGCACTCTCTCATACCGTTCCTCATTCCATCCAGCTATCTTCTATTTATTCGTACTTCCTGTCTCTGCCCTCCTTCCCATTTCTCTTCCTTTCTTCCTCCCCCTCTTTCAATCTATTTTCCCCTCTTCCTTCCTTCCTTGTTGCATGCCTTCATTCATGAACCATTCCTGCCCCCACCCCAATCCATTCTTCCTTTCTCTTCTTTCTTCCACCTACCTTTGCATTCTTCCTCCTTCCGCTCATACTTCCTTCCTTCCTCTCCTACCTTCCTTCCCTGCACCCTTCCGTCCGCCCTTCCTTCTCTCCGCCCTTCTCTCCGCCCTTCTTTACTTCCGGTCAGCCTCTCTTCCTTCCCCCTACCTCTCTCTCTGTCGGTCTCAGTCTCTTCCAATGACCGTCCTTCTGTCCGTCCCTCTGTCCGTCCTTTCGTCTCCTTAGCCCCAGAGACACACGCCATGTTCTGCTTTGACGTCGGCCAAGATCCATATTGATCAGTCTATGCTAATCGGTTGGCCATCGATGCTAAGAGCCGACGCCGACCGCCGACGCTACCGGTCGCCTCACCCGTCTCCCGTCTCCAGTCTCCCGCCTGCCTCCTGTAGCCTACGTCCTGCCTGCCTGCTCGCCTGCCTGCCTGACATTCTGTCTGCAAGTATGCTTGATTGTCTGCCTAAATGTCTCTCTGATTGTCTGTTTGATTGTCTGTTTCCGTCCGTGTCTGGTCCTCCTCGTGCCCACTCTAATGCATCTGTCTTGCTTCGAGTCTGATAAAAATTATAATGTCTGGAAGCTGTGGAACTAATGTGAACATGACGCTATAGATGAACTAGTTATGTCTGGTGGGTTCAGTGCTTTTTGAAAGTCACTTAAGGACGGTGTTTAAGTTTAATCTTGTTCCCCTGCTTAAGGGTGGAGGGGGAAATTCAGAGTTTGTGGGGAATGGTCGTTTTGGGCAAACGGACACCGCTCTTTCAGACACCGACGACGACATTTTGACCCGACATTTTCTAACGACATTTTTGTAGTCTTTTCGCCAAACTTCCCTCCGAGAAACATGTGGTACATTATGTATGCCTACTTTAAAAAGATCTTACACCTTTTTTAGTCTTTAGTCTATATTTCCGCGAAAAGTGCCAGTAAACTCTATAGCCTACTTTAATATCTAATTACTTTTTTTAGTACAGCAATGCTACGCAGTCGAATTCTTCTTCTCGCGAGGAAACTTTACATAGCCTATGCACATGTAAACACGAGCTCTCGAATTTTCCTTGGAAGCGGAAATGCTGCGTGTAGAATTATTCTGAAGAGGAATAGTAATACACACATGTGAACTCTTCTCGATTTTTCTGATGAGGAATAAATTACCCCGCCCCCAGAGACGTCTAGATTGGACACGGACTTATGGAGTGCTGCACACGAGCTGGAATGCTATTCAGATAGGCTATTCAGTGTGGTATTTCTGCTCCTCGGAATTGGCACACGGGACAATAATATGTATGAGCCTCTAGCGGCTCTAGCCACATTAGTGTTGGATGACAGCAGACATCGCTTTATTAAAGAGCCCACGCAACCGCCTCTGTCTCTGTCTGTCTGTCTGTCTGTCTGTCTGTCTGTCTGTCTCTCTCTCTCGCTGTCTACATATAAATAATTGTGTGTGTGTGTGTGTGTGTGTGTGTGTGTGTGTGGGTGCATGTGCGCTTGCCTCTGCCTGCCTCTGCCCGCCGTTCATGCCTGTCTGTCTGCCTCCCTACCTACCCACCGTTAGGTAGGGAGGCAGACCTGTATTCCATCCTTGTCCTTTCTGCCTCTGACCATCTATCTATATCTTCCTGTGCTACTGTGCATCCGTCTGTATAACCGTGTCGTTGGGTGGTGCATCACGTGACCTGCGCTCCTATTCGCTGGTTGGTCACAGCTTCTCTTGTCTCCAGCCGATAGTCGTCGCCTTCGTGCGTGGCACTCTCTTGCTGCCTGTCTGCGTGTGCGCCTGCGTGCCTGCTGCCTGCTGCCTGCTGTCCGCCTGCTTGATTGGATGCGTGCATCGCCTGCTGGTCTTTGTACACGGACGTCCGTCCGTCTGTCCGTCCGTCCGGGCAAACGTTTAGCTCACCGACTGCGAGGGAGAGGAGTTGGAGTCGGACGCTGAATACTGATCAGAATTTAAGGCAGCGGATCGGTCGCCTGGAAGGAAGCAAGGAAGGAAGGAGAGGAAGAAGGAAGGAAGGAAGGAGGAGAAGAGGGAAGGAAGGGAAGAAGGAAGAGGGAGGGACGTCCTATATCGGGTCCCACGATCGTCCAAACTAATTAGACGCAGCCGGATAAAGTGGAACGGGGCGTCACGTCCTCGCGCACCACGTGACCAGTTGGAGAAGCAGAAGGAGAAGGAGAAGGAGGAAGAGAAGGAGGAGTAGAAGAGGAGGAGGAGGAAGAAGAAGAGGAGAAGGCGGTTGAAGCGAAAGAAGAAAGTAGAAGGAGTTAGAGAAGGGAAATATAGACGAGGTGAAAAAGAAAGAGAAGAACGAGGAGGGGCAAAGGAAGAGAAATAAGAAGAGGAGGAGGAGAAGGTGGTGGAAGTGGAGGAAGAAAATAATAAGAGGAGTTAGAGAAGGGGAATACACGGGAGGTGAAAGAGGCAGACAGAAAGCGAGGAGGATCAGAAGTAGGAGGAGGAGGAGGACTAGGAAGTGTGAGGAGTGACAAAGTAGGAGGAGGAGGAGGAGGAGGAGGAGGAGGAGGAGGAGGAGAAGAAGAAAAAGGAGAAAGAGGAGAAGGAGAAGGAGAACAAGAAGAAGAAAGAGGAAGCAGAGCAGGAGGAGAAGGAGGAGAAGTAGGAGAAATAAAAGGAGGAGGAGGAATAGGAGGAGGTTAAACCATTGACGGGATCGTTGCCGCTTCCTCTCGTGCCATAGCGAGTAAAAGCGACCGGACGTTGGCAGTGCGCATGCGTCAGTCGGTCGGTCATTCGGATGGTCAGCGACGTCAGCCATTGGTCATCCCGTATACATATAGTCTGCAGCATTAGCCGAGCATAGTCTGCCGCCTTGCCTCCGTGTAGTATCGTCTCGCGCTGCTGCTGTGCTGCGGGCCTGCTCTCGTCGTCTGCTTCACTGACCGGCGGTTGTGGTCGTGCGTCTGAGTGCAGGACTTCAGTCTACCATCCGGTCCCTCGGAGACTTTGACCTTGCTCCTCCTCCTTCTCCTCCCTTCAAGGCCGCCAGACTTCTCCATCTGTGTACACAAGAACTCTTCTTCTTCTTCTTCCTCGTCTCGTGGCATCAAAAAGGAGTGGCTAGCATATATCTTCGAAATTGGGGATGAAGGTAGGAAATCACAAGTGACTAGGCTATATACTGACTAGTCAACTGCAGAATTTAAAGGCGCTATAATAAAATAATGTCTTGACGTACGCATGCACGTGTGCAACTGTGCATATAATTATTAGAATAACAATCATTTTTATGATGATGTTATTCAACGACAGGCTCATTGGACTTTTTAAAAATCTATGTTAAAACATACTTGTTCTCAATTTTAAATCTGAGGTAAAACGTACTTGTTCCCAATTTTAAAATCTATGCTAAAACATAGGCTACTTGTTCTATATATAGGACCTATAGCGTCTGTTAACTGCTTTGTAATAAGGAGCCCTTTTAGCGGTATGGCCGTGTTAAGGCGCCATATAAATTGTCTTAATTATTATTTTTGTACAAGCTCTTAGAAACTATCCGAAAAGTTGCTTTGGGGTGAAGAAATTTATAGTAGTCAAAAGTAGCCTATAGGTGTAAATTTTCCCGAGAGGCATGTGCCCGTTCTTGCCCACATAATTATGTGTGGGCGCCCATGTCTGGGTCTAGATTCTAGAATCCTATAGCCAAGAACACTTCTTTTAATAGTTTGACGTTCTTGATTTGCAATAACACTGAGGATTAAATAAGGAACTTAACATGTTGCAGTTGGCTGTCGTTTAATGCTTTCGAAACCATTAATTTGGGTCCTAAGCTCAAAGAAATTCTTTTTCTTTGATTCAAGGATGCATAATAATCAGCACAAAATCCTACAATTTGTGGGGTTATTTATAAACTCACCACACACGTTTGCATATAGGATATACACTGCATGGCTTAACCAAACACTGAGAACGAGAAAGCTGATGGCACAAAATTAAGGCCGTAGCGAGGATTTCATTTTTGTGGGGGGGGGGGGTGTTTCTTCGGGCGCCGAAAACATTTTCTCGACCCAAAAAGCTGATTGACTTTTTTTTAGCCGTCCGGTCGAAATCTCGAAAACCATAGGGGCCTACTATTTTCCGGCCCCCCAAAAAGTTGATGACCTTTTTAGTCATTCGATCGCAATCCGTTCTTTCTATTTCGGGAGGTGTTTTCATGGTTTTATTTAATGGTTTTTACATCATGTGATATACATGTAGTAAATGCGTTATATTACTTTTTACATTTTTCATTTTGGGGGGTGTTCAAACACCCAAAACACCCTATAGCTACGGCCATCATCATCACCATTGTCATCATCATCGTCGTCGTCGTCGTAATCCTCATAATCTTTTCCATGAGTGCCCTAATTACTATTTAGCAGCTTCTATAGCG
>OX243823.1:7097470-7199970 GCA_945859605.1 Lumbricus rubellus | reverse complement strand
CAACGGCGCCATGGATATGAATTTGACAGGTCGAATTCCAGCCAAGTTCACACAAGTGCTAGACTCGCCGAGTGGTTTTTCATCAAGAGCAGGCAGCTGGGCGCTACATAAATTCCATTATAGAACGAGCTGCGTGAAGTATCATCTCGAGCCCTGATTGCTCGGCTTATATGGGATCATTGACTGCAATATAATAGCAGCTGGTCATGATGGTGGTGCATGGTGTGTGGGAGTGCGTACGGCTGTAGCGTCGTGAATTGGAGAGGAAGATAATGTCCGCGACACACGCCGGCTTCGGACTGACGGACGGAGGGGAGGGTGGTTAGACGGACGGAGAGGGTGGAGGGGAGGGTTGAGGGGAGTTGAGGGGAGGGTGGAGTGTCTGGCCTCATCAGGATCCGATGGACGGACGGACAATGGATGCCTGGAAAAACATCGACATGCACTCGCTTCGTCTATTTCTCTCTCTATATCTCGATCGGTACTAATCGCACTTTCGATCCCACTACCACGCAACCCACCCCCATTCCCCACCCGCAACCCACCCCTCATTCATCCCCACTCACTGTCGCTCGGCTTCAGTCTCTCTGTGTCTTCCTTCATGTCTGTTTGTGTGACGTTCTGTGGGTTTCTGTGTGTTCCATTCCATCTGCTTTGTGTATCATTACTATATCTGTTTATAACTTGTTTCATTTTTTCGCTATACCTCGTTTTATTTGTGCAACATGTTTCTCTCCTTTCCAGTAATCATTCACTTTTTCTCCGATTGTCTACATGTATAACATTGTATACTTCCAAGTGTCTGACTGTCTGTCTGTCTCTCTGTCTGTCTGTCTGCATGTCTGTCTGTCTGTCTGCCTCTCTGTCTGTCTGTCTGTCTGTCTGTCTCTCTGTCTGTCTTTCCTTCTGATCGCACATCCGTCTTTCTGACTGCATGTCTATGTTACAGTTCTTCTGTCTGTCTCTGTCTGTCTGTCTATCTGCATGCATTTTTGACCGTCTATCTCTGTATATATATAATTTTTATATATAATATATATTATGAATATAATTTTATCGTTGGCATAAATCTCCAGAGACTATATGCATATGCATATGCATATATATATATATATGCATATACATATATATGTATGCATATATACATATACATATACGTATATATTATATCTCCAGCATTATTTGTTCTGCTCTTTGTCAAATGATGCTTTTGAAACAACAGCGTCGTCATCATCATCATCATCATCATCATCATCATCATCATCATCATCATCATCAGCAGCAGCAGCAGCAGCAGCAGCAGCAGCAGTTGCTCGGTCGATCTGTTCTGAATTAGACTCAGCGGGTTCGATCAGGACCGACATTCATCATGCATAGATGAACGCACGCAACCCACCACCCACCCACTAAGTCCATCCACCCACCCTCTCCCTTTTTGCCATCCTATGCTTCTTCCTCCTCTTCCTCATCCTCCTCCTCTTCTCCTCCTCCTCTTCTCTTCCTTCTCCTCCTCCTCTCCTCTTCCTCCTCTCCACCTCTCCTCCTCCTACTCCTCTTCCTCCTCCTCCTTCCACTACTCCTCCTCTCCCTCCTCTTCCTCCTACTCCTATCCTCCTGTTGTTCCTCCTCCTGTTGTTCCTCCTCCTCCTCCTACTCCTCCTACTCCTCCTCGTTCTACTCCTTCTCCTTCTTCTCGTCCTCCTTCTCTCCAGTCCGCTTCTACTCCTCCGATTCCCAATCCGTCTCCAGCCAACAGTCTTTTTCCTTTTCCAGTCATCCTCCTCTTTCATGTCTTCCTCATCTGCATGCGCGTCTCCTCTCATTCCTCTTGCATCGTTCCTCCTCTGATCGTCCTTCTCCAGTTCCCTTTTCTTCTCCCATTCCTCCAACTTTCACTTCCTCTTCAATCATCCTTTTCAACTTCCCTCTCCTCCCTTTCCAATGTCATACGTGGACAAGGCGCAGTGGCGTGAGACACGCATAAAACTGATGGAAAAGGAGGAGGATGTGGAGGAAGATGTGGATCTTTCGCCTCTTCTTCTCTTTCTTTCATACTCTATCTTCTGACCTCTCCTTCCCTTCTTCCACATAATATCCATGTCTATTATTCCAATATCTTTCCTCCACTAACTCCTTCTCCCCCTCCTCCTCCTCCTCCTCCTCCTCTTCCTCCTCTCCCTCCTCTTCTTCCTCCTCCTTTTACTTTACATTCTCTTTCCTCCTCCTTTTCCTCCTCCTCCTCTTCTTCTCCTCCTTCTTCTCCTCCTCCTCTTCCTCCTCCACATCCTCTTCCTGCTCCGCACACTCCTACCCCTCCTTCTCCCTCTTCTCCCCTCCTCCTTCCTTTCCTCCTCCTCCTTTCCTCCTCTTCTTCTCCTCCTTCTTCTCCTCCTCCTCCTCCTCCACATCCTCCTCTACATCCTCCTCCTTTTCCATCGGTCTTCTGCGTGTCTCACGCCACTGCGCCTTTTCCACGTATACAGCATCGGAACGCAATTACGGCAGTAGCGGGCACGCGGAGGGGAGGAGGATGGCTTGACCAAGAGACAAAAGGCCGTCCGGCAGCCCAGCCGTCCCAGCCGTCCCGCTCTCACCCTCGGTCACCCCTCCCCCCAACCCAACCCCCCCCCCCCCCCCCGTAGAACCAGTCGTTTGATTACACCGACCAAAGGCTTGCGAGGCGCGGCCGCCAACCCAAGGACAAGCGCACCGGGTTCAGTACCAAAAATTGTCGTCGTTGCGCACAGTATTAAATGCAATCTTACGGCATC
The DNA here is from genome assembly GCA_945859605.1 of Lumbricus rubellus. Lineage (NCBI taxonomy): Eukaryota > Metazoa > Annelida > Clitellata > Crassiclitellata > Lumbricidae > Lumbricus > Lumbricus rubellus. The sequence goes on along the minus strand of OX243823.1, from coordinate 7,197,199 downwards.
CAGTGCAAGTGTCTCCGCGTCCAGATGCGCTGCCGCTGTCGCCGTTGGTGGTTCTGCTATCGCTGTTCGGCTTGCGTTGCCATGGTAACAATCGATGACGTCTCGTGGTGGGTGGGGGTGGGTGGGGTGGGGTTGGGTGGGGGTTGGGTGGGGTGGGGGGTGGTCGCCGCGTCGCATGATATTGGGGCAGAAGGAGGGAGGAGTATCGGTGGTGCACTGGGTCCAGTGCGACCGGGAGAAGCAACATACCCCCCACCCATCCCTACTCCCCCTCTATGCGCCGGTTTGCCGGATCAATTAAAGCGGCGTATTGAATCAAAATAATCGCCCAGCATCAGCATCACAGCAGCAGCATCACTGTCTGCATCAGCAGCAGCAGCAGTCAGACTCATTCCGTGACCAGAGAGCAGCAGCGCCAGGACAGGCAGCTGCGCTCTGCTGCTGCAACTGCGCACAGCCACCAGCAGCACCAACAGCATCCACAAGTCACGCGGTGTGTTGCAATGCAAGGGCATGCAATATATATATATATATATACATATATACATATATACATGTATAAATATATATATACACATACATAAATATATACATAATATATACATATACATAAATATATACATATTATATAATATTATACATAATGTTTATATACATATATAAATATATACATATTATATATACATATATACACATATCTATTAATACATATTATTATACTGTGACGCAATGTGCGAAGGTCTGAGATGAGGCGGCAGAGAGAATCGGATGATGAAGAGCTAGGAGGAGGGAGAATATGCATTGTTATGGATGCATTGTTATGGATGCATTGTTATGGATGCGAGCGATTCATTGATTCATCAATATGTGCTGCTGCGATGACCTGATTTCATCTTAATCATCGCTAACATCATCATCGTCATTGTTATTGATCACTGTAGTTGTCACCATCACCGTCACCGTCGTCATCGTCGACGTCGTCGTCGTCGTCGTCGTCGTCGTCGTCGTCGTCATCATCATCAACGACAACGACAACAAAAACGACCACGGCATTATTTGATTGATCATCATTATTATTGTCTGAGCCGTCAGCTTCATTCTAGACTTCCTTCTTTTCTTTACCACTTCATTTTTAACAGCACCATCGCCATCATTATCAGCAGCAGCAGCAGCAGCAGCAGCAGCAGCAGCAGCAGCAGTAGCAAGAACAAAGTGGTCTAACAGAAGAATATAACATCAAAAGATATTCAATACAATAAAATGCATGCAACGTACACAAGTAAAACAATCAAATCACCATTCTAAATAATTTGGAAAAGTTATGCAATCAATATTGTAGCAATTATTGGCCACAGAACGAATTCATTTGCCAATATTTTATTGATAATATGTATGTATGTATGTATGTATGTATGTATGTATGTATGTATGTATGTATGTATGTATGTATGTATGTATGTATGTATGTATGTATGTATGTATGTATGTATGTATGTATGTATGTATGTATGTATGTATGTATGTATGTATGTATGTATGTATGTATGTATGTATGTATGTATGTATGTATGTATGTATGTATGTATGTGCACTTGTTATAGCGCCCCTTCAAGCTCTCTACTCAGAGGCGCTCCCGATGCAGAGCGGACACTGCATCGGAGTTTCACGCCGAAGCGCTGAGCAATTGCGAGTGAAGGACTTGCCCAAGGTCCTTACGCGGCGAGATGGATTCGAACCCCGAACCTTCCGGCTTCAAGGCAACGACGCCACCACTATACCACCGCGCCCCACGAATAATAATACGAGGCACGGTTGCCGATTGGTTAGAGCGGCGACTTGTAACACGGAGAATACGGGTTCGAACCTCGTCCAAGATGGTTACTCTGTACTTAGTCTAGTCTATATGGAAATTCCTTCACTTACAATTTCTCTGCAGTAATAATTATTGCATTTGCACCGTCGAGGCGTGTGTGCAGTTCTGAGGAGCTTTGTAAGGAGGGCGATGTCAAATTGCCATTGTACTGTAATGTATGGTAGGTGACGCATCACCAAGTTATACCACGACTACGACAATCATAACCACCGTGACCAGGACCACCCAATCACAACCACGCGGTGGGGCGCAGTGGTGTAGTGATGGCGTCGTTGCCTTGGAGGCTTGGAACCGGAAGGTTCGAGGTTTGAATCCACCTCAACGCGTAAGGACCTTGGGCAAGTCCTTAACTCACAATTGCTCAGCGCTTCGGCGTGCAACTCCAATGCAGTGTCCGCTCTGCATTTGGGAGCGCCTCTGAGTAGCGAGAGCTTGAAGGGGCGCTATAACAAGTGCACATGCAAACAAACAAACAAACAAACAACACCACCCCATCACAACTATCACCACCCCATAACAGCCACCACCACAATCGCATCACAATCACCTTCACCACATCACAACCATAACACCACCACTCCACCACCACCCCATAACGATCACACCACCACCCCCACATCCCAGCCACAACCACCATCATTGCAACGTTTGTACAATGTACATTGGTTCTTTTGTCTGCGATATTAGGAGACAATCGTTAGTCTGGTCGGGCACAGTTCACAGAAGACGACATCTGCAACAGCTGCTGCTGCTGCCACCAATTCATCCTCCCCATCCTCATCCTCATCTTCATCAGTCGCTTCCGCATCCTCATCCTCATCCTCCTATCCATCGTCCTCATCCGATGACATGGACTTTGAGGCGAGCCTTGTCCGAGCTGCGTCCGCAGTCTCCATCGTTGGTCGAGGTGGAGTCGGAGTCGGAGGATGTCCTGACCATCTTCCCGATCATCTTCAGCAGCAGCATCCGCAGCAGCAGCAGCAGCAGTCAGCGGATGAGAGCATCATTCGAACGAATCTGATCGTCAATTATCTTCCACCGAACATGTCCCAGGACGACATCCGGTCCCTCTTCTCAACCATTGGTGACCTTGACAGCTGCAAACTCATCAGAGACAAGACGACCGGTGAGTTAGATGATGAGAGACACATACACAATTATTATAATAGTCATGCGATGCAGGATGAGTATAGCCCCCCTAATGCCCTGCAAGGTCACCCTAAGTCAAAATATTCATCCATGTGCGCCCTTGTTCATCCATATTCACCTATAGTCAAAAGCATTTACCTATATTAACTATATTCACATACATTCACCTGTATTCACCCACGTTCATCCATATTCACCCATAGTCACAAATATTCACCTATATTCATTATATTCAATCTATTGTGAGCATGTATTCACCCGTATTCATCCATGATGTTCACCCATATTCACCTCATATTCACCCATATTCACCCATCCATGCTCGCCCATATTAGTCCAAATTCACCCACATTCACCTTTTTTAATTATTCACCCATATTCACACCCCTCCTTCTATTAACCGCTATTTGTCCCTAGTATTCGCCACGTATATATTTATATTGCGCTCTATTTAATATCATCTGTCATTATTGTACGACCATACCAATGGAGGATCATTCTATTATTCTGTCTGTCTGTCTGTCTGTCTATGTCTGTCTCTGTCTGTCTCTGTCTGTCTGTCTGTCTGTTTGTTTGTCTCTCTCCTCTCCCTCTGTCGTTCTCTGCTAGTCTGTCTCTGCATGTTTTACCTCTTTCTTTTCTCTGTCTCGGTCTATCCGTCTCCCTGCCACTCTCTCTGTCTGTCTACCGCTGTTTCTGTCTGTCCGCATGTATTATGTATAAACGTATGTCTTTCGGTTTGCCTTTGTCCGTCTGTATCATGTCTGCCTGTCCGTTCATCTGCCTGCTTCTCTCTCATTTCGAACTTCTATTCAGCAATTGCGTTCTAGCGAGGTCAAAAGATTTCGCTATACAGTTGACCACAGGCATATAATGCTATAGAAGAAACCCTGCAAATGCATACACGCCAGACAATGTACCAGAATGCATTGCTTGACCCAGTTTCCGTTGTGGCAAACGAGGCCAAGCAGCGAGCCATCGCTACATCCATCCATCCACTCATTCTTCTCAGTTCTCACATGTATTATATATTTGCGAGAAAGCAGGAGAGCGATTAAAAATTGAGAAGGTCGCCCGACGCATTTACACGCGGCGCCGTCACATAATAATTGCCTGTGTTGTCATGGAAACCAATGCTTTACAGCGGGCAAAAATATTAGCCCGCGGTGTCTTGTGTCACTTATGTATGCATGCATGCGATTATATATATATATATATATGTTGTATATAATATATATTCATGTATACATGAGTGTACAGTAGTGCATATACACTGTGTCCGGTTAAAAAGTAGCCCCACAAAAAAGTGTCATAACTCGGTCAAAACGTTTGGGATTTGTCTGAAATTTCAAACACAGCAACAGCGGCCATATTTACACGAGATTCTAAAACCGATTAGAAATATACCTGAGTTTGTCAAATTTATAAGTGTTTGCGTTGGAGCACCGACAAATTGAACTTTCCAACATGGAAAACCTGAAAGGAAGTGAAATTCAGCTAAATATAGTGTTCAAAATGTCCATCTTGTTCACGGACACACGGCCGTAAACTTAGACGGTACTGTTTGATGGTCCTGTCGATGATCACCAGGTTAAGCAACTGCCAATCTTCAAACAGACGCGCCCTACGCCCTACGGTTATCGATGTCATGAATACGCGGCTACGCGCGAACGAAAAACACGCTCCTCCAGTACATGTACTCCGGATCAAAGTCTGGACTGCTGGACGGCTACAGCTGCAGGATATGAAGCCGAGTGTCTCCCGGGATAGCTAATAACCTACTACGTCTACGATCGTGTGTCCGAGAACAAGAAACACATTTTTGGCACCATAATAGCTGAATTTCACTTCCTTTCAGCTTTTCCATGTTGGAAAGTTCAATTTGTCGGTGCTCCAACGCAAACGCTCATAAATTTGACAAACTCGCGAATATTTGCAAACGACTTTGGAATCTCGTGTAAATATGGCCACTGTTGTTGTGTTTAAAATTACAGACAAATCCAAAACGTTTTGACCGAGTTATGACACTTGTTTGTGGGGGCTACTTTTTATCCGGACACAGTGTATGTATATAATATAATTATGACATCACTATCTGTTTCCGGCAAGCAATGCTCTTGCTGCGAGAAGCGCTTTATAAGTGGCCAGATACAATACAGTACAATACAATATGAATATATATAATTATATATATAATTGTATATATATAATTATATATATAATTGTATATATATGATTGTATATAAATATATATATATAATTGTATATTATGCTGAACAACTGGAATTAGTCTGATGAGGCGGAAAGAGAGGATTCTCTGTGGACGGCGAATCCAGTCACTGCTCCATCATGCCTTTAATAATCGTTTATTGATGCTTGCTTTGCACAGAAGAAAGAACTGCTGGACGAATCCAATCTTTTCCAGGGATTACTAAGGGAATTTTATAATTGGACAACCAATTTCTTCGTTTAAATCAATCCACACATGCATTTACTTCCAATCGGAGGACAATGTTCAGTGTTTTTATGAACTTTTCAGTATTTTATGACCATTTGAAGTTTTGAATGTTTTTATAACTGCGCAAAAAAATGCATCGACACGCGAATCCGTTTAGCGCTGCACATGATTTTTGTGTAGAATTGCACGCTCAAAAATCTCTGTGTTTCAATTGGTAGCAATCGGAAAAAGCAAAAAAATATTGCTGTCGTTAACATTACCATTAATGTTTGACGACGACGATGATGACGAGGGTTCTTTATGTTGTTGTTGTTGTTGCTGCAGTTGTTGTTGTCATGATGATAATGGCGGTAGTGATGATGATGATGATGATGAAGGCGATGATGAAGGTGATGAAGGCGATGATAACCATGACGATGACGACGATGATAACAATGACGATGACGACGATAACAATGACGATGACGATGGTCACAACGACAATGACGACAATGACGATGATGATGATGATGATGATGAAGGCGATGATCACGATGACAATGATGGTGATGATGATGATGATGATGATGACAATGATGATGATGATGATGATAATGACGATGATGATGATGATTGCTTGTTTCAGGTCAGAGTCTTGGCTATGGATTCATCAACTACAAACGATCGGATGAAGCGAGAAAAGCGATCGGCGCTTTCAACGGACTGCGGCTTCAAAACAAAACCATCAAGGTTCGTCCTACATGTATAACCACATTACAATCACGTTACAATCACATTACAATCACATTACAATCACATTACAATCACATTACGATCACATTACAATCACATTACAATCACATTGCAATCACGTTACAATCACATTACGAGCACATTACAATCACATTATAATCACATTACAATCACATTACAATAACATTGCAATCACATTACAATCACATTAAAATCACATTACAAGCACATTACAAGCACATTACAATAACATTGCAATCACATTACAATCACATTAAAATCACATTACAAGCACATTACAAGCACATTGCAATCACATTACAATCACATTACAATCACATTATAATCACATTACAATCACATTACAATAACATTGCAATCACATTACAATCACATTAAAATCACATTACAAGCACATTACAAGCACATTACAAGCACATTACAAGCACAATATATTGTATAACCAAGCCGGCGTGTATAGAGAGACAGACAGGCACCAAGGCAGAGGCAGAGGCAGAGGCAGTGGCAGAGGCAGAGGCAGAGGCAGAGGCAGAGGCAGAGGCAGAGGCAGAGGCGGAGGCGGAGGCGGAGGCAGAGGCGGAGGCGGAGGCGGAGGCAGAGGCAGAGGCACAGGCACAGGCGGAGGCGGAGGCAGAGGCAGAGGCAGAGGCAAAGGGACAGAGGGGCACAGAGACGAAGAAAGTGTCTGAATAATGGCGCTATAAAATTATGTGTAGGCTATTTATAGAGAAGAATCGTTTCTTGTCGGCTTTCTTCTTTGAAGTGGAATCGATTGTCATACCTGTTGATGAAGTGTGTTCTCAATTGCACCTGGTGGCACATGCGCACGCACACACGTCTACACACAGACACCTACACACACTGCACACAAACACACACACCTACAAACACCTACACACAGACACCTAAACAAACACCTACAAACACCTATGCACACACACGGACACACACACGGACACACACACGGACACACACACGCACGCACACAAACGCACGTACGCACACAGCTCATAATTATTGTTCATATTGATGAATGCGTTGTTATATCCGTTGGCTGCGGAGACAAATACACCTGCTGTGTATGCACATGTGTGTCTGTCATTCGTGTGTGCGTATGCGTGCATGTGTGTACGCGCATGTGTATGCGCATGTGTGTGTGCACATGTGTGTGTACATGTGTGTCTGCCATACCGGTGTGCGTGTGCGTGTGCGTGTGTGTGTGTGTTTGCGCGCGTATGTGTGTGTATGTGTGTGTGTGTGACACTGTGTGTGCTGCAGTGCATGCGTGTGTACATGTGTGCGTGAACGTGTGTGTGCGTATGTGTGTGTAATGTGTGTATGCACATGTGTGTGTGCGTATGTGTATGTGTGCGTGCGTGTGCGTGTGTGTATACATATGTGTGCGTGTGTATCTACAGTGTGTATGTGTGTACATGTGTGTATGTACATGTGAGTGTGTGCGTATGTATGTGTATGTGTGTGTACATGTGTGTCTGCCATACGTGTGTGTGCGTGTGTGTCTGTATGTGTGTGTACATGTGTGCGCACATGTGCGTGTGTATGTGTGCGTGTATGCATATGTGTGTGTATCTACATGTATGTGTGTGCACATGTGCGTGTGTGTATACATTATATATGTGTGTGTATCTACATGTGTGCTTGTGTCATACGTGTGTGCGTGTTCTGCAGGTGTCGTTCGCGCGGCCGAGCAGCGAGACGATAAAGGGCGCCAACCTGTACGTCAGTGGTCTACCAAAGTCGATGACGCAACAAGATGTCGACCGATTGTTTGCTAGCTACGGAAACATCGTCACATCGCGCATACTCTGTGACCCCCTCACAGGTCAGTCCAGCTGACCAATCACAGTGTAGGCCTATACCATGCATGTAATAGAACCAACCAGTGGTTAAAGTGTAGAAAAAGAAGTGCCTGGACACCTCTCACCTTTTCAGGTGTGCTGGCCAAATAAGTGGCAGGACGGAATAGAGATTTAAAAATAAGTGCCTGGACTCCGTCCATGACCGTCCTGCCACACTTTAAGCCCTGGAACCAACCAAACCTCAAATTGATATCTTCTATGCTTCACAATTATATATATAATATTATATATATATTATATATAGTGTATAGGTTAGAATTAGGACTTGGAATAATATATGGCTTGGAATATATGACACTAATTATGGCAGTGGACATGACAAATAACAGGCGTCAACGAAGATCATATATATTCGTACCCATCGCCGACAAATTGCTGGCGTCAGAAACAGTTTGGCGATTGTGACAAAGCATGTCCTTCCATTTGCGTGGCGCCTTTATCTATAGTACAAAGCCCCGAGCAGTAATCGACAACACTGACTAGCTATAGTCGATTCTGAACAGCAATTGAGTCCTTTCATTGTGAGTGGCATGGATAGGAAGGCTTCGAACCCGCGAGCTGCAGCTGTCGGTTAAACAAAACATCGCTCGATCAACGAGTTCTCACACGCACCCACTAACCCTTTAAAGTACTTGTACAATATTATATTCAGCTATTTCTGATACACATGTATAGGACAATAAAATACGATACAATACAATACAATACAATACAATACAATACAATTCGACACTGTCTTTGGTAATGCCTTTGATATTAATATAATGTATATAAATGTTATATATATATATATATATAAAATATACATTATATGTATGTGTGCGTGTGTGCTTGTACGTGTGTGCACGTGTACTGGTGAATTATAGATGTTGCATGTACGTAGTGTTTGTGATTGTTTTGATGGGTGTGATGGTGGATGTGGTGTTTGTGGTGGTGATGATGATGATGACGATTATGACGATTATGATGATGATGGCGATTTGAGTGGGGTATCGAGTGGAGAATATATACGTATCCACTGTGGGTGTCTGCCCCCATAATTTAATTCATACCCTCTGATGTCCACAATTGCTGCTGATACCAATTCGCACTCAGGGTATTATACTAACAACGTTAAAAATACATGGAAAGCCTAAAAACATTGCGAATTTAACCGTATCTCGACAGTATACCATATTTGATATCAATGTCGACATTGGCCCATCGGCAATAGTAGTAGGCGAAGAGTAGGAGAAGATTAATGGAAGAGTAGGAGGAAGGGTTGGAGAAGTGTATGAGAGGAGAATACGAGAAGGTTAATAGAAAAGTAGGAAGAAGGGTAAGAGAAGATTAATAGAAGAGTAGGAGAAAAAGAGTAGGAGAAGATTATTAGAAGAGTAGGAGAAAGAGTAGGAGAAGATTAATAGAGGAGTAGGAAGAAGAGTAGGAGAAGATTAATAGAGGAGTAGGAAGAAGGGTAGGAGAAGATTAAAAGAGGAGTAGGAAGAAAAGTAGGAGAAGATTAATAGAGGAGTAGGAAGAAGAGTAGGAGAAGATTAATAGAGGAGTAGGAAGAAGAGTAGGAGAAGATTAATAGAGGAGTAGGAGGAAGGGTAGGAGAAGTGTATGAGAGGAGTATACGAGAAGATTAATAGAAGAGTAGGAAGAAGGGTAGGAGAAGATTAATAGAAGAGTAGGAGGAAGTGTAAGAGAAGATTAATAATAGAGGAGTAGGAGGAAGGGTAGGAGAAGTGTATGAGAGGAGTATACGAGAAGATTAATAGAGGAGTAGGAAGAAGAGTAGGAGAAGATTAATAGAAGAGTAGGAGGAAGGGTAGGAGAAGTGTATGAGAATAGTCTGGAGTCGGTCAATATATCCAGCGTGTGGTGTCAACTACAGATGAATGAGAGTCGGAAGAAGGAGGAGGAGGAGGAAGAAGAGAAGGAAGAGGAATGGGGAAGAATGAAGGAGAATCGAGCGAGAGTGAAAGGCAGCAGCAGCAGAGCAGAGAATGACATGAAGAGGAGGAGGATAGGATGAGTGAAGGAATCTCGCGAAGGAAGAGAGAGAGAGAGACACAGAGAGAGAGAGAGACACAGAGAGAGAGAGAGAGAGAGAGAGAGAGAGAGAGAGAGAGAGAGAGAGAGAGAGAGAGAGAGAGAGAGAATGGAAAGAGTGAGATTTTGAGGGAGGCAAGAGGAGCTGGAGGGAGGAAGGAGGGAGGCAGAGATGGAGGGAGGAAAGTGGAGAAATGGAGGGAGGGAGACAATGAGAGTGAGAGAGAGAAGAGTGAGAAGTTGCGAGTAACAAAAGCGAACGCGGGAAGCTGAGCGGGCGATGGATGGATGGATCGATGGAGGGAAGAATTTCGTCCCCGGTGGCAATCCATCTTTCCACTATTCATTTCTGGTGGCAAAGATGGTCGGTCGTCTTTGAATGTACACTGATGAAGAGGAAGAGGAGGAGGAGGAGGAGGAGGAAGAGGAAGAGGAGGAGGAGCAGAAAGAGGAGGAAGGGGAAGATGTAGGAAGAGGATAAGGAGGAAGATGGGAGAAAGAAGAGGAGGAAGTGGAGGAGGAAGAGAAGGGGATGAGGCAGATGAGGAGAAGATGAAGAGAAAAAGGAGGAGGAAAGGAGGAGGAAGAGGAGGAGAAGGAGGAGAAAGTGGTGGAGAAGGAGGAAGAAGAGGAAGAAAAGAAGAATGGTGAGGAGGAGAAGGAGGAATATCAGGAGGAAGAAGAGAAGAGGGTGGAATGGGAGGAGGAAGATGAGAAGGAAGAAGAAATGGAAGAGGAAGAAGATGAAGAAGAAAAGAAGGAGGGTGAGGAGGCGGAGGAGAAGGCAACGGAGGAGGAAGAGGCGTAAGAAAAGGAGGAGGAGAGAAAGAGGAAGATGAGGAATAGAAAGAGGAATGGAGGAGAAGCAGGCGGTGGATGAAGTCCTTTGTTTGTGTTGACGTCTCGAGGGTCTACAGACGAAGATTCAGATACAGGAGGAGAATCGATGGAAGAGAAGATACGAACGACAGACAAACGAAGTAGAAAGAAAGGGATCGAGAGATCATAGGAGACGGACAAAGAGAAGACTTAAGGCGGCACAGTTGACAGAGACACAGAGAGACCGGGAAGCAGGAAGATACAGAAGGACACAGACAAACGGAAAGAGAGAAGGAGAGAGACAGAGACAGAGACAGGAATTGAGACAGAGACAGAGTAACAGAGATAGAGACAGAGATAGAGACAGAGACAGAAATAGATACAGAGAAACAGAGATAGAGACAGAGATAGAGATAGAGATACAGAAACAGATATGCAGAAAGAGAGACAGACAGACAGACAGAGAGGCAGACAGACAGAGACAGGCAGACAGAGACAGGCTGAGACAGAGACAGAAACATACAGACAGAGAGGGCAACGGAGAAAGCCCAAGGGATGGATGTATAGATTAATGGATGGGCGCTGGTCCATTGGACCGCTGGAGGATGTGGTAGAAGAGACAGGGCGCGGCAGGGATGATGGAATGATGGAAGGAAGGTTGTGGGGTGGAGTGGGTGGAGGGGGGGGGTCTTGAGGAAGCAGGCGCTACATTATTATTATGCGTCCATGGCTGCAGCTGATTTTTAAGCGACATCTGGTCTGGCGTTTGTTGTCTCCGGTGATCACCAGAGGGACACGTGTGTGTCCACAAATGGGACAGACACACAGACAACTACACAGACAGATACACAGGCAGATACACAGACAGATATACAGACAGATACACAGACAGATGCACAGACAGACACACAGACAACTACACAGACAGATACACAGACAACTGCGCAGACAGACACACAGACAACTACACAGACAGACACACAGACAACTACACAGACAGATACACAGACAACTACGCAGACAGACACACAGACAACTACACAGACAGACACACAGACAACTACGCAGACAGATACACAGACAACTACGCAGACGGATACACAGACAACTACGCAGACAAATACACAGACAACTACGCAGACAGATACACAGACATGAAAAAATACTGACACCCAGACAGACAGGTACCAGCAGATAGACGGACAGTCTAGAGGAAGAGACAAGATGGGCGGACAAACTGACAGAGACAGACAGACAGACAGGCAGGCAGACAGACACACACAGACACACACACAGACACACAGACACAAAGACACACAGACAGACAGATACGTAGACATATGAACAGAAAAACAAACGGACGGACAGACGGACAGACACATAGACTGACGCACAGACATACAGACAGAAGAGCAGACGGACAGACGAACGCACACATACCTATGAACAGAAAGACAGACAGACGCCTGGTTTCCCCATGATCTTTATAATATAAACACCGTCACAGTTCATTCATTCAAACTCCGCCAGTGGTTGCACTCTGACAGTTCCAGTCCCGAGCCTGGATAAAGAAGGAGGGCGACGCTGATGGTCTTTGTAGTTTTTAGGACACAATGTCGTTAAAATCAAACTACCACTTCATTCATTCATTCATTCATTCATTCATTCACTCATTCATTCATTCATTCATTCATTCACTCATTCATTCATTCATTCATTCATTCATTCATTCGTTAAATCGTCCGCAAATGCTATCATTCATTCATTTGTTCATTCGTTCGTTCGTTCGTTCTTTTAAGGACCACTTCAAATGCCTCATTTTAACAATACGATGGATAGAATGAGTCATCTGGTGTATTTTGCATATAATTATGATATTAACCCCTTGCATTTAAAGAAGCGGCAGTGGCTGCCAGCCTGAACAATAACAGACGACTATTTTAATAGCGATGGTGTCGTGCACACACAGTACAGGTGTTTCCTTTATTCACCCATAACAATTTTTTTATATCAGCTAATTTAATTTCTGACGATCAGATAAGAGTCAAAATGAGATGTATAAACCTGCTCTAGCACCTGTTGCTATAGCACCTGTTGCTATAGCAATTGATTATTCATGACGACGATTATTCTAATCAGTTATAATGTCATGGGGTTAGTCACTATAGATGGCGTGGGGTCCCTTCATTTAAAGATGCATAATAATTGTATAATTATACTTCATTAGATTCAAAGAAGTATTATGCAGTCTGCAGAATATGCGAAAGCAGTCCTAACAAGATTAGTGGTGTTCAACGTTTGTTTACCTTTTCAGGATTTTTGTGAGTGTATGCGTGTGTGTGTTTGTGTGAGTGTATGCGTGTGTGTGTTTGTGTGTATGTGTGTGTGTGTGTACAGTGTGTGTGAATATGTGTGTTTGTAAGTATGTGTGTCTGTGTTTGTATGTGCAGGTGCGTGTGTGCGTGTATGTGTGAGTGTATGTACGTGAGTGTGTGTGTGTGTAAGTATGTGTGTCTGTTTTTGTATGTGTAGGTGGGTGTGTGCGTGTATGTACGTGTGTATGTGTGTGTGTGTCTGTGTGTTTGCATTTCTGGGTCAGGTTTGTTTGGTCTCAATATTCAGTTTGCCTTCGCCTTGCTAATCCGATCTCTGCGATTCTTATCTGTAAGAAGGAAAGAGCGCCGCCGTCGTGTGTAATTAATTAATCAAAGCTGAAGCAAATTGCACCTGTCTACAGTAGTGTCTAGTTGCAGGATGCTTTCAACCTTTGCGATTGACGTCGTAGTTACATAGCATATGTATATTGCACACTAATAATTAATCATGCCTACCGCGTGGATCTGTATTGAAGGGCGCTATTGGTTTGTTCATTTAATGTTACATTACATTACTGCACATGGTCGTCCTCACTTACCTTTACACCTACATTTACACCTACATGTACAGTTACATTTACGCTTACATTTGCATTCAAATTTACACTTACGTTTACGTTTTTCATTTTAATTTACATTCCAACTTACATTTACATTAAAATTCACATTTAAATTTACACTTACATTTACATTTACACTTACATTTGCATTCAAATTCACAGTTTCATTTACATTTGCAGTTACATTTACAGATACTTTTACACTTGCACTTACATTTACATTTGCACTTTCATTCACATTTACAGCTACACTTACATTTTATACTTACACTTACATTTACACTTACATTTACACTTTCATTTACACTTACATTTACACTTACATTTACACTTACTTCTACACTTACATTTACACTTGCATTTGCACCTACGTTCTCACTTACATTCACAATGACACATTTTCATTTGCATATAGGTCTATCGAAGGGCGTTGGGTTCGTCCGATACGACACCCGAACCGAGGCCGAGCAGGCGATCAAGCACCTGAACGGAACGATTCCAAGCGGAGCGACCGAACCAGTGACCGTGAAGTTCGCCAACTGTCCAACCGTGACGGGCAAGACCATCAGCCATTCGTCTCTGCCGCTGAATCCAAACTCCATCGTTCCACTGATGGCTCAGTCCAGACGTTTGCTCAGCAGCCCTCTCAACCACCCATCCGCTAAATTTAGGTCAGCCTCCTCCTGCGCTTCTTCTTTTCTCACCCGCCGCACTGAACTAAGACTTGCTGAGGTGGCTTCTAGTCAAATGGCTCTACATGTATGTGAATGTATAACATGTAGCATTTGAGGCCATTCGCCTTTTATACACTGTGCAAATTGTGCGTATTTGAAAATGTCTCTTTAATAATGATAATGATGATGACGACGACAACGGCATAAGTATCTCATAGCTAAGCTATGGGTATCTCATGAGTGTCTCATAAAGTCATAAGTATCTCATAGGTATCTCAGAAGCATTTCTTGGCTATCTTTTAGACATGTCACGCTTCTGCGGTTCTGTACGCTAAGTAAAACAAATTTCTGTTAGGTCGCCACGTGGCTCAAATCCAAAGACCAAAGTGCATCCGTTTTAGGTCGCTAAAAATACACAGCGAAAAAATAGTTATACCTCTGCCTTTCAAGCACATGGATCTCTTACTGTATCTTCCTCTGACGGCTGACTATCCGCGTCTCAGATTCACATTTTTGTGTGACCTCGTGCGCTTAAGAAATTTATGTAATAATAATAATAATAATAATAATAATAATAATAATAATAATAATAATAATAATAATAATAATAATAATAATAATAATAATAATAATAATTGCGGAGGACGAGGCCTGATCTTCTAAACACACAAAAACAGCTCCAAGCATATTTTTTTGAAATCCCGAGGGATCATTGGCACCTCAGGTAAAAAAACAATAATAATAAAAGATACATGTATTATAGCGGGCAAGTGGTTATGCCTCTGCCTTCAATGACCATATTAATACTTATTTATTTTTCAGGTGTACATCGCTAGACGGCGCAGCGGCTCTATCGTTGCCAGGCAACCTGCTTGCCAGCAACTTGCTCAACGGATGCGGCTGGTGCATCTTTGTCTACAACCTGGCTCCTGAGACGGAGGAGAACGTTCTCTGGCAGCTCTTCGGTCCCTTCGGTGCTGTCCAGAACGTCAAGGTCATGCGCGACCTGGCGACGCAGAAGTGCAAAGGTTTCGGGTTCGTAACGATGACGAATTACGATGAGGCTCTGACGGCCGTCAGCGCCCTCAACGGATACCTGCTCGGCAGCCGCGTCCTCCAGGTGTCCTTCAAAAAGACGAAGTCCGGATCCGGAATCTCGAACGCGCTATCCATCGTCCACAACCTGTAGCCCGGACGGAGGGCGTTCGGGCGGCAAGCAATGAGAAGGGGTCGTCTCACACATTCCGTTGTTTTTCTCTTTTTTTCATTAATTTTCGTTTTTAATTTTCAGCTTTCTTTCTACGACCGACCGGACCGCGGTTGGCACCCTCTTCATCAGTAGTAGTTGGAGTAGTGCCGGTATGAGCACTGATGACCTTTGACCTAGATTTTTTGTGCTCGTACCGGCACACTCACTACTACTCTCCTCTTTCCAGTGAAGCGAGGGGAACGTCGGGCCTTTACACCCGCTTCGTCCGGTGGTATATTTGAAAGGGCGAAGAAAGACGTTTTTGCTAACCTGTAAGATATCTGAGCGTGTACCGAGGGAAGTCGGTAAGTTCTGCATAAAGTGTGAAAAAGTCTTTATTGAAGGCTGTTGATTGGTAGCAGAAATTATTTTCAACCACGTTGGTGGTGATATGTGACTAGCCTCGTTGATTTTGAACCGCACAGCAGAAGGTGATCATGTGTTGAGCGAAATTCTGTCCCAATTCTGTTATGCTATGAATGGCGCGATTGCAAATGGACTTTATGTGCAGTTCAAGAAATCATGAGAAATGAGTTGGTATGTAAGCTTACTTACTTTCTCGCTAATGCGCACGAAAAATGGCTGAAATTCGCTGATTAGTATGAAACAATATGTTTCGCTAAACCATAGCAATGAATAATAATTAGCCTAATGTACATTAAAATGACATCAGTCGATAAAAATTCCAGAGTCAGTTTCGCATGATCGTAATAATTCTGAATCATGTGACAAAGAAACTTCGCAGTCTTGTCAGATCACTACGCGTGCATTTATTTTCTATGCTGCATTGGTGGTTTTGTTACTTTTGTAACGCCGTTGTGGTGAAGCTCGTTTGACATTTTACCCCGAAAACCCAAAATGCATTGCTTTCTTTCAAAGATGGCGTCTGTGAGCTAAAACTCAATATTGATCGAACTGCAAATTGTGTGCTTCTAGGAGAACTTGAAGTTTCCATTTGTCCAGCAGCAGATCCATAGAATCTTGGTTTCAATTCGTCTGTGCGGGCAGAATAAAAGCTTCTGTTGGTTGATATTGATTATCGACGATCCATCGGGTCAAAAAGTCTATCGATCGTCGGCGGTGCCACTGTGACACGTCCAGAATGTACAGAGCTAAATTGCATCATGACATCTATTATCCGTGTTTCCATATGACGTCATCAGCCGGCGCCGTCGCACGCGAAAATAATATGCGACAAATTGATATTATACATTGACACGCAGAAAAGCAAACGCACAGACAGATACGCAGCTAGAAGGGGCGCTATATAAATGCATGTGATTGATATATAATGTGATTGACACAGAGACAGAAGCATACGGCAGATACTTGCACGAGGACAGACACGCAGACTTACAAGCAGACGAACAAGGATGTACGCAATCATAAAGACAGACATCTTAAGATAATGGCATATTAGCATACAGAATGAGGATAGTAGAGAGAGAAATCTAGATATATAGACAGCAAGAGAGCGACAGACATACAGAGACAAACAAACAGATACAGACATACAGAAAAAACAGACAGATAGACAGACAGTCAGACAGACAGACAGGGATTGAGCGAGAGTTCCGAACTGAATTGTTTTGGGCGATGTATGAGCAGAGAGGTAGCTTTTCTTTCGCAGAGTTGAGTCGTAGCAGAGGTGAGCATAGTCGCCCTCCTCCATTCTCAGGCTTTGGAATGGCACCACCGTCGGCTTGGTGACATGGTGCTGCCCATTATAGAACTACCATAATATAGAACCCGTCTGAATTCCGTATTGGTCACTTTCATGGAAATGCTAGCAGGACTGTAGTGGCGGAGTAGATTTTGTGAATTTGTAAACAAACCATAGACCTAAAATTAATATGGTATACTAGATAACCTATGGTGCATCAACGGCCTATGATGTAATTCGAATGACAATTTCACACTATCTTCTGAAAATAATAGCTACAGCTACCCCATAACAGTCTCTATAAGGAATAAACTAATTTTGACAAAATTTAATTATGACCAATAAGTTGGCTGCGTTTTCCTCCTTCAAACTGGCCTTATAATTCTTTTAGCAGTAAAAAGACAAGCTTCACACACAGGTCTACGTGCATTTGGTGACAGAAAAAACGCACACAAAGTGCATACATAGAAAGGCACACACAAAATCACACACTTAGGCATACATGACTTGCTTTTATATTTAATGCATACATACCAATGTCAGTTCCATGCGTAGGACTAATATATACATAAGTTTTTGTTGGATGTATATATTCTACCTTAATTATAGGCTATTATTACTTTTTTACGACTGGATGTTGATTGTTCGGAAACTTTTCTTAATGAATACATAGGCCTACAACATGTCACCACATTCTTAATTTTCGTATAGTTTACACCGTAATTAATTTATTATAGAATGTTACTTTACTCTTGTCGTTGTAATTTTACATAATTTAGAATATTTCACCGAGATCTTTTTCTTTGTGTGTTGGGACGTTTGATTTTATGATTGACGTGCGTTATAATTGTATTTTATTCGTTGACTTTTGACTTCTCTGAATTATTATGAATTTTATGAATTTTATGAATTTTCAATCTGTATAGAATTTTGTCTTGTATGTTGTATTTTAAGGTTTGCGAGATTCTTTTCATTCCATTCTACTGTTTTCAAGTCGAGGTTTCTAGAAAGCTATGTTTAGAAGTCACGTGTCTTTGCGTGAGACGAGCGCCATTTTGTTGCGATCAACTTTTGCTATTTTAAGAATTTTACGAGCCCGCCTTCTCTTACGAAACACCGTCCTATTAGGAGTCAAGATCATTTAAAATATTTCCTATAAGCTTACATTCGACAATTTGAAGGATAAGTAGAATGAAGTTTAGGCCTATTTTAAATCTGTGCTAACAATTTTAATTGTTTTATCAAACTTGGCCACAATTTTAAGAGTAGGCTACATGGTCTGCTTCATAATGTCGGAATATCTCAGCCACACACTGTAAGTTGTCTTCGCCTACCGCATGACTTAGTCTAAAATTCTAGTCACCAACCTAACTATTGCGGCTCCAGATAGGCTACCGTTGTAAGGTAAGGTTGTTTGATTTTTGCTGTTGCTTTTTGGCCGTATATTTGTAACTTAACCGACAAAGTGATGAATAATACAATGTCAGGAAGGTGCCTGCAATATGTGTTTTGCATCGAATCCTAACCGTAACTTAGGGGCCTACTCTAATACGCTATAGCCCACCATAAATCTTCTTGTTGTACCTCGAAACCTTGACACTCACTTCACCCAATTTCAACCACTATGACGTATCATAGCTTGAAAAGTCCTTTTACGAACTTACTATGCTTTGTTTTTCTTAGTGCCATGCTCTATCTTATAACTTGCCTTAACTTAATTTACCTAAGTTACCCGTTGAAATTTAATTCTTCATTTATCTATTGTGCCCTGTCCAACCTGTTACACATTTGCTTAATAATTGCCTAGGTTACACCGTTACCCTCTCCAAACCTGATACCTTACCATTTTTTTTATCATAGTTACCCTGTAAACTCCGTGCTGTACAGCCTGTACCGTGTAGTTACCTTTCCTTTGGATTTTCTCTGGTAAAGATATAAAGTTTCTGCCTCGGTACATACATCATTGTAGTAGCAGAGCAGTAATAGTGGTTGCAGAGTTTCTGAGGAGCTGCATCTTTCTGTAGCTCTCGTTTTATGCAGTTATCTGAATTTAGCTGGATCTAAATTATTGCATCATTACCATAGTTGAATTGTTGACGTTTTCCATCTTTTGATGCTTTATGTTGTGTTATTTGATATTGTAGCCAGTTATAACTTTTCTTTATTCGATGTGTTCCGAAAAGTTTTTAAAAGAGTTTCCGATCTGAACTCGCGATCTGCTGCCAGTTTTTGAGGCTCTGAGTGAACGAGAGCATGTTTCAGCCGTAACTGTTTAGGTCGCAGTTAGTTCATTCAGTGTTAAAATCTTTGTTTTTTGCAGCAGCCCAGTTCTTTAGTTGACAAACTGTTCGAAGAAATAAAAGGGATTTTACACCAGGAATGTGCTTTGCTTGTTATCCTATTCTATACAATGTAACGATTCAGATTTTTTCAAGAATTGACGACGTATTTTTACACAATAATTGAACAAATCAATTTTAAAACTTGAAGGATTTCTCTCAGCCGCTTAATAATTAAACCTTGTCGCAAAATATCTTGTATGAGGAGGTTAGCGGTTCTAGCCCCAGTCTCAATCGTTTTTTCCAAGCACAACAGACGAGTAGGACACGCTAAACACTTTAGCGACGAACTGTATTAAGTTCAATAATTTTGAAAATAATACAATAGATTATTATGGCATGCATCATAATACATACACACATCCATGCATACATACATACATAGTACATACATATACATACATACATACATACATACATACATACATACATACATACATACATACATACATACATACATACATACATACATACATACATACATACATACATACATACATACATACATACATACATACATACATACATACATACATACATACATACATACATACATACATACATACATACATACATACATACATACATACATACATACATACATACATACATACATACATACATACATACATACATACATACATACCACATATATACATACATGTACATACATACATACATACATACATACATACATACATACATACATACATACATACATACATACATACATACATACATACATACATACATACATACATACATACATACATACATAGTTACATACATACATACATACATACATACATACATACATACATACATACATACATATATACATACATACATACATACATACATACATGCATGCATGCATGCATACATACATACATACACACGCACGCACGCTCGCACGCACGCACGCACGCACACACACACATACATACATACATACATACATACATACCTACATACATACATACAAACATACATACACGTGTATACATACACATGCATACATACACACCTACATAAATCCAGAGATGAGTCTCTAAACAAATTTCCATAACATTTAGAGGACATCCACCCCTCGTGTAACCATCCTCCCTAGATGAGATCATTTCCAATCTGACCCCCCCCCCCTTCCTCTTTCCGTGACACTGCCCTGCGTGTATACATGCATGCTCAACCTGATCGTTCAGCTTGCTGCTTGCTCCCTAAATCGACCATAAACTTTTATGATAGGACGACGGCCAACTATTTTATTACTACATTTGAAAACTACTTATAAGGCGATGCACACAACGACTGTTTTTATAGCGCCAGACGTCGTTCGCCTCGATTTTTATAGCGCACGAATAATCGCAGCTTCTCATGCACAACAGGTGAATCGACGATCGTAAAACGGACATGAAACCCTACGTCGAAACGCTCTTCATCGCTGCGTCCTATTAACCCAAGGTGCTTTTCCAGTGCGCCCGATGTTATGAAGGAGCACAATAAATAGTAGGAATCTCTTGTTCGGATATATATATATATATATTGCAATTGGTCAGCTGATCATAATAATAATAATAATGATCAGCTGACCAATTGCAATATATATCCAAACAAGAGATTAATGTCGATGGCCGTTGATATATTTTCGTCCTGTAGCAATTCAATTTCTGGGAGACTCTTCTTGAGCCATTGCTGCTGGGGCTGTATAATAGATGTGTCCTCACTCACTTCGTAACTCCGCCACTGGTTGCACTCTGCCAGTGCCAGTCCAAAGCCTGGATAAAGGAGGAGGGCGTCGCTAATGATCTTTGTTATCACAGTCACAGTGACGTTAAACTGAAAAACCACCACTACCACTCACATCGTATAATAATTATTATACCTTCTGCTCCTCCCTCTTTCTGACCAGCGATTTATTCATTCGATTACAAGGTCACTGGTTTTCTGCCTGTATTTTCTTTGTATTTATGTCGCTATCTGTCTGCCTCTGTTTCTGTTTCTGTCTGTCTGTCTGTCTCTCTCTCTCGATCTGTCTATCTATCTATCTCCCATCTATGTGTCTTTTTCCAACTCTGTGTGTGTGTGTGTGTGTGTGTGTGTGTGTGTGTGTCTGTCTGTCTTCTTGCCCCTCTGTCTTTCTCTTCTGTCATCATGTCTGCACGCCTTTGATTTTTGTGCGGTTCTATATCTCCCGTTCTCTGCCACTACCACTGCCAGTCTCTTTGCTTATTTGTTTATGTGTGTTTTTAGGTAAACATATGAGGCACACGCATATATACATATATATATATATATATACAAATTATACATACACACATAGATATATATGGGTGTATTTATGCAATTATGTATACAATATGCATGTGTGTGTGTGTATGTATGTGTGTACGTTTGTGGGTTTATGCGTGTGTATATATGTGTGCGCGCGCGTGTGTATGTGTGTGTGTGCGCGCGTGAGTATGTGTGTAGGTGTGTGTTTGTGTGTGTGTGTGTGTGTATATATATATGTGTATGTGTACCTATTGAACGCGGTCTCTGACGAACACAGTTCGTTCTTCTGCTTCCAACCGATTCTTCGATCGCAGACAAATTAATTCGAGCGCCGTTGATGATTAGTTTCCGCCGCTTGCAATACACGACGGGCGATTCCCCCCAGTCCCCCATCCCCCATCGGCTGCAACTTGCATCAGGACACGCAATGACCGGCGCCAGTACCTCGTCTCCGTCCCCCTCCCTGGTCCTTCGGCGCCGCAAAGAACTGCCAGGAACCCCCTCGGCTGCACCCACTCCTCGGGCAGCAGACGAGACGGTCGATACTTAGATTTAATTATGGCGTTGATTTTTTCGTCGCTGGCGTTCGTCCAATTGTATCCAACGCCTTCGCAAAGTCAAGTAAACGCTGCTGGAGTGGGTTGAAAATGGGGTGGGGGATTTGGGGGTGGGATTTGGATGGAATGGAAAGAGTTTGGGTTGGGAATGGGGATAGGTTTGAGTTGGGGATTGAGAAAGGCAGTTGGTGTGATTGGAGTGTTAATTTTTCGGATGAGAATGGGTGAGAATTGGGAATGGGGTTGGAATTGGGTTGATGTTGATAAAGGGCGTCTAGACGAAAACTATATATAACTGGAAATTTATTGGGAGTTCGGGTGAAATTAAATTGGGGATTTAGGTCGGTATGTGGCAGGAATTGGGGTGAAAATTGGAGCTGGAACTGTAGTGGTAAAACGGATGGGATTTGTTTGAGAATTGTAGTTGGAATTTAGGGTGTGATGCGTTGAGAATTGGGGTTGGAAACGGGTGAGAATTGAGTTACGAAATGGAGAGTGGAAGCAGCGTGTGGAGAGAAATGGAATCCGATTTGATTAGAGCATGAAACAATTCAGGTGACTCAGGTCATCGAATGGAGAAGAATGACAATAGGGCTCTATAGGTGGAAGGAAGGAATGGAGGAAAGGCGAAGGAAAAACGGTGGATGAGAGTAAGAAAGGGAGGGAGGGAAGAAGGACCAAAGAAACTCTCAGGTTGGAAAATGTATTGCAAATGGACTGATCGGCGGTGTTATTCTAGTTTCACAGAAAAGAAGAGGAAAAAATTATTTTAAATTAGTTCCACCGAGCACAGACTATAGAATTTTTAAAAAATGTGGAACGAGCATGGAACAGGAATAAAATATTTCAATATTTTACTGAAACGACAACGTCATCGAAGTGAAATTACTTTTCACTTTTCAATAGCTATGCGGAGTGGCAACGTTTTGGTGTGTCTGTTGTAAAACTGTTTTATATTAACAGTCACATATACATGTACACTGTCCGTAATGGCGCCGGACAGTCCGTAATAATACTGATCTCATATAAACAGGCTTTTGTGTGGCTGTCTGATAGACAGACATTGATCATTCATTCATGTTAGACATTTCTGTGATACAGAGGCGTAGCCAAGAATTTGTGATAGGGAGTTTTATGGCCGGATGCCCTTCCTGACACCAACCCAACAGTATTACAGTAAATAAATTAAATAATAAAATGGGAATAAAGTAACAAAGGGAAGAAAACAATTGTTACTACAAACAAATGTTTTGCTTTTTCTTTTCTAAGTGGATAAATGACCTTTTATAAAACTTTTCCTAAGCCAATAGGGAGGAGGAGTAATCCCACCACTGCTGTGAGAACTGGAAGTGTAAATATAGAGCTAGGCCTATATAAATTTAAATCTTCTGAAACTGAACCAAAGTTATTTATAAATTAGATTTGGAACTATATATAACCAGAAAATAATATTTTTTATAAAAAAGGAACTGAGTCAAAAATAAAAATGACAAAACTAAAATAGAATGAAAAAAACAGAAATAGAAATTAATGTTGGAAGTATACATGCAAAACAACACAGCTGGCTGCGTGTTGGGCGAATGAAGGGAGCGATAGATGAACGGACAGAACAGCATTGACGAGATAATGTTTTTTGTATCTAAAAAATTATGCATGAATAAAAAGTATTGACGCAAAAGTGCAATTCGTCTGGTCTGCTGCATCTCCATCGCGATGCCAATGCCAATGCTTCTTCTTCTGCTGCTGCTGCTGCTGCTTCTGCTTCTGCTTCTTCTGCTGCTGCTGCTGCTGCTGCTGCTGCGGCGGCGTTCCATTTGGACTCGAGAAAGAAATGGATCCATCTTAGACGGGGAACTTTATATGTCTAATCGGCAATGGAAAATGTCAACTGTGTCGGTTTCGCAGGGGGGGGGGGGTAGCGAGGGGGAGTAGGAGAAGGGCGAGGAGGAGGAGGATAAGTAGAAGGAGGAGACGAGGAAGAGGACGTGCAGAAGGAGGAAGACAAGGAGAAGAAGAAGGAGAAGTAGAAGGAGGAGATGAGGAGTAGGAAGAGAGGAAGAAGGAGGAGGAGGGGTAGGGGGAGGAGAAGCAGGAGTTGAAGTAGGAGGAGTAGGGTTGAAACAGGAGGGAGGAGTAGGGAAGTAGGGGAGGAAGGAGAGGCGGAGGAGGAGAAAGAGTAGAAGGAGGGAGGAAGAGGAAGAATCGAGGGAGGCGGAGAAGGAGTAGATGGAGGAGGTGAGAAGGAGGGTGAGAAGAGGAGGTAGAGGATGAGGGTGAGAGGAGGAGGCAGAGGAAGAGGTGCAGAAGAAGGACGAGGAGCGATAGAGGAAGCAGGAGATGAGAGGTAGGAGGAAGAGGAGGGGGTTAAATAGGAGGCAGAAGTATGGGAAATGGGGAGGGAGGAGGGGCGGAGGAGGAAGAGGAGAAGGAAGAGAGGAAAGGAGGAAGGGAGGAAGAGAAGGGGGAGGGGGAGGAGGGGAGGAAGAGGATGTTCGACGTGAAGTAACAAAGCAACGAATCGAATAGGATCGAAACGAAATCGATTTTTTGTCAAGCGATATAACTATGGCATCTCTTTTAACCCGAGAGTCAACGTTGCATGATATAAATTTATATATTTATATATTTACATTTATATGATACATGATATATACACATCATGCGTATGCATATATGACGTGTTTGTTTGGTCTCTAGCATCATTATTATATATTCATAACTGTGTATGCATTATATCCTTTGCGTTGGATTAATGAATGAATAGATGGAGGAATGGAGGAGTGTATGGATGAATTGATGGATGAATTGATGGATGGATGGATGGATGTATGTATAGATGGATGAAAGAGCAGAGAAATGTATGAATTAATTAATGGATGGATGGATGGAGAGTTGGATGGATGATAGAACAGAGGATTGAGTGAGTGAGTGAGTGAATGAATGAGTGAGTGAATAAATGAATGTATGAATGTATGAATGGGTGAAGTCCGTCCATCCATTTATCCATCCAAACCATCAGGTTATGGTTGGTCCACCGTGCAATTCGCAGATTTTCCATTAGTACGCACACATTCGCTAGGTGGTGCGTCTGACCCATTTGGAATCAATCGCTAGTCGATCACCTTGTCATCGCTATGCCACCTATGTATCATGTATGTCTTCACATCAATAAATTTATAACCATAAGACGAAGAGAGAAAACATCATCATCATCATCATCATCATCATAGATCATAGACACAATGTCATGTACGAATAGTTTTATTCAATATTGATGCCAGCAATTAATTTTAGCTTTATGGATGAGCTAATGCGTGATGTAAACAGTAGGCTCTAGTCCCTAATTCCACAGCAATTTGTTGTTTTCAACGAATAATCTTGTATTTGATATCAAGGCAATAATTATGCTGCATTTGACGATGAATTGACGAGTAAGATTGCTTAATGGCTATTTGTATTTAGGTCAATAATAAGTATTGTTATTAGCTTTTTTGGTTTATTTGGGTATATGAACCCGAGAGGAGGGATCCGGTTAGATGGGGCCATTTACCAATTCGTATGGATGGATTCGTGATTTAACGGTAGCTTATGCAGTACTTATGCAGCTCAAGCAAAAACGGCAGCGGCGTAAAGCAAAGAAACAACGTGCTGAATGTGACCAGACTTGACAGTCCAGGACTGGAACCTTAATCACGACGTGAGATCCGTCGCATCGACGGCTCAGTCCATCATCATGCAGTACAGCAATGTGCGAAATGTGGCAAAACAACTGGGGGTGGGGGGTTGCTGGACTATGATCCACTTGGAATTGGGGTGTGAAAAACATACTTTACTATGGGACTCTTAAAAAGATAGCGGCAATTTTCACTCTGAACTTATGATAACACCGAAATGATTTTTCTTATATTATTCAGACTAATCTGACGAATTCTTTCGTTACTACAAAATGTTTCGTTTGATATTCGCTAGATGGCGATTCGGTCTGAAACGCAGGACTTGATCTGCGTTCTTTTTAAACGCCACAAGAGTGATTAACTTTGATGGGCGCTATATAAATTATATAGGTAGGTAAAAAAAATAGATGGGCAGATAGATAGATGGATGAATGAATGAATGGACGAACGGACAGACAGTCACAGACAGATATATAGACAGACATACATGTAGAGAGACAGACACACATACAGACAGACAGATAGACAGACAGATGGACATGTATTATGAAGTTTGCGACATTTTTAGAGAGGCCGATCGACAGACACGCAGACACACTGGGTGAGAGAGAGAGGGAGAGAGAGAGAGAGAGAGAGAGAGAGAGAGAGAGAGAGAGAGAGAGAGAGAGAGAGAGAGAGAGAGAGAGAGAGAGAGAGAGAGAGAGAGAGAGAGAGTGCGGAGAGAGTAAGAGGGAGAGAGAGAGACGGAGAGAGTAAGAGGAGAGAGTAAGAGGGAGAAAGAGATGGAGAGAGAAAAAAGACAGACATGCAGACACAGACACAGGCAGCTGCAATTCATCTCTGTCTGTCGGTTCAGACAGAGACACAGGCACCAGACAGAGGAGTAACAGACACATAGGCCTACACAGCCGGAGGAAATACAAACAGACAGAGACAGAGACAGATAGAAGAACATAATTAAGTAAGCTCCATTTCGTCGACCTGCTGCTGCAGCAATTCCTTCCTCTGACTTCTGCCATCCTCTTATTATCAGTTCACCGTCGATGACTCTCCTCTTCTGCTGCTGCTGCTGCTGCTGCTGCTGCTGCTTCTCAATTGTCAACCATCAACCCATGGTCCGTTACAGCAGACATTAATGTGTCTGAAACATTATCCAACAGCATTAGAAATATTCGTGATATACTTTTCGGTGCTGCATCTTAAACTCTCAAAAACTTGACAAATTCACGAATATTTCTAACCGGCTTTCGGATTTCGTAGTAATATGGTTACTGTTGGTGTGTTTAAAATTTAAGACAAATCCTAAAGGCTTTGACCGAATTATGACACTTTTGTAGGGTTCTACTTTTCATCGGGGCACCGTGTATATGAGTTTCAGCCACGTCCACGGTCCAGGCATGAATAGGATGGAGAACCACGTTGAGAATTTTTATCTGCGGGACACAGCCAGACAAATCTGCAGGACTCAATATCACTATGATCCACGACCTCTGCCCGCATGCAGACCTGAAGCCACATTAATTAAGGCAGACGTTATAAACACGAATCTCCCTCAAACAGTCCACAGCCGTTCACAGCTTAACTTCTTAACCAACCGATCAACTACTACAGCTTTCGTCCACTACTGCTGCTGCAGTATAATAGTCGACATCTCCACGCGAGATATCCCGTCTCAAACGCCGCCCTTGGGACTCTTCATCCTCCTCCCAGCATCGGCCAGGGCAGGCAGGCACCGCTGCTTGGACGACCGTCAATCGGCGTACGGACGACCCATCGCCCTCCTTCGCTCCCTTCGTCCCTTCGCCGGTCGCAGGGCGTCTGACACCTCCTCGTCCGTCAAGCGTCACACTTATCTGCGGCGCTCACGCCTCGTTCGCAAATTACTAGACGCTCTTCTGAACCCGGCCATGCAGCCGACCTCTGACCTAACCTCGCCCAAGGGACTTCACCGGAAAGTCTTGATATTTAGCCGAGTGGGGGGGGGGGGGGGTGATGGGAGGGGGTAGCACTGGACCCGTCTTAAACGGGCCGTGGCGATCGGGAGCAGCTGGACCCTATCCGTAAACCAGATTGGGTTGCGTGGAAAGGAAAGGGGCGGCTGGAGCAGCGCAGGACCTGAGGGAGAGTGGGAATTGTTGGGGAGATAGCTGAGCGTTAATCTCGGGAAGGTTTGACTGAGGAGCAGATGACGAAGCAGGGAACCAGCGCATCTATTAAAGTGACCATACGAAATACATGTACATAAGTTGAGGAAGAAACGATCCATACCGTAAGAGATACGGTTGATGAAAATGTGAGTGTAAACAGAGTTACCGATAGACAGACAGACAGACAGACAGACAGACAGACAGACAGACAGACAGACAGACAGACAGACAGACAGACAGACAGACAGACAGACAGACAGACAGACAGACAGACAGACAGACAGACAGACAGACAGACAGACAGACACACACAGACACACACAGACAGACAGACAGACACACACAGACAGACAGACACACACACAAACAGACACACGGACGCAAATGACAAACTTGCAGATAGGCAAACAGATAAACAAACAAACACAGAAGAACAGGACAGATCATATTATAGGACAAAACTGAACCCGAAATCACGACCGACCAATTGAGCAACCAGCGGACGAACGAAAGGACGAACGGACGGACGGACGAACGGACACGTGCTCAAGAAGACGATTCGGTTATTTCAAGTAACCGAATCTGCCTTAACGGTTACTATTCGTTGCGGCCTTTGTCTTTTTGCCCAACTGTCAACTGTTTACATGTCACACAAGGCAAGATGGCGTATGTTGACAGATCGACCTGCATGGACTCGGGAAACCATTGTCCTGGGACACGTGGGGGTGAGGGGGGGGGGTTGTGAGAGGGGAAAGCGCGTTTAAACTTTATTAGCACAATCCCCTCCACCCACCAATCCATGCATACATCCATGTGCGTTTCTTCTCATGCTGGTAAAAGCGGTACCTCCTCCCATCTTCTGTTAAGCCTGGCGTCGAGATTCAAGCCCTATTGCTAAACAGTGTAAGCTATCATCCCATTAATGATTAAAGCGTAAGCTATTGCTCATTTATCGGGCTGTATCTTCATTACTCTGGAGAAACTCCATGATTTTGACCGATCCAAAAGGTCAACAGACAACTGAAACCAAAGCCAAATTTCTAATCTGCTATTAAGTTCGTTAATAGGAAAACCATCTAGCCAGCTAACAAGTCAGTCAGCCATGTCGGCAAGTCACTAAACCAAGTTATAAATCAACCAAGCAATCAATCAGTCAGTCAGTCGGTCAGTCAGTCAGTCAATCGGTCGGTCAGTCAGTCAGTCAGTCGGTCGGTCGGTCGGTCAGTCAGTCAGTCAGTCAGTCAGTCAGTCAGTCAGTCAGTCAGTCAGTCAGTCAGTCAGTCAGTCAGTCAGTCAATCAATCAATCAATCAATCAATCAACCAATCAATTAGCGAACGTGTTTATGAAGATGTCAGAGATAGCGTTGTACCCGTCAGTGAGGTATAGATACAATGGCAGGCAAACAACAACGTATGCACAATTGCACATAGCATAATAGTATATGCACTCCGGTGTCTGCCTGCACACACGTATGCCATGCACACGTTTACAATAATTCAATGAGACAACATCGTTTTTGAAATCTGATTCGCATGTCATCCGATCTGAGCACATCTGCGAGGTCATAAAGGTTGCGGAGGAACTGCGGTAGCCATAGCAACCACGGGGTGACAGATTGCTATCGGATTATGACGTTTACCGGATGTGGGGATGAAGTGGGGAGGGTAGAAGTGGGAAGGGTAGCAGACGAGGTTCTATTACCCCGTGATTGCAAAGGAGCAATCCGCTTATACCACCCAGTTTGTGGGGTTATTCATCTCGCACCACTGACTAAACGACCGCGGTTTCACGGTCCATTGGACTGAGTCCACCCCAACGCCTCCTGCCCCATTTCCCTTCATCGCCCATTTTCCTATTATCATCGCCTATATATGCTTCCCATTCTTGGGATTTGTTTGCTGCTCAATCTATGATGAGAAACGACCAAATATTTGAACTCCCTGCTGTCGTGGTCGTATCTGACTGAAGGAGGAATGGAGGGAGAAATGGAAAGTTAGAAATGGGAAGGGAGGTAGGAATTATGAGTGGGTGGTAAAAGGCGAGAGCTGGGATTGAACTTGATTTTCTCGTCTGGCAAACCGGAAACAGAGCGGAAGGTGGATGCCCTAGAGCGCGGATTAACTCAGGATGCATGGATATTAGGGTTATTGTGAAAGAGCCTAAGAGGTGGAACAAAGGGGTGTGGAAGAACCCTCCTATTTTCAACGGCGTGTAAAGGTTGACGAAATTACCAATAATTATGTTACCAATGTCAAATTACGAACAGGCTTACCGGTCATAAAAACGTCACCAACCAAATCTTATCTATAGGCTACACACAGTGGAGAAGTTATTTTGTGCGATATAATTATGTGTTGTGTACCGGTAATCCATCGTTTCAGCATTCTAAGTTATTGCGCTCCCAATGCAGACTGCTATTTTTCTTCAATACAACATCTACTATTATATGGCATGAATGCTTTTCATCGATCCAGCTTCCAATGTGGCACGAATTCGGTTAACTATTATTTCCTCCACAATTAGTTTTGAACATAAGGAGACTGTATAATAATATTATTGTAGTTTATCAATCAAACTTCCATTTAAATAACAGCTATCTATCGTGAGCATGAACATATTCTTATTTGTGATTGGAAAGTTGGCTTCCTTCAAAGTGCTCAGGTTAACCTTATAATTGAGGCTTATTTACCGCATAGCCTACTGTCGTTTAACAACTATTGCATTGTAGAGAACTATTATCAACAACAAAACTGTTGTCTTCGCCCAAACTCAGTACGCCTATGATAATGGGTTTGGAACGAAAACCACAGGACCATAATTGTAGGGGTGGCTTGTTAGAGCGCCCTACAGACCGTCTTGAATTAATTTACAAATTCTCTCTCAGAGGACCCTGCCTTCCTCTCTTAACCTATTTTCCCAAAGCGACAATTTCGTGTAGAGTTCAGAGGTCATTTGCATGCTAATTGCAAATGAAGATGGTATAATAATTACCTTCGAACCCTAACGACGCACTCTGAGTCGACGGTGTTATCGGCGCATGTCAGGTCCGCGTCTACAGCTAATTTACCCTAGGGTTTCATTAGCAACCGCTACCCAGTTATTTAAATTGACCACACCTGTTGTTAAGTTTATTTGCAGCTCGGATTGAGCTAACCAGTTTGGAAAGAACTGCTATGAGATAGGAGGTTACAAAGCAGCGTTGAACACATGTCTATTTTATAACACATGCTATTGGAGAATACCCCAGTCTAGGTCTTATGACTGAATAATTTATGATAACTAATTAACTTATTGAATTGATT
The DNA here is from genome assembly GCA_945859605.1 of Lumbricus rubellus. Classification (NCBI taxonomy): domain Eukaryota; kingdom Metazoa; phylum Annelida; class Clitellata; order Crassiclitellata; family Lumbricidae; genus Lumbricus; species Lumbricus rubellus. The sequence goes on along the minus strand of OX243823.1, from coordinate 7,165,417 downwards.
AATGTCTAACAACTTGGTGATACTTGAGAGGCTTAATTTTGTGTAATTTTTTCCTGACTTGGTTTGCTTAATTGCTGCTGTTACAAACGGACCTATAAATTGATTGATTTGATTTGATACGCATGCATGAGTGAGTGTAATCCTTATAATATGTTCAATGTTCATAAGAAACTTAACTACAGCGAAATTAATTGCTTCACAACAACGCCGAACAAAATCAATGTCTGTTCTAAGACGGTTTGGATACGACACATGTTTTGTGTGTAATAGATGTATGTCTATAATAGGCCCAAATATAGACGCGTGACAGGTCACCGTGTCAAATGATCAAGCGTATGGAGCAGCATGGCAAGAGGCCTTGGGATGAGAAGTGGGCTTTGTGTGCTTATACGCTGTGTGTATGTACTTCATTCAGCCCATCTGTTTGTGCTATGGGTCGCCAACGAAGAGGTTCAAACAGAACATGCATGGGATTCAGACGCAGAACTATAACCAGACCCATCACTGTCTTATAATTAATCATAGTTTGAGTGTAGCCTATGCAATGATGTATGTATGTATGTATGTATGTATGTATGTATGTATGTATGTATGTATGTATGTATGTATGTATGTATGTATGTATGTATGTATGTATGTATGTATGTATGTATGTATGTATGTATGTATGTATGTATGTATGTATGTATGTATGTATGTATGTATGTATGTATGTATGTATGTATGTATGTATGTATGTATGTATGTATGTATGTATGTATGTATGTATGTATGTATGTATGTATGTATGTATGTATGTATGTATGTGTGTGTGTATGTATGTATGTATGTATGCATTTATGTATGTATTTATGTATGTATGTATGTATGTATGTATGTATGTATGTATGTATGTATGTATGTATGTATGTATGTATGTATGTATGTATGTATACTATACATGTATGTAAATAGGTATTCAATGCCATGCATGTATGCATATAATTAAGTATGTACGTTTGCATGCACGCCCGCATGCATGTTTGAATGTATGCATGTAAGCCACAGGAACTGTGAAAAGCATTTATAAACTGCACACAACATTTGCACGTAACACATGAATGCGAAATAGATAAATGATTTCCTGTGATATTAAGCATTCGTGAGAATATATATAAGTATATAATATATATAAATATATATAAATATATATAATTATATTCAGTTCAGTTGACCATGGCCTTGTCAATCAAGACAGTTTGGGGCGGAGCTTGCAGCTGCCCTTGCTACTCGGCAAGGAAGAGACTCATGCCTTCGTCGTCCTTATATATAGGACCGGACATGATTGCATAGCACGAATGTGTATCAACGAAAGGGAATCGTAACAACAATCTCTCGGATGCTTGGTAAGTGAATCGAGACAGTTTTCAAAATAGTGATACTACTGGCAGCAACTAGGTCTATAATAGAGTAAATAAAAATGATGTAACCGTGGAAACATTTATGTCCCCACGCGCACGATCGATTCTGTGGAGCAGTGTATATGAGAATTGCATAAAAATAACTTGGGGTTGGGGGTGGGTCAGACAGGGGTTATTTTAAGGAAATTTCTCAACTGCACAAAATTTTCAGAATATCATCCTACATCGGGTAGATTGGTCATTATTGAGTCTAAGGCCTAATTATTCTTATTATTATTATTACTATTTATTATTATTATTAATCTATTATTATTATTTTTATTATTATTAATGTTATTATCACTATCAATTTATCATGATAACATTGTAACTGGCTAAGTTTCTAAACCTACTTCTCCGAAGAGCAGTATTTAATCTAGTCCCCTCCGCTAAGGGGGGGGGGGGAAATCAGGTTTCTGGCCCTCTGGGGGAGACAATCGAGTGTGCGAAGGACTCTCGTGAGGCGCGTAGTGCCGAGACTGTTAGGGGAGGGGTATGGGGAGGGGGATGTGCCCCCTCCCCATTAGAAATTTTTTGAATTTCCGCATTGCAATGGTACCATTTTAAGGTGTCATCTTAAAAAAATGCCTGTACTTTTTCAGAGCCCCATCAGAAACTTTTTGAATTTCCGCATTGCAATGGTACCATTTTAAGGTGTCATCTTAACAAAATACCTGTACTTTTTCAGAGCCCCATCAGAAACTTTTTGAATTTCCACATTGCAATCGCAGCATTTTAAGGTGTCATCTTAACAAAATACCTGTCTTTTCAGTGCTTATCTAAGACTTCAATAAATATAAGCAACACGTAACAAATATTTGGAGTGTGGCTATTTCCACACTATAATGGTGCCCTTTTAAGGTGCAATTTTAGCAAAATACCTCCATTAGACTATTCAGTACTGATAAAAGAAGTGTTTTAGGATTCAATATACACCGTGACTCAAAAAAAAGTAAGCCAAATTGTTTTGCATATATCTCTAATACCTGATGACATATGAAGCTACAATTTTCCAAATATTTAGAGAAGTGGACCAAGAATATGATTCCAAAATTTCATGAAATAAAGTTGAACGGATAAAAAGATATGAATATTTAAACTTCATATACCGAAATTGCAGTTTACAAGCAATTTTCTGTCAGATTCAATAAAAAGTAAGCCAAACAATTTTTTTTACATTTCTGATGTCTGATGAGTAATCATAAAAACTTTTTCCAGATATTTAAGGAATTGAACCAAGAATAGGATTCCAAAATTTCATGTCATAAATTTGAAGGGATAGAAGGATATGGATATTTCAACTTCATCACCCGAAATTTCAGTTTTCAGCAAGTCTGTTATTGTGTAGACTTCATTTCTCCCACATTATGGCCTCCGAACAGTCCAGATTTGAATCCTGTCGACTATAAAATGTGGAGCGTGATGCAAGATCGAGCCTGCCAGACAACAATCCATGATATAAACGATCTGAAGCAACGCTTGTTGGAAGTGCGGGATGGCCTGAACCAGAGGATAATCGACGTTGCTGTTGCCATTGCAATGGCGCCAGTGCCCTCAGGCTTGCGTGCAAGCAGGAGGGGGACATTTTGAGCATCTTATTTAATTAAGTTATCAAACCATACTGTTGGGGTCATATTGGTAGTTCAATTCTCTACATATCTGGAAAAGTTTAGAATGATTAATCATCAGGCATTGGAGATAATAGGGAAACAGTTTATCGAATCTGACAGAAAATTGCTTGTAAACTGCAATTTCGGTATATGAAGTTTAAATATTCATATCTTTTTATCCGTTCAACTTTATTTTATGAAATTTTGGAATCATATTCTTGGTCCACTTCTATAAATATTTGGAAAATTTTAGCATGATATGTCATCAGGTGTTAGAGATATATGCAAAACAATTTGGCTTACTTTTTTTTGAGTCACGGTGTATATATTATTATAATTACAATAAAAATATCTTTATGTATCGAGTTCAGCAGCTCAGTTCTCCAGTTGCTGAGTTATTCTAATGAATAAATGCAGACATGAATATAATAGTAGCCTAAATAAGCTGACTTTTCAGCACTATATCAGTTTAACTTTATTTCCCAAGATGGTCCTGAATTGCTGACCAGGATGTACTTTCTGAAATCATATTTAATGGTACACAAACCAACCAAGAACTAATAAACTACCGGTAACAAATTCAGGTAGCCATGTGTAGTAATGATGTTGTTTTTAGGTTTTACTATATGTGTTCAAATAATAGGACCAAACATTTTGAAATTTTACAGTTTAAAATTTGAAGGATATCACTGGTGAGAAGCCATTCAGTTGTACAAAAGTAGTAATTTGTACAAATATTAGCAGTAAGTTATTCTCATTTTAGCAGGATTGTGTCATATATTATGATAGTAAATAATAACATTATAACCATTAGCCATATGATAATTAATAGTATTACAGTAGACTCTATAAAATTATTATAACAGTTCACGTAATACGATGATGTAAACAGCAACTAGAGCCTAAGCTAAGCGTTATTTGGCTTGCATAAAACAGCTGGTTTGAATATGCCATGTCTCTATCTCTAGACTTGTTTTCTTGTATTTTATGCCAATAGAGTTGTCAATAGTAATTTAAAGTTAAATTCACGGCAAAAAATGTCTTATAATCTTGTTTGTTACAAAAATATATTAGCTACCTACATTGTTTATGCGATTGTGTGTAAAAAAGTAACTGCACAAAACCTGATTTTCAACTGCACAAATTCGTTTTCCAACTACACACTTTGTGTCCAGCTGCACGTTAAAATAACCCCTGGGGTCAGATGTTGATTTATGGGGAGATGGGGTTTCGTCGAAGACTTTACTATGGGGTATTGAGAAAGGACAGGGAGCTGAACCCGTCGGCCTCAGACAATTTCCACCCTGTGCATTATTACCGAATCGCGGCGGTTTGAGGTGGGGTTCGAACCTGGAACCTCCGGCCCCAAGGTTCCGGACTCGCCACTACAACAACGTGCCTCACGTTGTGTCGTAGGCTATAGCAAAGGTATAGTTAATGTCGTTTTCCGTTTTCAGGTTGATATTGAAACGTCGAGAATTCGAACAATTATGTGTAATTATGTGTAGGCCCAGGCTTCTATAGGGCACGTTCTGGGAACTGAACTTCAGTTGCAAGTTGGTTGTTCAGCGTATAACTAATAATAGTGTAAAGCGCCTACAGCAAAAAATCGCTGAAGTTGAGTTGACCCAAAGCACGGACCCCAGGTCAACCAGGTGAGCTATTTTCACTTGTTAATCTATTCACCTACCGGGTTACGATTGGGGAGCTTGAAGCGAGTGGGAAGCTGGAAGAGCAGCAGTTTCTTATTTAACCAATCTTCTGCATTGTTTTCTCAGGTGTTTTCTGTATTCGTTCCTGTAGCGTCCAACGTATTGTTTTGAATGTTTTCTGGGGTATTTTCTGCATTATTTTCTGAATTGTTTACCGTATTTTTCTGTATTGTTTCCTGTGCTGTTTTCTGAATTGTTTTCTGTATTGTTTTCTGCATTGTTTTCTGAATTGTTTACCGTATTTTTCTGTATTGTTTTCTGTATTGTTTTCTGCATATTTTTCCTCCATGTTTTGGATAGGTGACATTACAAACTGTATACCTCGGACATGATACGCAAGCCTATATCCGTCCATTCATTCGTTCATTCATTCATTCATTCATTCATCCATTCATTCATTCATTTCGAGAGTGTCTATGGCGCCTGGATAAAGGAGGAGGGCTAGACTAATCATCTTTGATGCGGTGTGACACATGCTGCATGCAGTGTCGTTAAACAGCAACAAGCGTTTAAGTTTCATAATTGCCTCTGAATTATTAAGAATTATAATATTATTATTAGGCTAATTGTCTCATTTTTCAATTCGTTTCAGGGAAATTATTCTCCGCGTGCGGTCGTTCACATCGGTTGCCATGGACAACGACGCTCAGCAGACGACAGCCGACGAAGGGCGGGAAATCGATCGAATTGACCAGAGACATCTACGACTGCAGGAAAGACCCAGGCAGAAAACTGACCATCAGCTAAATGACCATCATCACCCACGTGACCATCTGTTAACTGACGATCGCTTGAGTGACCATGGCCTCACTGACCATGGCCTCACTGAACATCTGTTCCGTGGTCACTCCTCCTTTTCCTCCTCCTCACCCAGGAGACCGCCATTCAGTGTTTGGACGCCGAGCAGCGTATACTCCTCTCCACTTCTATGCAACAATCGGGTTTCGAACCCAAGCGACTGCATCACGAGTCGGCCTTGTCGTTCTCCGTGTCTGCGAGGGCTATCAGCGGAGGACGAGTCGTCGACTGTAGACAGCAGCAGCGAGGAAACAACCTCCATAGTTGACCCTGGTCCAGATCCAGCGTCGGCTCGGTGTGGTGGTGGACTGGCCCCGTCGAAGGTCCCTGCTCGGGGTCCCCACCCTCACAAGGAACACCGTCTGGTTCGGCTGACGATCAACGCTCGCGAGAGACGTCGGATGCACGACCTTAACGACGCACTCGACGAACTGCGCTCCGTCATCCCCTACGCGCACAGCCCATCCGTCCGGAAGTTGTCGAAGATTGCTACCCTCTTGCTCGCCAAGAACTTCATCCTTATGCAGACGAACGCCCTAGATGAGATGCGTCGGCTACTTGCCTGTCTTAACCACCATCCACCTGCACCGACCCCTATGATCTCAGGACCCGTCGAGGGAGGAGTAGGAGGTCCTGGTGGGGTGGGAACCGGTGGCGGAGTGGGTGGTAGTGGTGGGGCAGTGCCACTGACGATGCCATTTGCACTGGCGACCATGCTTCCAAGCTTACAGGATCCGATGTTGATGTCAAAGGCAGCATCTTCAACATCAGTCAGAGGCGGCATCGATGACCTTCGAATTAGGTCGAGGACAGATGAAGACCGGTAATTATAGGTCAAGGTCAGGGATAACGGAATCAGGTCAATGCTGTTGAGGTTAAGACTGGACATTGGACGAGGATTGCAGCTGTTCTGATAAAGAAGTCAAGAGGGTCAGGACCTTAGAGAAGATGCCTCTTATAACCAATCACCTATGTACCACTTGTTGCTAATGCCATGCAGTTATACTGTTACTGCTATGGAGAGTGGTGGTGTAGTGGTGGGTTCGTTGCCTTGGAGCCGGAGGGTTCCAGGTTCGAATCCACCTACAGCGCGGACACTGCATCGGATTTTCAAGCCGAAGCGCCCGAGAAAATGCGAGTGAAGGACTTGCTCAAGGTCCCTATACTCAGCGGATTGAGGTGGATTCGAACGCCGACTAATAATTTTATACTAGAACTTGTCGATCTTATACAACGTGGTCAATGCTTTTGTAATTGATTTCTTATGCGACGCTTTTCAGCCATGCACTCCAATGTTTTTCTCGTTTGTTATCGATGAGATGAAAATACTAGAGCGACTCAGTGTGAGGATTTAATTCTTTTCCTAAATTCCCGACAAGCAGGCCAAGCAAATTGTAACGCATAGGCGCGTCCTTCGTTAGATTTTTTACATAAAGTGTCTTCATGGGTTTATCCCAGTGGTTCCCAACCTTTTTTTGACTGGAGGGCCACTTTTTCTAAGTTGGAGGACACGATGGCCACTTTTTCTTAGTTAAAAGACATTAGGGCATTTAGGGGCCACAATGCTAAAATTTAATTAACTAAAAGCATATAAAAATTGGTATAATTAATTCAAAGTAGACTGTTTGATGTTTATAATTATAGACTTCAAAATAAAATAATTTGTGATAGTACGGTAAATGATTATAATTAGGCCTATGTTCTATCCTGTCCAAATTGTCAATTTTTTCATATATTTTTAAAATTATTTGAGAGATGAGTGCCATTGTTGGGGCCTAGCGGGCCATTTTGTGAGGCCTCGCGGGCCACTTTTGGCCCGCGGGCCACGGGTTGGGAACCGCTGGTTTAACCCATGCAGTGAGAAATTGCTGGCACGTTGTTAGCTTTCAGAGCAGATCTTTACTACGCCCTTTAGTAAGCTTTTGAAAATCGAAGCCTACTGCACGCATGCCGAGTCTAATATCACTCATCATTAGATAGTATTGAATCCACAACGTTTTGTGTAAAAGATCTTTGTTTAGCATTATTTTGGTAATCGCAGGGGTCTAGATTCTCATAGCACTTAATAATGACTGGATTTAAAAGACCATCACAGAGCGTTTTTAAATTCAAAATGACCGAAATTTTAATGACACCTAACAGTGACAAACTCACTTGTGGTGTATAATTTGTAAGATATGCATATTGGCGTTGTTCTTAAAAGCAGTGATAGGTCCACATACACATTTGTAAGTCACATAAAAGCACTATCAGACAACGGCTATAGACACTCTTGGCTCCGGAACGTTTCCGCGTTCTTATAGGCCTAATACTTATATGAGACCGAAATCAAACATGATATTATATCAGCCGGCTAATGGTACTCTATTATACCGTGGATTGATACTCTGGTTTCCCTAACAAAATTTATCTCGACCGAGTTACTTAAAGGTCTGATCTCTCTGGAGCTTGACCTGGAACTGATTTAACCCCTCTTGCCTATTTGACCCTATCTGTCCAGCGATTTCGTTTTGGTTATATAGCGCCTGTGCATAACTGCGTTTCAGCGCTTTCGCTTTGTGGGCGCTGTAGGAATTTCTATATTGCGAATCACTACGATTACGAAAGGATTACGATTCTCCACAATGATTAATTTCGATGAATGATTTGTACGTGTCATGAAAGGCGCTACAGCATTCATTCGATTAGATCCTAGAATATGATTTTAATCACTCTATAATTTAGGCCTATATTTATAGCCTATATAATTATAGCATTCCTTAAATTTATGAATCGAACTCAGAAATTGCTTTGTAGGTTGCTATTATTACCCCCCCCCATGACAATAACCCCAGTTTGCTATAAGTTAGTGTTAAGCATTGATTAGCCTATCTTCGTGGAGTTGCTCATAACCCTGCTTTTTTAAGCTAAATGAACTCAGTAGGCCTACACTATCACTAACATCTACATTGTGAATATTTTAATTAGCGTTTAACACGTAGATGTTTTCTTGAACCTTTAACACGTAGATGTTTCCTTGAACCTTTAACACGTAGATGTTTCTTGAACCTTTAACACGTAGATGTTTTCTTGAACCTTTAACACGTAGATGTTTTCTTGAACCTTTAACACGTAGATGTTTCTTGAACCTTTAACACGTAGATGTTTTCTTGAACCTTTAACACGTAGATGTTTTCTTGAACCTTTCACGTAAATCTTTTCTTGAACGTTTCACACGTAAATTTAGAACCGATTTTAGATTTGACTTTATTTAATATTTAATTCAAAAAAAAGTTTAACACTAACTTAAAGACTTAGTTTTAGCCTGAATAAATTCATTCATTAACACTAATCATCATTTCCTGTAACACTCAGCTGTCTCTCAGCTAGCTGCAGGGTTATTGCCATGGGGGTGAGGGGTGGACTGGTGGTGGTGGAGGTAATTGTCCGGAGATTATTGGCACGAGGGGTAATTGTCCGGGGGTTAATGGCACGGGTTAGTCGTCCGGGGGTAATTGTCCGGTGGTAATTGTCCGGTGGTAATTGTCCGGGGGTAATTGTCCAGGGGCAATTGTCCTAGAAACGTATCAAACAACTCCAATGTATTATTAATAGACGTGTAGTAAAAACAAGAAGGCATTGAAATGATGTAAAATTCTTATAATTATGTTGATGATGAGTTAATTAGGTCTTTTTTGACGAGAACGGACAACTGTAATCATAGCCATAATTATCGTAGGCTATAAATGTTTATTTCGTAATTGTTTAAGTTTAATTACGCGAACGAATTATAATTATCACAGCCTTCTTGTATTATCCACACTCTGTCTTCAGGCATACGTATACTGTGAGTCGTTTCTCGCATGTAAACGGTTATGTACAGTTTATTCCACTTTATATAGCGCTAAAGAAACGAGTCAAGCACTGCCGTAACTGCTTTGCTACATTATAATAACCTTAAGTTAGACTAACATATATACACAAACATAGATCATTATATACACAGGCGAATAATATGCAAAGAAGCTTTTTTACATTAGGCCTATAACTAATACAGATATGACATCTCGAAAAAATAGATTTCAAGCTTTAGTTACATGATTAACTAAACATTGAGATCAAGTGACATGCAGTTTTACTTTTCTCTGTCTCTTTTCTTCACCAATAACACAAAAGTCACGAATCAGCATAATATTATAAATAGCGGTTGGACAATTCTTAATTAAAAGTAGGATTTCTCGGAATTATTAGTTTCTTCAGCCACGCAATGGTTTAGGTAAGACCCAAAAATTACCTTCTCAAGTTTTTGGTCCGAAATGGTTAGGGTAAGACTCACAATTCGCTCATCACAACTCAGGCATCGACACAGAGGGTGGTCAAAAATTCGACTGCTTTCCTATAGAAAGCTTGGCTGTCATTGGTTGTCTTAAATCCATGAGGTACATTGGTCATCGAGAGGTGTGGCAAAACTCCGAATCTAAAATCTACACCTGTCAGGCGAATCTCTGACCGGTTTTCACTATTCAAATTTGGTCCTTAACCAGGAATGCATGAAACACAATTCATATGGTCGATTATTGCAAAAAAGCACATTTAGGACGACAGGTCAAATCACAGGTACTGGAATTCAACCCCTATACATGTAGACTCAAAACACGAACTCTGAACTAAGTGCTTTATAAACTACGGTGTTTGGACATCAAACATCCATGAAACGACTACATAGACTGTATAGCCATTAGCCAGTGATGGCTTCTCTTCTAAAACATGCGACTTGCAGTTTGTGAATATCACAAAATAATATTGCAAGATAAATCATATTGATTGTAGAATTCTATGAAAGATTGCAATGCAGAAGTATTTATTGGGAGGACATTTTGCGACTAATAGACTCTAATAATTAATATACATTGGAGAAGCACCCTGTGAAAGTAAACAAAGTGGAGGTTGTAACCGAAACGCTTAACTACACAGAGTATTCATCAAATGTGAAATCGCATTATAGGGTCCGTCTTTAATTACAAAATAATCAAGAAATACATCAGTTTAGCAGCTTTCATGCTACTTCCAAGTCCGCGGCGCAACTTTGTGGTGCACGGGCCTGTACTTTGAAAAATGAGACAGAATAAGCAACATAAGACGTCAAACCCGTTGACCGCAAAAATAGATGTCGATCTGTCCAGTAATTGCTCTCATCGTTCTAAAAACAGCCCTGCTCGCAGCATCATCATCAGCATCAGCAGCAGTAGCAGAAGAAGAGGAGGAGGAAGAAGCCTGAGGATTAGGCATCTGGTGCAGATGCTCCTTAAGTGATGCTCGATGTCCCGTTGCAGCCAAGGGGATGAGAGGAGCGGGCGAGAACGTTCACCGCGTTGAAATTTTAGTTTTCGGCCGATAGAAGCGAAGTGTGTTTAATAATCTGTCGTCTCTTCTCGTATCATCTAATGACTGTTCTTCAGCGGTTTCGTTCTGTTGTCTGCCATCATAACATAAAATAACATAGCATAATAACACTAGGAATAAGCATATTATAATCAATATTATTTCACAGCTTTGTGAAAATTACACAGCTGTAATAACCTGACTTAAAAACCCACAGAAATAAAGCAGGAGAAGCAAGAATTCAGACAGAGGTTACAGCCTACAGCCGTACAAACTTTGATCCATTATCTTTACTTAGCTGAACACTACTCATGTCATGTACCATCTTCATATTGTCTTGTTCATTAAACGATAGAAGCCCTATTTCTTTGTGCTGAGGGGATCCCTTTCTGAACATATTTCTTTACTCCTTGCTAAATTTGATCAAATTGCTTCATTCAAATTTCCTATTATGTCATTACATAATAGAGCAATATCGTATACACCAGATTTGACGACTGATATCATGTTAAATTATATCAATATTAAAACTTTTTTAGCAATCCGTATTACTCGTGCTTGAAATAAACCATTTATACTTTACATCAATAAGAATTGTACCATATAGCATACTGATACAATGTAAAGTCAGGTTGTAAGCCTAATATACATGTAATATATAATATTAGCTTGCATCATTTAATAGTTTACCTTAGCATACCGGTACTTATACAAAGTGAAATCAGTTTGTAATGTTACACTGGTATTTGTTCTAACTCCGTCCTCACCCTGTTTGGTCTTCTCTGGTCGGACTCTGTTGCGCATTGCCTCCAGCTGTTGTTCTTCCAGCGTTCCGTCTGTCTCAATCCGTTCGCCTGTCGTTGGAAGTGCTTCCAGTTCCTTTTCGACGTCTATCCCTCTCTGGTCGTCAACCTCCCTCCCAACTGGACTCCACTGGTTGGTGGAGAACGGTAGATTCGGTCTCTGAATTTCCATCTCCGAAGGTACAGGCGATTTGTACGAAAGATTTTCACCTGCTCGTGAAAGACAAGTCAAAGTATTAATAGAGAAGATAGGCAGACCGACATACAATAAGAGTAATTATAACACCATGGAAAGAGTCTGGATAATAATGATAATAGCAGCAATAGTAACCGTACTAAAACTGCTTTCCTCGACTAAACTAGCTATAAAGAACGTCCACATGAACGCCTACTCTTTTGTTCGTTGCAATCTGTCACCACATGATTTTTATTTAAGTTAATCGGCTATCTGCTGGTTAACTCTTTCTTGGGTGACCATCCCCAGCGGAATCTCCGCCCCTAGCTGTATAGGGCTTCCCTTCGTAACGAATGAATTCTTATTTCCTACATTATTTTGCTTTCATTTTGTGTCCTCGGGTTGCAATAGGCTTGAGAAGGCGCTTATAACAAGTGCACATACAAACAAACAAACAAACAAACAAAATACGAATTAAATTGAATTGAAATCTCACCATTATCTTCCTGGAGAGCGATCGTTCCGAGCAGATCCCTCAGCAATTCGTTCGTCGCTTCTTCTTGCTGTTGCTCCTGATCCTCCTCCTCCTCGCTGTCCTTGAACCGCGATCCAGCTGACTGGCCATAGTCACCATCCAACCGACCCATCGACTCCCCCTCCTCTTCATCCTCCGCATCCTGGTTCTGCTGCTGCTGCTGCTGCTGCTGCTGCTGCAGAGACTGTGGCGCCAGGTTGAGATAATCACCAACCGGAAGTTGATAGTCGACCGGAAACGGTTGGATGTAGTTGGGACCATCGTACAAGACCTCCGATGGCTGACCATCGTCGTAGATGACCTCTGGATCAACAACCATCTGCGACAAAACAGAGGCACACTAGTTCTCAGTCACGTGACATCACAACCCATGAAGTTGCAAAGTAGGGGGTGCTCAATAAAAATTTGGCTACTGTACGTAGATATTCATGAATTGCATTTAATCCTATAAAACTTGATTTGAAACATTCTTATTTTTGGACAAGATGTTGGCAAAAATCGTAGGGGATTACTTTTTATGGCCCACCCTGTACATGTGCAACTAATTAATATTAATTACCTGGTCATTGTTGCTGGTGGACTGCGGACTTGCCCCGTATTCGAGATTGATTGCCTCTTGGTAGAGTGTCGCCTCCTCTGACGTCATCTGTACAGAGAAAGAGAGACAGTTATCTATGATCTGCAATCTAAGATCAATTAAATCAAATCAAATCCTTTTTAAAAATTAAAATCTTCTCTAGAGACTTACAAATTCCCATAATGTTTGTTCTGCACATCAGTTTAAATTTAAAAGTAAATTTAAATGACAGTTGCTAATCGATTAACGATTAACAATTAACAATTAACGATTAACGATTAGCGATTAATCGTTTAACGATTAACGATTAGCGATTAATTGATTAACAGTAATGAATAGAAACTTAATAGCGTACATTTAACACAACTTACCACTGATCATTGAATACAGTAAAAACTTTGATTACAGAAACGCATTGACTACATAATTGAAAAGAAACTTAATAGCCTAGGACTACATTACAATTACCACAACTCACCACTGATTAATTATTGATTACAGTAATGCATAAAAAGTTTATAAGTGTGATAATAATTATACGGTTAAAGTAACTTACGACTCCGGCGGCGACCAAGTCGTGCAGGGTGCGATCAATCTCTCCAGTTCTGACGAGGTAATCGGTCAGAGCGCGAGAATCAAGTGACTGAGAAGAAGAAGAAGAGGCTGAAGGGAAAGAGTCGCCGAAGTCCTGAAAGACCAACGTCATGTTGCTGAATTATTTGGACTACGTATGACTTTATAAGAACTACATGTGTCGCGTGGTGTATGTTTGTGTGTGTGTGTGTGTATGTATGTATGTATGTATGTATGTATGTATGTATGTATGTATGTATGTATGTATGTATGTATGTATGTATGTATGTATGTATGTATGTATGTATGTATGTATGTATGTATGTATGTATGTATGTATGTATGTATGTATGTATGTATGTATGTATGTATGTATGTATGTATGTATGTATGTATGTATGTATGTATGTATGTATGTATGTATGTATGTATGTATGTATGTATGTATGTATGTATGTATGTATGTATGTATGTATGTATGTATGTATGTATGTATGTATGTATGTATGTATGTATGTATGTATGTATGTATGTATGTATGTATGTATGTATGTATGTATGTATGTATGTATGTATGTATGTATGTATGTATGTATGTATGTATGTATGTATGTATGTATGTATGTATGTATGTATGTATGTGTGTGTATGTGTGTGTATGTGTATGTATGTATGTATGTATGTATGTATGTATGTATGTATGTATGTATGTATGTATGTATGTATGTATGTATGTATGTATGTATGTATGTATGTATGTATGTATGTATGTATGTATGTATGTATGTATGTAGGTACTCCCCAGCAGCTCCAGAAGCTTGATTTCATTCTGCTCTCTGAAAAATTCCCGCTGTTTTCCTTCTCTTCAAGTGTGCGGGATCTGGGTGTTGTACTTGATAGCTCACTTACCTTTACTGAGCATATTTCAAATGTGACACGCTCGTCATATTTTCATTTAAGACGTCTCAGAGTCATTCGTCGCTCTGTCTCCTCCTCCATCTTCACTACCTCAATTCATGCTTTTATATGCTCACGAATTGACTATTGCAATGCTCTCCTCATTGGTCTTCCTAAAGTTCGTCTTTCACCTATTCAGTCTGTTCTCAACTCAGCTGCTAGATTGATTGCCCGCCTTCCCAAGTACTCTCACATCTCTACCTTTATGTTTCATGAACTTCACTGGCTTCCTCTCCGTGCTCGCACACAATTCAAGATCCTCACTCTGATCTTAAAGGCTCAACGGGGTCTTGCCCCAACATATCTGACTAATGTTTTACTTCGTCCTCACTCGGCTTCCTCCCATCGTCCACTTCGTTCATCCAACAGATTTGACCTCTTGGTTCCTCGGTCTAGAACTACTATGGCTCAGTCTCGATCATTTGTCTCAATTGGTCCTTCTCTTTGGAATGCTCTTTCTCCTTCTGTTCGCTCTACACTTCTTTCTGGTAGTCTCTCTTCTGCTTTGTCTCTTCTCAAAACCTGTTTCTTCTCGCGGGGCCTTGCGCATTGGGAGCGCCTCTGAACGGTTCACCCTACTAGAGGCGCTTTATAAATGTTTAAATACAATACAATACAATATGTATGTATGTATGTATGTATGTATGTATGTATGTATACATGTAATATATACGGATGCATGAATCTATGTGCACGTATATGATATGTATCTAGACACGTGACGCAGCATCTTTTAAATAGTCTACAGAAAATGCTGTCGATGTTGACCTATAAATTTTAGCCTAGGATAAATTCACTTGCTATTTATAAGTCGCTCAAAACCTTTTTTTTAGCTGTGGCTGGGCTGGGAGCGCCTCTCAGTAGGTTTCTGGAAGAGGCGCTATATAAATTCTCGAAAAGAATGAAGGAATGAATAATAAATAAGTAATTATGGTCAACCTGTTGTTGGTCTTGATTATATCTGTTGGCCATCAGATCCTGAATTCGTTGGTCGGCCAGAAGTTCTCGCCACTGTTGGTTTTCAGATGATGCTTCTAGTTCTGCTGCTGCTGCAGCAGCAGGTGCCTTGTTTTCTTCCTTCTCCTCCTCCACCCCCATGTCCTCCAGAAATTCATTCTCCTCATCGCTCATCCTCCTGACATCCTCCTCTGACGGACCTGGTTTCGAACCCTTCCTCATCTGACTCGCAGCAGACGACAGGACTCTCTCCATCTGACCAGGAACTGGATTCATTCTCACTGAAGAACTTGAGCGAACTGGAGCAGGATTCAATGGAGTTCGTTCAGTCTTTGAGCTGATCAATGACCTCTTCACCGGGGCTTCTGTTAATCAGAATAATTACAATAATAATAGTAATATTTATTCTTTAATGCAAGCGCACTGCGTTGTAATTTGTAAACAAGTTATGCAATTCAAATAATTCGCCTGAATAACAGAAGACATAATAAATCACAAAGTTGCAGCTATGCCAGGCACATCGTCAAGCTCTGTGTACTTTAGCAGCCACCTAGGGAATGCATATCGAGCTAAACCAAGGACCCTACAAGATTCGAACCGCGCAGCGTAAGCACTTCAAGCCAGAGTGCTATCATTATACTAACCCCCTTCTCACAGGCAACAATAGAATTCGTTGAAGCTTTGCGGCGAGCAACGAAAATATAATTATCAGTGATCATTAAAACAATAATAGTAATCATCGTCATTCATGGTCATTATCAAAAACAACAAGAACAAAACAAAACAACAACAACATAAGCGTTATGTTAGCATTAGAGACGCCATCAACCAAGGCAAGACGGCTAAAGAGTGAGGAGGTCACTAAAATGTTTCTAGGCATACTTCACAATCTTCCGTATAAACTTTCTCTACCTCTGTCTGCGTTGATCAAAATCTTAAAACCCTTAAAATTGTATCTAAAATTCTAAATGAATTTGCTGCGATATATTACCATACATAAATATATAATATAGTCTATATATAATATAAACGAGTTAAAATACTTCAAATAGCTACCTGGTTGTGTAGAGTTGGAGGAGGATTTCGGAGAGTATGACGCAGATTCGGTGTTGGCGGATACAGCTTTCTGAAATAATTGCATGAAAAGAGTTTGCAATTAGGTTGAATAGACGCAACTAAGAATGACTAATTCCGGTGACATAAATCTATATCTAAATAGATGCGATATAGCCTGTAGACATTACCAAAAACTCTAAAATTTCTTGCCAACTAATTATTGGCTCAACTGAATATATAGACTACAAATCGTATCAAAACATTTTACGAAATTATGTTAACTAGAATTTATAATTATTATATTATTGAGATTTGTATGCGACGGTGTTGTAAGCTATTCTTAACGACAAAGTTTTATATTATTTACCTCTTTGATGTTGAGCTCATTGTTCTTCGCCACCGTTTCCGCCTTACCTGCAATAAAGCACATCCGCATAAACTATTAGATAATTCTTTTAGAGCTGATCACCGCTGTTATCTGTTTCTCGTTTTTTTTAAATTTTATTTTATAGATGTCATAATCATCATCATCACCACCGTTGTCGTTGCTTTCTCTTCACTGGTATTGCCCTATGAAGAAACACGGCGACTTAATAAAACAGCTGGAAGTAGCCTATAAAATAATTCCTCATTTAAAAAACGTTCACCTCTGAGATATTATACATACCGACGACTTCCTTTGTAGATACTGGAGCACCGGAAACCCGGACAACTGCCACACCGGTGAGCATCAACAACTGCAGGAGACAAACTCCACGAACGGAACCAAACCTCGCGTTCATATCGAAGCAGTTCACTTTTACACAGCGATGATTTTCCTTCTTCCTCGTCTGCTTCGTTCTCTCTCCGTTGTCAATTGAAATAGAAACACTCTCTGGTCAGTTCTCTCTCCGTTGACCACGCGCTAAATCTGCTTCAGTCTCAGAAGACGGAGGCGGCTTATAAGGGAAGACGCCCACTCGCCGATGTTCAATGCCGCTGTGGCTCGTGTACCGGAGTGTACAGTGTACACAGGCGACTGGACGCAGCGCGGTCCCGTGTATCTTGCCGCAGCCGATTTGATGCATCGCCCACGTGCGTCTATTTATAGCACTCAATGCGTGGGCGGTGGCGTCATCAAGCGGCAAGGCGGTAAAGCTGCTTTGGTTGAGTCTTTAGCGACATCATCATCGTCGTCGTCGTCGTCATCATCATCATCATTGTCGTCATCGTCATCGTCGTCGTCGTCGTCGTCGTAGTCATCATCGTCATCGTCATCGTCATCGTCACCATCATCATCATCATCATCATCTATTGATTTATTTTCACAGAAAGACTGAAGGAAACAGACTATTATACATGTAACCTTCACTTCCTAGAATAGAACTGCAAATTGCGGCAACGTACACGGACCAGCAATGTCCACTGTGCGCCGATGCTATTCATAGGACGGGCTACGGGGACGCGTGGGCGTGCTGCGATGTTACGGACGAGGATAGACCGGGTGGGTGTAAGTGGTGGGGTCAGTTGGACTCGCAACCGAGAACGCGTGTGGTCGCAAGTTGTAACAAGCGCCAAACAAGTTCCGGTATCGCCCGTTTTTGACAAGATTATACGTTAGTTTCTGGACAATTATAGTACGTTATCTTGATAGCGAAAACTTGACAAAATTTAATAAAATAAAATTTAATGGTGGATAAATGGATAATAGCATGCAACGCTGTCGCATGATTTTGGCGCAAGTCGCTATGGCTGAAAAGCGATCAACAATTTTTCGGTTTGGCTTCACTGGCTTCCTGTTGTAGCTCCTCTGTGACCTACATGTATGAATAGACCATTGCAACTGACTGTTAAAGTTTTAACCACTTGTATAATCCCGTTATATTTCTCCATGCAGTCTGCTATTTTCGGTTGGTCTGATGGTTTGTTTGACCACGGTCATATGAACTCTCCAACATTCCGTATTTCTGCCATCAAGAAATGAATACTATAAATTTTAAAAATTTCCGAGGAACAAACTCCGTTTCAAAGAAATACCTCAAAACTAAGTTTCGTTCTTTTGAGAAACTTCTCAAACATCACTACATTTATGTCTTATTGACCTTCCAGCAACCTGGAAACTTATGGAAAGAAAGGTTGCGAATCCGGAACTGCCTTACAGGATTCTGCATATTCGTGCTTCTGTGCAACAATTTTGCAATAATAATAATACGACAGCAATTATAAGCAATTATAACGGTACCTAGATGGTAGCTTTATTTTTAGAATGATTATTATTTGCACGTCCTGCAGGTCACGCACACAAAATTACAATAATATATCGGACCTGGAGGCGCCTTGGCTGTAATTCGGCACCACGCTGGTCTCAAAGCAGCAGCAGTAGCAGCAGCAGCAGGCGCTCGGACGACGTCGCGTGTCGCCTAGCAACGCTATGACGTCAAAAGCTGATTACCTATTTGCGTCACAGCTGCGATTCTTTGCGCGACGCCTGGAAATAGGTAAATCGCAACGGGTACAGTAAGTTTCGTCCAAAAACTAAAAATCACCTCACATTGTCTGATTCTCGTTCTGTACATAATTTATCGCAATATTGACGCAGATGATCAACAGTGAACCGTATTGCACCGCGTGGCGTTGTTCTTTTCGCTGGCGAAGGCAGTTGAGGTGCCTGCTCCTCTCGACCGTTGAAGGAACGGATTAATGATGTAAGGAGGGAGTGGAAGAAAGGCCGAAAAGACGGGTGCTGTAGACTGCAGAGGGAAGAGCGAGGGGGAGGAATGGACGCAGAGAGAGAGGGAGGCGGGAGGGACCGAGCTATTTTGAGCGAAAATAAATTCGACCGCCCACGAGACTCCTCAGACGCAGGCAGTCGTGAGGGCCACAGATTCTTGGCTTCCTTCTCCCCCCCGTACCCCCCCCCCCGCAGACGACGTACGTATATTATTTGATGAATGGACGAAGGAACGAACGAAAGGAGCAGAATAACGACGACGTTGAAGCTATTTTTAGTTCGACCATTCACATTTATTATTGTTTATTATGCGACGTAAATGCAATACAGAAGCGCATAAATATCGCAGCATTCACGGTATAAGATATAATAAGGACACACCAGAGATACATGTATATATACAATACATATGCATCAGTATTATAAACATAATTCAAACTATTTTATATTTCATGTATATACATATGATGTGTATACATAGGAAACCTGTGCTAGAATATAATACACACTGGGAGACGTGACTTTCTATAGAACTATAATAGAAGTAGTTTGACGCTTTCGTGAGGCTAAAAAGGATTTTAATTAGTTACCTTGGGGCAATCCCTCAAATAGACGCGTGCACCAACACGTCTAATTTTATGATCGTATGAAGACTAATCCTGCATAATTATGTCGATGGTCTCAATATTGCAACATCGTATACGTATATATACCGCAGCGTTCCTCTATAATAAGGTTGAAGTTCCATATTCATCAAGAAAATGGCGCGTAATCTCAGCAGCAGCATCAGCAGTATCAGCAGCATCAGCAGCAGCATCAGCAGCAGCAGCAGCATCAGCAGCATCAGCAGCAGCAGCAGCAGCAGCAGCAGCAGCAGCAGCTGTTATGTGCCTGAGTTAAGACGTCCAATAATTAATTGCACTTAATGCACTTAATGCACTATATATCAAATCAAGAGCAGATACAGAAATTTTGGACGGGGGGGGGGCCAAATATTCTTGGTTTTGGGTCCGGGAAAAAATTTAGGCCTTGGGAAAAAAATTTCTTTCTCGTATCCGCCAAAAAAGTTGATGACCTTTTTTTTTAGACATCCGGCCAAATTTTCGCGAAAATAATACCATGTTCTCCGCCAAAAAAGTTGATGACCTTTTTTTTTTTTTTAGTCATCCGGCTAAATGTTCCGAGTTGGGGGCCGCAATGCACGGGTATTTCTTAATAGCGGGGGCCAAATTGTACAATATGTACATTGTTCCACAGCATGTTCAATCCAAATGGGGGGGGGGCCACGATACATGGGAATTCTAAATAGGGGGGGGGGCATGGCCGGATAAGACCCCTCTGGATCCGCCCCTGCTATATATAGTGCATATATAAAGTGCATATATATGTATGTATATATTATATAATATAAATTATGCATTACAGGACCATTAGGCATTGAATTTACGCATCCTCATTATTATAATTTTTATGACATTACTGCGTAATTGTAGGTCTATGTGTGTGTGTGTATGTGTGTGCGCGCATGCGTGTGTATGTGTGTGCGCGCGTGTGTGTGTGTGTGCATGTGTGTGTGTGTTTGTTTGTATGTATGTGCACTTGTTATAGCGCCCCTTCAAGCTCTCTCTACTCAGAGGCGCTCCCGATGCAGAGCGGACACTGCATAAGAGTTTCACGCCGAAGCGCTGAGCAATTGTGAGTGAAGGACTTGCCCAAGGTCCCTACGCGGGGAGGTGGATTCGAACCTCGGACCTTCCGGCTCCAAGGCAACGACGCCACCACTAGACCACTGCGCCCCACAACATGTGTGTGTGAGAAAGAGAGAGAGAGAGAGAGAGAGAGAGAGAGAGAGAGAGAGAGAGAGAGAGAGAGAGAGAGAGAGAGAGAGAGAGAGAGAGAGAGAGAGAGAGAGAAAGTGAGTGTGAGTGTGCAGACGTGTGTTGTTTGATTTTGTGTGTCATAATATAGGCTTATTCATCACTGCTGTGACCCGTTTGTTTTTCGCCATTGATTAGTTCAATTTCCGTCTTCTGTTATACTCATCTTTCTACTTATTCTCGACCATCACCAGCATCATCATCATCCGAACGTGATGTCCTCCACTGGCTGCCTGTTCCATCTCGCATCGAATTCAAGCTCTGTTTGCTCGTGTTCAAGTCGCTTCACGGAGCTGCGCCCGAGTACCTGCGCGATTGCTGCATAGAGACTCATTCCTCCGCGGCTGGGCTTCGGCTCAGATCATCCGAGAGGTCTGATTTGCGTGTGCGGAGAATGAGAACGTGCTTCGGCGATCGTGCCTTCTCGGTCGCTGGTCCTCGTTGCTGGAACAGTCTTCCTCTCGCTATCCGATCAGCAGGCTCAGTGGACTCTTTTAAAGCTAGGCTAAAATCACACTTGTTCGCTAGGGCTTATCCGGTGTAGCTGGTTTTCTGTAAGGCGCCCTTGTAACGGCATGGCTGTGTTACTGCGCCATATAAATCGTCGTAATTATTATTATTATTATCATCATCATCGTCATCGTCATCGTCATCGCCGTCGCCGTCGCCGTCGCCGTCGCCGTCGCCGTCGCCGTCGCCATCGCCATCGCCATCGCCATCGCCATCGCCGTCGCCGTCGTCATCGCCATCGCCATCGCCATCGCCATCGCCATCGTCATCGTCATCGTCATCGCCATCGTCATCGCCATCGTCATCGCCATCATCGCCATCGTCATCGTCATCGTCATCGTCATCGTCATCGTCATCGTCATCGTCATCGTCATCGTCATCGTCATCGTCATCGTCATCGTCATCGTCATCGTCATCGCCATCGCCATCGCCATCGCCATCGCCATCGCCATCGCCATCGCCATCGCCATCGCCATCGCCATCGCCATCGCCATCGCCATCGCCATCGCCATCGCCATCGTCATCGTCATCGTCATCGTCATCGTCATCGTCATCGTCATCGTCATCATCATCATCATCATCATCATCATCATCATCATCATCATCATCATCATCATCATCATCATCATCATCATCATCATCATCATCATCATCATCATCATCATCACCACCACCACCACCACCACCACCACCATCATCATCACCACCACCACCACCACCACCACCACCACCACCACCAACACCACCAACACCACCACCACCACCACCACCACCACCACCACCACCACCACCACCACCACCACCACCACCACCACCACCACCACCACCACTACCGTCACCACCACCGCATTGGGTAAACGTCATCCTTATTCACATATACACTATCCAATCCTACCAAATTAGTCTGCAGTAATTGCGCAATACATATATGCAAATGCAAATGCACATGCGCTACATAAAAACGTCGACTGCAGCAGTGGATAAAATCTGGCGCGTCATCGTATACGTCACGATGAACGATCGTCTGCTGCTTCTTCGTCGTCGTCGTCGCTTGACCGGAAGCGGAAACGATGGCAATGAATTATGGCGGCAACGAGAGGGCGCCACCGTCGAACTCGTCGTCATTATAATGGCGCTATATAAAATATAAGCTAAGCTCTCCAGAGCTCATGCAGCCTCTACGGTGCTCAACGCTCTCTGTCTGTCTCTGTCTGTCTCAGTCTGTATTTGTCTCTCTCTGTCTTACTCCGTGTCTCTGTTTCTCTGTGTCTGTGTATGTGTGTCTGTCTCTGTCTGTCTCTGTCTCTGTCTGTCTGTCTCTCACTCTCTCTCTGTCTCTTTGTCTCTGTCTCTGTACCTATCTCTGTATCTGTCTCTGTCACTATCTCTGTCTCTGTTTCTGTCTGTCTGTCTGCGTGTGTCTCTCCCACGCGCACACACACAAACACACACGCACTCTCTCTCTCTCTTTGTATAGGCCTACTTGTGTCTTTTTGATTTTTCTTGATATGTTTGCTTGCCCGCCTGCTTGTATAGGTCTTCCTATTTCGCTCTAAATATAATATGCCTGCTGTCTATCTCTTTCTGGAACAATCTGAATTTCTATAATTATCATCCTATATTTCGGCCCATCTGTCTGTCTGTCTATCTGTCTGCGTATCTCTCTCTGTCGCTCTTTGTAACTACTTGCCTATATACACCTCCGTCTCCGCCTACGTGTAAACCTCTTCGTTCGTACAAACCCGTCTCCGATTGGCTGCCTCTTTCACCGTCGCCCTGTTCCTACCCTGTCCCTGTCCCTGTCCCTGTCCCTGCCCCTGCCCCTGCCCCTGCCCCTGCCCCTGCCCCTGCCCCTGCCCCTGCCCCTGCCCCTGCCCCTGCCCCTGCCCCTGCCCCTGCCCCTGCCCCTGCCCCTGCCCCTGCCCCTGCCCCTGCCCCTGCCCCTGCCCCTGCCCCTGCCTCTGCCCCTGCCCCTGCCTCTGCCCCTGCCCCTGCCCCTGACAATGTCTCTCCGATTGGCTTCCTCTTTCACCGTCGCCCTGTCCATGCCCCTGCCCCTGCCCCTGCCCCTGCCCCTGCCTCTGCCCCTGCCCCTGCCCCTGACAATGTCTCTCCGATTGGCTTCCTCTTTCACCGTCGCCCTGTCCATGCCCCTGCCTCTGCCCCTGACAATGTCTCTCGGGTTGCTTTCTCCGTTGACTGCAATTACATGGCTGCTGCAGAACACAAGCAGGATGTTATTTGTGGACGTGCCATGCAATCTTCTCTGCAGAGTGCCACGACGACTAAGCGAGATGATGATGATGATGATGATGACGGTGGCATTATAAGGTTATTTTTGGCTCAGGACCAAAGAAGTTCATAACATCCTTTCTCGCGGTTGTTGAACCAGCAACAATGATGCTTCGAGAAGATGCAGCTTCAAAAGAACACCACCTGCTTCAGACGACTGGTTTACCTGTTGTAATTTAATAAATCATTTATATGGGGCCATTCACACGACTTGTTTGTGTCCGCAGCAAACGATTTTTTCCCATTTGTGGATTTGGGCAAATATGGCGTATATATATATATATATGGTCTAAATCATATATACATATATTTTATATATATACTATAGGTTACAGTGATTGCGGTTGATGTTGCTCATTTTATATATATATATATAGATATATATATATATTATGCGACTGGGTTCGATTCCTAGGAACACGAATCAAATTTTCTCTTCTTTGCCGATTTAGTTTATCGTGCATTCTAATTTATAAGTTATTATAATATTATTATTATTTAGTTTATCGTGCATTATAATTTATATGTTATTATAATATTATTATTATTTAGTTTATCGTGCATTATAATTTATAAGTTATTATAATATTATTATTATTTAGTTTATCGTGCATTATAGTTTATAAGTTATTATAATATTATTATTATTTAGTTTATCGTGCATTATAGTTTATAAGTTATTATAACGGCCATGCTAATAATATTATACAGTATGCAACAGTACGCGTAAGCACACGCACGCAAACACACAAGCACAAACACATATCATCGCATTGCACTTTATTGTATGTATCCTTCAATTTCTGATATTGAAGGCCTGTAGTAAATGTCTAAGTCATGTAATTGTAGTCATGCAATTATAATCATGTAATTGTAATCATTTAATTGTACTCAAGTAATCGTACTCATGTAATTAGGCTCATTTAATTGTACTCATGATTATAGTACTGTAATCGTAATCAGGGCTTAAAGTGTGCCAGGACGGTCATGGACGGCGTCCAGGCACTTATTTTCGAGGCTGGACGCCGTCCTGCCACTTATTTGGCCAGCACTGCCTGGACGGTCGTCCATGACTGCATGGACGGCGTCCACGCAGTTACGGACGACCGGCCATGACTGCCAAAAAACTGCTCCATTTGAGGTCGACACAGCCAAAAATGCGCTGGTCGCTGGGGCTCCGCCCCAGACCCCGCTGCGGAAGCTTACGGTCCTTTCTCTTTTACAATAACATTTTGATTTTTATTGTTATCCTGGTAGCTTGTGACACTAACAAACCACTTATTTTTGAAGTTTTCGCGACTTTGTCGTTCACAAATAGCTGGCAAAAAGAGCCTAAAATGGCTCCATTTGAGGTCGACACAGCCAAAAATGCGCTGGTCGCTGGGGCTCCGCCCCAGACCCCGCTGCGGAAGCTTACGGTCCTTTCTCTTTTACAATAACATTTTGATTTTTATTGTTATCCTGGTAGCTTGTGACACTAACAAACCACTTATTTTTGAAGTTTTCGCGACTTTGTCGTTCACAAATAGCTGGCAAAAAGAGCCTAAAAATGGCTCCATTTGAGGTCGACACAGCCAAAAATGCGCTGGTCGCTGGGGCGGAGCCCCAGACCCCGCTGCGGAAGCTTACGGTCAAGACAAAACCATTCTCTTTACAATAAAATTTTAATTTTTATTGTTATCCTGGTAGCTTGCGACACTAAAAAACCACTTATTTTTGAAGTTTTCGCGACTTTATCGTTCACAAATAGCTGGCAAAAAGAGCCTAAAAATGGCTCCATTTGAGGTCGACACAGCCAAAAATGTGATGGTCGCTGGGGCTCCGCCCCAGACCCCGCTGGGGGAGCTTACGACGCTCCCCCAGACCCCCTAGTCGGGACGGGCTTCGTGCCTTCGGCACTCGCAACTTCGCGCCTTCGGCGCCGCCACTGACGACCAATTACAATACAGCGTCCAGGCACTTCTTTTTTTACACTTTAAGCACTGATCGTAATCATATCGTTGTACTCATGTAATTGTATTCAAGCAATTGTAATAATGTAATTACAATCATGTCATTATGCTCATGAAATTTTAATCATGTAATTGCAATCATGTAATTGCAAACATGTAAATGCCAAATGTGCTTTGTGGCAGCGTAGATCTGCAACGGTCGTTATCGGAAAGGCACGGTCACGGTAGCTTTACCTGTAAAAAGGTCAGTGATGTCAAGGCCGCGTTTCCTGTGTAGAGACAATTATTGTTTTTGTATTGTCCCTTGGAACTGTATTGTACTGTATTGCACGCAGGAACTGTATTGTATTGTACTGTATTGCACGCAGGAACTGTACTGTTGTATTGTTCTGTATTGTGCTGTGAAGCCGCATTACACATCATGGCACTGTGGAACTGTATTGTTCTCTATTGTGCGGTGGAACTGTATTGCATTGTCTTAAAGAACATTCCTCAGACCAATCTCTTGTCCGATTGTCTTTCTCGTTGTCGCTTTCGTTGTCATTTTGTTGTCGTTGTCGTTGATCGGTTGTCGTTGTTGTCATTTTATTGTCGTTGTTGTCATTTTATTGTCGTTGTTGTCATTTTATCGTTGTTGTCATTTTATTGTCGTTGTTGTCATTTTATTGTCGTTGTTGTCATTTTATTGTCGTTGTTGTCATTTTATCGTTGTTGTCATTTTATTGTCGTTGTTATCATTTTATTGTCGGTCTGTTGTCATCGTCGTCGTTGCTTTATCGCTCACCTTTTCACCTTCTCATCGTTTGCATCGTTTCGTCGCTGTTTCCGATTTGGTCATCAATAATGTTCTCTCATTTATGGAGTGAGACGAAAGGGACGATCGCCTACGCAAACACACGCACCCCCACCCACACACCCACACACACCCACCCCCCCTCCACACACACAACGCACACACACGCACATTCAAATATAATCACAGGGGTCATCATTGGGCTTACAGAGACACTGGCAGGCTGCAGAGAATTTGAGAGAAAGGGACAGGCAGCGGTTGATACAGAAACAGACAGACAGACAGACAGACAGACAGACAGACAGACAGACAGACAGACAGACAGACAGACAGACAGACAGACAGACAGACAGACAAACAGACAGACAGACAGACAGACAAACAAACAGACAGACACACAGACAGACAAGCTAGATATGCATGCAGAGAGTGTGAGACTAGACGCAGGCTGTTAGGATACATAGACATACAAACAAGCAGGCATACAGACAGACACACACACATACAGACATGTCCATGCATACAGACACATACACGCAGACATTGACTAAGCATGCAAGCACACAATCATATAAACAGGCTGTTAGAACCCACATAGACAAATAAACAGAGAAAGATGCGCGCACGCACGCACGCACGCACGCACACACACACACACACACACACACACACACACACACACACACACACACACACACACACACACACACACACACACACACATACAGACACACAGATAGACAGACTGTTATTAAGGCAGACAAAGGGGCAGACATTAATTCGCCCACGCAGTTCACATTAAATGTCATGAGAAGAGTCGTATTCATTTGCTGCTTCCGTTGAAAACAGAGTCGAATATAACTGCATGGAATTATATTATAGTGGGTGACGTCGGTTGGATCGGCGGTCAATTGGTGCTGGGATCAAGTGTGACGAGGTTTGATGCCTCAGCAGACAGGCAGTCAGACAGACAAAATAATGACAGACAGACAGACGGACGGACAGACAGACGGACGGACACATATAGACAGACGGACAGACGGACAGACAGACAGGCAGACAGAAAGAGAGATACAGACAGACAGACGGACAGACAGACACACACAGACACACAGGCAGACAGACAGACGGACACAAACACACAGACAGGCAGACACACAGACTGACAGACAGACACATAGACACGCAGACAGGAACACATACACATAGATACACAGACACACAGACACACAGACACACAGACTATAGTGGGCAGTCTGGTCGGCGGTCAGTTGGTGCTCTGGTCAAGTGTGACTAGGAGGTATGATGCCTGAGCTGCTGCTGCTGCTGCTGCTGCTGCTGATGTTGGTGCCACCGTAGATGATGCGGAGGAACAGTCTGTGGGAGATGAGAAGCAATAAATGTGATGCAATATTGCAAGTCGTTATTTAGGGGCAAACTAGACAGGGTGGCAGTATGATGTGGGTAATAATGTAGAGAGCAATAAGGAGGTGGATAGGAGGATGGGGAGAGTGAGAGAGAGAGACAGAGGGGGAGAGAGACAGAGGGAGAGAGAGACAGAGGGGGAGAGAGACAGAGGGGGAGAGGCAGAGACAGATACATAGACAGAGAGTGAGAGAGACAGATACATAGACAGAGAGTGAGAGAGATATACAGAGAGACACACACACACAGATAAATAGACACACAGACGGACAGATGGACAGATGGACAAACAGACGGAATCACAGTGGGCGGCGGTCAATAGGTGCTGTGATCAAGTGTGACATGGCCTGATGTCTCGATAGACAGACAGACAGACAGACAGACAGACAAACGGACGGACGGACGGACGGACTGACGGACAGAGACTGGAACAGAGACAGAAACAGAGACAGAGACAGAGACAGAAACAGTGACAGAGACAGAGACAGAAACAGAAACAGACACATACACATACATAGAGCCAGAGACAGAGAAAGATAGAGGGAAAGAGGAGTAGAAAAAGACAGGATCTATAGAAAAGTGAGTGAAGGGTTGTTGTTGTTGTAGCTGTTGTTGTTGTAGCTGTTGTTGTTATCATCATTGATGCAAATATTGTTATGATAAATTCTATCACTATGATACCTGTCTGTCTGTTCTATTATTATCCTTTATGATCAATAATGGTAATCAAATGATATATTGTTATTAGTAGGCCTATAATCATGTTGCATTATTAGCATAGGCTATAGCAGGAGAAGGAGTGGCTATTATGTAGGAGAAATAGTAGCTGCGGTCATCATTATTATTATGATTATAGGCCAATGAGCATTAAAATAATATGCCCATGTTTGTTTGTTTTCTGTTTTTGGTTTTCTTTAAAAGGAGCATAAGAATGGAGTCTAACAGCGGGCAGAAAATAGAAATCCAACATTTATCCAACGGTTTCAGTCAGTGCCGGCGCTAGCACCCCCACACCCCCCGGCCGGGGGGGGGGCCTCCGAGTTTGAGGGGCCTCCGAGTTTGAAAGGGGCCTCCAAATTTAGCTGGTCATTATGCCTATTTGTGACTGTAGTGTAGCCTATATTTATTAAACTGGCGCATTTACTTTAGGCTCCAGATCCGGTCTGGTGCGTGCCTCAACTAACCAAATGGCACTGCCATACCAAACTTAATGCAAGTATCATACTGATTTTGGGTGTAAGTAAAGCCATTTAAACTAACTCATGCAGTTTTGTCCACTTTCTCAAGCACAACGTTTGTAAATTGTAAATTATTAATAATTGCTAATGGGATGAGGCCTCAAAATAAAACCTGCGTGAGGCCCAAACGTTAAAGTCTGTGTAAGGTCCCAGATGTCCTTTGTAGACTACGTGTCTGATCTCAAGTTTGCAAGGGGCTTCAAATGTAGCTGAACACCTTACATGACTCAGGGCCGGATTTAGGGTGGTGGGGGCCCATGGGCGCCAATTATGGTGGGGCCTTTTTTCTGCAACGGATATCTTGCTATCTAATGCACGGTCTCCGACAGAGACAAACTCCATAGGTATGCATAGAGGCCTACACTCATAACACGTCGCAAGCAAATGTATAATGTATAAATTGTATCGTTATCGTTAATAAATTTTTTACAGATGATGATGGTGATGATGATGATGATGATGATGATGATGATGATGATGATGATGATGATGATTTCTCTGCCCGAAGTCAGGTTTATTGGCTTTTACGCCCCTGGGGATGAGATGAGTGAGGTAGTATAGGCCTAATAAATATTGATGATGAATTGAGAAAATCGTTAATTTTTACTGATAAAACTTTTGCGCCCAAAATAAATACAGATAGCTATAGTAAAAACTAAGCTAGCTCTGTCAGGCCTACAGCTAGGTTTAAATTTGAGTAGATCCAATAGAGACTTTTGCACTTTTCTATTGGCAAAGTCGTCAATCAACTTATTAAAGTTCAGGGCGTAGAATGTCTCTCTCTCTATGCTCAGCACTGCACGGTGGCTATAAGTCGCTCATGCGTCCTGCTTGTTCGAAGCCTATTCTTGATGATCTTCATCTTAGAATTTAGAAAATGAGCGTTCAGCACTACAGTCTGTGACCATGAGTACCAAGTACATTCTTAGTATGATTTCCACATTGGAAACGAGCTCTCAACATCTTTGTCAACTATTAATCTGTAGGCCAACATGAACTGCTTCTGACTTATGTCGAGGCCTGTTCTTGCTGTTTCGTCTTTAAAATTTTGACAAAATAAGAAAACTACATTAGCTCATTGCCAAGGCTTTCATCTAGGTCATCAACATATACAGCTACAAAGTTTTTTGCACATGCAGTCAAGTATTTCATCATCACTACACGATTCAAACCCACATGTAGATAGGAAACCAAACCTTGAGCAGAGCAGTTCGTATGAATCTAGTCTTTTGTCAATTCGACTGATGTCTATTAGTGCCTTTAAGTCGATTACCAATTCGGTTCAAGTTAGCCGGTTGAAATGAATTACTTATAGACTCTTCAAATAATATTAAGTCGCCTATGATTTTTACTGATTTGCAAATCTCAGACTGTGCTGTAAGGCCTTATACGCAGAGCATGTTATAAAGACAGAGTCATACAAAGACAGAGGCAGACAGACAGAGACAGACAGTCTCGAAGCCACTGACAGCAACTATAAGACAGCAAGCAGCTGTGCACTTTGGGTCACTCGAGGTCAAAAGCGCTAGCAGCCGAATGCTGGAGCTAAGACAGAATACTCTCTATAATAATTATCTGAAGCAGGGTATTTCACTCGCAACATGCAACATGATACTCGTGGTGAGGTGGAGTTCACTGCGCTGACAGTACTGTTGACCAGCGAACAAGGCCTCCATCTGTTCGTTGTCTGCTGCATGAGGACCGAGTCGAGGGGAACACCTCTGACACTGTATCTGCCTACATCAAAAGGCTATCTCTATCAGCTTGAGTTCAAAGTAAGATAATCTGTCAACAGCAGCTGCGGAAGATATCACACATAAAGCATGCAGTCAGTGGTCAATATTATTCAGAAGACTAGCTACCGCTCATTGATTAAGATCCAGTCGCAATTCTCTTAAAATCCCTTCCTTGGTGAATAAAATAATAATAAATAAATAAAATCCAACTGGTGGGGGCCCCTAGGTGGTGGGGGCCCCTGGGCTGGAGCCCCCGTAGCCCATGCTTAAATCCGGCCCTGACATGACTATTCATTGCTGAAACCACGCACACACTGTTAAATATGTGAGTGGAGAAAGAGTGTATAAAACCACGTGTGCGTGTTATCCTTCCACCCTATACTAGGAGACCCAATGTTTAGTGGACATTGACACGAAGCGCATGCGGCGCAATGCTGACCATGAAAAGCCGTGGAATTAGCCACTTATCCAGGAACATGCATAAAATTATAAGCACTCCACCTGGCGAAGCATTAGATGCTTTATGAAAACTACGCCATGCGTACTCTTGAGCAACTAACTTTACCTTGAATTATAAATATATCACACGAATTATTACTCATTTTTAATTAATTTTTTTATAATCTTTACATAACCTCGTCCTCCTCCTCCTCGTTCTCCTATTCCTTTTTTTCGTCCTCTTCCTCCTTCTCTTCGTCCTCCTCCTCCTCGTCTCCTCGTCCTCGTCCTCGTCCTCATCCTCCACTCTTCTATTTCTCGTCCTCCTCAGCGGCCTCGCCCTCCTCGTTCTTTTCATCCTCGACCTCCTCCTCCTCCTCCTCCTCGTCCTTCTCCCTCCTCGTCCTCCATCTCGTCCTCCTGGTCCTCCTGGACCTGGTTTTCCTCGTCCTCCTCCTCGTCCTCATCATGCTCGTCTTCGTCTTCCTCGCCTTCATCCTCCTCTTCTTCCTCCTCCTCGTCCACCTTGTCCTCGTCTTCTATGTCCTGGTCCTTCTCGTTTTCGGCCTCGTCCTCCTCGTGCTAGTCCTCTTAGTCCTCGTCTGCCTCCTTATCATCCTACTCCTCTTCGTCCTTCTCGTGCTAGTCCTCCTCCTCGTCCTCCTCGACCTCGTCGTCCTCGTTCTCCTCCTCTTCGTCCTCCTCATCGTCCACCTTATCCTCGTCCTCTTTGTCCTGGTCCTCCTCGTTCTCGGCCTCGTCCTCCTCGTGCTAGTCCTCTTAGTCCTCGTCCGCCTCCTTATCGTCCTCCTCCTCTTCGTCCTCCTCGTGCTAGTCCTCTTCGTCGTCGTCCTCGACCTCTTTGTTCTCTTCGTCCTCGTCCTCTTCGTCCTCGTCCTCGTCCTCGTCCTCCTTGTCCTTATACACCTAGTCTTCGTCTTCCTCGCCCTCGTCCTCCTCCTCTTCGTCCTCCTCGTCGTCCACCTTGTCCTCGTTTTTTGTCCTGGTCCTCCTCGTTCTCGGCCTCGTCCTCCTCGTGTTATTCCTCTTAGTCCTCGTCCGCCTCCTTATCGTCCTCCTCCTCTTCGTCCTCCTCGTGCTAGTCCTCCTCCTCGTCCTCCTCGACCTCGTCTTCCTCGTCCTCATCCTCCTCCTCTTCGTACTTCTCGTCCACCTTGTCCTCGTCCTCTTTGTCCTGGTCCTCTTCGTTCTCGGCCTCGTCCTCCTCGTGCGGGTCCTCTTAGTCCTCGTCCGCATCCTTATCGTCCTCCTCTTCGTTCTTCTCGTGCTAGTCCTCCTTTTCGTCCTTCTCGACCTCGTCTTCCTCGTCCTCGTCCTCCTCCTCTTCGTACTCCTCCTCGTCCACATTGTCCTCGTCCTCTTTGTCTTGGTCCTCCTCGTTCTCGGCCTCGTCCTCCTGGTGTTATTCCTCTTAGTCCTCGTCCGCCTCCTTATCGTCCTCCTCCTCTTCGTCCTCCTCGTGCTAGTCCTCCTCCTCATCCTCCTCGACCTCGTCTTCCTCGTCCTCGTTCTCCTCCTCTTCGTCCTCCTCGTGCTAGTCCTCTTCGTCGTCGTCCTCGACCTCTTTGTCCTCTTCGTCCTCGTCCTCGTCCTCGTCCTCCTTGTCCTTATACACCTCGTCTTCGTCTTCCTCGCCCTCGTCCTCCTCCTCTTCGTCCTCCTCGTCGTCCACCTTGTCCTCGTTTTTTGTCCTGGTCCTCCTCGTTCTCGGCCTCGTCCTTCTCGTGCTATTCCTCTTAGTCCTCGTCCGCCTCCTTATCGTCCTCCTCTTCGTCCTCCTCGTGCTAGTCCTCCTCCTCGTCCTCCTCGACCTCGTCTACCTCGTCCTTGTCCTCCTCCTCTTGGTACTCCTCCTCGTCCACCTTGTCCTCGTCCTCTTTGTCCTGGTCCTCCTCGTTCTCGGCCTCGTCCTCCTCGTGCTAGTCCTCTTAGTCCTCGTCCGCATCCTTATCGTCCTCCTCCTCTTCGTCCTCCTCGTCCTAGTCCTCCTCCTCGTCCTCCTCGACCTCGTCTTCCTCGTCCTCGTCCTCCTCCTCTTCGTACACCTCATCGTCCACCTTGTCCTCGTCCTCTTTGTCCTGGTCCTCCTCGTTCTCGGCCTCGTCCTCCGCGTGCTAGTCCTCTTAGTTTTCGTCCGCCTCCTTATCGTCCTCCTCCTCTTCGTCCTCCTCGTGCTAGTCCTCTTCGTCGTCGTCCTCGACCTCTTTGTCCTCTTCGTCCTCGTCCTCGTCCTCCTTGTCCTTATA
Organism: Lumbricus rubellus; assembly: GCA_945859605.1. Lineage (NCBI taxonomy): Eukaryota > Metazoa > Annelida > Clitellata > Crassiclitellata > Lumbricidae > Lumbricus > Lumbricus rubellus. The sequence continues at coordinate 7,131,626 of OX243823.1, read as the reverse complement.
CACCTCGTCTTCGTCTTCCTCGATCTCGTCCTCCTCCTCTTCGTCCTCCTCATCGTCCACCTTGTCCTCGTCCTCTTTGTCCTGGTCCTCCTCGTTCTCGGCCTCCTCCTCCTCCTCGTCTTCCTCCTCCTTGTCCTCTTCGCCTCGTCTGATCCACCTCGTCTCCTACTCGTCGTCCTCCTCCACTTCGTCCTCCTCTTACTCGTCCTCTTTCCTCTACCTCGTCCTCGTTCTCGTCCTCCTCCTCGTCCTCTTTATTCCTCCTGCTTCTCCTTCTCCTGCTTCTCCTTCTCATCCTTCTCCTTCCCCGTGTCCGTCTTAGTCTTTCCTCCTTGTCGTCCTCTTTCTCCTCGTCTCGTCCTCCATTTCTTCCTCCTCCTCGTGCTACTCCTACATAAGCACACGAGCAAGCAAACATACACACACACATTCACGCACCTATTTACACACCTATTTAATATTCACACACCTGCTCTCTGTATCTGTCTCTGTCTCTTTCTCTGGCTCTCTGGCTCTCTCTCTCTCTCTGGCTCTCTGATTGTCTGTCTGTCTCTCTCTCTCACAAACACACACATACATACATACATACATACATACATACATACATACATACATACATACATACATACATACATACATACATACATACATACATACATACATACATACATACGTACATACATACACACATCTTTATATATATACATACATATACACACACAGAGACATACACAGTACACACACACACACACATATATATACACACACATTCACACACACACGCACGCACGCACACACGCACACACCTATGCATACATGTGGCATGTTTACGGTGTAGATAGCGTCGTTAATATAATTATAGACACCGTATGAATTCAATGTCTTTGGGTTGAGGCTGAGATAGTGCCTTTGATTCTTAATGACCCACACAGACACCCACTGTTGCAGTCGGCTGACCGCGCGGCGAGGTAATTGCTTGAGCGACAGGGAGTCTGCGACGAGTATAGCCCTGAACTCGGATCCCTGTATAGAAGCGCATCTGTTAGGGGTTCCTGAAATGAACGCCTGGCCGACTGCGATGATCATTAAGATCCAACTGCTATAATCTGATCCAAACAGGGCTCCGACGCCTGGGTTTGTAATCTGATTTCACGGCAGTCTGCGTGTCATCTCAGTCGTCAGTGGTTAACTGTTTAAACATTAAGCTTACATGTATACACGTATACAGCGACCCCAATTTCTGGGTCTGTGTACCGAAAGATACAGCGTCTTTACTGTACATACTGACAATCAAACTTCGTCAATACTGCTGAGCTAATCGATCACGCTGAAAGTTGACGTAAAGAAATCAAGGTAAGGTATACAGTTGCCTTTTAAAATTCCGATATCTTATCAAAAGTCATTTTGAGGCAAATATGATTATGATTTCTTTAAGCCTTTACATCAGGAAGCTACATGGTGATTCAGTGCATCTAAGTCACTGCACGCATAATATTTCAGCCTGTTCAGAAAGAGTAGGCCTAAAATGGCCTATAATGTCCCGATGGCAAGATACGACGGGAAAGGAACGGACTGGAAGAAGAAGAGGAGGAGAAGGAGGAGAACGATGACGACGAGCGGAAAAGCAAGAGGAAGAAGATTTGGAAGATTAGGAAGAAGAGGATGTAGAGAGAAAAGGAAGAACAGGAAGATGAGATAGAGGAAGAGGAGGACAAAGAAGAGGAGAGGGAAAAGGAGGTGGAAGAGAAAGAGGAAAACGAAGGAAGAAGAGGAGGAGGAAGAGGAAGGGGAGGAGAGAGAAGAGGAGGAGGAAGAGGAAAAGAACGATGAGGAAGAGAATGAGGACGAGGAAGAGGAAGATGAAGAGGCGGAAGAAGATGAGAAGGAGGAGGAAGAGGAGGTAAGAGGAAGAGCAGGAGGAAAAGGAAGAGAAAAAAAAGAAGAGGAAAGAGGAAGTGGAAGAGGCGGAAAGAAGAGGAGGAGGAGAACAATGAGGACGAGAATGAGGACGAGGAAGAAGATGAAAAGGCTGACAAGAAGGAAGAGGAGGAAGTAATGGGAAGCAAAAGAAGAAGAGGAGGAGAAATAAAAGGAGAGGAAAGAGGAAATGGAAGTGGAGGAAAGAAAAAGAGGACGAGAACGATGAGGACGAGAATGAGGACGAGGAAGATGAAGAGGAGGAAGAAGATGAAGAGAAGAAGGAGGAATAGGAGGATGTCAGAGGAAGAGGAGGATGAAGAGGAAGAGGAGAAGAACGAAGAGGAGAGGAAAGAGGAAGTGGAAGACGAAGAGAGAAGAGGAGGATAAAGACGAGAATGAGGAGGAGGAAGCGGAGGAGAGAGAAGAAGAGGTGGAGAAGTAAGAGGAAGACGGAGGGAGAAGAGGGAAGGTACAGGAAGAAGAGGACTAGACTAACGAGGTGGACGAGAATGAAAAGAAGGAGCAGGAGGAAGAGGAGGAGAGAGAAAAGGAGGAAGAATTGGAAAAAAGAGAAAGAGGAAGAGAGCAGAAAGAAAAGGAAAAAGACGAGAAAGTAAGAGGACGACTACACGAGCGAGTTGAACGAGAATGAGGAGGAGGAGCAGGAGGAAGAGGAGGAGAGAGAAGCGGAGGAGGAGGAAGAGAAAGAAGAAAAGGAGGAAGAAAGCGGAAATACGAGGAAGAAGACGAGGAAGAAGAAGTAAAGGTAGAGGAAGAGGAGGACTAAACGAAGAAGATGGACGAGAATGAGAAGGGGGAACAGGAGGAAGAGGAGGATAGAGAAGAGGAGGAGGAGGAGGAAAGAGAAGGAGGAAGAGAGGAGAAAGAAGAGGAGGAAGACATGGAAGAAGAGAGAGGAGGAAGAAGGAAAGGAAGAGGATTATGAGGACGAGGAATAGGAGGAGGAAGAGTAGGAGGAGAGAGAAGAGCTAGAGAAAGAGGAGATGAAGAGGAGGAAGAGGAGGAAAAGAGAGAAGTGAGAGAACGACGAGGAAGAAGAGGAGGAGGAAGAGAGTAAGAAGAGGAGGAATAGAAAGATGATGCCGTGGAATAAGAGGAGGAAAAGGTGGAAAAAAAGGAGGAGCTAGAGGAAGAAAAGAAGGAAGAGGAGGTGGGAGAAGAGGAAGAAGAGGAAGAAGAGAAGAGAAGGAGGAAGAGGAGAAGGAAGAGGAGGAGACTATTATATTTGTGATTATCATTATTTTTATTGTTACTATTACACTGTTAGAAATCTCACCGTATTTTTACGGGCATTTCCTGGCAGCTTTGTACAGTGGAAATGACCGTAAAATTACGGCGGACAGTATAGTCTAGGCTTGGAATTTCAAAAGAGCTCTAGAAACCACTGTTAGAAGCAAATCATGTAACAATTTGCTAACCGGTGTTTCTAGACTAATTCGACCCTCCTGAAAACGAAAATCGCGGTTAGCAAGCTGGATTTTTAGCGGTTCCATGGGAAAACAAGATGGCGGACAAAATGGCTGCCAAATTCCTTCAAATGACTAAAAGTAAAGTATTGTATGTGATAGGAGCACGGTTTTAGACTCCAAATTAAGACTATAGGATTCAAGGAATGCAATGGAATCAAAGACATATATGTAGCACTGCACGAAAACCAAAATGGCGGCCAGAATCTTAAATGGCCACAAATAGAGTTATGTATGCAGTATAAATGTGATTTCAGAGTCTAAATCAACATTTTCGAGGTCAAAGAATGCGATAAAAGCAAGGTCACATATGTAGCACTGCGCTAAAAAACAAAATGGCGGACAAAATGGCGGCCAGAATCTTAAAATAATTGCTATAAATGAAGTCACGTAAGCAATGGAATCATGATTTTCGGGTCTAAGTCAACATTTTCGAGGTCAAGGAATATGATGGGACCAAGGTCTCATATGTAGCACTGCACAAAATAAATCCAAAATGGTGGGCAAAATGGCGGCCAGAATATTAAATGGCCACAAATGGTGCTATGTATGCAGTAGAAATATGATTTCAGAGTAAATCAACATTTTCGAGGACAAGGAATGCAATGGAAGCAAAGTCACATATATAGCACTGCACTAAAAACCAAAATGGCAGACAAAATGGCCGGCCAGAATCTTGAAATTGCCACGAGAGAAGTCATGTATGCAATGGAATCATGGTTTTAGGGTCTAAGTCAACATTTTCATGGTCAAAGAATGTGCTGGAATCAATGCCATATATGTAGCACTGCATGGTAACCAAAGTGGTGGACAAAATGGCGTCCAGATACTTGAATTGGCTATTAGTGAAGTTCTGTATATGTAATGGAAACATGAATCCAGAATGTAAATGAAAATTTTCCGAGTCAAGGAATGTGATTTAATTAAAGGCACGTAATATATTATGTGACACTGCCACAAACCTAAATGGAGATTATCATCAGAAAGAAGCGACTAAAGTGGATGGGGCATGTAACAAGAATGGAGCAAGAGAGGAGAGCCAAACAAGCAACAATCTGGACATCGGAGGGAAAACGGGGTAGAGGGAGGCCAAGGAGGAACTGGATGGAGACTGTACGGGAGGATTTGCAGGGCCTAGAGATGACATGGAACGATGCTGTCGAGGTGGCGATGGATAGAGTGGAATGGAGAAGCTGCGTTGCCCGATGTGCAGAGCTGCACGGGAAGGACTAAGGTTCTAAGGTTCTAAGGCCACAAACCAAAACAAAAATGGTTTACAAAAACTTTGACTGACTACAAATGGTTACTGAATGTATGTGATAGAGACATGATTTACGATTGGAATGGTGTTTTCTTGGTCGAATAATCCCAAGAAAGTCACATTTTATCGCATTTATTCGATCCATCACTGGTGCAGATCCTTACAACTTCCTGCCTGCATTGCTTGATCGTCAGCACACCTGAAAGCTTTTACCAATTTTCCTCCTACTTTTATTCCGTCTTCTGTACCATCAACTTCCTCACTTTTTAGCTCTTCTGTGTAGATATTAAGCACTAATGGTGACAACGGACACCCCTGTCTCACTCCTCTACCAATTTGTCCCGGTTCTGAATATTCCCCCTCTACTCTGACTCTGACTTTTTGTCCCATGTACAGATTCCCAATAAGTCTTCTATCTCTCCAGTCAACCCCCATCAATTATCTCCAATTTACTTTATCAAACGCCTTCTAATAGTCTACAAAGCATATGCATATTTCCCTTCCATGTTCGAGACTTCTTTCTGTTAACATTCTTAGGGCACCAATGGCATCCCTAGTGCCTCTGCCTTTTCTAAACCCAAACTGGCCTTCTCCAAGGCATCCATCTGCTTCTGCTTTAGCTTGCACTCTTTTTGTGATCACCTTTAACATCACCTTTGAAGCATGTGTTAATAAGCTGATGGTACGATGCTCCTCACATTTGGTTGCATTTGGCTATTTATTAGGATCGTGGTGGTGTCTAAAAAATCCTACGGCCCAATTTCCTGATGTGTATATGTCTTGGCATAGTGTAACAAGTTCCTTCATTTCCTTTTCTCCTAGACATTTGATTATTTTTGCCGGTATATTATCACTTCCCTATGTTGTACTATCTTTCATTTCTTTGATGAAAATTCTTTGACAAAATTCTTTAATCCTTAAATTGATTTCACTATGGCATTTGTCATCTGAAGTAATGACACTCCGTTGTTATCGGTATTCTCCAACCTTTTCTATTTCCTTTCCTCCTATAAAAATTATGTATTCTAACTACACTTTGCTATCATTTACTTATTTTCAACACCTTTGTCTTTTTAAGGTTTATTTTCAATCCACATTCAGATGGTTCCCATATTCAGTTGGTGTTGTAATCAGTCTATCCACTATAAACTTCAGACCGCTGTGAATTGTTGCCGCCATCGCTTATAGTCATCTGCAGGACTCAATGTTTTGAATATTCTCACAACAACCTAGCATACAGGGTGGCCCAATAAATAATGCCCCATTGGCAGAAATGCTATTTCACCGCGATCAATTGAGATTTTACTCTGAAGCTCAGGTTTAGCTTCTTGCACTCTGTGATATCTCAGCAGCTGTCGACATGGATGACTGCATAAATTGTTCCAACGGCTTGAATCCTCCGGTGGTATCAAGGGGGTCCCTCTCCTCAGTTTAAATCTCACGTGTCTGGTCACACCAAAATGGTCACAGCTGGTGATTTTGGATCTAACTAGCTGCGGTCTATATAGGTGTTCCATATGGATGTGTCCTTGGAAGTTAGACCCATACTTTTCGTTTAGTCCATGGCTGGGGTTACTATTCTGTTTCCAAGTCACTCTGCTAATGATCACCTCTTTGCGGATGGCGTTCAGGTCTATGTCCATTAAGGTTGTCCAGAAAAATAAAAAGTTGCAGAAAGCACTCATACTGATATTGTTCATGTGAGGCCTACAGATATTTTTTACAGATTTTTAAAATGTCATCCTGATGACATGGCCCCTGAACTTAGGGACCGATTTTTGTCTGAGCAATATAAGGGGCCATCCACAAATAACGTCACGTAATTTACGACGATTTTTTTTTACCCCGAACCCTCGTTATTATGTCGCCACAAAATTCATACGATATCTAGTAAGAAACTGTCACAAATAGTTTCAGACGTTTGACCCGGCCCCTTCCCGAGGTGCATGACGTCATTTATGGTCGGTCCCTAATGAAGTACCAATACGCACCCGCCGCAGGCGTCGCATCATATTGTTCACATCCCTATTTTTTTTACATAATGTTAGTAATGCGACTATTGTGAATGCTTTGACATAAAACCTATAAACAAGTCGACTCTGCACCAGCATCCATACTATGATTACGAGACACTATTCGTATATGGTGCCTTGCTTCATGTCTTCTTGTCAAAAGTTTGGAATTGCTTCATGTGCTCTTCGACATTCTGTAAAGGCCATGGAGGATATTTATTCAAGATCGGTCGTAATAATGGTTGTGAAGTTTGATAATAAGCTTCACTCCACGCTCAGCTTTATCCTTTACAATTTTGACAGCACGAAACAATTTGTCAGCTGAGAAGTATGTTTGGTCACATGACCATTGATTGGATGGCTTAACTAGCGAGTCATTGCTGATATCCAGCAATCAGAACAGATTGTGTCATTCTGGGTCGGTTAAGTTCGTTAAGGTTGTATCGCGAGCAACTTGTTTGAAGTCAGGACATATCGAAAACTGTAGATGGTCTCCGGCATGCAGTGGTGTTGCTAACAATCGAGTCCCTAATTCTTGCTATCATGGGATTTTTGCTCAAAAGTACAAATGGAACAATTTCTTCAGTGAGGTACCACCAGTGTGAGAATTGTGGAAAAATAACGGGGTGGGTTGGCCTATGATCCACTTGGAATTGGTGTGTGAAAAACATACTGAGTTTGTAGGAAAGACTGAAGGGTTGAAACCCCCAACCACCCTGGGGTTCCTTGCCCTGGGTACCATCGGTGGTTGCTAAGTGAATCAATTTCAGTATTGGCAACTGCCATTATCAACTTTACTAAAAATCAATCATGTCATGGACAAAGCGGGGGATCATCTTGCTAGAGCATCAGCAAATGAAGCAGCTGAGCATAAACTGAAGCTTATTATCAGACTTCGCAACCATTATTACGACCCGTCCTGAACAAAGATCCTCCATGGCCATTGCAGGGTGTCAAACAGCACATGAAGCAATTCCAATATATTGACAATAAGACATTAAGTAAGACACTACGAATAAATCTAGGTGCTGTTGGAGTGTCGACATCTTTAAGCATATAGTCTTTGTGTCAAGGCATTCGCAATAGTCGCATTACTAACATTATGTGAAAAATAGAGATGTGAACCATAATTATGATGCGACGCCTGCGGCGGGTGCGTATTGGTATTTCATTGGAGACAGTCCATAAATGACGTCACACACCTCGGGGAAGGGGCTTGGTCACACATAATTATGTGACTATTTGTGACAGTTTCTTATTAGATAAGGTATGAATTTTTTGACAACATGTAACGAGGGGTCCGGGTAAAAATCGTCCTAAGTTACGTGACGTCATTAATGGACGGCCCCTTATAATGCTCAGATAGTACATTTCAATTTGTTTTATTGTTGATTAGTCAAGAGTAATGAAATTTTGTATCAGCTTTGTGTCTAATAGTGCAACTGTGAGTCATATCTGCTTAGCTATTAGTTGTTTGCATTGAAAATACAGTGCAATTTCGACCAAAATGGGTCCCTAAGCTCAGGGGCCATGAGGAATATCAGAATGACATTTTAAAAATCTGTAAAAATTATTTGTAGGCCACACATAAACAAAATCATGGTAAAAACTTGAGTTTGGGTGTCCTAATGTCCGTTGTCTTCCGTCTGCTCAACTCACATTAGATGGCCTCTCTGAAACCCTTTTTCATGATTTGCATTTGATGTATTCCAATCGCTTTTAACTAAACTTGGGCGCCCGAACATAGGGGCAAAGGGTGGACACTTGCCGCCCCCTTGGAAAAGTGACAGTTATTTTTATAACTACTACTATTGAGTTTTTAACAAATTTCTCCGCATTAAAATACTAATGATACGAATGATACACGCAGTGAAAGTCATAAATTTACGTTTTGAAATCTCTATAAAAATAAATATTTATAGTGCCCTTCGTGGACCTACTTTTTAATATTTACTTTTGGATTTTTAACAAATTTTTCGCACTTAGGAAACTATTCATTTTAAAAATAATGCGCAAAATGACACTGATAAATTTGCATTAAGAAACCTCTTTGAAAATATACCCGTGTTTTTAATTTCCAGCGCTGTATTTTTCATGCTTTTGTCACTGAAAAATTCAACCGTGACCATCGCAAAAATTTTGCCCCCTCCTGCTAAATTTTCTGCCTTCGCCCATGCTTAGGAGTCTTGTTTCGCGTACCCCTACTGGCGCCTGGATACCCCAGGGGTACGCGTACTACAGTTTGAGAACCACTGATATACACCAGGGTGTAAATGTATAATTTACGATTAGTAAATTTTGCCTCTAATGTATAAAGACTCTCTACAATTCAGCTTCACTGCATGGTGTTATACGTTGCAACGTTTGATAATTGGATCGTTGTATTTTCTGATATCGGGCTCTCTTCTTAAGGGCTATTTTCTCTCACTAGAAGTACAATTGAATAGCCATGGCTGTGAGAGGCAGTATAAAAATTACTAATTGCATTACATTAGGCCTACATCATCATAGCAAAAAATAAATTAAATAATAAATTATTATGTAAGCTACCATCATTGTGATGCTGTGTTGTTCTGTTGTTCTATAATTTATATATAGAATGTATGTATATGAACATTTATATAGCGCCTTACAATAACCTCACGAAGGCGCTTAAACTTAGACTGCTCCGTTCTCTTAAAAATTCTGACTTGTTTGTCCCCACGAGCTGGATACAATATTGCTCAAACTCGATCCCCTACTGTCATTGGACCCTCTCTAGTGACTAGTGGGAACAGAATTCAATAAGATGGGTCCAATTACCCTCGTTATTGACTTCTTTTTCATTTCCTCCACTTTCACTGGGATTCTTCTTTCTTGATCGTTTTCTCTCTCCAATATCCTCAGGTTCCTCAAGGGGAGCCTGTGCCGGTCCCAAGCCCGGAAAAAGGAGGAGGGTTCCGCGGAGGGTTTGCAGCCCTCCCGGGTAAAAAATATTGTTGCAACAGAAACGACACAGAAAAAACACAATCATACTGTCAAGGCGGGTCTGAAAAGAGATGGGAAGGCGGAAAACCTATTTATGACGGGTAATGGTGAAAGCCGAAAGGAAGCCATGACCCAGAGGGCCCAGATCTTGACGACCAAAGCTAAGACGAGAGTTGGCTGCTGGAATGTGAGGACGCTATACGAGACGGGAAGGATGGCTCAGGTGATAGCGGAAATGAAGAGATACAGACTGGACATATTGGGAATGAGCGAGATGAGATGGACGGGGAGCGGAGTCATTGCATCGGATGGAATAAATATATACTACTCTGGAGGAGACAAACATGAAAGAGGTGTGGGCATAGCGATTGATGCAAGGATGGCATCAGCTGTCATTGGATGGGAGCCGGTGAGTGATAGAATCATTACCATCAGGATGCAGACGAGGCATACAAAGACAACCATAATACAGGTGTATGCTCCAACAAACATGGCTTCAGAGGAGGAAAAAGATGATTTCTATGAACAGCTGCAAGATGTCATAGATGCAACACCAGGACACGACCTGAAAATAGTCTTGGGCGACTTTAATGCACAGATAAGAGGGGATAGAGAGGGATGGGCCGAGGTGATTGGAGCAGAGGCGGATGGAGAGAGAAATGACAATGGTGAGAGAATGCTCAGTTATTGCAGCAGCAATAAGCTGAAGATAGGAGGAAGCATGTTTAAACACAAGATTATTCACAAGAAAACATGGAGATCTCCAGATGGGAAAACCACGCACCAGATTGACCACGTTTGCATTTCCAAGAGGTGGGCATCGGCGTTACAAGATGTGAGGGCGTACAGAGGAGCTGATGCTGCCTCGGACCATCACCTGGTCATTGCAATATTTAAACTCAAGTTGAAGAGATTGGATAGAAGACGGGAGCATGCAGTTGTAGATGTGGCCAAACTGCGCAGAACAGAGACACAGGATCGATTCCAGCTGGAATTAAAGAACCGATTTGAAATATTAGGCGAACAGGAGCAAGAAGATGAGACTGTGGAAGAAAGTTGGGAGAAGATGAAAACCACGATCAATGGAGCGGCAAGAGATGTTCTTGGACTAAGAAGAGGAAAGAGAAAGGAAAAATGGATTAACGAGGATACATGGAGAGCAATCGATGAACGCAGAGAGCTCAAGAACAGGAGAGAACAAGCATACAGTAGAGGAGATGATGCAACAAATATATGCGAAGACTACCGGAACAAAGACAAAGAGGTCAAGAGCCGATGCAGAAAAGACAAAAAGGCATGGACAGAAGCACGACTGGAGGAGGCGGAAGTTGCGGCAAAGATCGGAGATTCCAAAACACTGTATAAGATCACAAAGGAGATAACAGGAAAAATCACGCAGAGGATGCCCGTCAAAGGAGCTACCGGGAACACACTCAGAACACATGAGGAACAAGCGGCAAGATGGAGAGAACATTTTGACAAGATCTTGAATTGCCCGGAACCGGAGATCACGCACGATTTCACCCGTGACCACTGCCTGCCAACCTTGGATGTGGATGTAGACGTCATCAAAGAGAAAGAGGTAGAGGAAGCGGTGAAAAGACTAAAGAATGGGAAATCTGCAGGAATTGATGACATACAACCGGAACTGCTAAAAAATGGAGGAAAGGAGATGATTAAGGCATTAACACACTTGTGCAATGCAATTTGGAACACTGGAGAAGTGCCAAGAGATTGGTGCGACGGGATTATAAATTTATAATACCGATCCCAAAGAAGGGGAACCTTAGTGATTGTAATAACTGGAGAGGAATAACGTTGCTATCCATACCGGGGAAAGTTCTAGCCAGCATAATTCTAAAGAGAATTCAAGAGGCGGTAGATGGCTTGCTAAGACAACAGGCGGGTTTTAGAAAGGGCAGATCGTGCTGTGAACAGATATTTGCATTAAGGCAAATCATAGAGAAATGCGAGGCAGGAAATGCAAATATACTCATCAACTTCATAGATTTTCAAAAGGCATTTGACAGTGTGCAAAGGCCGGCGGTATGGAGCATTCTTGAACAGTATGGAATACCAGCAAAGATTATAGACATCATTAAAGGAATGTACAAGGAAAGTAGATGCACGGTGAGAGTGGATGGGAAACTGGGCGAGTGGTTTCGGATCATCACTGGGGTAAGGCAGGGATGCATTTTGTCACCTCTGTTGTTTTTGATAACAATTGACTGGGTGATGAGACGAAGCACAGAAGAGGAGGGATGGGGCCTGAAGTGGGGAGAGGATGGGAAGATGGCAGATTTGGATTTCGCGGATGATATAGCACTACTGGAGGATTCATGGGAGGGAATGAGAAAACTCACGGGCTGTGTAGAGAAGCAGGCAGGCTTGGTCGGTTTAAGGATCAATACTTCGAAGACAAAGATAATGAAAATAGGAAAATGGGAAACGTCAGAATGCATCAAGGTCAGAGAGGATGTGTTGGAGGAGGTGGAAGACTTCTGCTACCTGGGAAGTGTGATTGCGAACAATGGCAATTGCGATAAGGATATCCGATCCAGATTAGGAAAGGCGAATACGATATTTGGACGATTAAACAACATATGGAGGGACAAGGGGCTCAGTATAACAACAAAGACAAGATTATATAGAGCATTGGTGCTGACAGTGTTGCTGTATGGAGCGGAGACATGGTCGGTGACCAAAGCAAACATGAAGAGGCTAGAGGCAGCTCATCATAGATGGCAGAGGAGGATACTGGGGATTACTTGGAAGGATAAAATCAGAAATGAAGACGTAAGGAAAAGAACATCTATGGAGAAATTGGAGGAGATGATGAAGAAATTGCGTCTGCGGTGGTTGGGACATCTACACAGATCAAATGAGGAAAGAATTATGAAGCAGGCAATGCACTGGACTCCGACTGGATAGAGAAGAAGACGAGGTCGACCAAGAAAGACCTGGCGGGATATGGTGATACAAGACCTGGAAGACGGCGGAATGACGTGGGAGGCGGCCAGGACAGCTGCAGAGGACAGAGTGACGTGGAGGACCTGTGTCGCCCGATGCACTACAAATGCGTGGAAGGACTAAGGGGGGGGAATATCTGGCTCTCTTCTTAACAGCTGTTACTGTCTGGGTTCTCGCAATCGAAGCACCACTGAATGGCCATGACTGTGAGCGGCAGGATAGAAATTACTAATTGCATTACATTACATTATCAGCATTCAGCAAAGTAAAAATTAAATTAAATTATAATTTATTATGTAAGCTGCCATCATTGTGATGCTGTTTTGTTCTATAATTGATATATAGAGCCAATAATTTTATTAAAGTTTAGTATTCTTACGGACACTATTAGTCCATTAGTGTTATGCCAAATTTGAAGTAGTGGATTTTGTGAAAGCGTTATAAAGCTATGATGTTACTGACTTGTGTTGTTGGTTTGTCTTCTGCAGGACACGTCAACACGTGAGACAAAACTCAAAATCACAGGGTCGGAATTCTCTATCAACTGTTCCAAGTCTCTCTTCAAAGTTACAGACAATATCCATATTGTTCCGCAGCATGAACTATTAAAACCACTCTGATTGTGCTGTCTCTCAGTTGGAATATTATTCAGAGCTGATAATAAGACGCTTCTTTTTCAACTTGTTTATCTCTTTCCAGATTTCTGACTGACTTTTATTGTTGTTTTATGCATTATTATAATGACAATATAAATGTCTTTGGATTGAATGGCCTTACAGTATGCTAAATTGTTCAATGAAATGGACCGTCACGATTGACTTCGTTCCAGAAAACCAGTTTCATAGTTGATGTTACCAATTTAAGAAATTGTATTTTCATTTCCTCACTAATCTATTTTCAAATAAAGACTGTAATGGAGTAGTATGTGATGAATTTCTAAAAATTACGTATACTGCGCATGATGTACACATATTTTGTATATGTAACCAATTTCTTATTTGTCTCGTGTACAAAATATTTGTTAATTATTATGCAGCAAAATTCTGTTGTTTGTTTACTGATAACTCATTTAAATGCATGGCACCATTTCAGCATCAAATATAATTTTTAATCAAGATTCATATAACTATGTAGGTCTTGTAGTACTTATTATCCACTGAATGCCTGATAAAATGTAAGTGTATGATATCATATCAATAATTGTAAAGTAATAGTTTGCTTGAATACGTGTTAAGATAGATGATGGTGTTGTATGATGACTGCAGCATTATTCCATTGAACAGTTTAATTTTTACAGTATTTTCATGACTAGGATTTTTCTTGGTTTCTCATTGGGCATGCAGTCTCATTTTTATATCGAGCTCTTGAACTTAAACAGCTAGAACCTTTTTTGTCATTAAATATTGTGAATATGATATCTCGTACATTCTTTACATGCAGGTCAAGAATATTTTTATGGTATCACCACCCAAATGAGTGTAAAATTCCAACAAGGAGCTATTCAAGTGGATATTTCCAATTGAAGGGGTGGCATATTTCATAATTGAGTCAACGTAGAAGTTTCCAAAGATGGAGTGGCTTTCTCCACCATCGATCCAAGATGTAGAATTCCAAAGATTTAGTGGCTTTCTCCAACATTGAGCCAAAGTGTAATTTTCCAAAGAATTAGTGGCTATCTCCACCACTGGGCAAAGATGGAAATTTCCTAGGAATTAGTGGCTTTCTCCACCATCGATCCAAGATGGAGAATTCCAAAGATTTAGTGGATTTCTCCACCATTGAGCCAAAGTGTAATTTTCCAAAGAATTAGTGGCTATCTCCACCACTGGGTAAAGATGGAAATTTCCAAATAATTAGTGGCTTTCTCCACCATCGAACCAAGATGGAGAATTCCAAAGATTTAGTGGCTTTCTCCACCATTGAGCCAAAGTGTAATTTTCCAAAGAATTAGTGGCTATCTCCACCAATGGGCAAAGATGGAAATTTCCAAAGAATTAGCGGATTTCTCCACCATTGAGCCAAGATGGAAAATTCCAAAGAATTAGTGGCGTTCTCCACCATTGGGCAAAGATGGAAATTTCCAAAGAGGTGCGGCATTTTCCACCTTTCAGATACGGTGGAGACTTCCCAGTTACGATGGAATTTTCCACCAAAAGTCAAGGGTGGAAATGGACCACCCTTGTCTAAGGGTGGAAATATTTCCACCTTAGGGTGTTGTTTGTGGACCACCAACTTTAGTGGAAATTTCCACGATTTTTTTTAACAGTCACACGACTTGTTTGTGTCCGCAGCAAACGATTTTTTCCCATTTGTGGATTTGGGCAAATATGGCGTATATATATATATATATATATATATGGTCTAAATCATATATACATATATTTTATATATATACTATAGGTTACAGTGATTGCGGTTGATGTTGCTCATTTTATATATATATATATATATATAGATATATATATATATTATGCGACTGGGTTCGATTCCTAGGAACACGAATCAAATTTTCTCTTCTTTGCCGATTTAGTTTATCGTGCATTCTAATTTATAAGTTATTATAATATTATTATTATTTAGTTTATCGTGCATTATAATTTATATGTTATTATAATATTATTATTATTTAGTTTATCGTGCATTATAATTTATAAGTTATTATAATATTATTATTATTTAGTTTATCGTGCATTATAGTTTATAAGTTATTATAATATTATTATTATTTAGTTTATCGTGCATTATAGTTTATAAGTTATTATAACGGCCATGCTAATAATATTATACAGTATGCAACAGTACGCGTAAGCACACGCACGCAAACACACAAGCACAAACACATATCATCGCATTGCACTTTATTGTATGTATCCTTCAATTTCTGATATTGAAGGCCTGTAGTAAATGTCTAAGTCATGTAATTGTAGTCATGCAATTATAATCATGTAATTGTAATCATTTAATTGTACTCAAGTAATCGTACTCATGTAATTAGGCTCATTTAATTGTACTCATGATTATAGTACTGTAATCGTAATCATATCGTTGTACTCATGTAATTGTATTCAAGCAATTGTAATAATGTAATTACAATCATGTCATTATGCTCATGAAATTTTAATCATGTAATTGCAATCATGTAATTGCAAACATGTAAATGCCAAATGTGCTTTGTGGCAGCGTAGATCTGCAACGGTCGTTATCGGAAAGGCACGGTCACGGTAGCTTTACCTGTAAAAAGGTCAGTGATGTCAAGGCCGCGTTTCCTGTGTAGAGACAATTATTGTTTTTGTATTGTCCCTTGGAACTGTATTGTACTGTATTGCACGCAGGAACTGTATTGTATTGTACTGTATTGCACGCAGGAACTGTACTGTTGTATTGTTCTGTATTGTGCTGTGAAGCCGCATTACACATCATGGCACTGTGGAACTGTATTGTTCTCTATTGTGCGGTGGAACTGTATTGCATTGTCTTAAAGAACATTCCTCAGACCAATCTCTTGTCCGATTGTCTTTCTCGTTGTCGCTTTCGTTGTCATTTTGTTGTCGTTGTCGTTGATCGGTTGTCGTTGTTGTCATTTTATTGTCGTTGTTGTCATTTTATTGTCGTTGTTGTCATTTTATCGTTGTTGTCATTTTATTGTCGTTGTTGTCATTTTATTGTCGTTGTTGTCATTTTATTGTCGTTGTTGTCATTTTATCGTTGTTGTCATTTTATTGTCGTTGTTATCATTTTATTGTCGGTCTGTTGTCATCGTCGTCGTTGCTTTATCGCTCACCTTTTCACCTTCTCATCGTTTGCATCGTTTCGTCGCTGTTTCCGATTTGGTCATCAATAATGTTCTCTCATTTATGGAGTGAGACGAAAGGGACGATCGCCTACGCAAACACACGCACCCCCACCCACACACCCACACACACCCACCCCCCCCTCCACACACACAACGCACACACACGCACATTCAAATATAATCACAGGGGTCATCATTGGGCTTACAGAGACACTGGCAGTGAGACGAAAGGGACGATCGCCTACGCAAACACACGCACCCCCACCCACACACCCACACACACCCACCCCCCCTCCACACACACAACGCACACACACGCACATTCAAATATAATCACAGGGGTCATCATTGGGCTTACAGAGACACTGGCAGGCTGCAGAGAATTTGAGAGAAAGGGACAGGCAGCGGTTGATACAGAAACAGACAGACAGACAGACAGACAGACAGACAGACAGACAGACAGACAGACAGACAGACAGACAGACAGACAGACAGACAGACAGACAGACAGACAGACAAACAGACAGACAGACAGACAGACAAACAAACAGACAGACACACAGACAGACAAGCTAGATATGCATGCAGAGAGTGTGAGACTAGACGCAGGCTGTTAGGATACATAGACATACAAACAAGCAGGCATACAGACAGACACACACACATACAGACATGTCCATGCATACAGACACATACACGCAGACATTGACTAAGCATGCAAGCACACAATCATATAAACAGGCTGTTAGAACCCACATAGACAAATAAACAGAGAAAGATGCGCGCACGCACGCACGCACGCACGCACACACACACACACACACACACACACACACACACACACACACACACACACACACACACACACACACACACACACACACACACACACACATACAGACACACAGATAGACAGACTGTTATTAAGGCAGACAAAGGGGCAGACATTAATTCGCCCACGCAGTTCACATTAAATGTCATGAGAAGAGTCGTATTCATTTGCTGCTTCCGTTGAAAACAGAGTCGAATATAACTGCATGGAATTATATTATAGTGGGTGACGTCGGTTGGATCGGCGGTCAATTGGTGCTGGGATCAAGTGTGACGAGGTTTGATGCCTCAGCAGACAGGCAGTCAGACAGACAAAATAATGACAGACAGACAGACGGACGGACAGACAGACGGACGGACACATATAGACAGACGGACAGACGGACAGACAGACAGGCAGACAGAAAGAGAGATACAGACAGACAGACGGACAGACAGACACACACAGACACACAGGCAGACAGACAGACGGACACAAACACACAGACAGGCAGACACACAGACTGACAGACAGACACATAGACACGCAGACAGGAACACATACACATAGATACACAGACACACAGACACACAGACACACAGACTATAGTGGGCAGTCTGGTCGGCGGTCAGTTGGTGCTCTGGTCAAGTGTGACTAGGAGGTATGATGCCTGAGCTGCTGCTGCTGCTGCTGCTGATGTTGGTGCCACCGTAGATGATGCGGAGGAACAGTCTGTGGGATATGAGAAGCAATAAATGTGATGCAATATTGCAAGTCGTTATTTAGGGGCAAACTAGACAGGGTGGCAGTATGATGTGGGTAATAATGTAGAGAGCAATAAGGAGGTGGATAGGAGGATGGGGAGAGTGAGAGAGAGAGACAGAGGGAGAGGGAGACAGAGGTGGAGGAGAGAGCGAGACAGAGACAGTGACGGAGACAGATACATAGACAGAGAGAGTGAGATAGACATATACATAGACAGAGACAGTGAGAGAGAGAAAGAGAGATACAGAGAGAGATACACAGACAGACACACAGGCACATAGACAGACAGACAGATGGACAGATGGACAAACATACGGAATCACAGTGGGCGGCGGTCAATTGGTGCTGTGATCAAGTGTGACGAGGCCTGATGTCTTGAAGACAGACAGACAGACAGACAGACAGACAGACAGACAGACAGACAGACAGACAGACAGACAGACAGACAGACAAAGCCAGAGACTGGAACAGAGACAGAAACAGAAACAGAGACAGAGACAAAAATAGACATTGAGACAGAAACAGAAACAGACACATACACATACATAGAGACAGAGACAGAGACAGAGAGAGGGAGAGAGGAGCAGAGAAAGACAGATGAAATCTAGAAAAGTGAGTGAAGGGTTGTTGTTGTAGCTGTTGTTGTTGTAGCTGCTGTTGTTGTTATCATCATTGATGCAAATATTATTATTATAAATTCTATCATTATGATCTGTCTGTTCTATTATCATTATCATTTATGATCAATAATGGTAATAAAATGATTTATTGTTATTTGTAGGCCTATATCTGTTGCATCATTAGCATAGGCTATAGCAGGTGAAGGAGTGGCTATTATGTAGGAGGAATAGTAGCGGTCATCATCATTATTATGAATATAGGCCAATGAGCATTAAAATAAATTCACTGGACAACAGTGATTTTGCTTCCTGGACACTTTCATGTGTTTCTTATGCAGTTTCTGCTGCTGATCACGAAAATCACCTTGAAATTGTCCCATCACGTAAGGTTTTTGAGAAATCGTCAAATTTTCGTTACGTTTTGGAATCGTAAGAAAACAGTGGTTTTAGGCATTAGGCATCCATAAAAGTGGTATAACTTTAGTTCCGTTTGAAATATTTTGAGGAAATTTGGCCATCTGGTGTAAATATGAATTGTCTTTAAGCTTGTAAAATTTCATGTCGAAATTCTTACTTTTGGCCAAGATATTGGCCAAAAACCTAAGGGTCCCCCCTTTTTTTTTGCTCATCCCGTACATTGTACATGTGCAACTAAACAAGAAATAACTGTAAAACATTAATTTCATGTTTCCAACTTTTCTAAGTGATACAGTCATCATCAGCATCAATATTATGAGGAAGAACTGTTATAAAGATTTGTTTTCCAATTAAACTAAATTATAGTATATTGTAAATGTGTACAATATAATGTGAGGTGTAAGTTAAAATGTTGCATGCTGTTTTTTCAAAAACCTTACGTGATACAACAATTCTGAGCACACCATCGTGTTCAGCACGTCACATTCTATAGAAAATAGTGAAAGATTTTCCGGAAATAACAAAAATTAAGTTATAGTAGATATTGTAAATTTTATGCAATAAATGAGCATTTAAGTTAAAATCTTGCATGCTGTTTTCTCAAAAACCTTAAGTGATACAATAATTCTGAGCATACCATCGTGTTCAGCACGTCAAATTCTATAGAAAACAGTGAAAGATTTTCCGGAAATAAAAAAAATAAAGTTATAGCATATTGTAAATTATATGCAATAAAGTGAATAAACGAGCATTTAAGTGAGAATCTTGCATACTGTTTTTCTCAAAAACCTTACGTGATACAACAATTCTGAGCATACCATCGTGTTCAGCACGTCAAAATCTATAGAAAACCATCAAAGATCTTTTGGAAATAAAAAAATTAAGTTATAGCATATTGTAAATTATATGCAATAAAGTGAATAAACGAGCATTTAAGTTAGAATCTTGCATACTGTTTTTCTCAAAAACCTTACGTGATACAACAATTCTGAGCATACCATCGTGTTCAGCACGTCAAATTCTATAGAAAACCATCAAAGATCTTTTGGAAATAAAAAAAATTAAATTATAGCATATTGTAAATTATATGCAATAAACTAGCATTTAAGTTAGAATCTTGCATACTGTTTTTCTCAAAAACCTTACGTGATACAAAAATTCTGAGCATACCATCGTGTTCAGCACGTCAAATTCTATAGAAAACGATCAAAGATCTTTTGGAAGTAAAAAAAATTAAATTATAGTATATAGTAAATTATGCAATTATGAGCATTTAAGTTAAAATCTTGCATACTGTTTTTCTCAAAAACCTTACGTGATACAACAATTCTGAGCACACCATCGTGTTCAGCACGTCAAATTCTATAGAAAACCGTCAAAGAATTTTTGGAAGCAAAAAAAAAGTTAAAATTTGTTGTCCAGTGTAATAGGCCTACGTGTGTTTGTTTTCTGTTTTTAGTTTTCTTTAGAAGGAGCACCATAGTGGAGTCTAACAGCGAGCAGAAAATAAAAATCCAACATTTATCCAACGGTGTTAGTTATCTCAGTGTTTTCATCAAAACAGTAATTATTACTGTTATTTCGGAAAACTATCCTCAAAATAATCATGAAAATAAATAGCTGTTGCCCATGCTCTCTTCTCAGGTGGATATGGAATCATAGGTTTATTTTTTGCTAATATACGGACCCACTCGTGACCAGGCAACTCAAAAATATTTGTTTTGGAGGAGCTAAATTTTCCTCTGCCGCTGTACCTTCTGGACTAAGGATAATAATGACACCGAGGTATATAATTATGTCTTCCTTGCATTGACCATCTTTCTGAGTAGTTTCCGCAGCATAATTGGATCAATTTGGATGGAGCGCCGGTCCGAGCCTCAGTCGAGCGGTCACCGAACTTCTTAAGACGAAAGAGGTACCTCGATTTGCAAATGTATTTAAGAGAGAGTGAGAGAGAGAGAGAGAGAGAGACAGACAGACAGACAGACAGACAGAGAGAGAAAGAGAGACAGACAGACATACAGACAGACAGACAGAGACAGAGACAGAGGTAGAGACAGAGACAAAGAGACAGAGACAGAAACAAATGTATTACAAATGTATTTAAGAGAGAGACAGAGGGAGAGACAGAGACAAAGAAACAGAGACAGAGACAGAGACAAATGTATTTAAGGTTTGTTGATTCAGTAAATTGTACGTCATTCTCCAAATTGGAAATGCATATAAGGCGATTGCTCTAATTCAGTTTTCCTACGAAAGTCAACATGCGGGCCGCTGATTTTATGTCGCGCCTTCTCTTCTGCTCTCTGTCTCTGTCTCTGTATGTCTGTCCGTCTGTGTGTGTCTGTCTCTTTTAAATATGTAGAGCCTACATGTGACTGCACCCAAGTCAGGGTGATGGCTGTTGAATGCGTGTACACGTACTATATAAGCAAGTTATCATGTTGTTCTGTCATCTATCTGTTTGTCTGTATCCGTGTGTGAGTGTCTGTTCTTCTCTTTCGTTCTGTCTACATATAGGTGGTACGTGACGTTTTGGCGCCGCCGTTTTGGCGCGACCGTTTTGGCGCCGCCGTTTTGGCGCGACCGTTTTGGCGCCGCCGTTTTGGCGCGACCGTTTTGGCGCCGCCGTTTTGGCGCCCATATAAAATTGATCTTAGCAACTGATTTTCGGTTCAGTTTACAAATACATCAGTACGAAGTGATCGAATCGTGTTTAATATTTATTTTTCAAGTTTCATTCAGTGGTGTAATAATTAACCGTAATTTATACCCTATACAGGACCGAATGACTACGTTAACCCTATAACTAACCCTAACCGACCCTCACGACGCCTAACCTGATCCTAACCGACCCTCACGACGCACGTCATATACATACATTCTAAGCTATTTCGGGCATAACTTTTGAATGGCGTGTAATATCATTACAAAATTTACCTCAAAATGTGCGTTAATGAACCTCCTACAATCACCTACAATATCATAATTTTTATAATCTAGAACGGGGCGAAAAAAATTCCGGCGCCAAAACGTCCGGCGCCAAAACGGCGGCGACAAAACGGCGGCGCCAAAACGTCCGGCGCCAAAACGGCGGCGCCAAAACGTCCTGCTTCGACATATAGGCCTATGCATGTAGGCCTACATATAACCCATATACATGGTTTGTTTTAGCTCGCAGTTCTTGACAAAATGTGCAGTTCTAAATGGATTTGCGCAACTGTAGAAGCACTTCTGCGTAGCTAGAAATAGTTTTAAAAAGGTTATTGTCATCCGATTGGGAGTAAGTTGACACGGAGAATGGGAAAGAAGA
This sequence comes from Lumbricus rubellus, assembly GCA_945859605.1. NCBI lineage: Eukaryota > Metazoa > Annelida > Clitellata > Crassiclitellata > Lumbricidae > Lumbricus > Lumbricus rubellus. The sequence goes on along the minus strand of OX243823.1, from coordinate 7,109,290 downwards.
GGTTGTGCAGTTCTAAAAATTCCCTTAATAAACCCTGCCGATGTGCACAATAATGTGTGTATAACTGTGCAAATAATTGCATTTATGTGACGTATTAAAATTCTAGGGCTTGATCCAATAATTAATAATTAATAATTAATAACAATTAATTAGTAATTAATCATTAATTAGTAATGGCTGTTGGATGCGTCAATAAATTTCGCTGTGGGTCTAAAACCAGTCGACAACAAACGAACTCAGAACTGAGCTCAACACAATAACTCTCGATATTGTTGTATTGGAGATATTTGAAATGAGCCTGCGTCAAATAAAAATGCATCAAATGATTTCGCTTTAATTATTATGAAGAAGTTAATCGACGTTGAAGGAGTGGTGGCGTCGTTGCCTTGGAGCCGGAAGGTTCGAGGTTCGAATCCACTTCGCCGCGTAAGGACGTTGGGCAAGTCCTTCACTCACAATTGCTCAGCGCTTCGGCGTGAAACTCCTATGCAGTGTCCGCTCTGCATTCGGGAGCGCCTCTGAGTAGCGAGAGCTTGAAGGGGCGCTATGACAAGTGCACATACAAACAAACAAAGAGCTATAGGCCTACAGAGAGTTATACATGTACTTGCATATAAATTAAAATAAGTACATGGAACTATAATTATTATCTCTCTCTGGCTATGGCGAGCGCCGTCTCACTGGCGTTTTGCGCTGGCAGCTCCATTGCTGATTGCTAAAGACTACCGTATACTTTCTTTCGCGTGGCCGGGGTCGGGAGCGCCTCCGAATCGTAATCTTGAAGGGACGATAATTAAATTATAATCGATGGCTCGATTGATATAATAATTATACAGTGTGAGAATTGTGGAAAAATAACTGAGTGGGGTTGGAGTCGGACTATGATCCACTTGGAATTGGAGTGTGAAAACAGACTTTTGTATGGGGCTCTAAGAAAGACTGGGGGTTGAAACTCAACCCCTGGCAATTCTCACCCTGGATATACAGGTATGCATACTTATTCATACGGGATAATTACATGCCGTTGTCTAAGGGTATCATACTGAAGTATCACTGTATCAGTCTTAGGTTAGCACTTCAAAAATTTAAGTCTATATTTATTCATAGCGCATTCTAGCGAATGGGGAAACAACTGTCTATCCGCTGTTGTATACCGTGCCAAGAAGATTGAAGTCTCTAACAACTGTTAACAAACACAACTTCTTCTTCTGAGCTAAAGACTAAATTTGAAGGAGCTTCTGTCAATACCATGCATCATATAAAGTTTCCCAGTGGCGCAATGGATAACACACTGGCATGGAGATCAGCAGAGCTGAGTTCGATTCCCGAAGCACCACAATTATATGAGAGATGTGCTTTGTAAGCTGCTATTAGACACATTGTATTGCAGGCTGTATATTCTGTCAGTAGTTAAGATTGATGTTAACGAAGATAACTACATAAGTGCATGCAGATAAACATTTGTTCAACTGGATATTATACATGTTTGTATGTTTGTATGTGCACTTATTATAGCGCCCATTCAAGCTCCATACGCCTACTCAGAGGCGCTCTAGACTACAGAGCGCACACTGCATCGGAGTTTTACTCCGAAGCGCAGAGCAATTGCGAGTGAAGGACTTGCCCAAGGTCCCTACGCAGCGACTTGAGGTGGATTCGAACCTGCAACCCTCCGGTAGCAAGGCGACGAACATACCCACTACACCACCGTAATGGAAACCTAGACTCGTTATTTCTAAAGCGCTAAAAAAGCGCAGTATACACAATCAATAAACATAATTGCTCTCCGGAGTTTAAGTCTAAATGTCTGGTATTCCCCATTCCAATTCGGCACTTCGCCGAGGTCACCTTTAAAAGGTGACCTTTTAGGTTGACAAGATGACGTAATCTCTGACAGTGGACTCGTCAACATAATCAGCGATCACTCCGAGAGTATAGATATGGACCGATTTACGCCAGGCGTGTAGCGTGGCCTTGCGACGCTGGAAATAGATCTTCCGCTGCTTCGGAAAATCGTCTCCATGGCAATTACCGATTCCTCCGCTGCTGGCCATTCTGCGCCTGCGCAGCGGAAGCGACAGGCATTACGCATGCTCCGCCGGAACTTGGTCGACATGAAGCTATAGACGATTGGATTGACGCAACTCTGAACGTACGGGAGAAGGTTGACGAGAAGCTAGAAAGGCAGATAATTACAGACAAATTAATAATGTGAGATACAAAATGTAGTTACCAACTGGATGAAGAAGCATAAGAATGCGAAGAAGAAGAAGAATATGAAGAGGAAGAAGAAGAAGAAGAAGAGGAAGAAGAGGAAGAAGAGGAAGAAGAAAAAGAATGCGAAAAAGAAGAAGAAGACGAAGAAGAAAACAAAAAGAAGAAGAAGAAGAGCAACAACAACGACAACAACAACAACAACAACGACAACAACAACAAAAAGAACAAGTACAAGAATGCGAAGAACAAGAAGAAGAGCTCTAAGAATTTCCTCTAAGAATTTCAGAGATGGCTTCATTAAAAAAATCCTCATAGTAGGCCTAATTTAAGATCGAGCTGTGCAATATTATATTCTTATGCTCTTCAATAGACTTCAGAACAGTGTGTGTCATGATGACAATCAAGGTGTGGCGCTCAACGTGTAAACACCGATCGTGGCTACCTGCGTGCGAATTGTCTAAATCGCAACTGTTTAGATCTGTTGGGTATACCTACTTTGAGCGCCTTCGTGAGATTCTTGTTAGGGCGCTATATAAATGTTCATTTACATACAAACATACATACCATTGATAGGAAAGCTTCGTCGGAATGGAGAAAGGTCGTCTGGTGACGCTTCATGACATTCAAGATGAGCTTCGGACCCCAACAGCAAAGAAAAATCAAAACGATAACAATCAACATCCGTACGATCTACAAAAAAACACTATTGCTATCAACTGCTATTAATGCTGCTGATGGTTATTCCAAAACAACTACTAATACTATTACTATTTTTTATTATTATGAAAAATTATAACTAGTTTTCATTATTATTTTTGTTATTATTATTTCAGTGGTAATAGTAGTAATAGATGTTGTAGGCCTAGTAGAAGTAGTAGTAGTAGCAGCAGCAGCAGCAGTAGTAGTAGTAGTAGTAGCAGCAGTAGTAGTAGTAGTAGTAGTAGTAGTAGTAGTAGTAGTAGTAGTAGTAGTAGTAGTAGTAGTAGTAGTAGTAGTAGTAGTAGTAGTAGTAGCAGTAGCAGTGGCAGTTTTGGTGTTATTATCAATATTTCATTGTGTTGTTGTTGCCTTTGTTGGTTTTTCTAGGTATAGATACGAACTCCCAGTATTTAAATTCGATTATAGTTAGAATTGCTATTATTATTAGGCCTATTATTACTATTTTTCATTAGTAACAGTAGTAGTATCGTTTATTATCATTATCATCATCGTCAAAGTAGGCTATTATTATTGCTAAATTGCCTTTGTAATGCGCTTAAGATCATTGCAGAAGCAACTATGCGCGAAGAAGGACTTGCTCATCGATCATCCACAAAGTCCACACAAACCGTCAAGTGAGTCTTGATCTAAGGATGAGGATCTGTAACCGACCTGTTTCCTGGCTTCTCTCACTTCTGGGTTGTGTCTTCTCGCCCCTGTGCTGTTGCTGCTGCTGCGGCTGCTGCTCCCATCCGACCACCAGGCTTTCCAAAACCTCCGGTGACTGTCACGAAGTAAGCCCTGCGATGTTCCGCATCTCGCTAAGGTACTGCTGTACAGTAAAACAGATGGTATATTATGTGTAATGTGTACTGTGTACCCTTGCAGCATGTGCAGCTGTATGACGTGTTGAAATGTTCTATATACATGTAAAGCATTTCTCTTCATATAGCTACTTACATTCACACATTCGTCTTACTCGTCGTCTTCCTATTCCTCCTCCTCCTCCTGCTTCATTTTTTTCTACTACTCTTCTTTTCCATCCACTTTAAAAATCTTTCTCGGTATCTGGTTCTTCCTCATTCTCTGAATCCTCCTCCTCCTCTTCCTTCTCCTTCTCCTCTTTCTCTTTCTCCTTCTCCCCGTCCTCTTTGTCATTCTCTTTCTCTTCCACCTCTGTACTCCTCTTTTTTCATTGTTTCTATACAACAGCGTCATCGCTTAAATGCAGGGCTTTTTAACGTGCAGTTGTACACAAAGTGTGCGGTTGTAAAGAAGGACTTGTGCAGTTCTAAAAATTACTTTAAAACAGCCCTGATTAAATGCAACTGTATGATCGTGTGGTGCTGACCTCTGTTGATTGGACAGCCACAGAACCCGGATGACAACCGCGTAGCAGTACGTCATCACAGACACTGGCATGATGAAGATGACGATCAACTGATACCAAACGAAAGCCACTCGCTCCGACTGACTGTCGAAGTTGCTGTCTGTACACGTCATCGTTGTTACGTAGCTACGGTTGTCATGGTAAAGGCCAATGGTAAGGTCCTGTAATAAAAGCTGTAACTGTAATAATCGTAGGTTGTAATTGTAACTGGGAATGAAGACTCATGCAACAACTCTTGCAAATGATTGAAATGATTATTTTAAAAGTAACTGGTCCTTGCTGGCCTAGCTCATCATGACGTGTACTTTCGCGAGGACAGTTTGAAAATTGTATTGCGCAATTGTCCCCTGTTACGTGCACTTTATGGAATAAGTGCCTCTAGCGTGCAGCAGTCTTCGTAAAGGACTTCTTGGTGTTTCTTTGCCCATTTTCCGCAAGCGTTTGAAAACCATTCTCTTCGATTTTGGTTTTGGTGTTGTCATGTCGGGAGCGCCTCTGAGGAGTTTCTTTTCAAGTGGCTCTATATAAATAATTTACGATTACGGTTACGATAACATAATCAATAAGTGCCTTTGTCCTTTGTAGCCTACCATGAAGTGTAGCGTTGGCGAGGACAGTATGAGACCAATGATCCAAACGGAGGCAATCGTTTTATAGGCGTTGCTCACAGTACACCACGATCGAGATTTCATCGGATGCACGATTACAAAATATCTGAAACAACACATATCGTCGATTTCATTAGTAGGACTAGGATAGTTGTTTCAGACGACGACGATGATGATGATCATCATCATCGTCGTCGTCGTCATAATCATCATCATCATCGTCATCATCATCATATTCGTCATCGTCATCGTCATCGTCGTCGTCGCCGCCGCAGCCATCACCACCACCAAATTTCCCGGGCAACGCCGGGTATACTCAAAACATACCGTATTATATACAGGGTGGTCCAAAATAAACCGCACAGTGATAAATTCAATTTCAATTCAATTTCAATTTATTGAGCCAAGAAGCATACAAGATATTATAAATATCATCACATCAAAATAAACATGAACGCTCTTGGTAACAAGAGGAAACCCAAAAGGGACTGCAGAGTCCCGCTGGTTAGGGCCACCTATGCACATTTTCTGGTAGACTACTAGGCGTTTACAGATTCAATACAAAAGAATTGATAGTACATGTACTTTATTCAGACCAATTCAAATATAACCGTGAAAATTCACAAAAACACAGCAATTATTTTTACTGTAACATTACATGGATGGATTTCGTTACATAAAATGTTCAATCATTCAATGTGTCCTCCTTGCTGCTCGACCACGCATTGAAGCCGACGACGCCACTGATCAATTGCGCGGTCAATGAAACGCTGTGACAGCAAGTCCTTCACTCACAATTGCTTATAAACAACGACTTCTTTACCATAAACTATGATAACAATGATGAAGTCAATAATGACGTCAGAGAAAATATATAAATAAGTAAGAAAAATGGCATTAAACATTGAATTGTTATACATTAGGCCTATATCAAGAAAACTGTCACTGTGCGGTTTATTTTGGACCACCCTGTACATTATATCGTATATATTTATTTTTATGATCCCTAAATGAATTAACACTTTCGCGACCGTCGATGAAGACTCTAAAGTTTCTAGAACGGACGAATTCTTTGAAAAATAAATTAGCTCGACGCCATTCACGCTCCTTATAAAAGAAAGACGAGCACACCTCGTCGTTCCTGCGGGTGACTCGGTCGCAATATAAACGTGGAGTGTGAGGTTGTACTCTGCCTCCGACACTAATCATCATAGATATGAAACAGTGTCGTTAAGCCCGAATACAACAACCTCGTCGTTCCCATTAACACGTTGTATAAGGTCGCTGTAGGTGAGAAGATACAACAGCGCTAAAGAAATAAGGTCGCTGTAATTACATGATAAGATACAATAGCGCTAAAGAAAGACCTCGTTGGGCACCGTGACGGAACAATAGAGCAACAACATCTGGAGAAGACAAAAGAATTATTTTTTATCTGCGATGAAAGACAGGGAAGCTCGTCGCCGTTTTCTTTCATTCATTCATTCATTCATTCATTCATTCATTCAATCATTCATTCATTCATTCATTCATTCATGCATTCATTCATTCATTCATTCATTCATTCATTCATTCATTCATTCATTCATTCATTCATTCATTCATTCATTCATTCATTCATTCATGCATTCATTCATTCAATCAGTCAGTCAGTCAGTCAGTCAGTCATCCGTTCGTTCATTCATTCATTCATTCGTTTGTTTATTTACTCACTCATTCATTCAATCAATCATTCATTCATTCATTCATTCTTTCTTTCTTTCTTCTCTCATTCATTTGCTCCTTCTTTCTTGATTTCATTAATTCATTCAGGAATTTTTGCTGCTCCCCTCAAGAAGCCCACTCAGAAGCGCTCCCAGTCCAATTAAGGCGATACTCAAAGGTCTTAAGGAGTCGGCAAGACACTGATGAACAGTAGTTGCATCGAAGATTTCTTTTGTGAGGCAACACAATCATCTGCCACCCACTCAATTTGTATAGCGCCGATAATTAATTAGACTTCCGTAATTAGATTCAGTCGAAAGTGGGCGATGCTGAACGTGCCAGAGTAACAACAATGTTTCCTTGGGTTGGGGATGGGGCGTTGCGGGTGGGAGCGCCTCTGAGTAGTCCCCCTGAAGAGGCGCTATACAAATTAATTTAATGAGCGATTGAATGAGCACTACAAAGCCGACATTTCTATTCGGATGGCACGTACATGTTATGTCTGTCGCTTTCCGGTGGTTGGCCTTGGAATTGACGGGCGTAGATTTGTAGGAAAATTTTTCGTTTACATTTAAGAGGAGTTCATGGGCGCCCATAGAGATATATTTGGATGACGGGCAAGCACAATGATGACGAGGGTTTAATTCTTTTAACTTGAAAAGCGCAAAGCAAGAAACTAAGGACTTGGGTGTCCTTTATACATAGAGGTTTGTAAATGTAAATTTCTAGTGGCGTCATCAGTGTAAAGAAATATGTTTATAACCAAAAGTATAGCAGCTAAAATCTAGAAGAAAATTTTCCAAGAGACGAGTGCCACACTGCCACCCCTCCCCTCTTGCCCATATTTGCGCGGACGTCCATGGTCTGTCCTTAGTAGAGGACGATGCGATGACAAATCAGTTTTGTCCGTTGTTTGTACTTGGCTCTTGTGAGCTACAGGGCTGTTTTAAAGGATTTTTAGAACTGCACAACTATTTCTTTCCTTTCCCAGCCTCCATGGTAAATTACTTCCAATCGGAGGAAACTGGCCTTTTTCAACTAGTTTCGGCTGCACAGGAGGGCTTCTACAACTGCACAAATCCATTTAGAACTGCACATTTTGTTTACAACTGCACGTTAAAAAAAGCCCTGGCTGAGCTACGGTTGTGTTTGAGGCAGGAGCAAGGACCACAACCATTCAGGGGCAGGCGGTTGAATCCGTAACTATCCCCCAGCCCCTAATACACCCATGACTAATGGAGTAACCGAAATCACTTTGCGCCAATCAATAGCCATCACTTTGCTCAACGGGATTTTCGGCATTGACTTGTTGTCTGTAGAAAATTTATTGACCAGAACGTTTGTATAATATTATGAGAGCAAAGGCTGCAAGATAACTCGCGTCCCAATGAAAACATTGTTGTATTGGTTGGTCGAAAAAAAGCCAATGACCAAAATCAATGACGGTTTTTGGCAAGATCTAATAATATACAAATGCTCCTCGCGTCGTGTGTCATCAACAGTTCCACGGTCTCTTAATAATATCGAACAGAATACACGGCATAACATAATAACTGAATGCTACAAACGCAATTTTCACTAACTCCGCGCACGGCCTCTTCGGTTCGCTGAGCGATAATAGAGGTTTATGAGGAAAAACGGTCAGAAGCCCTTTTCATGCATCTCTTTCATGCGATTTGCAGTTGCATCAGAAAAAGCATACGAGGGTTTTTGAAAGGCTTCTATTCATGTAACGCGACATGGCTTCGCGTGGCACGAAAACATCCAGTCTATTATAGAATATAGAACCTGTCAGGCAAATTACAGTGGACATGAAATCTGCGAATAAATTGAATGTAGCCTATATAAATTAATCAACACGTATAAATATCGAAAATCAAATATATATAGACAAAATTAATATAATTATAATTGAAGCTGATAATTAATTATATACATGTATATATATTCCTCTTTTTGAAGTAATAGTCTATAATATTATATTCTTAAGCGCATAGCCTATTATAGATGGGCACTATATGAAATGGCGATTTCATCAGCGACCTTGCTTTTATGTAATAATAAGTAGACTCATAATTTTATGACCTACGTATTGAGAAGGCCATAGAGTCATAATATGAAGCAGTTGGACCTATAAAAAAATTATCATTATGAGCATTTCCATCACTTGGTAATAAATAATGAGATACCTTCTGGCTAGCCCGGAGGCTTGCCAATGAGGATGAAGTGTTAGCGACTTTCATTTCAAGACCTCGGCATATGAGGGCGGTGGCCAATCCTCTCCCTCACCGTCTCATTATCCCTCGGCTAGAGGGGGGGGGGGGTGCTTGTGGAACAGAAATCTCGATACAAATTTCTGCCCCGGCGGGGAATTGAACCCCCGACCTTTCGGTCGGCAGTCCAGCGCGCTAACCACTGTACTATTCTATGACTACTCGATAATCATGTCCTATCTAATTGGGTGACTAATGACCGTGCCACTGGCCATAGTGCCAGTCAATCAATAAAGCAATAAAGCAATCAATCAGCCAATCAGTCAATCAATCAATCAATCAGTCAATCAATCAACCAACCAATAATTCAACCAATCAACCAACCAATCAATCAACCAACCAATCAATCAACCAATCAATCAATCAATCAACCAACCAATAAATCAACCAATCAACCAGCCAATCAATCAACCAATCAATCAATCAGTCCATTAATCAATCAACCAACCAATCAATCAATCAACCAATCAATCAATAAACCAATCAACCACCCAATCAGTCAATTAATCAATCAATGAATCAATCAACCAGTCAACAAACCAATCAATAAATAAACAAATCAATCAACCAATCAATCCATTAATCAACCAATCAATCAACAAACCAATCAATCAATCAATCAACCAATCGATCAATCAATCAATCAATCAATCAATCAATCAATCAACCAATCAATCAATAAACAAACCAACCAATCGATCAATCAACCAATCAATCAACAAACCAATCAATCAATCAATCAATCAACCAATCGATCAATCAATCAATCAATCAATCAGTCAATCAATCAATCAACAAATCAACCAATCAATCAATCAATCAATCAATCAATCAACCATTCAATCAACCAACCAATCACCCAACCAACCAATCAATCAATCGATCGATCAATCAATCAGTCAATCAACCAATCGATCAATCGATCAATAGTAGACAACTGACCGTTCAACGCTGACCGCCGTCAAGTTAAGCACCGAAGAGAACCCGGTCAGCATCTCGGTGAACCCTGCCACCTTGCAGAGCACCCTTCCACCACGCCAATGAAACAGGAACTTGTTGACCAGCTCATAGGGAACGCAGATGACGAGGAAGAGGACATCAGCGAAGGCCAGGCTGACGAGGAACACCGACGTCACTCCCTGGGACTTCCGGTCAACGAGGAGGGCGATGACAACGAGGAGGTTTCCCGCCAGTCCGAGACCAAAGGTCAGTCCGTAGGTGATGACCGATGGGTAGAAGGCTCTGTCCTCCGTCCACGACTCCCCCACTCCAACCAGGTCCGGGATGTAGTAGGTGTAGTCGAAGGAAATATCGGGGGGCAGTTTAAACGCACCGAACGGGGGCTCGTCCGGCTGATCATTGACATCAGCGTAGTGGTTAAGGATTGGAGTTGAGTCGCTGTATGCAGGGTTCGACGCCTCTTCATGTTCATTGGATAGGAATGAGTTTGCGAACATCGTCTCTCAATCAGTGTAGTCTCAACTCTGTTGTCATAGAAAAGCGAAAATCATTTAGCGCATTTTCTTAGCTGGTCTATAAGAACTTCTCTGGTGTCGCTGTGTGTGTGGCTGTGTGGTGCTCGGGCCATCAGTCAATAATTGTGGATAATGATAGAAATCGTTGTCATGCCAAGTCCATGGCTAGAGTCTATGGATGTACAGAGCCATATCACATGGCAAGTTCAGAGCCATAGTCCATGTTAAGTCCGATGCTATATATAGTGCATGGTAAATTCAGAGTCAGAGTCTATGGTAAGTTCAATGCCATAGGCCCTATTCAATGGACCAGAGTTCAGTCTGCAGAGTCATTGCCAGGGCAATTCGAAAGCCATTGTCGAGGGTAAGTCTAGAGCCATTGTCCAAAACCACATGCCATGGTAAGTTCATTGTCTGGTTGTGTCCTAGTTCAAATCCGATGGTAAAAATATCAATTATGAAAACAGTAGATTATCTAATGTAGGCCTACAGCGCAATAATCATGGTAATGGATAACGCATCAAGCGGTATCGTACCATTGTACCAACAAACACCGGTGTATCTGAATGGCGCTACATAAAAATTAATGATAACATTGAATGTAGTGAAGATGATTAAATGATAGAATCAGATAGAGTGAATTAAATGGCAAATAATATTTCTGCTAGACTATGCAGACACGGTAAAAAAAACTTGTATTTAGCGCTATAACAGATGCTATGCTATGGAATCTATAATTTTTCAAAATGGCGTTATATGAATATTGTAATGCCATTAGACTCAAAATTGCAACCATAGTGGAGCAAATGATTTTGCATCACTTTCAATTATTTTTTCACATCTAAAGAACTGGTGCAACTGATTGTCAAGCAAAATAATTTGATTGCAAACAAGGCTGGTGTGATCGATCATGTTGCAAATAATTATATTGCGCTCGAATAACCCTTTCATTATCTACATTGCAATAAAAATGAACTATATCATTCACTCATTCATTCATTCGTTCATTCGTTCATTCATTCATTCGCTCGTTCGTTCGTTCCTGCGTTCGTTAGTTCATTCATTCTTCCGTTCGTTCGTTCGTTCAACCATTCATTTAGTCGTTCGTTCGTTCGTTTGTTCATTCATTCATTCATTCTTTCTTTCTATCTTTCGTTCGTTCGTTCAGAGCAATTACATGGCGCAACTCCAAGATACCTACATGTAAATCAGAATTAGCCTACTAACTGCCTCTGCCCATAAAGAACTGTCATTAGATGCCCCTGTAAGAGGTAGGTTCATGCTGACTATAAAATTAAGCTTATTGCCTTCGTTAACATTGCAATCGATAAAAAACTGACACAGATTACAGGCACACCGCCATCAGGTGCAAAATACGACGGACCTAATCGTAGTTTGTTCCTATGATTGCATGTGATGATATGTTCATGACTATTAAATATACCAGTGAATGA
>OX243823.1:6987470-7092470 GCA_945859605.1 Lumbricus rubellus | reverse complement strand
CTATTATACTATGGTTCAAGAAAGAGATGACAAGAGAAGATGGAGGAGAAACATTCAACCGAAACATGAAAAGAAGGTCGATGAAAGACAAGCGGAGAGAGAGAGAAAGAGAGAGAGAGACATACAGACAGATAGACAGACAAACACGAAGGCAGACAGGAAGACAGACAGACAAACAAACAAACAAACAGACAAACAAACAGAAAAACAAACGAACAGACAGAAGGCAGACAAACAGACAGATAGAAAGGCAGGTAGGCAGACAAACATAGTCGGGCAGACAGACAGACAATCAAACAGATAAACAAACGGACAGACAGACATACAGACAAACAGAGTTGTCTAACGAAGGCAGACGATTATAATTAAAGCTCAAAGGATAATAAGGCGATCTTCCTGGAGACGATTCATGCGATTTATTGTCATCTGAGTCTTGTCATTTGCTGCCAGGCTACGATTTCAATGTCATTATAATTATTACTCGGAGCGCCATAACAGCTTGGTTAGAGCTGCGGCCTTGTAACTCGGAGAGTAGCCTACGGGTTTGATTCGCATCTGAGAGGAAAGTTTCATCGTGTAGGGACTGAGCAAATCATTGATTGTTGGTCAGTTGATGAGCATCATCATTCGTTGGATGCTTGCTTCATCGTTGGATGGTTGGAATTGCTTTGAAGATGACCTACGCGTGATTTGAGGAAAACGTGTTTTCTACTGCATGCGCTGATTAGGAGAACAAAAAGGAAGAGAAGCAGACCGAGGAAGAGGAGGAGGAGGACGAGAAGGAGGAGGAGGAGGAGGAGTAGGAGAAGGAGAAGGATAAAAATAGGGTAAGAGGACTAGGAAGAGGAGAAGGAGGACGACGACGACGAAGAGAAGGAGGTAGAGAAGAGGAGAAGGAGGAGGAGGAGCAGAATGAACGGGTGAATAGAGGATGGATGAAGGGCGAAAGGCAGTGGACACGTGTAGAAGGAGGAGAGAGCGGAGGACAAGATGGAGGACAAGAAAGAGAATGAGAATAAATGAATGAGGTTGAGTAAGATCGTAGCTAGGGGGGTGTTTTGGGTGTTTGAACACAACACCCCCAATTAAATAACGCTACCATGAAATAGTGCATTTACTAACACAATCATGATGTAAGGACAAAGGGACTGGCTCGCTCGGTAAGGTCGATGGCCGCGCGTCTGCACGCTACTCTGTGAAAGAGAGCGTGCGGGCCGCGGTTCGATTCCCGAAGGTGGCTATTTCAGAGATTCAAATCTCGGGCTAGCACGGTCCGTCCACGGGGACCTATATGGCGTGGCGACTCTAATCATCTTTGATATGGCAGTGCCATTAAATATGTAACAAGTAAGGACAAAGGGGATTTCATTGTGAAGCTCTTATTTCTATGTGACATTTCACAATCGATTAAATCAACCTCCAAACCTTTTGTCAGTTGATTCGGTTGCTTGTTGGGTTGCTCAAGGTCGAGCAAAAAAACACGAAATAAAATCCTGGCTACGGCCTTGCGGTTGAGGAGGAGAGGTGGCTTTTAATGCTTGTCAAGAACAGAGGGAAGGATAGAGGGAGATTGGGAGGGAGACATCGTGAAAGGAGAGAGGGAGGAAAGATGAACGGAGGAAAGGAAAAGACGAAGGTGCTGTATAGGGACGAAGATCATTGAGTTGGGAAGGGCTACATCGAAGTAGAAAAAGGTAGCACATTGATGTAAGAAAAAAGCACATTGATGTAAGAAAAAAGCACATTGATGTAAGAAATAAGAACATTGATGCATGGAGAAGCACATTGAAGTAGTAGAAACACAATGAAATAGGAAGAGGCACATTAAGGTAGGAGCAGCGAGTATACTGATGCAGAAAGGCGAACATTGATGTATGAATGGATAAATTGGGATTGGCACGCCACGAAGAGACGATCCAAATGGAAGGGGGATGAGTGGGCGACTGATGGTCAGTTGGGTAAGTGGACAATGCGTTACAGTGGATTCCGCTACTTTTATTTTTCTGCGACCAATGCATCGAGGCAATTCATTCTCATATCGGTCTTCCATTGTCGCATCCGGGGACCTATATGACCCTCCCATCCATAGAACAGCCATGATACGCCAAACACACACTCACACACATATATATATATATATATACACACACCAACATACACACACACACGAACACAAACACACACACACACACCTAAACACACACGCACACGCAAAAACACACACACACACACTCACACGCACACGCACAAACACACCACACACACACACACATACACCACACACACACACGCAAACACACACACATACACACACACACACACGCACACACACACATACACACACCGCACACACACACATACACACATACACACGCGCACGCAAGCACACACACACACACGCACACACACACACACACACTCACTCACGCGCACACGCACACACGCACACACACATACACACACACGCACATACACACATACACCTCACAACCACAACCACACACAACCACACACACACACACACAACCACACACACACACACACACACACTCACACTCACACACACACACACCCATACACACACATGTACACATACACACACATGTACACATCAGGGGCGGATCCAGGATTTCTGGTTAGGGGGGGCGTAAATACTACCAATCCAAACCCGTAAATATATATATGAGTGGCGGCGCCAGGATCTCAGGTTGGAGGGCTGAAGCCAACTAGGCCTATAGCAAAAATTTTATGTCGCGCCGAAGGCGCGAAGCTGCGAGTGCCGAAGGCACGAAGCCCATACCGACTAGGGGGTCTGGGGGAGCGTCGTAAGCTCCCCCAGCGGGGTCTGGGGCGGAGCCCCAGCCACCAACGCATTTTTTTTAGCTCTGTTGACCTCAACTAGAGCCATTTTAGGCTCTTTTTTGCCAGCTATTTCTGAACGATAAAATCACGAAAACTCAAATAAGAAGTCGTTTTGCAGAGTCGCAGACTAGTGTTAAGTGGCAGAGAGAGTCGATGTCCGGTAGTCGAGCCCAGTCGCAATTGATGTCTCACATGTGAGTCGATGTATGACCGTTCGCCGCAGTTGAGGTCCGAAAATAAGATAATAATAATCACTTTTAAGCCGATACATGGACATTCATTGTTTTTTGCTTTGGGATGAGGCTGAGTCACATTTAGGGGCTTAACCCCATGACCACTCCTCTGGTGCCGCCAATGGCATAAGCATCTACACTATAATAATAATTTTTATAGTTGATTTCGTTGCCGTTGGTCATTGTCTAGTTTCCTTATTACGAAGTAAGCTGTTTTAGACATTTTCAGCTTTTTTGGGGGGGATGAGCCACGTTTAAGGGGGGCTTAGCCCCCTAGCCCTCTCCTGTCGCCGCCACTGATATGTATGAAATTAGATCATGCAAAACTATAATGATCCTTTTTATAGAAAATGTCGTGGAACTTTAAACAAATATATAGTTTCTCATATAAAACCACTGGTGTCCACTGAAGGTTAACAGTGAAACGATTATAAATCAGTTATCGGTTTTGATCATGCAACCCTTGACCCCCCCAAAAATAATTAAGTGTCACATGCCAGTGGGTTAACAGTGTCATTCTCCTTGGATGCTTTCTGGCGTAGACATTGAGATTGTCATCAATGTCTAACTTGATGTCCTTGTGGACAAACAATAAAATGAGTCCTCGTTCATTGTACTTTGGAAACACAACTTCACAAATCGCAAACTAGAATTTGCTCGCTCAACACTGCAAGCCGTGACAGAAGTGAGCAGCAAAATGTGAACTATAATTGTGTTAATATTTGGATACATAATACAACGGGAGCGGCTGTCAACGAGGGTGTCCGACAGGGTGCTTGGTGTGCTGTTAGCGTTTCTCCACATCTGCTGCCAAAGCTTTAACTCTTGATGAAAAGAATTCGGAGAAGGCAGCTCATCATGATAGTAATGAAGTATACCATCAGCAGTGAGTGCGTCGATGTTTTAAACATTAGATGCATGGAATGAGACTTACATGTAGACCACGAATTGCTTGCTTTGCAAGATCTCCAAATCGTAGGCTAAATTGCAATTATTTTAGTTTTATGTCAGTTTAGCTTTAGAACATTTCTGCAGGTTTAGGGGGGGCGTACGCCGGCTCCGCCCCCCCCTGAATCCGCGCCTGCACATACACACATACAATCACACCCGCACACACACACATGCACACACACACATGTACATTCGTACATGAATGTCGTTCCTAGAATTTCATTTCGACACACAACAACGGACAGAAATAGATTTCGTGCATTCATTTGTGTCCACCAATGCGCAGCTAATGCAATAAATGCAGAAGTAATTATTATTTATATGATTTTATTTATGCAATATGCATTGTCATCTATGTTGCTTATGAGGAAATGGAGGAATTCAATATACGCATATAATAGATATGGATGTGAATATAGGGTGGACCATAAAAATGTAATCACATACGGGTTTATGCAACTATCTTGGCCAAAAATATTTTCACATCCAGTTGTTTGGGCTTAAAGGTAATTCATATCTGCCCATATTAGTCAAATTTCATCGAAATATTTGAAACAAAACAAAAGTTATATCACTTTTAACACTAAACCCACTGTTTATTGACGATCCGAAAAAGTAACGCAACAAAACGTAACAAAAACGAGTTTATTAAGTCACAATGTCATCTCAAATATTATTGTTATCGCATGAACTTGATATTGCCAGATAATCATTATTGCTACTATTTAGAAGAAAAAACATGTAGGGCCTACAAGGCTCGCTCTTGATGCTGTCTTTCTGTCCTTCTGTTTTACTCTATCTCACTGTTCTTTTATGTATTTTTCTGTAAATTTATTGCTTTAGATGCGTCTGTCCCTGACCCTCTTCCTGTTACTCTGACTCTCTTTCAGTTTCCATCTGACTACATGGCTGTATTCCTGATCCCAATCATGTCCCGCAGTGACCCGCACTCCTTTGTCCCTTTCCCCTTTCCACCTCTATTGGAGACTGTATCTCATACCTTGCTATCTCCCTCTCGCTATATGCCCCAATAATTCCTCTGGTTTATCTTTCTGTTCGTTTAATTATTTCCCCCCTCTCCCTCTCTGCCCCTTTCCTGTCTCCCAGCCTTTCTGCCTCCCTCTCTTACCGTCTCCCTTCCCTGCCTCCCTCTCCCACCGTCTCTCTTCCCTGCCAGCAGACCCATGAAATTAGATTGGCGCTCAATCAGAGTCCGAGCTCCTACATGCATTCATATCGATATCCTACAAAAATCAGGATACCTTGCACACGCTCACATTCCGCTTCATATGGGTTCTATACTTAAGTATTCAGTTCTGATTTTAAGGAGTCAACTGAATCAGAAGCTCTCAGGACGGGAGGAAGACTGTTCCCGCATCTGGGGGGGACACCGGCCACTGAGAACTCGTGGACACCGAAGCGGATTCTAACCCGCCGTACGAGCTGAGTCTCAACCCGAAAGCGGAGGAATGCGTCCCGATACAATAATGACGTAGGCGTAGGTTCGGATGCGTATACGTCATGAGTCAATGGTTTGTTTGTATGCGCACTTGTTATAGCGCCCCTTCAAGCCCTCCCTACTCAGAGGCGCTCCCGGATACAGAGCGGACACTGCATTGGAGTTTCACGCCGAAGCGCTGAGCAATTGTGAGTGAATGACTTATCCAAGGTCCTTACGCGACGAGGTGGATTCGAACCTCGAACCTTCCGGCTCCAAGGCAACGACGCCACCACTACAGCACCGCGCCCCACGAAAAAGGTTCACCACAACTACCACCGCCGAGAAAAATTGTCTGGCAGCAGAGCAGCTCGACCAGTAATGAATTTCCTCAAAAGGAAGCATGGAAAATGGAAAATGGAAAAATTAATGGAAAAGGGAGAAACGGAATCAAGAGTCATGAGAAACATCGAGAGACCGGGTCGACTGAGAACGCACGATTGCCCATGCGTGTCTCCCAATCCGAAGTTGATGAGCCGAATATAATATAAATATGCTGTATAATATAATATATTATATGCATATATATATATATATAAATCAATCATAATAGATCATATATATATATATATCGGCTCAGAAACTTTGAATGCATCACACGCATTGTATATAATTTATGGGATATCAGAATCAGGATTCTTTTTATCTTCACCAAACACCTCTCACCCACCGCCATATCCCAACCCCTCACCCACTGCCCTACATATGCCATCAACCGCTCTTCATACATTTACATATAGGGCCTACGCCTATAGCAATACAATATATATATCCATGGCACTATATAATACCTATCTATATGTTACATATATAAAATTATATATATATATATATTGCATGCATTTTGGCTGTTAGCAAATACATGTATATAATCTTCATAAATCGAGCACTCTTCAAGTACTTGTGATGCTATGGCTGACTGCATTACACCAACAATATCGCGATTTCATCACGTTTTCGTCCGAGTTCCTACATGCATGTTCAATTGAGCATGCGCCTCACAACATCGCATACATGTATCAATGCATGAAAACAATAAAATTAATATTGATTGAAGTAGCGCATTCATGTAAAAAGCGTTGCACCACCACTGATCAGAAAAAGCGTGCTTAAAGCAGTTTGAAATGTTTGCGCATATACCGGTAGAGCGGATGCAGTGAAGAAGGCTATAAAATTATTATAGTGTAGCGGACCAGGGGTTGGGCGAAAACACCAGGAGCCGAGTACCAACCCCAGTCGTCAAGGTACCCTCAGTCAGTCCGCGCAGTACGGCCTTGGCTGTAGACCAAGGACTAGCCGGCTAGGCTTAAACACGTTTATTGAAGAAACCACGAAGATCATGTGGAGTTCACAGCACAAGTAATTTATTGCGTCACAATCGCTATAGCACTTCGAGAACGAACTGTTTGTGTCAATTTCTACAATGCTGGAATCAGAGTTCGTGCGCCGATGCAACTGTTTATGCAGCGCCAGAGTTCGTGCGTCGATGCAGCAGTTTATGTAGCGCCAGCTTCCGTGCGTCGATGCAGCAGTTTATGTAGCGCCAGCTTCCGTGCGTCGATGCAGCAGTTTATGTAGCGCCAGCTTCCGTGCGTCGATGCAGCAGTTTATGTAGCGCCAGCTTCGAATCGTCGAGGCTAGGAGTAGATTCGTCGCGGATACGCTAGGAGTCGAACCGTCGTTGCAGGTCCCAGTGACTTCCGTAGCGCCAGGAGTAGAATGCGAAGCGTTCAGGAATCGAACCGGCGTCGTCAAGCACGGCAGGCAATAGAGCCTGCGTGAATGGTCGGAGCAGATCCGCGGTGGTCAGGAATCGAACCGGCGTCGTCAAGCACGACGGACCGTCGTCTCTGCCTCTGCAGCACCCGGAGTAGAACCGTCGCCGTAGCAGCTTCGTCCGTCAGCTAGGTTGCGGTAGTCGGAAACCGCAACCCCAGTCCCGTGAAGGAATACCCGAAGAGGCCGAGTTCAAAGCTCGAGGCTCAGGTTCAGGTTTTACTCCCTTCACAATAGTATCACTCAACAAACGTTTTACCGTCCGTCAAGCCAGATCATTTAGCCTGACTACTACGCGGTTTAGGCGTTCTTCACCAGGCCATTCGTCTGCACTGAGCAAGAGCAGCAAGCTTCCTTATATACTATCAGCGCAGGCTGGGCAGAGGTTAAGCCAGCCGGCTGGGCTAGAGAGGCGGAGCCTGAGCCGGCCGGGCTAGGGGGCGGAGTCTGAGCCGGCTGGGCTAAAGAGGCGGAGCCTGAGCCGGCTGGGCTAAAGAGGCGGAGCCTGAGCCGGCTGAGCTAAACCGGCTAGGCTAGAGAGGCGGAGCCCGAGCCGGCTGGGCTAGAGAGGCGGAGTCTGAGCCGGCTGGGCTAAAGAGGCGGAGCCTGAGCCGGCTGAGCTAAAGAGGCGGAGCCTGAGCCGGCTGAGCTAAACCGGCTAGGCTAGAGAGGCGGAGCCCGAGCCGGCTGGGCTAGAGAGGCGGAGCCCGAGCCGGCTGGGCCAAAGAGGCGGAGTCTGAGGCGGCCAGGCCAGCAGGCTGAGCCGGCCAAGCCAGCAGCAAGCAGCAGCAGCAAGCAGCAGCAGCAAATAATAGCGGCAAATAATGGGGGCAAGCAATAATGAGGGCAAGCCATCCCTCAGTGCAAAAATCTTAACACGTCCCCCCCACGAATGATCCGAGGCCCCCTCGGAAAGGACGTGCCCCGCACTGAGGGAGGAAAGAGCCATGCCAAAAAAATAAACGGCCCATATTGGCCCCTATGCCCATAATTAAAGTCCGTCAAAATTTGACCTGAAGCGCACAACATTACAGCATGAAACATATTAGACGCTTAAATCTGGCAAGCGAGACAGTCAAAAATGTGCATTTACGTAGCGCATTTTAATGTTCGCTGCGCCACGTAAGCAAATAATAACAATCAATGGTTAATCACAGGGCAGGTAATGAACATTACAGGGACGATACACCTTTAAAACCGTCACAATGTAAAATAATGCATTCCCTGATAGAAACAACGTAATAACAGATAACGCTGGTCACTATATAAACAAGCGTGCGTAAACATCAGTGACAATCTTGACAACTGTCGATAACAGTACTGAAAATGTTACAACGGTTAAGCACCGTGCAATTGTTGAACATTATAGGTATGACCCGTTAACACACCTGTAAGCCTGCACATGTAAAATAACATAGGCCCTGATGGAAACACGTAATAACAGACAACTCTGTTCGCTATATAAACAAACAGCAGGTCGGCGAAACGTTACAGAACCACGTGACCCAATGTGCACATCAAACAATAAGTCGAGCTGCGAGATCAGGCCTACGTAACGAAATGGTTAATATTTACAACGCATACAATATTAACCAGTCACGAGGAATACTTTTAACACAGTTCAGTAACCGGTAGCGTTAGCACAGCGCGTATAATAATGCAGTATGTTGTTTAGTCTGCATTATCAAAATTTAACAGAAGTACCTATCGGTCACACAAAGCCGGACAATTAAGTCCCGGATCGCCTGAGCAAATAAATCAGACAGCGACACACGTGATCAAAATAAAACAGAAAAATACCCTACTGGTTGCACAAATCCGGACAATTAAGTCCCTGCAGCGCCAATACTTATATAACGCCAGGCAATGCAACGCAATAGTACAGTTAAGCAACTCAGTACACGTATCGGCGCAAAATACGGTTACGACACAGTAGCCTATACATGTATGTAAATAAAACTCATTGATCAAAACTAAACAGAAAAGTACCCTTTTGGGGTCGGCCAAACCTGGACAATTAAGTCCTGAATGAAATTGTGCCACATAGTGGTCCACAATCCACAATAATTCTTTTTCTCTTCGGGTACGAAGTGCCGTTTCGTGCACAACCCCCTTTTTCTTTTTTTGTTTGTTTTGGGTGCGATGTGCCTTTGCGCACAACCCCCTTCGTTTTGGGTGCGATGTGCCGTTTGCGCACAACCCCCTTCGTTTTGGGTGCGATGTGCCGTTTGCGCACAACCCCCTTCCTTTTTTCTCTCTCTTTTTTTTTTCTTTTGCAACATAATACGAGTACAAGTAATTAAATTAATGGAAGCCAGGCACGGCTGTACAAGCAGATCAAAACATTGGCGTCATCTTAACTATTAACCGTAATAACAGGCAATGTTCGATGCAAAATAT
This sequence comes from Lumbricus rubellus, assembly GCA_945859605.1. NCBI lineage: Eukaryota > Metazoa > Annelida > Clitellata > Crassiclitellata > Lumbricidae > Lumbricus > Lumbricus rubellus. The sequence goes on along the minus strand of OX243823.1, from coordinate 7,082,750 downwards.
TCCGTATACGCTGCAGCAACCCATCAATAAAATAAACAAGCTACACAATCATTCAAAGCACAATTTCAACTTACGAAATTAACATACAATCCTAAACCGACAATTTGCACAGAGCCACCAACAAGAGAATGTCCTCTAAACACATTAATCATGCTCTGGCACCAATATCAAAAACGATCAAAATGTGAATTTAGCGTGTCCTACTTACTGATTCATCAACGCAAAGCTTGCATGCGAATAATCGCGAATAATTGCGCGATTAATTAAACGATTAATAACAGAATCTCATGCAGTTAACCACGAATAACCACGCGATTAATCAACCGATTTACACGAAGCATTAGGCCTATACAACTAATAATGATACTGCATTTCTGCTCACAAAAATGGTGCTTTTTGCAAGGAAAATGTTTCTTTTTCACAAAATAATACTTTCCACAACAAGAAAAATGGTTCTTTTTCCAATAAAACGAATTGGTTCCTTTTTACCAAAGAAAAGAAAAGAGTTCTTTCCACAATTTGAAATAAAGCGCCCTTCTCTTGCTGCAAAAATGATACTCTCGCAATAAAATTTTGCCTCGTTAAAGAATAAAAGGAACTCCCCCCCCCCTTTTTGGCGATAAAAGAAAAGGCCTTTAGCCAAAAATGGGAATCTTTTAACGTCGTTCACTCACAACATCCTGTGTTGTCGTGCGCGGAACCTGCACGCCGTCTACTGGAACCGGACTGGTCGACGAGTGGTGCGTCGAGGTCGACCAGCCCCCGCTTCGTCGGAGTTTCCGTCGTGCGAATTTCCTTCCGTTCCAGGCGTTCTGTTCCTTGGCTGATCGACAACCGGCATGGCTGCGCCGTCGTCGTCGGGACCATGTCGATCCCCAGAAGTCGCTCCTTCCGCTGAAAGCGTTCCTTTCCAGCGGTGTCCTGGCCGACCGCTCGAAGAAGCGGTGGCTCCGTTCGCTGCTTCCGCGGGTGGTCCATTGGTCGTCCCTGCTCCCGTTTCGCTCCATTGTCCCTTCGTCCTCCCGTAACAGTGGCGGAGTTTATCGACGTGCGATACGAAGGGCTTGGACTTCAGCGATTTTTGGAGAAGGTAGTTGACGGGACCGCACGCCCGCACAATCCGGAACGGACCCGTGAAGTTCCGTTGAAACTTCGGGCTGCGTCCGACGAACTTCCGTGGGCTGAAGTAGTAGACCCAGTCACCTTCCTCGAACTTTGCAGGGCGCACTCGCAAGTCGTAGTTGTGCTTGCGTCTCTCGGCGTTCTTCTTGAGGCTTTGCCGCGCAGTGCCGTACGCCTTCTCGAATTTCTCCGACAGTTCGGCCACGTAGGTGGAATAGGTCAGTCCACTCTCATCGGTTCCTTCCGGCGGCCCGTAAACAAGGTCCAACGGTGCTCGGTTCTCTTTTCCGAAGATCAGGTAGTTTGGCGAGAAACCCGTTACGTCGTGGATCGAGGCGCGGTAGGCGGCCGCCACGTATGGTAGATGCTCGTCCCAGTCTCGCTGATTTTCGCTCACCACCTTTCCTAACATGGAGTTGAGCGTGCGGTGGTACCTCTCAATCATACCGTTGCTCTGCGGTCGATAGCTTGACGTCCGGACCTTGTCCACCTCCAGGAGCCGACACATTTCTTGGAACACATGTCCTTCGAAGTTCCTCCCTTGGTCCGTCAGAATCTGGAGCGGTGCCCCATAACGGACGACGATCGTCTCCACTAACGCCTTGGCCACCGTGGTTGCCTCCTGATTGGCCATCGGAACGGCTTCGGCGAACTTTGAGAAGTTGTCCATCATGGTCAGAATGTAGACGTTCCCCTTCTTGCTTCTCGGATGCGGGCCCGTAACGTCCACGCTCACTCGCTCCCACGGCTCTCCACAGGTCACGGGCTGCAGAGGACCTTGTCTTTGCAGCGCGCCCCGTCGGTACCGGCAACATCCGTCGCAGTGTCGACAGAACCTCTTTACGTCTCCGGACCATCCGACCCAATAGGCTCTTCTGCGAACCTGCCATCGAGTACGACGAATGCCTAGATGTCCACCGGTCACGCCAGTATGCGCCAGCCTCAAGTAGTCTTCTCGAAGGTCCTTCGGCACGAGTACTTGTTCCAGTTCGTCTGGCGTCCGTCGGTAGATCACATCGTCCTTCAGGTACAACGCGTCCCGCTGGTGCCAATAGACCTTAACGGCCTCTTCCTCCTGCAGAATTTCCTGCAGACTCGGCATCCCTTCGCTCAGCCAGGATCTCACCAGGCTTAAGACGGAGTCTTCTTTCTGCGATCTCACTATGTCGGTCGTACTGTCGCTTCCTGTCGTCACTTCCGTTACCTCCCGCACGAAGTGGTCCGTAGCATCAGCTTCCTCCCAATGACACTGTCGGCACGGCTTTCTGGACAAAGCATCGGCGTTTCCGTGCTTGCGTCCAGGACGATGCAGTATTTCGAAGTCAAACTCGGCCAGCTTCTCCAACCATCGTCCTTGTTGCCCGATCGGGTCAGGAGTGTGCTGTAACCATCGCAGCGCAGCATGGTCCGTTCTGAGGGTAAACCGCCTACCCAGCAGGTACTGACGAAAGACTTGGGTGAAGTTCACCACGGCCAGCAATTCCTTTCGGGTAACGCAGTAATTGCGCTCGGCCGCAGAAAACAACCGACTACCATATGCAATCACCCGTTCTTCGCCGTCGATATTCTGGGAAAGTACCCCACCAATTCCGACGTCAGAGGCATCGCAGTCCAGAGTTGTCGTGGTTATATTAAATGATTATCAAATTAAACACTTGCTATGCATGTATAATTATTAATTATAGGTAGAAGTTAAGCTAGGCAATTTAATTGGCGAGTTTAGGTAATATGTGTGGCAACATATAAAATATTAATACATAAAACCAATGACTGCAGCTAAGCGTAATAACGAGTGGTCAAGATTACCATGACAACAAAGGACGCTAATCCTATTCGTGATTGGTGCAAACTGGAAGCGAATGACGTGACGAGTTAAAAATGACGTCAGCGAAGTGGACGTTAAGTTTTTGACTCTCTACAGGTATATCTGGAAATGGTGGTTGTTTCGCTGCGGTGATCAATCCAAAGTTGTGATTTTCAGAGTAGAGACGAAGGTAATTGAACTGTTCGGACGATCAACCGATAGTTCAAAGTATTGTGCATTAAGTGCAACGCAATTTAAATGAGAAATTTGCGTTAGTGCATAATAATCATCGTGTGAAGTGTGAGACACTTGCGAAGAAGACAAACTCTTAGGCAACAGTTTGAAGAGTAGTGTAATTTGAATCGGCTAGCGAACAGCTGATCGGCGTGTGAAGTACGAAGGACGTTTGGTCAACTGGAGAAGAGCTGTGAGGTGAATGCGATGATTCATCTCGTGTGCAACTGATTCACGGCAAGATACGAGTAAGACGTTTGGTGTGGTCACTTCCATGACTGCATATTCAACCGTCTGATCAACATTCTTGACTGCGAAGAATCGGACGACGGAGAGAGCCGAAGACATTCGAGTTTCATACAACTCGACAGATAAGCGCAAATATAATATTTCCTAAGTAACTCGCCACACTAGGTAAATAGGATTGTTATTTGTTTGTGTATTGAATGCAATTGAATAACTTCATTATATTTTTTTCATAAGAAAACTGGGAGTTTGTTGAATTTGGAAGAATTTCTTGTATAAGTTAAACCCAACCGATTAACCACTAGGATAAAAAGTGCCCTTTTACACGGGATACGACAACTATGGGGTCCTACGTTCCGGAATATTAAAACTGGATTTTTAACTAACACTCGAAATATCAACGAACAATAATCTCAAGTATTGAAAATGTATAGTTTAAAAGTTATCGCTTTTGCGATTGCGAAAGAACGACTTTATTAATAAGCGTTTACTCGATGCGAATTGTTTAGTAAAGATTAACCTCGCGTAACCATAGAGTACGCATCTCAAGAGGGAACATTTTATTAATCTTATTTAAGATTATCTTTTGAAGAATTTAATTCTTGTATAGCGAAAGCTATTGGGAAATACTTGTTAACTGAGTAAACAAGTAAGTAGACCATGTCGTCATTTGGAGAACATGAACAGTGGGTTAAACTCGCTAAAGAGATGGGAATGGAAGGTGATGAGTTGAAGACGTTTGTGCGTGATAGACAGCAGGAAGCAAGAGACGACAGACTGCGTGAACGAGAAGATCGAAAGCTTAAAGAAGAGGCAGCCAGAGCACAAGAAGAGGCACAAGCAGCCAGAGCACGAGAAGAGGCACAAGAAGCCAGGGCACAAGAATTAGAGTTAGCAAAAATAGCTGATGCTAGGCTTGAACGAGAGGCGAATGAGGCCAGACTTGAAAGAGAGACGAATGATGCGCGATTAGTTCGTGAAGCGGCCGAATGTCAAGCTAGGAGAGATATGGACCTTGAGGTCAAAAAGCTTGAATGTGAATTAAGGATGAGAGAAATTGATTCTCGGAATAATCAGAATCGTGGTGAGGCCACATTCACAATGGTTGGCGATGGTTCATACCAAGGAAACAATAACCATAACAGAGGAATGAAGGATATCAAGTTCCCTGTATTCAATGAGAATAAAGATTGCTTGGATGCATATTTATTAAGGTTTGAAAGGACATGCACGGCATACGAGATAGCAACAGGAAATTGGTCTCTGATGCTAGCCAAGCATCTTGAAGGAAAAGCGTTAGAGGTGTATCAAAGAATGTCATCTGAGGAGACACAAGATTATGAGTGTTTGAAAAGACATCTGTTAAAAAGGTTTCAATTAACAGAGGGTGGATATCGTAACAAGTTTAAGATGAGTAAAATGGAGTCAGGTGAAACACCTACAGATTTTGTGCATAGGTTGAGGAGATATATGCAGCAGTGGCTACTTCAAGCTGGATTCGAGAAAACCTACGAAGGAATGGAGAACTTATTATTAAGAGATCAGTTCTACCTTACGTGTAGCAATGAACTTAAGATGTTCCTCAAAGAAAGAGGCAAGATGAATCTAGAGGACACCTTGAACTGTGCCGAGTCTTATATCGAAGCGCACGGATATAAATACACAGAAAGTAATCTAAGACCTCCAGTGAAGTTCAGTAATGAAAGACCGAATGTGAAACCATTTGACGATAAATCTAGAGAGAGATTTAATGGAAACATAAATAGAGGACGAGGAGACATGAAGCAGAACAGGGAAATGAGTCATAATGGAAATAGGAATAGAGGATTTAGTAGAGAAAGAGAACAGGCGGCTGAGCATAAGACAAATTGCTTCGCGTGTAGCCGAAACGGACGCAGAGCGTATGATTGCGTTCACAAACAAAAGGGAGTTGTTAGACATACAGCAGCAGCGGTGCAGGTGTGTGAAAAGCGTAAACACAGGGTAATGCAAGACCTAGAGACCGTGAGACCGAGTGAGTTTGATGAAATAGAGGAACGTAAGGAGAAGAAGAAGGACGTGGAATTACCTGTGCATATGGAGGTGAGTGCCATGGTAACGGTAATAAAAGGAGATGGTGATCCTGATTTGGAAAGTAGAAATGAGTTTCAAGCAAAAGTGAATGGTGTGAGTACTAGTTGTTTATACGACTCAGGGTCAAGCAAGTGCATTGTTAAGAGGTCACTAGTCGACGATAGCGATTTCACGGGAAAAGAAACGCCATGCATATTAGTCGATGGGACAGTGAGAAATTTTCCGATAGCAAGGATCAATGTTGAAAGCGAGTATTTTACCGGGAACGTTGAAGCAATGGTGATGGAGGAACCGGCGAAACCAGTAGTTATCGGTCGGATCAAAGGATTAAAATATCTAGTAGTAAATGAAACTACACATAACACGATTAAATGTGATCGGAATAATAAAGATGATAACGAGAATAGAGAGGATAGATTGAAAAAGATTCAGAAATCTTTAAGTGTTGAGTCACAAGGACAAAGTGATAAAAAGAAAGTTCATTTTGCGAGTGAAGTCACAAGTGAATTAAATGATGATGTAACGGATGACGTCATAGAGAATGATGATGTGTGCCAAACGACAGCAGCAGTTGAAACCAGAGCGGAATCAAAGAAAGTAACAAAATACAAACAGTTGAAAGTTACTGAGATGCCGGATTTAAATGTATCAACAAAAGAAATTAAAGAGTTACAAAGCAAAGATGAGACTTTGAAGAAGTTTTGGGATAAAGCAATTGATTGGAGTGGTGATGACAGTGTAACAGAGAAAGTTCTTTATGTGAAGAAGAACGGATTTTTGTATAGGAGATTCATGGAGACAACGGAAGATGATGCGAAGTGGCAGTTAATGGTCCCGAAGGAACTTAGAGGTAAAGTATTAGCCGTGGCCCATAACTCGCTATTGTCAGCACATTTGGGTATGAAGAAAACCCATGATAAAATTGTGAATGAATTTTATTGGCCATCGATAGGACAAGAAATTAAAAGGTATGTCCTGAGTTGTGATATATGCCGAGAGTCGGTGGACAAAAGAGTGAAAAGGAATTTCAAACGTGAGCCGTTTAAATTGGTTGAGACTCGAGCTAAATACATGATCACAAGAGATCGATGTGAGTCGAGTGATGTTGATGAGAGTAAGAAGATATATAGGAAACAGTTTACTGATTGGAAGAATCAAGAAAATAATTACAGGAGATATAAGGTCCAGTCTAAGAGACAAAATGAATGGATGCATAGAAGTGACACAGATGATAATGAAGTGATTAGGAGAAATGTGAGTTGGAACGAGAGGAATGTAAACAATGATAATAAAAGAAATTATCGATATAAGTCGAGAGAGTGTAATAGGAACAATGGAATAGACAGTGATAGGTCTAATAGATTGAATTGGAGAAACAGAGATGATAGTAACATAGTTGAAACTATGGGAAGGCGTTATGAGAATAAACCATGGTGTAAAGAGATCTATGGTAATGAATCTGTAAGGAAACAGAGAGAGACTGGTGGAGTACACCATGATGAGAATAAGTGGAGAGATAGAACATGGAATGACAGAAAGAGGTCATATCCTGAAGTTGTTGTAAACAAAGAAGAGAATAGTGATAACTATTATAGGAGAGAAAATGAGTCACTGAAAGGAATCAGATGGAAGACTTATGGAGATCTGAATAGACGCATAGGTGAAGAAATGAATAATAAAGATTCAGAGATCCGAAATGGTAGTACATTGAATACGATAAGAAAGCCAGAAGTAAAAAGGGGAACTCATGTGTGGACCAGACGAGTGGTCAAAACAAGAGAAGAATGGGTGTAAAAGTGAGTTGATAAGTGTTTATATAGGTAGGATGGATAGTTAAGAGGATTGTAAATAAATAAAAGTTGAGTTTAAGTTAAGTTGAGTTGTTTAATTAAACAGTTGTGAAATTTATGAGTAGCTAAGAAGTGAAATGAAAATTAATTCCGCACAATGAGGAGAGTGAATTATCAATTTATAATAAAAAAAACAGTATCGATTAAGTAGATGAGTCTTATTTAATGAAAGTTGATATAGAAACAGTAGCATGCATATCGGCAATAGTACATGACGATAAAGATGGTGAGAATGAAGAGGAAGAAATATTGAGTTTATATGTGAGTAAACAAAAGGAATTGATGGCTCCGTTGAGCGACTTGACTAAAAAGTTAGCTCCTAACAATGTTGAATGGAATCAAGAGTTAGGTGAAAGTTTTAAGCAGTTGAAAGAAGCACTAGCTAAAACACCCATACTTAGGTTACCAGACTTGGAGAAAGAATTTATAATACAGACAGATGCATCAGGAAAAGGGATAGGTTTTGTTCTTATTCAACAATATGAAGGAATAAACCATCCGATAGCATATGCGAGTAGAAAACTGTTGGAAAGAGAGATGCGATATTCAGTTGAGGAAAGAGAATGTTTAGCCATAATGTGGGGAATCAGTAGATTTGATCGATATTTGTGTGGAAGAGAGTTTGTGATCGAGACTGACCATTGTGGACTACAGTACATGAAGGAAGGGAGGATGAAGAATGCAAGAGTCATGAGGTGGAGCCTTGCCCTTCAAAATTATTGTTTTACAATACGTTACATTAAGGGATGTAATAATGTAATGTCCGATTATTTAAGTAGAGGATTGACCTAAGATTTAAGTAAATCAGTGGTGATACTATAGGTAGATAAGAAGTAGTTGTGTTAGGTTGTGATGTTGTGTAAAGTAGTATAAGCATAGGCATAAGCAGTTATTGTAATTTGATAATTAGATAAGTTGATAAAGCCTGTGTACAGACTTTTGAAGAAAGGGTATTTGTCGTGGTTATATTAAATGATTATCAAATTAAACACTTGCTATGCATGTATAATTATTAATTATAGGTAGAAGTTAAGCTAGGCAATTTAATTGGCGAGTTTAGGTAATATGTGTGGCAACATATAAAATATTAATACATAAAACCAATGACTGCAGCTAAGCGTAATAACGAGTGGTCAAGATTACCATGACAACAAAGGACGCTAATCCTATTCGTGATTGGTGCAAACTGGAAGCGAATGACGTGACGAGTTAAAAATGACGTCAGCGAAGTGGACGTTAAGTTTTTGACTCTCTACAGGTATATCTGGAAATGGTGGTTGTTTCGCTGCGGTGATCAATCCAAAGTTGTGATTTTCAGAGTAGAGACGAAGGTAATTGAACTGTTCGGACGATCAACCGATAGTTCAAAGTATTGTGCATTAAGTGCAACGCAATTTAAATGAGAAATTTGCGTTAGTGCATAATAATCATCGTGTGAAGTGTGAGACACTTGCGAAGAAGACAAACTCTTAGGCAACAGTTTGAAGAGTAGTGTAATTTGAATCGGCTAGCGAACAGCTGATCGGCGTGTGAAGTACGAAGGACGTTTGGTCAACTGGAGAAGAGCTGTGAGGTGAATGCGATGATTCATCTCGTGTGCAACTGATTCACGGCAAGATACGAGTAAGACGTTTGGTGTGGTCACTTCCATGACTGCATATTCAACCGTCTGATCAACATTCTTGACTGCGAAGAATCGGACGACGGAGAGAGCCGAAGACATTCGAGTTTCATACAACTCGACAGATAAGCGCAAATATAATATTTCCTAAGTAACTCGCCACACTAGGTAAATAGGATTGTTATTTGTTTGTGTATTGAATGCAATTGAATAACTTCATTATATATTTTGCATAAGAAAACTGGGAGTTTGTTGAATTTGGAAGAATTTCTTGTATAAGTTAAACCCAACCGATTAACCACTAGGATAAAAAGTGCCCTTTTACACGGGATACGACAAGAGTGTAAGCGGCATCATCCACTGGTAAGCTGAGTACAGGAGCCATAGTCAATGCGTCCTTCAAGCGGTCGAAAGCTTCCTGGCATTCATCTCCCCACAGGAACGGTTGGTCCTTCCTCGTCAAAGCAAACAAAGGAGCGGCGACCAAAGAGAAACCCCGAATGAACTTACGGTAATAGGAGCACAATCCTACAAAAGCCCGTACCTCCTTTAAGCATCTGGGCGTAAGCCACTCGGTTACTGCCTGTACTTTGGATGGATCAACAGATATCCCGTCCGCAGTCACAATATGTCCAAGAAAGGATACCGTGCGTCGGAACAGATGGCATTTGCTAGGCTTCAATTTCAAATTAGCATCTTTAAGCCTCGCAAAAACTTGACCCAATCTGTCCAAGTGCTGTTCCGCAGTACTGCTAAAGATGATGACATCGTCCAAGTACACAAGACATAATTCAAAGTTCAACCCAGAGAAAACGATATCCATAAGCCGCTGGAAGGTAGCCGGGGCGTTACATAAGCCGAAAGGCATGACCCGCCACCGAAAAGTCCCTCGCCGAGTGATGAAAGCAGTCTTATCGGAGTCACCTGGGTTCATCATGACCTGATGGTACCCGCTGCGCAAATCCAAAGTACTGAACCACCCAGCGCCCGACAAAGCATCAAGACAAGCATCAATTCTAGGAAGAGGATAAGAATCCTTCCGAGTCTGGTTGTTCAGTTTCCGGTAGTCAATACAAAATCTCAGGGAACCATCCTTTTTCTTAGCGAGGACCACGTTTGCCGCCCACTCGCTAACAGCTGGTTCAACCACCCCAGTAGCCAACATCTGGTCCAGTTGTGCGTCAATAGCAGCCTGATACGGAAGCGGTTGTCTACGCAAAGATTGTCTCACCGGACGAGAGTCTCCAGTATCGATTCTATGCTGAGAAATCATAGTCCTACCCAAGTCATGGTCAGTGGTCGAGAAAATACTTTCATATTCGACCAGTAACTCCTTCAGTCGCTCCTTCACATCAGACGGGACGTCCTCAGAGATTTCGTCCATTAGTTTCCCGATCAAAGAGTTGTCGTCGGCAGTACCCGTCTGTCTCTCATTGTCTTCCTCAACCTTTACGGGGTGCAAGTCGCCCAACATTTGATTAGCCGTCAACAGGGCAGGCTGTTCATTCAAATTCACCACACGAATACAGGCATCATCAGCATCATCACCCAACACAACTCTGGCTACATGCAATCCAGGCTGGATTTCTTTAGACTCAGTCATCCAGGCTTGTGCGGAGGTCGTCAAATCACGATACTGAGTTTTACACGGAATATCACACTGAGAACGAGGAAGGACAGTTGTTTCCTCGGCAACCATAACCCTGCGACACCAAAGCGATCCATTGCCCTTAACCAAAGGAATGCGGCGTCGACCAATAAACAATGCACCCTGTCCAAAACCCAAGCGACAACGATGCTGCCTCAACCAATCCATGCCAAGCATTGGTTCACCAATTTGATCAGAGACAAGAAAACTAGTGTCGATAGAAAACCCTCTAGAAATCTTAATCGGAACATCAAGCTGACCCAAGACTCTAATCTGCGTTCCATTAGCTGCCAAAAGAATGCGCGTGCTAGGCTGGAGCGTCAAACCATCAACATCAGCAGAGGGAACTAGGCTTACCTCCGACCCAGTGTCCACTAGGCAAGTTCTTTGTTGTCCGTTGATCGTTCCACGGATGTAGATCGCGTTGTTTGTCACACCCGATGCTCGGTCTCTCGTTGTGTGGTTCGTGACGGTTGTTCCGTTCTGTCCCGACGTCGGTGGGTCCGAGGTGCGTGCATCGTCACTTCGGTTGGAGAATTGTTGGCGCTGGCGACACCGGCGAGCCATGTGGCCCACCTGTCCACAGTTGAAGCAGGTTATCCCGCGTCCGGGACCACCTGAAGCGCTTCCTCGAGGCGGAGACGGAGGAGTAGGGACGGTCGATGGAACCGTCCGTGGAGCAGTCGGTTCAGCGCCGAAACTCGTCCGTTGCGAGCTTCGGAGTTCGTCCAGCTGTCGGCAGATCCTCCCTTCCATGTCCTGTTGCCACTTACGTTGCGAAGCGAAGAAGCTGTCCAATTGAGACTGGAGCTGTCCACCGGCGTCGACTTCTTGAGACCCTCGCACTCGGTTGGCAGGTCTCCGACGATCCTCCAAGTCTGACGTCTGTTGGTACGCGGACAGGCGTAGAGCGGTTCGGTACGCCTCGTCGATGGTTTTCGGCTCTCGTTCTCTCACCTTGAGAGACAGATCCCGGTCGCGGATCGCTTCAAGGAAGGCGTCCTTCGCAAGGATTTCCGTCGTTTCATTGGACGGAACCGGGTAGGCAAGAACGACGAGTCTCCGGATGTCGTGCAGCAAGTCGCCGAGAGTTTCGTCAGCTCGCTGTCGGCGATAATAGAGTTGAGCGCGGAAGGTCTCAGCTTGACCCTCCGACCCATACCGTTGGCGTAGTCTCTCGACGAGCTGTTCATACGTGACCTCGGTGCTGGCTCCGAAGTCCCAAAGCAGCTGCGTTGCCGCCTTTTCCAAGGAGCAGCGGAGGAAGTCGACTTTATCGGCTGCAGTCCATCGGTTGTGTCTTGCGCAGACGTCGAATTGTGCCAGGAATGACTCGAGGGATCCCGTTCCGTCGAATTTTCCGGGCTTCATAGGGCTCTTCTTTTCACCGACCGTGCGACCGACGTTTTCCAGGACTTTTGATTCCAGTCTGCTCGCGTCCCTTTCCGAAATCAGCACGGTTTTTCGGTCCTTCTTCGGTGCGTCCTCGAAGTCGATTTTCTCGAGGAATCGGCTGGACTCGACCTCGTAGTCAACCAGGAGATCCCTTCCTCGTCCTGTGGCGGGTGACGACGTCGTTGGGAAGCCAGCGGCGTTTCCGTCCATGTCTCCGATCAGAGGACTCCACATTGTCGTCGTTCCGTCGAAATTCTCACCAGTTCGTAGAAGTGCAGCGAATCTTTCAAAACCACTTCCGCGGAATCAGCTTGAAGCGGTGCAGAGTTTTTCCAGTCACCCCACTTCGCGGGACCAGTTTGTAGCGGACCAGGGGTTGGGCGAAAACACCAGGAGCCGAGTACCAACCCCAGTCGTCAAGGTACCCTCAGTCAGTCCGCGCAGTACGGCCTTGGCTGTAGACCAAGGACTAGCCGGCTAGGCTTAAACACGTTTATTGAAGAAACCACGAAGATCATGTGGAGTTCACAGCACAAGTAATTTATTGCGTCACAATCGCTATAGCACTTCGAGAACGAACTGTTTGTGTCAATTTCTACAATGCTGGAATCAGAGTTCGTGCGCCGATGCAACTGTTTATGCAGCGCCAGAGTTCGTGCGTCGATGCAGCAGTTTATGTAGCGCCAGCTTCCGTGCGTCGATGCAGCAGTTTATGTAGCGCCAGCTTCCGTGCGTCGATGCAGCAGTTTATGTAGCGCCAGCTTCCGTGCGTCGATGCAGCAGTTTATGTAGCGCCAGCTTCGAATCGTCGAGGCTAGGAGTAGATTCGTCGCGGATACGCTAGGAGTCGAACCGTCGTTGCAGGTCCCAGTGACTTCCGTAGCGCCAGGAGTAGAATGCGAAGCGTTCAGGAATCGAACCGGCGTCGTCAAGCACGGCAGGCAATAGAGCCTGCGTGAATGGTCGGAGCAGATCCGCGGTGGTCAGGAATCGAACCGGCGTCGTCAAGCACGACGGACCGTCGTCTCTGCCTCTGCAGCACCCGGAGTAGAACCGTCGCCGTAGCAGCTTCGTCCGTCAGCTAGGTTGCGGTAGTCGGAAACCGCAACCCCAGTCCCGTGAAGGAATACCCGAAGAGGCCGAGTTCAAAGCTCGAGGCTCAGGTTCAGGTTTTACTCCCTTCACAATAGTATCACTCAACAAACGTTTTACCGTCCGTCAAGCCAGATCATTTAGCCTGACTACTACGCGGTTTAGGCGTTCTTCACCAGGCCATTCGTCTGCACTGAGCAAGAGCAGCAAGCTTCCTTATATACTATCAGCGCAGGCTGGGCAGAGGTTAAGCCAGCCGGCTGGGCTAGAGAGGCGGAGCCTGAGCCGGCCGGGCTAGGGGGCGGAGTCTGAGCCGGCTGGGCTAAAGAGGCGGAGCCTGAGCCGGCTGGGCTAAAGAGGCGGAGCCTGAGCCGGCTGAGCTAAACCGGCTAGGCTAGAGAGGCGGAGCCCGAGCCGGCTGGGCTAGAGAGGCGGAGTCTGAGCCGGCTGGGCTAAAGAGGCGGAGCCTGAGCCGGCTGAGCTAAAGAGGCGGAGCCTGAGCCGGCTGAGCTAAACCGGCTAGGCTAGAGAGGCGGAGCCCGAGCCGGCTGGGCTAGAGAGGCGGAGCCCGAGCCGGCTGGGCCAAAGAGGCGGAGTCTGAGGCGGCCAGGCCAGCAGGCTGAGCCGGCCAAGCCAGCAGCAAGCAGCAGCAGCAAGCAGCAGCAGCAAATAATAGCGGCAAATAATGGGGGCAAGCAATAATGAGGGCAAGCCATCCCTCAGTGCAAAAATCTTAACACGAGCAAGAGGAATGCATGCTTTCAGAAGCTGGTAAATACGAGACTGCTGTTGCGCCGTTTAGGGTGATGGTGGTAGTTGACGGTGATGATGATAAATTATGATGATCCCGAAGGACAGTGAAGGTGGTGATTATTCCTAGGCCCATTTATGCTGACATTGACAATTAGGGTGATCGTTATGATTATTAGTATTATACTGATGAGGATGATGATGACGACGACGACGACGATGATGATGACAATGATCAATCAATCAATTGATATTCGCTTGTTCTTATTTGACAGGGTTGATACATTGTCACATCATCACATCATTGTCACGCATCATTGTCACATTTCATTGTTCGTGACGGCCAGCAATTATTTATGCGAAGGATGTCAATTACGAAGATTACGGTGACAATTTTTTTACTTAATTAACAACTTGCGAGATATTAATTAGGCCTAGTATTTTCACTCTAATTTACTTCATTCTTTGATAAAATGAGAAAAGCAGCTGCTGTCTTCACTGCTAGTCATAAAGTTTATAAGCTCTAGCCTCTGCCTAAATTAGGCTAATTCAGTCTCCTAAGGTTTAGTTGGGAATTCAAACTTCTATCCACAGCTTTAAAAAATGCACAAATCTGTATAAGAAATGGCTACTAGCGCGGTCAGTCATACAATGTACGCAAGGACGTGTTTTTTGTGAAAGAGCTGATAGTGGCCAATGCAATGGCGCCTACCTAGGCCTATATAGGCCTATCTCTATCCTATCTCCTCCCTCCAGGTGAGGAGACTCCTTTCAGGCTCCATCCGACAAGATAATATTGGCTGAGGACGAAGGCAATTTCCACAAACCCAATAATTTCCAGGCAGGTCGTCATCTCTTTCGCTTGCGTGCGCATTGGTCATTCGTTTGTAAATTTAATTAATGATGACGGTGTGTCTTCAAACGACGTGTCCAACAAACTCACACGTTCGCGCACACAAAGCACACACACAGAAACACACACAGACATCCACATACACACACAAACATGCGCGCACACACATGCGCGCACAGGCTACCCTGCGTATGTGTAATGATAGAGTAAGCATGTACATAAGCTTCAGACATCTGCAGAATGATGCAGGGGGATGTATGTATAACATTATTATTCTATCCTATATTGCATTCTCTTTATAGGCCCTGTATACATGCACGCCTGTTCATGTCGACATATGCAAGACTACCATACGCTGTTTAAATCCTTTTTACTAGTTTTTTAGCCGTGGCTGGGCTGGGAGCGCCTCTGAGTAGCCTTCTTGTAGAGGTGCTACATAAATACTCTGAATGTACATTTATATAGACCAATATTATACCAGATCAGAAATTATTTCTGTTCGGGTCAGCATTCGTTCCATTTGTCGCATAGGCCTTTATACTGTAAACTGCCTAATAATATTAGGCCTATATACAGGCCTGCGTACAAGTAGCCTAGACCTAAAGTTCACGAGAATGTTTCTGCAAGAAGTGCTCTCCAAATCCATGCAGTTTAATGTGATATGTAAATGACCAGAGTCAGATGGCAGCAGCGGAGCAGGTTAAATGGCCGGGAAAATACGTCAGCATAGGAAATGCAATTATCTGTTTCGCTTCCTGTACGGGTGGTTAACCAAATCCCGATTGTTTAGCAGTCGAGTCTCGACAGAATAAAGACCATAAATGGACAGCGGAAGAGATGAGGCCACGATGCTGGTCAGGATCAATTGTGTGTGGGGAACTGGGGATACAGACTTAGGACTACAATCAGGGAGGCAGAGGTCCAGAGAGGTAGACATAGGGGCCACGGAGTGACAGGAAAGCTGATAGGGGTAGTCAGAAACCATCATGTATACAGGGAGAGAAATTGGGGTTTGAGGCTTTGAGCAGAGCAGAGGCCCCTAAACCACTTCATGAGAATTTTTGAGATCTATATAGGCCTACATTGTGACTTTATTCAGTTAAATTTCAAGTTTAAACTGATTGTAATTAATTCTCAGTAATATTATATTTAAAAGGCATAAATCATAAACTTTAGGCCTGAGTCATAAACTTCATGTATAGTATAGCTACGTAGCCCGGGACCATATAGTCGCCAAGCTCTAGAGGTATCTGCCTCTGCTAACCCCTCCTAATGGCCATGCCATTATGGAGTGACAGAGATTATGAGCGTAGAGTTTGCAACAAGACCTTAATCTACAATACTGCATGCACATTAAAAAATCGGCGGAAATACTGATCGTTGCCCTTTACAAAGGAAAAAGCATCACCATGAACCAAAGTCAATTTATTGCATAGGGAGATTTTATTTCCGAAACGAAGCTTGTGGTATAGGCCTACTACACAAAACTTATAAAACTTAGTGTAAATCCTGATAACCAACTCGATAAGAAAACTTGTAGGCCATATCTAGCTCAAGTAATTCATTCCTGGTCTAAGCAACAGCCTTGAATTAAAACAAATATCTTTTATGCTGGAGGAATATATTTTAAATGGTGCAGTTCAAACAGTTTAAGAAACTTTCAATAGGCAAGCATTATAGTGAAAACTAATTCAGTAACATAAAGAACCCAAAAAGACACTGCGTGGTCAACTAAAACTTGATAAACAATCTGTCTTGTTATGCTTGAGGAACGTATCTTGTTAGAGGCAGTTCAAACAGTTCAAGGAAAGTATCTTTCTCAGGAGCATCATAGTAGTGATTGTAGCTATGCTCCATGAACTCCTTTTCGATTTCAAATTTGTCATCACATATTCCACAACCAAAAGGTCTCGGAAAGATATCAGAGAAAAAAATCAAATGATTTCCAGCAGGTGCTTCTTCATCTAGACTTGGGTTGTTACTCTGTAAAGGTGAAAGTTCTTGGTAAGGTTCTGTTGTTGGCAAGTCCTTTGCATAAACACATCTGTCACTTTCAGCAGCCATGTCCAATTTTATATTTGAAGTACTTACTCGGCATACATCTATCAAGCAATGACGGAATTCACCTCTGAGTAAGCATTCTCTTGTATCTGTTTGCATACCCATGTTTAGAACGCCATTCAATGCAGATGCTTTGTGATTTGAACTGCATTTGCACGGTATTTCATTAGCGTTGGCTCTTAACTGATTTTCCAGCTTTCCACCTGCAGTCGATGCTTTGTTGTCTTTATTGCACTGGCAGGACTTTTCTCCAGTATGCGTTCTTATACGGCATCTGAAATCGCCATTCTGTGCAACTGTTTTGCAGCGTAAATTGTACTCAAGTGGCTGATCTTCAGTGTTGGTTCTTGTGTGATTTCTGCAATTACCACTCTTTGCAGATGGCTTGTTACAAACATTGCACTTAAATGGCTTCTCTTCAGTATGGCTTTCTGCTTGAACATCCATACATCGTTTCCCTGAAAATGCTTTAGGACCTGAGATATACTTGTTCGGTTCCTCACCAGCGTGAGTTCTTTTATGACACTTCAGGTGTGTTTTCGTGAAAAATGCTTTAGGACACAGGTTGCATTTGTATGACTTCTCTCCAGTGTGGCTTCTGGTATGGTGGTTCAGAATGTATTTCCTTGGATATGCTTTGTGACATAGATTGCATTTGTACGGCTTTTCTCCAGTATGGCATCTGGTGTGGCGATTCAGATTATCTTTCCTTCTGAATGCATTGTGACATAGATTGCAATTGTATGGCTTCTCTCCAGTGTGGCTTCTTATGTGACTTTTAAGATCCTGTTTCCATAAATATTCTTTGGGACATAGATTGCATTTGTATGGTTTCTCTCCTGTGTGTGTTTTTCCATGACACTCCAGATATTTTTTCATGAAAAATGTCTTAGGACATAGATTGCATTTGTATGGCCTCTCTCCATGGGATATTTTATGAGTTTTAAGATGTTTTTTCATACGAAATGCTTGAGGACATAGACTGCACTTGTGTGGCTTCTCTCCAGTCACAGTGTGGCTTCTGGTATGGTGGTTCAGAATGTATTTCCTTGGATATGCTTTGTGACATAGATTGCATTTGTACGGCTTTTCTCCAGTGTGGCTTCTGGTATGGCGATTCAGATGATCTTTCCTTCGGAATGCATTGTGACATAGATCGCATTTGTATGACTTCTCTCCAGTATGGGATGTTTCATGATATTTCAGATGCTTTTTCATAAAAAATGCTTTAGGACATAGATTGCACTTGTGTGGCTTCTCTCCAGTGTGGATTCTTATATGGCTTTTAAGATCATGTTTCCAGAAATATTCTTTGTGACACACATTGCATTTGTATGGCTTCTCTTCAGCGTGGCATCTGGTATGGCGACTCAGACTGTATTCCCTTGGATATGCTTTGTGACAAAGATTGCATTTGTATGGCATCACTTCAGTGTGGGATACTTCATGATTTTTCATATCCCTTTTCCTAAGAAATACTTTAGGGCATATATTGCACTTGTGTGGTTTCTCTCTAGTATGGCTTCTGGTATGGTATTTAAAATCCTGTTTCCGTAAATATTCTTGTTGACACACATTGCTTTTGTCTGACTTCTCTCCAGTGTGGCATCTGGTATGGCGACTCAAACTGTATTTCCTTGGATATGCTTTGTGACATAGATTGCATTTGTATGGCATCACTTCAGTGTGGGATACTTCATGATTTTTCATATCCCTTTTCCTAAGAAATACTTTAGCGCATACATTGCACTTGTGTGGTTTCTGTCCAGTGTGTGTTCTTTCATGGTACTTCAGAGATCGTTTCATGGAAAATGCCTTCGGACATAGATTGCATTTGTATGGCTTCTCTCTGGTGTGGGATATGACATGATCTTCCAGATGTTTTTCCATAAGAAATGTTTCAGGACATAAATTGCACTCATGTGGCTTTTCTCCAGTGAGGCCTCTGGTATGGCATTTAAGATCTTGATTCCATAAATATCCCTTAAGACATGGATTGCATTTGTATGGTTTCTCTCCAGTGTGTGTGCCTACATGACACTCCAGATATGTTTTCATGGTAAATGCCTTAGGACATAGATTGCATATGTACGGTTTCTCTCCAGTGTGGGATATTTCATGAGCTTTCAGATGTTTTTTCATATGAAATGCTTTACTACATAGACTGCACTTGTATGGTTTCTCTCCGGTTTGGTCTCTGGTATGGCATTTACGATCTTGTTTCCAGAAATATCCCTTGAGACATAGATCGCATTTGTATGGTTTCTCTCCAGTGTGTGTGGCTACATGACACTCTAAATATGGTTTCATAGAAAATTCCTTTGGACATAGATTGCATTTGTATGGTTTCTCTTCAGAGTGTAATATTTCGTGATTTTTCAGATGTTTTTTCATAAAAAATGCTTTAGGACATAAACTGCACTTGTGTGATTTCTCTCTAGTGTGGCCTCTGGTATGGCATTTAAGATCTTGTTTCCATAAATATTCTTTTAGATATGGATCGCTTTTGGATGGTTCCTGTCCAGTGTGGCCTTCAGTGTGGCGTTTCAGAACGTATTTCCTTCGGAATGCTTTGTGACAGAGATTGCATTTGTACGGCTTCTCTCCAGTATGGCCTCTGGTATGGCGCTTCAGACTGCATTTCCTTGAAAACGCTTTCTGGCATAGAATGCATTTGTGTGGCTTCTCTCTAGTGTGGGATATTTCATGAGTTTTCAGATATTTTTTCATAAGAAATGCTTTAGGACATAGACTGCACTTGTGTGGCTTATCTACTGTGTGGCTTCTGGTATGGCACTTAGGGTCTTGTTTGCGTGAATATTCTTTGAGACATGAATTGCTTTTGAATGGTTTATCATCTCCAGTGTGTAATTTAGTGTGGCGTTTCAGACTGTATTGTCTTGGGAACGCTTTGTCACATAGATTGCATTTGTATGGTTTTTCTCCAGAATGACCTCTTTTATGGTATTTTAGAGTCTGCTTCGTAGCACATTGCTTTTGGCAAAGATTGCATTTGTGTGGATTCTCCCTAGTGTGCATTTTTTTATGACTTTCGAGTTGTTGTTTTATTACAAATGCTTTAGGACATAAATTGCAGTTGAATGGTTTTTCTCCAGAGTGACCTTTAGTGTGGCGTTTCAGACTGTATTGTCTTGGGAACGCTTTGTCACATAGATTGCATTTGTATGGTTTTTCTCCAGAATGACCTCTTTTATGGTATTTTAGATTCTGCTTTGTAGCACATTGCTTATGACAAAGATTGCATTTGTGTGGATTTTCCCCAGCGTGCATTCTTTTATGACTTTTGAGATGTTGTTTTATTAAAAAAAATTTAGAGCATACATTGCAATTGAATGGTTTCTCTCTGGAGTGCGTTCTTTTATGAGTTTCCATATATCGTTTGGTTGAATATGCCTTGTGACATATATTGCATTCATATGGTTTCTCTCCAGTGTGGCTTCGGGTATGGGATTCAAGATTCTGTTTTGAAGCAAATTCGTTGTGACAAAGATTCCATTTGTGTGGACTACCTCCATTGCATTTGAGTGGTTTTTCTCCAGTGTGCGTTCCTTTATGAAATTCCATATATCGTTTGGTTGAATATGCCTTGTGACATATATTGCATTCATATGGTTTCTCTCCAGTGTGGCTTCGGGTATGAGATTCTAGATTCTGTTTTGAAGCAAATTCTTTGTGACAAAGATTCCATTTGTGTGGACTACCTCCATTGCATTTGAGTGGTTTTTCTCCAGTGTGCGTTCCTTTATGAAATTCCATATATCGTTTGGTTGAATATGCCTTGTGACATATATTGCATTCATATGGTTTCTCTCCAGTGTGGCTTCGGGTATGAGATTCTAGATTCTGTTTTGATGCAAATTCTTTGTGACAAAGATTGCATTTGTGTGGATTGTCCCCAGTGTGCATCATTTTATGGTAATTCCAATATTGCCTTGTTAAAAATTGTTTGTGACAATGATTGCATTTGTATGGCTTCTCTCTGGTGTGGGATATTTCATGATTTTTCAGATGCTCTTTCATAAGAAATGTTTTAGAACATAAATTGCACTTGTATGGCTTCTCTACTGTGTGGCTTTTGGTATGGCACTTAGGGTCTTGTTTGCGTGAATATTCTTTGAGACATGGATTGCTTTTGTATGGTTTATCTCCAGTGTGTAATTTAGTGTGGAGTTTCAGACTGTATTGTCTTGGGAATGCTTTGTCACATACATTGCATTTGTATGGTTTTTCTCCAGAATGGCCCCTTTTATGGTATTTTAGAGTCTGCTTTGTAGCACATTGCTTATGACATAGATTGCATTTGTATGGCTTCTCTCTAGTGTGGGATATTTCATGACTTTTCATCTCCCTTTTCCTAAGAAATGCTTTAGGGCACAGATTGCACTTGTGTGGCTTCTCTCCAGTGTGGCTTCTGGTGTGGATTTTAAGATCTTGTTCCCATAAATATGCTTTGTGACAGAGATTGCATTTGTATGGTTTTTCTCCAGTGTGTCTTCTTCCAGTGTGGCCTTCAGTGCTTTCAGTGTGGCCTTCAGTGTGGCGTTTCAGAATGTATTTCATTGGGAATGCTCTGTCACATAGATTGCATTTATATGGTTTTTCTCCAGAATGGCATCTTTTATGGTATTTTAGAGTCCACTTTGTAGCACATTGCTTTTGGCAAAGATCGCATTTGTGTGGATTATCTCTAGTGTGCATTCTTTTATGACTTTCGAGATGTTGTTTTATTACAAATGCTTTAGGACATAAATTGCATTTGAGTGGTTTTTCTCCAGTGTGCGTTACTTTATGAAATTCCATATATCGTTTGGTTGAATATGCCTTGTGACATATATTGCATTCAAATGGTTTCTCTCCAGTGTGGCTTCGGGTATGGGACTCTAGATTGTGTTTTGTAGCAAATTCTTTGTGACATAGATTGCATTTGTGTGGACTACCTCCATTGCATTTGAGTGGTTTTTCTCCAGTGTGCGTTCCTTTATGAAATTCCATATATCGTTTGGTTGAATATGCCTTGTGACAAATATTGCATTCATATGGTTTCTCTCCAGTGTGGCTTCGGGTATGGGATTCTAGATTGTGTTTTGTAGCAAATTCTTTGTGACATAGATTGCATTTGTGTGGACTACCTCCATTGCATTTGAGTGGTCTTTCTCCAGTGTGCATTCCTTTATGAAATTCCATATATTGTTTGGTTGAATATGCCTTGTGACATATATTGCATTCATATGGTTTCTCTCCAGTGTGGCTTCGGGTATGGGCTTCTAGGTTATGTTTTGTAGCAAATTCTTTGTGACAAAGATTGCATTTGTGTGGACTACCTCCATTGTGCATTATTCTATGGTAATTCCAATATTGCTTTGATACAAATTGTTTGTGACATAGATTGCACTTGTATTGTTTCTCTCCTTTGTAGTTTCTTATTGGTACATCAGATACTTTTGCATTGCAAATGCTTTGTGACATAGTTTGCGTTTTATTGGTTTCTCTCCAGTGTGGTTCTTTCATGACAATCCAGATATGTTTTCGTAGAAAATACTTTAGGACATAGGTCTAGATGGCATCTGCATCACTTCTCTCAAGTGTGGCGTCGGTATGGCGTTTCAGACTGCATTCCATTGGGAATGCTTTGTGACACATATTGAATTTGTATGGCTTCTCTCCAGCACTTATTTTTTGGCATTTTAGAATCTGCTTTGTGGTACATTGTTTATGACAAAGATTGCAATTGTGTGCATTCTCCAATGTGTGTGTATTAATTTACAACCTTCCAGATTATTGTTTTTTAACAGATACCTTTTAATCAGATACTTTTTCTTGTAAAATGCTATGTCACATAGATTTCATTTGTGTGTTGTCTATTAAGTTTGGCCTGTTATATAATGTAACAGCGGTGGTTTCATCTAAATGCTTTGTGATGCAAAAATTAACTTGTTTGGTTTCTCTCCAACGTGGATTCCATATATGTTGATTTGTCTTAAATGTTTAGGGAAATTGCTGTTGTATGGATTCTATCCAAATTTAAGTCATGCTTCAGTTCTTACTTAATAATTGATTATTGCTTACATCTTCAGTTCTTCCAAGAATTCAAAAATCCTTTTAAATTTAAAGTTGCATTTTTGTTTAATGGCAGAATCAAGTGACTCGAATCAAACAGTTTTGGGTGAGATGCACCTCAAAATGTTTTTGACGACGTCTTGGTTTCTGCAAGCGCAAATGAAAAAAGGTTCAACACAAAAATATGTATGGATATAAGAGTTTAGAATGAAAACCATGGAACTTGGGCTGAATGATGTAGAATATAAAAATTGGAAGTCTAATAAGAAACAATCTAGTAAATAATTTCAATTACAAACAGCTTACCAAGTTGGCTAATTTTTAAACTCTTTCTTTAGACCCTCGTATTGACTGCCTGCTTCTTTTTTTAAATTTGGTTGGTAATCCCGATTAATAATACATGAAGATACATTGCAAGATATTAAATTTATCGTAATGAAAAAGTGGTGATGGTGATATTATAATTATATATTATTGGTTTTTATTCAATTCAACTACATTTACAAGCTTTATTGATCACTCAAAATAGTAAATTTTTTATTTTAAAAATTAGTTTTTTTTACATTACTGTAAAAATCAAACACATGGATGATACACCGCATTTAAAGCAAAAGGATCAAATGGGCCACCGAGAATATTTATTACGTCTGCTTTAAAAGTGGCAAGGGATTTTCGACTGTGGGAAAGGTTTTTCATTTTCAGGATAATCAGTAGGCCTATAGATAAATTATCTGTACTGTGGTAGCCTATAATCTAGGATCTAATGCGTGTCAAAATTGAAGCAACACCTCAACTCTCGAACCCCAGCATTTCTATCCAAGGTGAATATCAAATATACTTTTAAAAGACAATAAATGTCCCATGTTGTTTGGGGCTTGTCTGAAATTATATACTTTCTAACCACACGCATTACAAGAATTAACTACTTAAAATACACCGCCTTCAAGCTAATTAAACCTTCGCCAATCGCCAATCGCCAGAGCTTTAGCGCCAATAAAACCGGATATAGCTCAGAGTCGTCAGATTTCGGAAACGCTTTGTCGTGAGGTCAGATTGAAAAGTCGCCCAAATGTCGCGAGACGACCAGCTAATCGTAAGCGTAATCTCAAGATTTCTACAGCGGCCATAAAAACGAAGTCGCGGAAACCAGCTTATTTACAGGCGCTCAATAAAAAAATCGATAGGCTGTGGCAGCACGTGAAAAATGAAATTAGCGAAATGAAAGCATAAGCAAATTTGTGCCCATTAAAAACGTAGCCTACTTCGTTGTTTTCGTCGGGTGCGTCACGTGACACGTGGTCAAACCATATGCACCATCGTAGAATTTAGTTAGCAGACGGCATAGTTCTTATCGAGGTCTATATACTAGTCCGTCTGCCATCGAGCGTGACTTTCTTATTAAGTTAGCCACACGACTTACAAATAGTAGCAAGTAAAGGTCGCCTAGTACAGAGGTCAAATAATGAGAATTCGCAATATCGCCCTCGCGACCGTGGCACTTTTCAAAAGGAGCCCAAAGATTGGGAGGTTGCAAGGACGAAATTTTCAGTTGCCAGTTTTCACTCCGATCATCAAATTTCACAGAGCAATAGCCTCTGTTCGGCCTGATCTGGCGTTTCTTTCGAGCTCCACAAAAATGGTTAGAATCAACCAATATAGGCCTATATTAAAAATAGTTTTATAGATATATAGACCTAGGGGCCTATATATTATAGGCCCTTATATTTTTGTATAGGCCTAGGCCTACGTGTTTTCTGTTAGCCTAGTGTTAATAGGCCTACATGTAGGGCCTATAGTCTATTACCACAGAATAAAGAAAGCGCTATTAGCCTACTGCGCACGAAAATGTATTAAAATGATTAGTTAGGCTTAGGGCCTATTGATTGTTTTCTTGTTTTTTTCTTTCTTGACAGGATCATCTCTGTGGGGTTAGGTGCATCGATCCATAGCTTCATGATGCCAATTGTGTCTCCTAATTATGCCTATTGTGACGGAACCCCCTCTGGAGCCCTCGAACTGCAGGGATGGGTGTGTGTCTTGCACCGAACATCAGTTTGCGTGTCGCTCGAGAGATGGCACAGGTATAATAGGCTACATAGGGTGTCCTGAGTATTCTTCGTTCGATCAGCCGTCAGATCAACAGAAGACAGAAGACGATGTATTGTATATACATCAACGGCTTCTCGTAGAAGAAGCGATGGTTTGAACATGCAACATAGTTTCTCTGTCTGTCTGTCTCTGTCGTCTCTGTCTTTCTGTGTATCTGTCTCTTCTCAATCTCTGTATTTGTCTCTGTCTCCATAGCTGTCTCTGTCTCTGTCTCTCTGTCTCTCTGTCTCTGCCTCTCTGTCTCTGTCAGTCTGTCTGTCTCTGTCGCTGCCTGTCTGTCTCTGTCTCTGTCGCTGTCTCAGTCTGTCTGTCTATGTCTCTGTCTATATCCATCTGTTTTCCTATACTTCTGTGTATTTGATCTATCCATTATTTTGTCCGTTCATCCGCTTCTAACGTCCTTCCGTCCTTCCGTTTTCAAAAATCAGTAAGTGAACCATGCTGACTGACTGACTGATTGACTGATTGACTCCGTCCGCCCGCCCGCCCGCCCGCCCGCCCGCCCGCCCGCCCGCCCGCCCGCCCGTTCGTCCGTCCGTCCGTCCGTCCGTCCGTCCGTCCGTCCGTCCGTCCGTCCGTCCGTCCGTCCGTCCGTCCCTCCCTCCCTCCCTCCCTCCCTCCCTCCCTCCCTCCCTCCCTCCCTCCCTCCCTCCCTCCCTCCCTCCCTCCCTCCCTCCCTCCCTCCCTCCCTCCCTCCCTCCCTCCCTCCCTCCCTCCCTCCCTCCCTCCCTCCCTCCCTCCCTCGGAATTGTGCATTCTGCTCACTGCATGGGACCTTAAAACGCATTGTGCTCAATCAATGAACAATGCCATTGGATTTTCGTGTATTCGTATAGGATAGGGTTATTGGTTTAGTTGGGGTTATTGACCCGTCTGACCCTCGCTCGGCTCCAAGGCTACATAGCCTATAGAAATGCTGTAAAAGAACAGCGAAGCTTGGCTTAACATAATTATGTATAGGGGCCTAGGCCCTAGTCTGCAGAGAAATTAAATGAAATGAACACAAAGTCATTAACTTGCAAATAGGCCTAACGGAATTTCAAAGCCACCGGCCCACCGTCGTGGGCGTGGAAACTCTCTGTAGACGCGCAAGCGAATACTAATAATGTAACTTTTGTAGGCACCGCTCGTCAATTATAAGCAGGTATTCTGCGCTAGTCAATACACTTTGTGCTAGTACAGTGGTGATCTAGAAATTAGGAGATTACGATTGTAAAATTATCCGATCATTACGAATAGCGATTTGGACGATTTTGGGCTTTGACAAATTGTGCGCATGGCAATGTTGGACCAAGATTTTTTGCGGAAGTGGCCGGAGCCTAGGTCTTCCTTTTATCTATACAATTTTGTTGTTTGACTGTTTATGTATAACAGTTAACAAAAAATCACGGGAAATGGTGAGCTACAGCTATATCTATTACCACTTAGAGTTAGATGATTGTTTTGTGAGTGTGGTTTTTGAAAATCAAGCGTTGAAATGTTCGGTTAAAGTAGATGTTGATGGATTTGTTGTCACGTTGTTGTGTGACATGCTTGATGTGCTGGGACTAATTAACAGGAGAGCAAGAAGGATTTCAAAAATAAGAATATTGCAAAAAGAAGAAAATATCTTGCTGCAGTAACTGCTTAATTTATTGATTGTTAGACGTTTATTAGTGTTATATATGACCGCTGTAAGTTTGCTGCCAATAAGAAAGACCCCAGTTATCCTTGTTAGAAGTGCTTTCTTGCCGCTGGGTAGGTGTTTAGGTTGCCGTAATTTGTAACACGTCTTTCTATTCGTGCAAGTGGCAGAAATCTTTATTGCATTAGTCTGAAATTAGCCAAATGCATAATAGCATTAATATATCTGAGTATCTGAAGTGTTGGTGAATGGTGTTTACATGTGAGGTGTTCCGTGCCTCATGCACTTACTGCTACAGAGGAAGGCCATGTATGCCAAATCTGTGACCCAGCACCAAAAGAACACAATATTCGCAATCAGAGTGCATGCACTAAGAGCAAGTTCAATCTTTGTGATGTAGCCAGCCTATCTCTGTCTTGTTGTTTTTGTTAATGGAAATGTTTGTTCGCCACTGTGAAGTGGTTGAAAATTTGTTTTTGACCATTGACCTGATAGCGTAGGTCTATTTTAGTTGTTAATTATTTGGTTTGGTTTGCCAATTTAAGCTGCGATGATATGTGGTTGTGTCACAATGAATAACTTTACTAACTGTAAAAAAATATTTGCTTGTCGTTTAATGTTTTTACTTATAAATCTGTTTGTTTTCTTCTGTAGGGCTTTGTCAAAGTTGTGAAGAATAAGGCGTACTTCAAACGCTACCAGGTGAAGTTCAGACGAAGGCGAGGTAAATATAAAAACTATTCATGCAATGCAGTGTTCGAAGAATATTCTGATACGGATGACACGTGGTCTGTGTAAAATGACTGATAGTTTGTTACCATGACGATGATAAAGGAGCATTGGGATCACGGGTCTCTGATTAATTGAAATCAGTTGAAAATTGTTTATTGTATACTAGCTGTACCCGGCCACGCGTTGCTGTGGCAGAAAAGACCGTCATCTGCCTCCCCCTCCCCCGTCCCCCTCCCCGTCCTCTCCCACTCCCCGTCTCCCGTCCCCCTCCCCCTCCCCGTTCCTCTTTCCCCTCCCACTCCCCTCTCCGTTCCCCTTCCCTCTCCCGTCCGCGTCCCCTCTCCCTCCCTCTTTCCCCTCCCCCTCACCCTCACTCTTCCTTCTTTCCTCCCGGACAGCGACATATGCGCTATCGCTATTTTTGGGCGACTTTTGGGCAACCCTGATCGAAGTTGGTCATCTCGCGACTTTTGGGCGACTTTACAACGTAATGTCACGACAAAAACGTTTCCGAAATCTGGCAACCCTCATGGACGTTGGGAAGTGTATAATTTGCAAATGGCGGCCGAACGGATTTCAAAGTTCTCTTTTGTGGAAAATGCTGGGTTTTTTCGGGAAAAAAGCATACTACAACACGGTTCTATTTGAATGGAAGGTGTCGTAAAATTTTCAAAACAATCGGTTCGTCAGTTTTCGAAAACACTCATAACGCACGGTTGGAAAGTTTCATTTTTATATATATAGATATGAACACTTGTTATAGTGCTCCTTCAAGACTTACAACACAGAGGCACTCCAGACCACAGGGCGGACACTGAATCGGAGTTTCGCGTCAAAGTGCTTGAGCAATTGCGTGTAAAGGGCTTGCTCAGGTTCCATAAACGCTGGCTCGAGTTGGATTCGAACCTGCAGCTTCTCGCTTCAAGGTGCCGAACATGTCCCTACTAATACACCATAAATACAAGTCAAATTATGATGGTTCCGCCAATGTCATTTCTGCTCAGTGAGTGTGATGCTGCTACCATTGCGTCATGCTTCCACATATTGTGTGTGTGGAAAAGGCATAGAAAATTGGGATGAGCTTTATTTCTCGCATCATAGGCTACTCTAAGAACAGATAGTTTTGTTGTTCTACAGAGGGAAAGACGGACTATTTTGCTCGCAAGCGTCTTGTTGTGCAGGATAAGAACAAGTACAACACACCAAAGTACCGTCTCATTGTCCGATTCACCAACAAGGACATCATCTGCCAGGTCAGCCGTTCGGGAGGGGGACAGAATTTCTCAATCTTCTTAAGAGCAGTCGTGATTCTTTCTCGTATTTCAGACTGTGATGTGACGTTTGCAAGAATGCTGTCATGACAATGTATAGTATAATACTGGCAGACTGGCAAACCAGAGGAAGTTATAGGATACAATGGTAATTGACAGATGGAGATTTCAATAGACTATAAAAATTGGTTATTGGTGGGCATTTGACCATTCGTTGTAAGGTCAAGGTCAGCATCTGTATGTTAGTTACTGTCTTTTGCAAAGTATTGTCACCGGTATGAAATTTCTGTAATTTTTTCGGAAGTTGGAAATTGTGTGGTTTGGGGCACTATTTGGTTGACCAGTGATATCTGCAGTTTTTAATCCAACAAACTGTTTAGTTTTCCTGATAATTATGAGATGTCTGCAATTCTAAAAGACCTGTCAGATTTCTTCATTAAAGTTTTGCTGAGATTTTCAGGTTGTTGTGAAAGTTATGCTTGCAAAAGTTTTTTAGGATTATGAAAATGTTATTTCTAGGAAAACATGTAATAACATTGTTATATCTAGAAGCTCTTTTAACTTTTTGAATAACTACAGTTGCATGTCTGTTGTAAAGGTGTTGCTATAGCTATTTGTCTAAATGAGTGATGTCTTTTGTGTGCAGATCGCATATGCTAGGATTCAAGGCGACGTCATAGTTTGTGCTGCCTATTCACATGAGCTGAAGAAATACGGAATTCAGGTCGGATTGACGAACTATGCAGCTGCCTACTGCACTGGTCTGCTGATTGGCCGTCGTGTAAGCATATCTTATTTTACGTTAGTGTGACTTTCAATTCTTTATTGTATTGTACATGACAATTTTTAAAGCGCTTCTCTCCTCTAAAGCTTTTCAGAAGTGCTCAAAAGTGCGATCGGCCCTGGGTGAAAAGCCCTGGATTCAATGCAAGAGGGCGAACTGATTTTGTAAGTCCATTCCATGGAGAGGGACCTATGAAGGCAAAGCATCTGGATTGATCCGTGGCAGTCCTGACTAAATGCTAAAGTTTTTACTTATATGATGTTAGACTATGATGAATGATCTAGTTTTTTTTCAATTCGCATTACGCAGTCTACTGTTTTGGAACTTAATGAAGTCTTTAGGCATTGCCTTGTCATATCTGCTGGAAACAAATCCGTGCATACTGGTTACCTTACATCTTGCTTAGCATATCAAATTAAAATTCTGGACATGAGCTTTAATTATGCCTTTTTGGCACAGCAATGTGGTTTATGAAAATTTTGAAAAATTCAAACGCAAACGTAAAAGAATGTTTAGATTAACGAGAGTCATACATGTGGGACTTTTGAGCATAAATGTTTTTGTTGGTTTTCCAGATCCTGAAGAAATTCAGCTTGGATGGAATTTACGCTGGTGCTGAAGAGGTAACTGGAGAGGAATATCACGTGGATTCCGTCGACGGACAACCGAGCGCCTTCCGCTGCTACCTGGATGTCGGCCTTGCCAGGACCACCACTGGCGCCCGTGTCTTCGGAGCGCTGAAAGGAGCGGCTGATGCCGGCTTGGACATTCCACACAGGTAGGTGTGGGTTCGATTGCTGCTTTCATGTGATACTATCATGTGATTCTGTTGTGTTGCTGTTGAGCTTTCAACATGTGATACTATCATGTTGATTTGGTTTTTTGTTGCTGTTGAGCTTTCAACATGTGATACTAATTCGTATGATTCTGTAGTTTTATTGGTGTCCACTTCTGCATTTGATCAAATGAAATGCGCTGTAGGGTATGAATGATCAATGTGCTGAGCTGTCACCCGAGAGGTTCTGGGTTGAACTCACTGCACCACGGCTGAATTTGTTTGATTTTGACTCCCTCTATGTCTTCTAGCCAACTTTTCACCCTGAATATATATTGTTAGTTGGAGACTCTGAAAGAAATGAAGAGGACTGACCCCCAACCCCAGCAACACATGAAAAAATGTATTCTTCTATTCTTTATGTCTGTGTCTGTTTCTCAGGCAGGGTGAAGGGTACTAATCAATCTTTTTCTAGTGCTTTTGAAACTCGACAAATTGATGATGTAGTCTATGATTGGAGGAGACCAGTGTGTCAGAATGAAACATTTTTCTCTTTGTGCCTAGCTGCAAAGAAATCACATTTGTTTTTTTGCAAGATTAGCTATTAAAGAGTTTTGCCTTTTCAAGATTTTCACCTGCCAAAG
Organism: Lumbricus rubellus; assembly: GCA_945859605.1. NCBI lineage: Eukaryota > Metazoa > Annelida > Clitellata > Crassiclitellata > Lumbricidae > Lumbricus > Lumbricus rubellus. Next base: position 7,051,984 of record OX243823.1, on the reverse strand, counting down.
AAATTTCTATCGATGTGATGCAAGACTTGTAGATCTTTGCGTTGTTTACTTTTAGCAACAAGCGGTTTCCAGGATACGACGGCGAAAGCAAGGAATTCAACGCCGAGACCCATCGCAAACACATCTTTGGACAGCACGTCGCTGATTACATGCGTCTGCTCGAGCAGGACGACGAGGAAGCTTTCAAGAGACAGTTTGCCAAATACATCGAACTGAAAATCGCCCCAGACTCCGTAAGTAGTATGCTAGACTTCCTGACTTCATTTGTCACTGGATTCTGACCGTCTCTTAGGTGCAAATTTAGTTTTTTTGTTATTACTGTTGATAATGTATGATTGCATAGACCATACACTACTGTGGCAGACGCTAATTGAGATGGGAATTCCGAAGCATTTGATTAAACTACTACAGGGCCTCTATGTGGATCAAGAAGCGGTAATAAGAACTGAATATGGTGACACAGGGAAATTTAAAATAAGGAAAGGAGTGAGGCAGGGGTGCATTTTGTCCCCTTTCCTGTTCAATCTGTATGCCGAGAGAATTATGAGGAGGGCTGGATTGGAGGAGGCAACAGAGGGGGTAAGGATAGCGGGGAAAATACTGAATAATCTGAGGTACGCCGATGATACGACATTATTGGCGGGTAAGAGGGACGACCTAGTCGAGTTAATAAGAAGAGTCAGGAAGGAAAGCGAAAAGGCGGGACTATACTTCAATGTAAAGAAAACAAAGGTTATGACAACTGCAACATACAAAAACTTTGAGGTGGATGGAGAAACGATAGAGGTAGTATCGAGCTTCACATTCCTGGGATCTATGATAGAGAAGGATGGAAGAAGTGATATGGAAATAAGGAGGAGGGTAACAATGGGGAAAACGGCAATGAACGGTCTGGAAAAGATTTGGAAGGACAAATACGTGAGCAGGGAAACAAAGAAAAGACTGGTAAGAGCACTGATCTTCCCAGTCGTCCTATATGGATGCGAGACATGGACAAAGACACGGGATATGGAAAAGAAAATCAACGCGTGTGAGATGTGGATTTGGAGAAAGATGCTAAGGATTTCATGGACGGAGAAGAGAACTAACGAATCGGTGCGCGCGGAGCTCGGAATAGAGAGGGAGGAGACACTGCAGCAAACAGCAACTTGGAGGAAATTGAGCTACTTCGGCCATGTGATGAGATCTAACGGTTTGGAAAAGGAGCTGATGACGGCATGCGGTGAGGGACGGAGAAGATGCGGAAGACCAAGGAAGAAATGGTTGGATGAAGTACAGGAAAAGTCTGGCATGAGACTGGAGGAACTAAGAGAGGCGACTAGGGAGAGGATCAACTGGAGAAGATGCACCAGGGCTTTCGCCAGAGCTCCAGTAGCTGACGGCACCAGGTGACCAGGTGAATAATTAGAAATCTTGTGGTGCCAGTGTGTAAGGCATCAACCAGTGAAAGGTGTGCAGAAAAACCAGTATTAATTTGGGTTTTCACTTTTTGAGTATAATGTATCATTTTAAAGAGAAGCACTTCTCTTTACAGCGGCACCAATTTATTCTATATGGATGAAAAACTCCTTGCATTTATGGACGTTATTTATCGACAATAATGCATCTATGTTGGTCCAAAAATATAAATTGAAAGTCATGACTTACACGAAATCATCCAAATAATACTTTTCAATGTTTCTTTTACTCTAATTTTTGGTTATTGCATAAAATATATATTTAAAAATTATTATCTGTAATAATCTTATAATTTTGAAAATATTGTCTTTGCTCTAGTTTTTGTTCTATTTTCTGCGGGTTGTTTTTGAAACGGAAATTTACCTAAAAATTGTCTTTCTGTGTTGTTGAAGAAGAATGAGACTTGTAGTTGACTTAAAAAGTGACTTGTAGCTCTCCATTTCTCCTTGGCTTTCAAGCACTTAGTAATCTATCTAGCTGCACCTTCTCCTGATAGCTAATTATGATTCACATTCTGGAATTTGAAAACTGGAATTTGACTGTGCGCTCATTACAAATAATTTAATGAATAATGGCATTAGTGATTTGCACCAAGCTCTTCACTTTAACTTACTGTGTCAGTGATTCATGCTTGAAGTTGGAACTGTGGCAATTTTTTCTTACTTTGTGCTGTTAAATTTGCAGCTGGAAACTTTGTACAAGAAGACTCACGCTGCCATCCGTGAGAATCCTGAACACGAGAAACCAACCGAGAAGCCGAGAGAAGGAAAAGCGAAGAGGTCTGTTGCGAAGGATCTCTAAAAATTATTACACATGTATATATAACATCAGGCATTCATTAGTCTTGTGTCGCTGACAATATGTCATTAACTTTTACCACTCATGAGTCTGCTCTTATCGGACAAATTTGGGTCGATTAATTATTAATTTGAGTGGTAAGGGTTAAGATTATTTTTCTGCTAAAAGTTGTAGGAAAGTTTACTGCTGTTAATTCCTGCATTCGGGAGACGAGAGACGGTTCGGTGTTCTGTATTCTTGGGGTCCACTCAGAAAACCTAGGTTATGCATTAGAACAGCGACTTTTGTGTGCTTATATGAAATGTTGACGTGCAGGTGGTAGCAGGGTTTGCAAGAAGAGAAAATGATGTCTTAAAATTTGTGCACACTGGGTTGCTTGACAGTTGCAATAAAACTATGGACTGGACTTGGCAGCTTTTATGCTAGCAATGCTGACTGTTAAGGGATTGCAAACCGAAGGGTTGCAGGTTCGAATCCACCTCAGGTCGCCACATAAGGACCTTGGGCAAGTCCTCTCACAATTGCTCAGCGCTTTGGCATGAAATTCGGATGCAGTGTCCGCTCTGCATTCGGGAGCGCCTCTGAGTAGGGAGCTTGAAGGGGCGCTATAACAAGTGCACATACAAACAAAACAAGCAAAAGCTCAGTCTTCCTTTGCTGTAGCTTCTGTAGCTGTGTATGATTTTTATAGTTGTGATGTGCTTCATGAGTTGAGTGACATATTTTTTCTGGCTACGCTTCTGGTGACGGTCTGTTGTTCTGTTGTCTTTTCCAGATGGAATCGCGCCAAGTTGTCGTTGCAACAGCGCAAGGATCGCGTTAAGCAGAAGAAGGCGATCTTCCTGAAGAAGAAAGAAGAAGCGGAGGCCAACGAGTAGGATGTGCGTTGTGTCGTTGGTTGAGACTTTTTCGATTCGCGTTGCTGCTGCGTTGTAGGAACAATACATGATTTGAATGAACAAGTTGCGTGGGGGGGGATCTAATCGGGCGCGTCATATGAGTGTTGTTTGCGTCTGAGTCGTTTTTCATTCGTTTTTTTTACTACTGTTTGGTTGGAGTCAATAAAGATCATCGTCAACATCTCCTGAGGCTTTGTGTTTTGTTCAGAAGTCTGGTTGGCTTGATGCTCTAAAAAAATTTGCGGTGTTTAAGTCATCTGGAGCTGTGTTAAGTTTTAGCCTGTAAAACACTGATGAGTTCCTAGGTAACAGGTGTATCTCCAATGGGATACCAATCCAGACAGATGGACATGCAACTGATGAGGCACGACGCTGTCAGGTTGAGGTTCTAACACGAGGGACCAAACGCCTCCTGCGAAGGGCAGAGCCAGCACAGGCTGTGAGATAAAGGGAGAAAAAGTAGTGCATGACTAAAACAAATCATCGGCTATTTTGGAGGGGAAAATGGTATGGTTTGTTGGGAAATGGTATCTTCTTGCCCGAGATTTCGAACAAAGGATTTTTAAAAAGGTCATAAGCTTTCTGGCGGGGAAAGTGGTAGGCCTATCTGTTTCCCGACATTTCGAGCAAACAACTGAAAAAAAGGTCATCAGTTTTGTTCGCCTTTAAAGACGAACGAAATTTTTCCAGACCCAAGACGAAAAGTATAGGCCCGCCTCCTTCGAAAATTTCTTTGTATCCGCCCCTGATTGAAGGTGACTATGACGACCTTCAGAATCGGAATAGACTCGTCATCCAATAATCAACAGACAGTAACTGGTAGTCGGTGGTAGATCAACTTAATTTTCTTAACCTCGGCATAAAATTCTGTGGTCGAGGACTCTAGGGCCAATCGTCTCCCTTATGATTCGGGGATTTACAATCTGGTCTTGCGCAAGGCCAATGAGAGAAATTCCAGGTTCCTAGGCAAAGCAACTATGGATCCATAACTTAATTACCCCTTCCCCCCCCATATATAGGCCTACTATGTTGCGGTAATGCTTTAAATTTTTTAAATGGCATAAAACAAACCCTGCGACCATCCAGCATTGGTCCCTTGGCATTTGCATTTTTCCAATTTTCGACGGGGCACGCTACAATCAAATCATACTGATACATAGCTAGTAGGATGGAAGTGTGGTTGAACGTGCTTTGTACACAAGAAGCGCCAGAGTAAAGTGTATAGGCTATTCCGTGCACGCTCGGAAGTGGGAAGCCCAGGGTGAGAATTGCCGGGGGTGGGGGGTTTTAACCCCCCAGTCTTTCTTAGAGCCCTATGTTAAAGTCTGTTTATCACACCCCGATTCCAAGGGGATAATGGTCCAACCCCCAGTTATTTTTTCCACAATTCTTACACTGGGGAAGCCAGTGTAGAGAATGCACAACAAATATAATCTGGCGTGTGTGTGATTTGAATTTAGAGAATTGTATAAAACTAGCGCTCTGTTATATACGTCGATTCTCTTGAGTTGGGTATGCGATTAAGACTTTACTATGGGGTCCTTAGAAAGGGGGAACGGACATTTACCCCCCGGACATATTCCTTCCGGACAATTTCCCCCCGGACGTTTTCCCCCCGTTTTTGACTAGGACATTTACCCCTCCCCCCGGACAATTTCCCCCCTCTGTACATATTTTAGGTTAGGCATCGTGAGGGTTGGTTATGTTCAGGTTAGGCATCGTGAGGGTCGGTTAGGGTCAGGTTAGGCATGGTGAGGGTCGGTTGGGTTAGTGATAGGGTTAGTGCAGTCATTCATTAACATAGGTTAGGCATCGTGAGGGTCGGTTAGGGTCAGGTTAGGCATCGTGAGGGTTGGTTAGGGTTAGTGATAGGGTTAGTGCAGTCATTCATTAACATAGGTTAGGCATCGTGAGGGTCGGTTAGGGTCAGGTTAGGCATCGTGAGGGTCGGTTAGGGTTAGTGATAGGGTTAGTGCAGTCATTCATTAACATAGGGACCCTTATGGGGGGGAATGTCCTAGGTCGGGGGGGAAACGTCCGGGGGGGGGGGGGTAAATGTCTGGGGGGAATATGTCCGGGGGGGAATATGTCCGGGGAGAAAATGTCCTACATCCCTTAGAAAGAGTAGGGGTGTTGAAACCCACAACAATTCTCACCATGCATCTTTGCAAGCGATTTTCAATGTTGTAATGAATGATTTATTGTCAGTTGGTGATTTTGCATTCTTGGTCCATAGAGTCTATTTTCGTTTTGTCGCAGGGTCATCTGGTTCAATGGTAAACCGTTTATCATAAAATTCGCTACCCTCGAGATTCTTCGATGGTCAGTAATCGATCACAGAGGGGATGGTCACCGAAGCGTGGAAGAGCCGGGTTGTTTTTCCATGCATCAGTGAACAGCGGCTATGCTTCCTGCTCTGCATTTGTCCGATATGTGATTAGTCATTCGTGACGAATAAATGGTCAGAGGACTCAATCGAGTGGGTGAGGTGTCCGTGTTGCAAGCGGAATGGTGGACTAAGTGGACTTGCTTGGAGAATCGATTGTGGGAGTTTGCCTGCCGCTGGACAATAGCCGGAAGTTAAGTGGCTTTTAGCCAATTTAAGTTGCCTACCGTTTCAAAGAAAAGACGTCAGAATTGAGATGTCTATGAAATTCCCCGATGCACACTGGCTGTTGATCGCCCTCTGCACGTTGCTAATTAATTGAACTTTGGTTTACTTTCCAAAGTCCAATCTATCTAATTTAGAAGTTTCAACTGAATAGTCTACATGAGGCCTGCTGTAACAATGTCACGCGATGAAGGCAACGCGTCATAAAACCAATAGTCTTTCTTAGAACGCCACAGTAGTCTTCACTGCAAATCCCCGCTCAGCATAATTCAACGTATGCACCCACGGTCCCCACACCACCAGTTATTGTTCTACTATAATTAACAATTCCCATGCTGCTTCAAGATCGTGTTTACTCTGCTGCAGTTGGATGTATTGCGACCAAGGCCGTATCGCAAGAGTTGGGTGTATAAACAGTAAATACCCCCGAAATGAAAAAATGCAAAAATGTACTCGCACTGGATGCAAGAACTGCAGTGTGTAATGCATTGGCAGTTGATCACCCGCTATGAGAGCTCACGACGTTTCCCCCACCCCATTTAGTCAGATATATGGTCGATCAAGGGCGAATACAGAAACTTTGGACGGGGGAGGGGGCAAAAAATTCTTGGTCTTGGGTCTAGACATTTTTTTAGTTGTATCCGCAAAAAAGTTGATGACTTTTTTAGTCCTCTGGCAAAATTTTCGGGAAAATCATACCATTTCATCCGCCCAAAAAAGTTGACCTTTTTTAGTCATTGAGTTTAAATTCTTGAAATGTACCAAATTATAACCTTGTTGGAACCAAATGGGAGGGCACGATACATGGGCGTTTCTAACTGGGGGGGGGGGGGTCATGGCCGGATTGGCCCCCCTGGATCCGCCCCTGTGGTTGATATGGTTTTTTGGGGCTTGCCCCGGATAGATTAGACATCCCCTCCAAATAAAATCCTGGCTACGGCCTTAATTGCGCTCGATAAAGACTACAGATAACGTTACACTCGAATCTCACTGATATCAGTCATTCAAAACATTACCGCCCCTTTATAGATCCATACTCGGAAGCGCTGGCGGCTGTCTTCAATAAAGTCCAGCCTTTCATTACAAACAGCGAATTGTAATGTAATGTAATTATATAGGCCTAGACGCGAGTCTTCGCTTTTAGATAGCAATTATTAAATCTGTGCCACGCTTCGACGGAGCGGATACAATAATCTTACAGAGCTATAGTGAGTGGAAGGATTTGTTCAAGGTCCCTACACAGTACACAGTGATCGCCTCGGACGAGGGTCGAAACAATGCTCCACGCATTGCAGATCGACCGCTCTAATCAATCGGCATTTATATCGTTTCATTGCTGTAGGCCATCGAACACCAAGCGCACCGTTGAAACTAAGACAAACAATAATAATCATTGGAAAACTGAATAGGTCAAGAAACTGCTGGTCATTGTTCCTTGTCACTTTGTCTCCATCTCTGCCTCTGTCTCTACCTCTGTCTTTGTCTCTGTCTCTATTGATTGGAGAACTAAAGTGAGCAACTGAGCAATGTGAGCATACAATACACAGTAGCCACATACGTTCTGTGACGCATAATCTCCTGTCCTTGATCTTTCACAATATGTATTCTCCACGCATAGCCTTGTCTCAAGTCTCAACCCGGATCATTCCAACTCCTTTCAGATCAATCTCCTCCACTATTCCCCACTGGAAAATTGTTTGCACACGCCCTCTACTGCAAGGCGGAGGCATTAAACAATAGGCCTACCCAGCGTTACCCCAACTGCTTCCACCAGCGCACAGAAGCGAATGCCATGACAACAGGCTTTTCCATCATTAGCCACCGCCAGAGCGCGCTCGCACGTGCTGATTACTGATTCAGGCGCAGGCGCTGTGTGTAGCATACACCGCATACCTTTCCGACATTGATTGACTGATGGACAATACACACACCTGCAGTATCCCACCTGTATTGATCTGCGGATCCATTAAGCTGCAGCGGCCACCTACACATGGAGCAGCAGGTATAAATCATCGGACAGACTAAATGATCATTCCGAATAATTTTTCGACCAAGCTGAAGTAGCCAGACGATCCAAGATAGCGATCTGAATCCTCTTGGACATCGGTGGAAGAAGAGGAATCTAAGTATCTACTTGATACAGCATCTTGAACATTCAGAGTTGGCAGCTAACAACATCATCTATCAGGTGAGAATGCTAATCCACAGCCGAGCGAATCTATCACCTGTTTGTGTGTAAGACTTCCTTCCACACTGTAGTGACCTAATTGGTGGCCTCTCTACCTTCTCTGGATCGGTGGTCTGACTTGCTTGTCCCACGAGCCATAGGACCACTGATACTCAAGTTCGATCCACTATTATTACGGAATGCTCTTCCATATACTCTGCGTGGGACTCTTCTCTCTACATCGTTATTTACATCTCTGTCTCTGTCTCTCTCTGTCTCTCTCTGCCTCTCTCTTTCTCTCTGTCTGTCTCTCTGCCTCTATGTGTCTGTTTCTGTCTGTGTACCTCTGTCTCTGTTTATGCCCGCCTCTGTGTCTGTGTCTATATCTCTGTCTAATTCTCTGTCTGTCTGTCTGTCTGTCTGTATCTCGGATTGGGAGCGCTACTGAATGGCCATGGTTACAGAAGTTGATAATCACCATAGCATTACATAAAGTCTACATTACATTACAGTGACGAACGGTCATGGCGAACACAATGAACGACCATCGTATCACACGTGAGACTTCATCAACGGGTGGAACGACAAGGGTGAAAACAACAACCTACGAAACGAAGAACGCCCACGACCTCGGAACATCATTGACCGATCGAAAGTTCGACTATCGACCCCTCGTCACTCCCCGCCAGGTCGTCATCAACCGCACGGTCGTCGGCGGACCAGCAATGACCCGTTCTCTGATCCTGGACCGGTCCCTCCAGCTGGGGGCCTCGCCCGGGTTCTATGCGGCTGTGACGAGTACCGGGGTGGACTCGGTGAAGAGATCGAATGAAAAGGAGAAGAGAGATATGCAGGATTTGAACGAAAGATTCGCGAGTTATATTGAGAAGGTGAGGTTCCTTGAGGCGCAGAATAGACGGCTGGCCGATGAGTTGGAGAAACTGAGAGCGAAGTGGGGCAAGGAGACGACGCAGGTGAAGGCGATGTATGAGGCGGAGTTGGATGAGGCGAGGAAGTTGCTGGATGATGTGGAGAAGGAGAAGGCGAGGCTGCAGATCAGAGTTGATACACTGGAAGAACAGAACAACGATCTGAATAGACGGTAGGAAATTATTGTTGTGTGAAGAACTTCTGCAATTATTGGGTCTGATGGATTGATTGGTTGGTTGATTGCTTCATTGATTGATTCATTGATTGATTAATTGATTGATTCATTGACTGCTTCATTTATTGATTGATTGATTGATTGTTTGATTAATTGATTGTTTGATTGATTGATTGACAATGGACAGGCACACTGATATAGACGCCTAGATAGGCAATAGAAAGACTGATTGAACCATTCATTCATTCATTCATTCATTCATTCATTCATTCATCCATCCAAACGTTCTTTCGTTCTTTCGTTCGTTCGTTTGTTTGTTTGTTTGTTTGTTCGTTCGTTCATTCACTTAATTGGAAACTCGTTACTAATTCATACACACATTTATTATTTCTTTCTTCATTTTCTTCTGGTCGGCTGCTCTTTCTTTCTATCTTTTCCCCGGTCTCTCCTTCTGTCGTTATGTTCATGGGCGCCCGCAGGATTTTTTGCAGGGGGGGTCAGTCAAGACCGTGAGACTTAAGTTTACCTAATTCATAAGTATCCGACTAAAGTCGTAGTCGGCCAGTAATAATTATGATATCCAATTGGCCCATACCTATAGTTAACGACTAAATCCCTTGTTGACAATTAATCTTCCCTAATGTTCTTGAGCATCAGTCTCTGTAATGTTGTGCTGCAGTGTGTCTGTAATCGGCGTTCATCCCTACCAAAGATGTCGGTTACTTTCTCCATAAATTCAGTCTTTTTTCCAAGGCACCGATCATACCCAAACACCACTGTGCCCCACAAAATGCAGTCTCAACAGTTAGGCCTAAAGCAGTGTTTAACATAGTAGGCTACACTTGCACTGTTCATTTGGTAGTAGGCCTACTTACCGTGACACCTTCCAGCTGATGACTTCCAAACAATGGATAAACTTGCCTTTAGAATTTCAAAGAGTATAAGAGCTTACGCTACACACTGCAGCACAACATTATTTTATTTCTCAATTTCAGGCTATCTCACATTTATTTATAATCCTCCACTCGCATGTGCAACGGATCTCGAGATGAACTGATCTACATAGTCTGTGTTTTCTTTGACAAGTCCACAAGAATATACAGGGTGCGCCAAAAAAAAATAACCCCCCTAGGTTTTTCCTCAATATCTTGGCCAAAAACAGAAATTTTCAAATGAAATTTCACAGGCTTGTAAACAATTCATATTTACATACGTTGGCCAGATTTCATCAAAATATTTCAAACGAAACAAAAGTTATGCCACTTTGAGGGAGGTCACCCCCCGTTTTTTGACGCTTCAAAAACAAAACGCAATTTTTTGAAGGTTTTTTGCCAATATTTTGGCCAAAAATAAGAATATCGAAATTAAATTTCTCAGTCTTATAGACAATTCATATCTACACATGGTGGCCAGATTTCATCACAATATCTCAAGCAGAACAAAAGTTATGCTACTTTTAGTGAGACCACCCACCGTTTTTTGACGATTCAAAGGCGAAACGCAACAAAAAGTAACAAAAACACAATTTTATTAAGTCTCATCTCAAATAACTTTGTCAAATGAACTTGGTAATGCTTCACAACTTGTGTTCGATGTGCCCACCACCAGTGCCAACACATCTTTTGAGTCTCTTGGCAAAGTTCTTGATGGACCTGTTGATTAATCCGACAGATTCTTTATTATTCCTTATTTGCCAATTTGATTGTCATCTTGCTAAGCGACTTCTCAGTGACGTGCAGCTACGCTGGTGCCTGTTTCTTTTTAAAATAGTAATAATAATGATCATCGGTCAATATCAAGGCTATTTGATAATAATTATTTGAGATGAGACTTAATAAAATCGTGTTTTTGCTGCGTTACATCTTTAAATTGTCAAAAATTGGGGGTGGCCTCACTAAACGTGGTATAACTTTTGTTGTTTTAAAAATATTTTCATGAAATTTGACCATCATATGCATATGAATTGTCTTCAAGCCTGTAAAATTTCATTTCGATATTCTTACTCTTGGCCAAGATATTGGCCAGAATAATTAGATTGGATTTTATTTCTTTTTGTTGCGTCGCGTTTTTGAATCGTCAAAAAACGGTGGGTTGCCTCACTAAAAGTGGCATAACTTTTGTTCTGTTTAAAATATTTTTATGAAATCTGGCCATCATGTGTAAATATGAATTGTCTTTAAGACTGTAAAATTTCATTTCAAAATTCTCACTTTTGGTCAAGATATTGGCAAAAATCTTAGGGGGGTTATTTTTTTTGGCGCACCCTGTACATATACCACGTGTATGGCCTATATATATATTTATATATATATATACACACACATATATACATGTATACATAGTCGTCTTAATAAGCAGTCTTTTGTCTCTATGTCAACTCTGCCGGCCTTGTGGAATGATATAGCATATTGCACCTCCCCATTCCCCGATTTGGAGAAAATCTGTCAACGATTAATTTTGCACATGCATGCTGCATAGGCTAGTCTTCGAAAGAAAGATTCGGGCTCAGAGTGCCAGCCTGCTAGGTCTCCAATCTCCACGATTCGTACAATATAATTATCATACATGTCTTCGACCTTGCTGACCCTTCCCTAAGGTCAGGACCAGCTTTGAGTCTTTGATCGGCATAATGTAAATAGGAGGAATAGAAACTGATGCACACCAGACAACTATAATGCCAAGTCCACACATAGTACTATACATATACGGAGTGTCAGGCGAGGAGTTAAACAGAGATGGATGATGTTTTGAGTTGAAACGGCTGGGAGGCAGAGGGAAGTGAAAATCACAACTGCAAACGCTGATGTCATCCATGAGTACAAGAATGTGTGTGGGAGACTCGTTTGATGAGACCATGCATCGTCCTCGTGCTCTATATAGCTGTATACCTTAGAAAGGTAGCCAGGCACAGGGTCAGGGTGTGTATGATGTGCGGATGGGTGGGGGCTATAATTATTAGACTTCGGCAGAAACAAAAAGCTTGATCGTTGACCTACATCACATAAAGGCTATCAGATGCCATCAATCTTACAATTGGGCCTTGACGGTGGCTGAAGGGTTGGCTCTCTTCGTCTCCAGTTACATACACATAGGCTCCATCTAGTGTTGCTCAGTACGTAAAGCTAACCAGAAGATACACAACAAAAGTTGGTGAAGTAAAAGAACACAATGACTCGTGGGTATTCTGTCCCGTTTTACCACTATCATTTTTTACAGAAAGAGTGATTATCAATATTTTGTCATGATTTCCAGGGGGGGTCACGCGACCCCCCTTGACCTATGGTGCGGGCGCCCATGGTTATGTTGGTGACAATAACTGGTGAGGGCATTGGGCAACTGATTGAGGACAAGTCACCGGTTGGATTGACCAATATCACGCAGCCCTGGCAACATCATTTATGACACCACAGTGCAATCAAGTTCTGGTTATAGCCTACATGCAATGGTGTACGTTAACGGTGCACCGGTGAATTAATAGATTCTTCTTATTGATCTCAAAAAGGGCAACATTGCTGTTTTTCTAGCTGGCAGAGAATTAGCATTAACAGCATGTTTTATAGCGCATTTTTAGTACTAATTAATTCGTCGCGGTGTTGAGTATGCCTAAGTGTTGTTGACAGGCAAGTTCTGTTATACTACACATTATAGGCCTACAGGTAGCCCTACAAGCCATCAGCTTGCGATACTACTTACATTTGTTCTAGCTCGTGCTTTCCATAATAGGTCCCCAGGTGAGAGGAATCGATTTGCAGATGATTAATAAATATTGATGTAACACTGAGAAATTTAACTGAAATTAGATTTTTGAAGCAGAGCCAAAATAATCTCTATTAGTTAGGTATGGCAGACTATTGCAAAACATGACCTAAATCCATGCTAGGAATTCATAAGACATTTTCAATGGGTTAGCATGCAGAACGTACATGTAATATCTATAGATTTTTGTCTGCCTGTCTCTGTCTGCCTCTATATAAAGGCTATCTCTTCTCTATATATCTCTGTGTCTATATGTGTCTCTGTCTGTCTGTCTCTCTCTGTCTTTGTCTCTCTGTCTCACTGCCTGTCTCTGTCTGTCTCTGTCTGTCTGTCTGTCTGTCTGTCTCTCTCTCTCTCACACACACACACACACACATACGCACACACCCAGATTTTAGAAGAGCCTGTTCTTTCCAAAATTGGAAAAGACCTCATGGAAACTTGTATAGGCCTACGTTGTATTGCGGCTGTGAGCGACAAGTAGGCCTTATTAATAAGACTTAGTGTCTAAGAACATATTTGACTTCTCTCTCTCTGTCTCATCAGACTGTCGGAGTCGAGTCATCTGGTGGAGGAGTTTCGCGAGAAGATCGACGAACAGAATCGTCAGTTGTCGGAATACGAAGCAGAGAATAATCAGCTGAAAAGACGCGTCCAAGGTCTGGAGTCTGACCGCGAGAGGGACAAGAAAACGATCGCACAACTACAGGAGACATGCAACAGGACTCGCATTGTATGCCATGGTTCTTGCTTCTATACTGTCGTGCTCGCTCGTGAATAAGCTGGTGCCCCAGTGCTTTGCTTTCACTCATTAACTAATTCATTCACTCGCTCGTTCGTTCGTTCATTAATGCATTGGTTTATTCGTTCGATCGTTCATTCATTATTATAGGCCTACTTATTCATTCGTTCGTTCGTTCGTTCGTTCGCTCATTCCTTCATTCATTACGAGAATTTATTTAGCGCCCCTTCAAGGTAACTACTCAGAACCTCTCCACATAATAAATACACAAGACTTTGTCATTGGGCGAGATCAACTCATGCTGGATACAGACCTACATCTTATGTTCTATTCGTTATGGTTCAGCATATCACGTGACGTGATCTAAATCGCATGATCACGGCTGATGAGAGAGAGTCTGCCATTGAGACATTTGGCGACATTAAAAATGATTAAATACATCGTAGGATCTGGACAATGAAACGCTGCAGCATGTTGATGCGGAAAACAGACGACAGACACTGGAAGAGGAATTGGAATTCCTCAAACAAGTTCACGAACAGGTAGACACACAATCAATCCTACATCTTTACAATATAAATAACATCACCATGTTTTTCATTTGCGTTTCGGCAGCTCTATCTATGCCTCACCTCTTGCTGCTCACCTCTCGACAGTTCTTTGTTTGTATACGTGCACTTGTCATAGCGCCCCTTCAAGCTCTGCTGCTCAGAGAGCGCTCCCGAATGCAGAGCGGACACTGCATCGGAGTTTCACGCCGAAGCGCTGAGCAATTGTGAGTGAAGGACTTGCCCAAGGTCCTTACGCGGCGAGATGGATTCGAACCCAGGGCTTGTTTAACGTGCAGTTTTACACAAAATGTGCAGTTCTAAATGGATTTCTGCAGTTGAAGAAGCACTTTCGTACAGTTAAAACTTGCAAAAAAGGTCATTGTCCTCCAATTGGAGGTAATTTACCATGGATGATGGGAAAGGAAAGAAGGAGTTGTGCAGTTATAAAAATTCCTTAAAAAAACCCTGTTCGAACCCCGAACCCTCTGGCTCCAAGGCAACGTCGCCACCACTCCTGTCAATAGCTTACCTCAATACCTTGACTAGGCGCCTTACCTTATACCTGGTGGCTGTGTGTTCGTAGGAAATGAAGGAGTTGGCGAATCTTGCGTATCGCGATACGACTCCGGAGAACCGTGAGTTCTGGAAGAACGAGATGGGTCAAGCTCTGAGAGAAATCCAGAATATATACGACGAGAAAATCGACCTCATGAGAACCGACATGGAGTCGTTCTACAACCTCAAGGTATAACGTGTAAACAATGCAAATCTATGCTGCAGATATACAGGTTTTTTTATTGCGGCCATATTGCAATGTACCAGCAATTTAATACAGCCTTTATATATATATATGTGTATAATTATATACATATATATAATTATATACAGGGTGGCTCAAAAAAATACCCCACCGGAAAAAATGCAATATCTTCGCAACCCATTGACATTTTTCTACGCAAATTTCCCAATTTGTAGGGGAATGAATTTCCAACAATCCCTGAAAGTTTCACTTTCAAATTTTCATGTTTGCAAAAGTTACAGCTGTTTAAACTTTCAATTCCGTTTTTTTAATTTCCGCGGAAAAATGAACGTCATTTGTTGATTTCCATGTCAAATAATATCACCTTTCACTGCCACCTCAGGAATCCGCTTCACAGTTTATTGTAAAGTATGATGGGAGTGTACATTCCCTGCTTTAATACGAGCTCGAATTCTTTTTGTGAAACTCGGTATGGGCAACTGATCCGACATTACCAGCAAGACTTCCTTCAGCCAGCCAATGTTCTCCAAGAGCTCCACATATGTGATAATCAAGAGGGTTAAGGTATATTGAGTTTGTTGGTCATTCATGTTTGTGGAAAAAATCTGCAGTTGATGGAAATAAGGTAGCGTCATCATAACTAACCTTGCCGTGTGAGCAAGCAGGAAGACAGTGGTCGTTTGGTCTGACGGAAAAAAGCGCGATGTTCACGAAATTCGCTTGGTAGTCGCAAAGGTAAAGTTTGCAAAGCACATCATGGTTTCGGCGTCAAATCTGCTGGCGTGTGTTACGACTGCAAGGGAAGACTGCACTTCATCCCATTCAGTAGGCTAGATGTCAAACTTACCGTTGAACTCTGTTACCCAGACTCATTGAGGACTGCAGGTATGTTCTAACATATGGTTTTATTTTCCAGCAGGACGGTGCGCCTGCTTGCTCGCACAGCAGGGTTGACTATGATGATGCCATCTTATTGCCATCAACTGCGGTAAATTTATTGGCACAGGTGAATGACCGTCAAACTCGCCAGACCTTAACTCTTTTGTTTATTACGACTGGGAACCTATGCTGGAACGATGCAAGACATTTAATCCCAAGTTGGAGAACATTGGCTATTTGAAGGAAGTCTTTCTGCTAATGTGGGATCAGTTGCCGTAGGACTCGATCAACAAGGCCATACTGAGCTTCAAAAAAATAATTTGATCTCGAGTTAAAGCAGGGAGTGGACACTTCCATCATACTTTACGATAAACTGTAAAACGGATTTCTGCGGTCGTGGTGAAAGTGATATCATTGGACATGGAAATCTACAAGTGACGCTAACTTTTCCGCGGAAATTCGAAAAAACGGAATTGAAAGTTTAAACAGCTCTAGCCTTTGCAAACATGAAAATTTGAACTTGAAACTTTCAGGGATTGTTGAAAATTCATTCCCCTACAAATTGGGAAATTTTCGTAGAAAAATTTCAATGGGTTGCGAAGATATTGCATTTTATCCGGTGGGGTAATTTTTTTTGAGCCACCCTGTATATAGATATAAGACAAGAACGATTCATGCATCAGAGATCACGTGGTCTCAACACTGCAGTGGCGCCTCTGGCGTGTTAACTCCGGTCGGTCACAGCTTTTGTGGCTGGACTGGGAGCGCCTCTGAGTAGGTTTCTTGAAGAAGCGCTATATAAATTCACGAAATGAATGAATGAATTAAAATGAAAAGGACTGCTGAATTTTATGCGATGAATTATATATTGATGAGACTTTTTACACATAATTAGACTCCCTTTAAGGATATACGTAAACATAATACATGCAGTGCCAGCGTCAATATAGTCATTAAAGAATATTTCCCATTTCCCAGCCTCTGTTACGAGTTAAGACTGATTCAGTCGCTCTGTTCTAAGACTCTTTTAGACTGTTTCCCAAGGACTCGGTATACACTATACAGAGTTCTTGACTGTTTCCCTACTTCAGTTTAGACTGTTTCCCTATCATTCCACTATTAATAATTTGCATTCAGTTTTTAATAACAGCTCTGGCTTCTTTCCTCTCTTCTTTTAGTCCATATCCGTCTGTCTCTCTCTCTGTCTGTCTGTCTGTCTGTCTCTCCGTCTCTCTCTCTCTCTCCGTCTCTCTTTTTTTTCTCTCTCTCTCTCTCTCTCTCTCTCTCTCTCTCTCTCTCTCTCTCTCTCTCTCTCTCTCTCTCTCTCTCTCTCTCTCTCTCTCTCTCTCTCTCCGTCTCTCTCTGTAACTCTGTCCATGCTATAGCTGCTCCCTGACCCTGTGTCTCTGTTGGTATCTCTCAGTTTGTCTTGGTGACAGGCACTGCTGGCATAATAGCAGGATCGATCATTTTAGATTGCCTCGCTTCCTCCTTCATCTCCATACCGCCCTCCTCTATCTGTCTCTGCCTATACAGGCAGGTATGTCTGTCCCTCTACCTCTGTTTCTCTGTCTCTTTCTCTCTGTCTCTAGCTCTGTCTCTCTGTCTCTGTATCTGTCTCAGTCTCTGTCTTTGTCTGTCTGTCTGTCTCTCTCTTTCTCTCTCTCTCACACCCTTTGTCTCTCAGTTCTTCTGATGTTTAATCAATTGATCAAGCAAATGGCGAACAACATAGTCTTTAGAATATTTTTTAAACTGTCGGAAGCTCTGTGAAGATCAAAGCAGCGCGGTCTCCTTTAATGTATGCGCCAACTTGTCACCATGGCAACAAAGGCCGAAGAAATAATGACGCACGTGTCTGCCAACAGCTACCTGTAATCTGACGCTATATAAAAAGATTATGAACCAGTTAAAAGACAATGTCTAGACAAAGTCTAGTCGAAACAATAGTGGCTGATAGACGCCATCGATGATGATGACGACGATGATGATGACGACGATGATGATGATGATGATGATGATGACGACGACGACGTCGATGATGATGATGATGACGATGATGACGACGACGACGACGATGATGACGACGACGACGACGATGACGATGATGATGATGGTGATGATTTTTTGTCATTTATTCACTGCCCGAATGGAACTAAGAATTGGAAACTGATACTAACTTATTTACTGACTTACTTATTGACTGAATTACTGAATGAATGATTCACTCGTTTTCTTCTTCCGTAGATTCAAGAGTTTCGAACTGGAGCCACTCGTCAGAACCTGGACAGCAGCCACGCCAAAGAGGAAAGCAAACGCCTCAAGGTCAAAGTAACGGAACTCCAGCAGAAGCTTGGGGACCTGGAGACCAGGGTAAGACGGGGGAATCGCAGCTACCCCCATTTATATTATAGGGCGTCTTCGCTCGGCCTTTCGTCCACGTATTAATCATTGAATTCGCAATCAAAGCAATGATAGATATTTTAGGGACAATAAATTATGGTGGAGAAGCATTAGTATTTTTCGGAACCTTTTTGCAGAGTTTCAGAGAGATGGTTTCACTTATTGGTCTTTAATTAAATGCCTTGATTATATGCGTGAATGCAAACATGGTTGAATTGATATATGCAGTTATTTACACATGTACAAATACTTATGTTGCATTGCATAAGAACATACATTAATGCATACATTCTTACATATACGTTCCTACATGTACATACATTCATGCATAGTGCATACGTACATACGTGCATGCGTGCACCTTTAACCTACATTCATACATGCACAATTGCACATAATAAATTATATCAAAAAATTCATATATTCATACATGTCCATGCATGTATACATGCATGCCGACAGTCCGACATACATGCATACATAGGCACATACGTGCATCATACATGCACACATACATGCATGCATACATACATGAAAGCTATGCATATATCCATGAACACATTCTTCATACATACAATACATCCTGGGGCGCGGTGGAGTAGTGGTGGCGTCGTTGCCTTGGAGGTTCGAATCCACCGTGCCGCGTAAGGACCCTGGGCAAGTTCTTCACTCACAATTGCTCAGCGCTTCGGCGTGAAACTCCGATGTAGTGTCCGCTCTGCATTCGGGAGCGCCTCTGAGTA
Source organism: Lumbricus rubellus (assembly GCA_945859605.1). NCBI lineage: Eukaryota > Metazoa > Annelida > Clitellata > Crassiclitellata > Lumbricidae > Lumbricus > Lumbricus rubellus. Next base: position 7,033,112 of record OX243823.1, on the reverse strand, counting down.
GAGAGAGCTGGAAGGAGCGCTATAATAAGTGCACATACAAACAATACATGTATACTTTTGCTATTATCTGTTGACAGAATTTTCAGCTGCAGCGTGAATTGGACATGCTGCGTCGAGAGAAGGAGGAACGAGAGCGGGAACTTCAGGACGAAAACGCAACACTACAGTCCGAGGTAGCCAAGCTGCGCGCCGAGTTGGACGCTGTATTAAAGGAGCTACAGAATCTGATGGACACGAAACTCGGATTGGAACTGGAGATATCCGCCTATCGGAAGCTGTTAGAGGGCGAGGAAAACAGGTAGGACTGGTTGGAACATGCACTCACCTTGTAATAACCTTACCTTAGACCTTAGTCCTTTCCTGATGTGCAGATCTGCACATCGGGCTACGCAGTTTCGCCACTCCACTCTGCTACCTTGCATAGCGCAGATAAATAATTATGGGTTCGGATTTAAGCAACTGCAAGGTAGTTAAGAGCAATAATGGGATTCATGAGTAGGACTCCGCCAATGTTTGTACTCTGACAGTGCCAGTCCCGAACCCGGATAAAGGAGGATTGTAGCGCTAATCATCTTTGCAATGGTATAGTGTCGTTAAACAGTAATAAACCATTCATAATTAGATAGGCCTACCTTGAGCAATTGTTCAGTTCGTTTATGTCACAATTAATTCGTTCATATCACAATTAACTAATATATAGGGCCTAGGACTATACAGGTCTTAGTCTAAAAATGAGTAGGTTCAGGCGATTATTGCTTCATCGCACTAGTTTGGAAGCTTTCCATGATTGTCAATGATTTTGTTGCGCCTTCGCGATATTAAAAGCACTGTTTCGTGTTCCAATTTCGTGCCTTGATTTTCCTGATATTTTCTTGCTGCTTTGCAACTGCTAACGTGTGATCCAGATCGGGATTAAAACAGTTGGTCGACAGTTGGTTTACAACGGATGTCACCACAACCAATTCCACATCGAATGGTAGAACTATAATTATGGGGTCTATAGAATTATGGCTTCAATGTTTGCTGCTTCATGTTCTCTGTGCTTTAACCACAGAAAGAGTTCACTTATTTTCACCTGTTATTTCTATCAATTTTCTATTTTTTGCAGCAGTTATATTTCTATTTGGTTATTGCGTTTTGGTTTGGTTGGGAAATTTTATTTATGTTGTTATAAGTCTATTGTTTGGTTCTTTTGGGTTTGGCACATACCAACTCATAGGCGTACGGGAGGTTTGAGCAGTGGGGGGGGGGGCAAAGATTGAACTTCTGCCTGAAAAATGCATCCGAGGAAAAGTTGACGACCTTTTTTTAGTCGTTCGGATCTCTGTTTGCCCGAAAAACCCAGACTTGTTGCCCGAATTTGGGGGGGCATTTGCCCCCTGCACCCCCACCTCGTACGCATATGTACCAACTGCACCCTAGTAGGCTCTACACATGAAAATGATGGTCGTGCAGTCCTTCAGGTATCTTCGTAACCTAGGACCTACATGAATGCGCAGTTAACTCACTTCACAAAACTGGCTCTTGCATTTGTGATTCATACTGTCTGTGCTTTCCTATTGTCGGTGTTTGGTATAAAGTTTTTCATTTGGAGTTTAATTTTATTGAATCAGTCAATCGAAGTGCAGACTTTCTTTTTGAAAGTTAGCCTATTTTTGCAATATCTTATCTATTAGCCTACGATTGTCTAAGCAACAGCACTTCAATGTTAATTCTTATGTTTATTTTGTAATTTCTGGTGCTATGCTTAGCTGCTGTCAATTTCAGGGACAAACTTAATTTGGGAATTTGTACAACCCCCTTCTCTCCTTTATCATCATCCATGGTAAATTATTCCCAATCCGAGGTCAATGAAAATTCGGAACCATTTTCAACAGCAGAAAATGCTTTTACAGCTGCACAAATTCACTTAGAATTGCATTTCTTTTTTGTTGTGAATTGCACACTAAAATGCTTTGAGTCTATTTAATTTTTTATGTTGTTGTTTAGATGTTGTTGCATTTCTTTTGTTTGAGTGTATTTCTGCTTTCGTGGATGTGCTAGGGTTGGCTTGCGTGACATTGTTGATTATGTACTGTTACACACTGATCCAAAGCTCGTCGAAGAAGTCAAGAAATATCAATCTCTCAGTGACTCACAAGAAAACCTCATTGGTTCGTAGTCCTACATGTATCTCCATCCAACACTTTTCTATCGAGAGTTCGTGTCAAACCTTCGTATGATGAATAATAATAACAATAACAACAATAGTAAGAATAATTCTAATAATTATTACTATTATCTTCTTCTTCTTTAGGTAAGCTGCCTCTCGGCATGTTACCTAAAGAAGAAGAAGATACTAATAATAATTATTAGAAAAAAATTATTATTATAGATAAATTAATAGGCCGATTGCTTCCAAGGCATCGTTTCTCCGCTGGATCTTGACGAATTCTAGCCGTCCCAGAATGGATTTTGGTCACAGGCTAATAATAATTATGTATTGATGAATCTGATGCACCTCCTGGAAAAATGATATAAATAGAGCCCAATAATGTCGAGGAATCATAATATGTATATATAATTATATACATTAGCCAAAAATGATAATATGACTAATTACGTAGCGCCAATCACCCGAGGGACCGAGGACAAAAAACATTATTGTGCAACAGTTCGAAAATCCAAGTTAAGTTATTCGACACCTTAAAGAGAAACTGATTATATTGTGACTTGAATGTCCCAAAAGATCATGGCGCGTTCTTCACACGATCGACGAATGGTTTTAATTTTAAGTCGATTTTATTATTACATAGGCTATCAATACAAAGATGCATGCCTGAAGATATATATAAGCTTACAGCCTTCAAATTTCTTCGTATCCGATGTACATTTTCTTAAGCATTCAAACATCTATCGCACGTCTATAATAGGTGGTGATTCGTATGTCTGTTTTCCTATCTATGCGGTATTATGTTTCCAATTAGAGTTTAATTCAGTCAAATTGAATCCAGAGATTTATATCTTAGTCAATCAATGCACAGACTTTCTTTCCTAAGTTTAAGTTTGTCTTTCCAGATTCTGCGCTGAAGGTGAGTCAGGTGGTGAAGGGTGAGATGTCGGCTAAGACGACGTCGAGGAAAAGCTTCAAAGGACTCGTTGCCGTTTCCGAATCATCTCCAGATGGAAAGTACATCCTCCTGGAAAACGTTGGAAGAAGGGTAACTAAACGTTCAGGGTTCAGTTCGATTACTGACATGTTGTATTTTCAAGCCTGGAACGGTCTAAATTTTTACATCATGGTTACTGTTTTAAAACGTGGGCAATGTTTTTGCTGCCGATATGGGTAGTATATATATATACATATACAATGTTATACATGTATATATATATATACAATGTTAGACATGTGTATATATGACTATTTTCGAGACTGTAAGTGTTCTGTATATGTTAGGAACAACTTCTTGAGGGATGGAAGCTGGTGCGAAATATCGACGGAAAAGATACGTTCACTTTCGAGTTCGACAGAGGATACACGTTGAGAACTTCATCCAGGGCGAAGGTCTGAATAATTAGGCCTATCCAATTGTTTATCGTCATTATTTCAATGCTTAGATATTTATTACATTGTGCATTTTTATATGATTTTCATAATGTCAGATCAAGTGATCGTTATCGTAATATCAAACTTCAAATTTCTTCCGTGCCACACGAAGGTTAAGCGCAAGGCGGTTGCTCATTCACGAGGGCCGTGTTAAAAATTATAATCAGAGGTCGGATAAGAGAGCGATGTAGATCTATAAATCAATCGGAATTAATCGGTTCAATATTTTATTGGTTCCTAAAAATTACAAAATCTTTCAATTAGGCTATTTTTTAAGGAACAGAAGAATGAATTCGTCAACCCATTTAATTTTGTGTAAGTTAAGTTGTGTCCATGTCAGTTTATTGTTGCTAAATAAACGAGTTTTGTCGTGTGTTGCATTCTGGTGGGGGCCAAATGGAGGACATAAACTAAAGGGACCTATAGGTCCAGCTAAATAGGGCTCCTCAATTACCAATTAAATACTGTCTACGTTTATTTATATACATTTGAATGCACTGTTATAAATGTCTTACGGTGACCAATGTTTTCTTTTTAATTGTCGTTGTTAGGTGTGGGCACGAGGTCAAAGGCCATTCAGTGCCCCTGACAGTGACTTGGAGGCGACGTGTCAATCGTGGGGCAGCGGATCAAATGTCGTTACAACACTCATCGATCCTGCAGGAATTGTAATTACCCTATTTATACTCATATTCTGTTGATGACGATGATAATAATAGCCACAGTGACTGATGAAAATGATAATGATGATAATGATAAAAGCAATGATGGTGATGATGATATAATAATGATAGAGATAATGGCAGTATCGTAGTAGTAGTGGTAGCAGCAGCAGAAAGCAGCAGTATCAGTTTACAGTAGTAGTAGTAGTAGTAGTAGTAGTAGTAGTAGTAGTAGTAGTAGTAGTAGTAGTAGTAGTAGTAGTAGTAGTAGTAGTAGCAGTAATAGCAGTAGCAGTAGTAGTATCAGCAGCAGCAGCAGCAGCAGCAGTTGCAGTTATAATAATAACAATAATAATAGATCTACTGGCAGTAATAGCTACAGTAGTTATACAATACTATACATGTAAATTGCATTGTTGTTATTGTTAACAGGAACAAGCGTCTCACCAACAGCTGACGACTTATTCGTCGTAAACGAACGAATTTTCGTTCAAATCGACTTCAAGAAGAAGACTTCCAGGATCAAAGAGGCATCCAATCAGTTTTCAGTTCTCACCAAAATCCTTTTCTTGATAAGACACCAACGCAAAGACGTTTTGAAAACATTTACCGGAAGTTAGTTTCCTTTAATCAAGGAATGCGCAGTATGTAGGCATTGACTATGTATCTAAAATGGTTATTTATATAGCGCCCTAGTTTAGCCTCGCGAAGGCGTTGAACGTAGCTCTAAAAAAGTCTTTAGCGATGGTAGGCTAATACCTTACGCGTCATGTAAGCCTAAACAGCGTCATATAAACATTAAATGGCTCATATAGCGCCGCCTATGTTTAAAGCACAAGGTGCGAAGCGATGGTGCCCCAAACACAGCCCTTTGTCAGGTTTCCACGTAGCACACAAGCTTACGAGGGTTGATCAATAAGTAATGAGAAAAATATATTAGACAGCAACTCTGGACCAAATTTTTTTTATAGTTTTTCAACATAATCTCTTTGAAGTTCAACACATTTTTCCCAGCGATGTTCAAGTTTTTTTACACCCTCCAGGAAGAAAGTTTCATCCAGCCCCTGAAACCAGGCATTTATGGCATGGATAACACTTTCATCAGTGTCAAATTTCTGTCCGCGAAGCGAATATTTCAGATAACGAAACAGATTGAAGTCAGACGGTGCCAGGTCTGAAGAATAGGGTGGGTTTTGTAGCAGTTCGAAGCCGCACTCGCGAATTGCAGTCATTGCAACAGACGAGGTGTGAGCTGGAGCATTGTCCTGATGAAACACGATACCTTGACGCAACTTCCCTCGACATTTTTCCTTAATAGCCACGCGAAGTTTTCGGATTAACTGGGCATAGTAGACACCCGTGATAGTTTTCCACGCTCCAAGTAGTCAATCATCAAAATACCTTCACTGTCCCAAAATACGGATGCCATAACTTTACCCGTTGATGCAATTTTGCGGAATTTGACCGGTGTCGGGGAATCGACGTGCTTCCACTCCATACTCTGCAGTTTTGTCTCGGGATCAAAGTGGTGAGCCCAAGTCTCATCCATAGTGACATATCTGCGTAGAAACGTTGCCTGGTCTTCTCTAAAAAGGTCGAGATTTTCACGAGAAGTTGTTAGTCGGACTTGCTTGTTTTCTTGCGTTAACATTCGTGGAACCCATCGAACACAGACCTTGTTGTACCCCAAAATGTCTGTAATAATATGATGGGTTGTTCCCTACAACAACTTCAAACAATCTGCTACATTTCTAATATTAACCCGCCGATCTTTCTGTATCAGATCCTGGACGAATTGGATGTTTTTGTTGGTACAGGTCTCAATAGGGCGGCCAGAACGGTGCTCGTCTTCAGTTGATTGGCTACCTCGATTAAATTCAGCTACCTGCCTATAGACTGTAGCCTGTGAAGGGGCATTGTCCCTTAAAACCTTCTTCATGTCCGTTGCAATCTTATTTTGAGTCAATCTTTTTAAATGCAAATATTTTATAACCGCACGTTTCTCGTTTTTATCCATTATTTACAACAGCCGCTGGGTAGACGGCTTCCGGCGGTTGCCTAGCAACCACAGTAATGGCCCACGTGACCATTTAACAATCAAAACTCTTCTAAATAAGTAAGCTAGCAAATAAAAATAAAAATTCTGCAAAAAACAGCTGTCTAATATATTTTTCTCATTACTTATTGATCAACCCTCGTAGATAATAAATGATGGCCTTAAAGCGTCATTTCCAAAAGTTCATGCAGAGGCTTAATTGCTGCTCACCGGGAACCGAATACTCGAGTACTCGAATACTCGAATTTAAGCCTACTAGCAGAATGATCGAAACCTCTAATTCTAGAATCTCTAATTCTAGAATCTCTAATTCTAGAATCTCTAATTCTAGAATCTCTAATTCAGTGCCCCTGATAGTGACTTGGATTCTAGAATCTCTAATTCTAGAATCTCTAATTCTAGAATCTCTAATTCTAGAATCTCTAATTCTAGAATCTCTAATTCTAGAATCTCTAATTCTAGAATCTCAACGTGGCATGTTCATCGTATGACCTTGACCTTTGAGTGACGTCATCGTCACCAACATGGCGGCATAGGTCTGATCTAATTCTAAGGCATTTGCAGAAGTTGAATTTCGACGACCGAGGATTTTCATTTTCGACCTCCTCCTATCGTCGTTCGGAAGAGTCGTGGCTTTGCAAAAGTCATTAGGTTAGATTAGAATAAACATCATAATTATAGGTTATACTTCGGAACAGAGATTGACGTGGCTCAATTTTGCTTCACCTGACCTAAATACATGTTAACACCTGACCTAAATACATGTTAACACCTGACCTAAATACATGCTAACACCTTCCGGCACGTGACCTATAGAATCGACCCACTTTCTAAAACCAAGTCCACTCACTATACTACGTTGATCCACACTTCTTAAGCTGCTGTACGTAATATGCCCCCAAATGTTTTTACCGACGGCAACAGCCTTTGTTGTCATAATAATTAGCGTACGCTTTCATTTTACTCTGGATCCATCCATCCAATGCGGAACCTCCTCGAACTTAGCCGACCACACTTGATGAGCGAGTCCAACTCTATCCGCGGTCTAATTCTCTGTTCTGGAGTCAACCTACAAGGCCGCAGATATCTTAAGTAGGTTTATTGGAGTTCGGAAGTTCAAGTGAGTTCTTGAGCAAGCCTCCAGATCGTTAGCGATGTGGAGGCTAGCAGGGTCGTAAATCCTGGGGGAGGTCCCGGGAGGAAGAGAGGAATTACCTCCCCACATTTTAGCATGGGGAGGGAAGTGAACAATTTCTTCCCCACGATTTTCTAAGTTGCATGCGTCGTAAATCTTACTCAATCTTCAGCTAAAAAGTCATTGTTTGATGTGCGTAACTGAAATCAGTAGTGTCTTAAAGAAAGTGTGCGCTATTACGAAGGAACAATTTTCCTTCCCCACATGTCATACTAGATTCACCCCCCCTGGAGGCTATGCAAGCACAACTATGGGCTACACAATCTCGGGAAGAAACCGTAGACGGAGGTGGATGAGAGGGAAGCATCGGCGTTTCTTTTGAAGCGATGTGGAGGTTAGAGATTGAATAAAAGTATAAATTAAATTTATTCTAATTGGCTCATCAACCATTTTAGTTGGGGGACGGGGGTTAACCTATTCGCTCTTCTTCGATGTCTTCAGCTGAAGAACTGAAAAGATTCTGGAGAGCCTGGACGTAAAATAGTTTACGAGCCATAATATTATGTTGTATCTTGTGCAACTTAGCCTATACTCACAACTTTAATCTGCGTTGGTGTAGCCTGTCTACATTTTTTTAAGTCAGTTGAACATTCTTATCTCTACAGCTATTTTTGACGACTAGACAATAATTATTGATAAACGTTATGTCTGGGTAAAGTCGTTTCTAATATCAATTAAAGATTAAGATTTTAGTTGTCACCTGTTCATTACTGCATTCTTTACACCAATGTTACGAGTCACCGATTCTCTTTTCGTCAGCACACCAGCTTTTACTATCTCACATAGGCTACAGCGTGACAGATGCAAAGTTCTATGCATGGTTGTTGATGACATTATTTTAGCGTGCAGCTTTTAATTGAGCGCCTCTGAGTAGATTCGTCACTGACTCTGTGAGCGGCGCTATAAAAATGTTCAATTACAATTACAATTACAATCGTTCGTCTTAATTATTGTAAATATATAATTATGCTGAAAACAGAATTCTTTCATCCATAAATAAAACTACTGTTGTCTCTATTATAGTTGTGGCGCATAGACTCATGGGCTGTTTTACTTGTCATCTTATTTAGCCCACAGCGGAAACTGTTCAGGCACAAATTTATAGACCCTAAGCTTTGAGTTTCTCAAGTTACCAAGGATGTTTTTGCGCAAGTAGCCTACACGCACTACTGCGTGGTCATGATTCCTATAGGTCACTACTGGTCTAGTTAGCTACACCGGTAAGCGAGAGCGGCATACGTCTGTTGGCTCCAATGGACTGCGGTTCAAGCCCCGGGCTGGGAGTTGACATTCAGAGATTTAGATATCTCGGGCTAGCACTTGTTGGACGCAAGAGCGCAAGCTGCTGTGGTGCGATCTTGGGCAAGTTGCTTACCCATTAATTATTGTCTGTGGGGAAGGCAACGGGAAACCACCTCACTCATCTCATTCACAGGGGCGTAAAGCCATGCAATGAACCTGCCTTCGGGCAGAGAACCATCATCATCATAGGTCACCTATCATGAACTTAGTACTGGCCTGCATTAATTGAACGGTCACTCATTGACCATGAATGTCGCCGAACCCAACACTGACCGATGCCACTTAGGTATACCTCGGTAAGAGAGCGTGCGGGCCGTGGTTCGTTTCCCGAAGGTGGCTATTTCAAAGATTCAAAAGCTCGGGCTAGCACGGTCCGTCCACGGGGACCTAAATGGCGTGGCGTCTATCCAAACGGGCGAGCGGTGGTGAAGGATCTCGCCCTCAGGGTCGAGGCCATAGACGGCCGCTATATAAAAATCCGATTACATTTACATTTACATACTGACCCCAACTCTTCATGTCACGTAATTTTCTGTCTACGAGAAACAACGACACAGAGAGCTTCTTGATATGGACTTTTATCACAGAAGAGAATCAATTATATTACAGTTGGACAATTTATCAGCAACAGTTGAAAGGATTTCATCATCTATTTATATACACACGAAATTACAACGAATTGGCGCAACATCATTTTCAGATTCATGCGTTCAACGATAGTAATACTTCTCAATGAAACAAACGTATCATAACTATTCATTATCTTACAGACTATTTGTGTGTTAGGAACTTTTAATAATTCTCATTCAATGGTGTTGTCTGCTGTGAGTTGTTAGGTAGGTAGCTCACACTTTCTCTACAAAATAATACTTACAGGAGGCGCAAATTTATATCGGGCGCTTTTGACAAACGACAATTTCACTGTGACACGCCATAGACAAATGACAATTTCACCATGATAAGTTATAGACAAAATGACAATATCACTGTGACACGCCATAGACATGACAATTTCACCATGATAAGTTACGGACAAATGACAATTACACCGTGATAAGTTATGGACAAATGACAATTACATTTTGATAAGTTATGGACAAATGACAATTACACCATGATAAGTTACGGACGAATGACAAATACACCATGATAAGTTATGGACAAATGAAATTACACCATGATAGGCCAAAGACAAATGACAAGTTCATCATCATACGCTATTATAAACAAAGGATAATTTCACCATAATAAGCTGTATGCATACAAATGACAATTTGATCATAAATACGACATGGACAAATGACAATCTCACCATGACAGGTCGTGGTTTGTCTGCGACTTAAATCTAACAAACCATAACAGTTGCGACAACATAATATTTGACGTCAAGATGGCTGAATTAATACTGATATTTAAGGTTGAGGAGATTAATGGCTTACGGGGGCAACAGGACAAGTTAACTTTCTGTCGTTATCATTATAATTATTATTTAAAATATTATTACTATTACCATTATTATCTTTATTAGCATCAGTATTATGATCAACAACATGTGGGGCGCGGTGGTCTAGTGGTGGCGTCGTTGCCTTGGAGCCGGAAGGTCCGAGGTTCGAATCCACCCTCAAGCAGCGTAAGGACCTTGGGCAAGTCCTTCACTTACAATTGCTCAGCGCTTCGGCGTGATACTCCGATGCAGTGTCCGCTCTGCATCGGGAGCGCCTCTGGGTAGAGAGAGCTTGAAGGGGCGCTATAACAAGTGCACATACATACATCCGCGTTACACGTATAGACCTCTCTAAAACGCTTATTAGAAGGCTGCGTCATAGAAGCTAACGAAATTAATAGCCAAATCATGTAGCCTGCCAAATATTTTATCAAGACTTAGTAGTCAGCCTATATATTATATAACACATTTTAGCCTATCAATAACCTTTCACATATAGGCCTATAGGCTATCAAATGGCCTACATTATGTAGCATATCGTGCATGTACATTATGTGGTAAGAGGCTATCAAATAGCCTACAATATGCCTATCGTATTATAGGTACATGTACAATTGTACATGTAGGCTATATTAATTATAGCTATCAAATAGCCTATAGCCACCATGTAGCACACAAAAATATATACGCTACTACAAAAGTTCTAAATAATAGACAAAGTGCAGCCTAGCCAATCACAACGCCACTGCATGATCGTATACTTTGTGTAGTGCCAGTTCCGGGCCTGCAGAATGGAGGAGGGCAACAAAAGCATCATTGATATATGACAGTGTCGTTAAAAGCCAACAAGCCTATATAGCCAGTGTCACAGCGTATTATTATTTCACTACAAAAGACAAGGTCTTTGGTTAACTAATCCTTACAGGTCTCTCTAGGCGGCTGTAAGTTTAACAGGTCTGCTAACGTTACGGCATTGCACAATATACATGCTGGTATTATTCCACATGATAGTCATGTTTATAAATAAATATTAAATAATATTAATGACATAAGTAATTAAGTATAACTAGAGACAGCAGCAGAAAATGATACTAATAATACAGCACACTAACGCACACGCTCGCGCACACATATAAATAAATTATATATAACTTATATATATAAATTATATATATACAATTTAAATGCAGGATATTATATACATAATTATTAGTGTGCGTACATGCGTGCATTCGTGAAGAGTCAACATGTTTTTATTTGTGTGCATATGTATGTCTGTATGTCTGCGAGTATGTATGTACAGTGAGTTGTACACATGTTTGTGTGTGTGTGTGTGTCGATGCGTGTATGCACACCTACATAATATATGCCTATACTCAGAAAGAACCATGGGCTGTAACAGTTGGTCATGGACTCAACTTTAAAAATGGCCTCAAATCTTCCCTACACCACGGGCTTTCACATCGGTGTGACTACGGACTTTAAGACGAGTCGATTGCCCTGACCTGCGTTTGACGATAATGGCGTTGGCCTGTGTTTGAAAATTTGGCCTGGTCTGTGTCTGAAGAAACAGCCTTGGCCTGCGTCTAGAGATGTGGCCTGCATTCAGACAGTTTATGCGCGACTGACCTAACAACAGACTGAATCATGGCAAATTTTCACTCGAATCCTACACAGCTGCCATTGCCGAGTCATAATTATGCGGTCAAGTAACGTTGATGACGTAACGCTCAAGTGCTGCTCTAGGCCTTGATGCATCATCTATGCATAAACAAGCATAATCCCAGGCAGACTGCAACGGCTGGCCACAACGGCTTGCCATGGTCAGTTCTAGACGTCGATGTGGTCACTACGTAGCTCGCATTGCGGTCAAGGGTGATGGTCAGTTAATGGTCAAGTGACGTCGAGGTAAGGATGGGCAGCGGTCAAGGAAGATGGCGACCTTCGATGACCTTGACCTCAGTGGAGTCGGAGGTCACCGCTAGGAGTAGCTCTCGTTCGGTGACAGATCTGGATAGTCGGGGTTCGTCTCGCCCAGCAACCACCACGTCACGATCTCACCTTTACCCTAGCAACGGTAACCATAGCAATGGTAACCATAGCGACAGCGTCTATACTGTCGTTTAAGAATCATCATTGTCATCGTTGTCTTCGTCATAATCATCGTCATCTTAGTAATTATTTTTATCATCGCCATCACCATCGTCGTCGTCGTCAGAATTATTATCATTAACTACTAACAATTTTAATTTCCGTGTTCACTGTTATTGTTGCATCATACTGGCTCAAGAAATAAACTTGACATAGAAATTGAATCATTGTCGTCGTCATCGTCATCATCATCATCATCATCGTCGTCGTCGTCACCATTATCATCGTCGTCGTCATCATCATCATCATCGTCATCGTCATCATCATCATCGTCGTCGTCACCATCATCATCGTCGTCATCGTCATCATCATCATCATCGTCGTCACCATTATCATCGTCATCGTCATCATCATCATCATCGTCATCGTCGTTGTCGTAATTGTCCGGAAGGATATACGTGAAGGAAGGGTTATTGTAAATGCAAACGAATGAGCGATTATTCGATAACAATACCTTCATGGTCACTGCACCTCGCAGTTCTAGGACGAATGTACCAAAGATATCGAGGATTTCTTTAGTCTGCGGACTGACGTGAATTTTTAGAGCTAAAATACAACAACAACAATTACTATGGCAGAGCACATGAAGCAAGTCCCATGCAGCTACACATGTAATCATGCAATTAATCATGTGATATAACATAATATATATATATATAATATATATAATAAATTACTAATTTTTTTATGCGGGGCTTCGTTTAAGGAATTCATAGAACTGCAGACCCCTTCTCTCCTTTCACATTCTCTGTGGTAGATTATTCCCTATCGGATATGTCACTAAACAATTCTAATTATTTTAAATTGCATAAAAATGCTTTTCCTGCAACTGCACAAATTCATTTAGAACTGCACTTTTCGAGTAGAATTGCACGCAAGAAAATGTCCTGAATTTCTAAGAATAATTCCTGCAAGTATTGCATGTATAGAGCCTATGCAATTGTAATCTGCACAAGTGCTGTAATATGCCAAATAAATTTTGTCGAGGGCAACGGTCTCTGTTGTCATAGGTCCTCGTCAAATCTGGATCCATCCACCTGACAAGTTCCAGTTTCAGCGTTTATGCAAAAGTTGCTAAAGAGTTTGAGAGCTTATCCATGGGCGGAAACTTGGGCGGAGACTAGGTGGGGGGGGGGACGAACGAGTGACGCCCAAGGAAGGATGCGAGATTTTGGACTGACGAATCACTGAGTCGTCGACGAAATTTTCCACTTTTGGCGATCAAAATTTCTGACGACTTTTTTTAGTCATCCGGGGAAAATTTCCTGGAAAAATACCCATTTTTCCCGTCAAAAAGTTGATGACCTTTCTTTAAGTCGTGACAACACTCAACAATTGGGGGGGGGGGGCAAATACATGGGCCGTCCCCCCAACACATTCATTAAAGTTGCCCACCTAAGTCTCCGCCCATGAGCTTATCCATAATCCAGTGTCAAGTGGAGAGACCAACCTTCTCCGTTCGACTCCATTCTGGATGCGGTGTTGACTGTATCTCCAAAGAGACAATATCTCGGCATCTTCCGACCGACAATTCCGGCACAGACCGGACCTATACGATTGAAAAACACACGGAACTAAATAAATCCAAATATTATAATTAAATAAATGTATAATTTTTAACTCCCTTATTACTTAGGCGCTAATATAAATTATCGTAATGAATGAAGGAATTACTAAGTATACATGGAATACCGATGCCATTATCACCTAGGTGAGTAAGTAAGTAAGCCGATTGTTTCATCACGAACCTCCCGGTTACGCTTCGCTCTCTACTTGTGGTCCATCCGGCTGGGTTCTACATTCTAAAAGTCTAAGTCATTTTTCTTTGTTTGTGGTTAGGCTGGAAGCGCCTCTGAGTAGTTTCTTGAAGGGGCGCTATATAAATGCTCTGAATGAATGAATGAATGAATGAATGAATAGCTTCTTACCTGAATGGATTCCAATTCTAAGCATAAGTTGTTCTTTCGGTCGGTGTCTGATTTTAAAGCTTTTGACGGCGTTCAGAAGCCGTAACGACATTCGACAGATTTCTTTTGCGTGGTTCAAACCGTTGACTATGGGAAGACCACTGACGACCATGTAGGCATCGCCAATCGTCTCGACCTTCACAAGAAAAACAACATCTCAAAATGTGATCCACATCTCAAAACCATGGATAGTTATAACGACTGCACACTAGGCTATATATAAATGCTAAGACTTGATTAACTGCCCCTTTAACCTGACCTATTTGTAGGCATACAAATGACCATAGTTATGGTAGCCTAACTATATAAATTATTAAGGAAAGCAAGAGACGTATAGTCTGTAAAGTTGCCATTTTCAAATTCCAGATCATGTAAATAAAATTATAATTCCATAACTAACTCTATGTTTACACTGCGTTCACTGTCATATTATTATAGTTGATCGTTATAATCTATCACGATTCGGTCTTGTATCAAGCAATTCGACGGAAATTGCTCGCCATTTTACAGCGAAAATCTTGTCAAATTTAATAGTAAAATTTTTGGACTTGTCCGTTTTAGGATAATGGTCGATGTTTTTTGTGTGGATTGGAAACAGAAAAGTTTACCGAGTTGTTTCTTACCTTGTAGACGTCTAAGGTCTCTATTATCGTGTCGAAGGTCGTGTAGAGGTCGTTTAAAAGGTCAACAACCTGAAATGGAAATACAAGTTTCATTGACTCTGATGGGAGTCACATCTATAGAGTTGATAGGCACCATAATTATAACGTAGCGCATTAGATAACACGCTAACATAGAGAGCAAGGCTGCAAGAGGTAACGAGTTTGCGCCCCATAACCTACAGGGCGGACATGCTTTTTAGGCTGCTATTAGCGCCGACTACATTGCAGGCTGTCTGTACTGTTAGTAGTTAAGATTTGTGTATTTGTGATCTGAGTTCTTTTGAATTGTCTAAACTGCATAATTGTACACTGTAGGCTAAGTCTGAAACCGGTTGCGGTCTGTCAACCGGATTGTTGAATAAACGAAAATTACAATTATTATTTTTCTTTTAAGGCGCTACATAATAATTGCAAAATGCGTGATTTAGATTGTTTAACTGGTATACCTGCATCGGAGTACTTTCTGCAGAAAGTTGCGTGAATCCGCAGATGTCACTGAAGTAGATGGTGACACTTTCAAACTTGACGGCTTCCACCGTATGACCTTCAAGCAATTGCTCGGCCACGGACCTGTCGAAGAAAGACAGGAATATCATAAAAGGACCACCCATTATTGACGTAAAAAATTAAAAAAGCACATGACAGCACATTCAATTGCTGGAATATAAAGATTATTAGGGAGAAAAAGGGAGAAAAGCATTAATGAGCAATCGAAAAATTGCAGCTAAATCTACCAGACGACACCCGCAATAGTAGCTGTTCCGCCCCTCTGATCCTATGGTAACTTGACCCGGACCACCACGGACTACCGGTACTCTCTCGGACAACCCTTCTGACTCAACGCAGCGCTCGTGAATAAGCTGGTGCCCTGCGCTTGGCTTTCGAGTGGCGTTTTATAAATTTTGAGTTTACGATTACGATTACGATTGCGAACCAGAAAAATAACTCTTAACTAATGTCTTAACTATTTCAGATCATCATCTGTCAGACAGTCATACACGAGTCATACACAAGACTTTTTAAAGGCGCTATGTAATCTTCTGCCTTTACAGTATACAAGGATTTGGTGAAACAGTTTCTTAGAGCAATAATAATTCTGTCTGTTTGAAAAGGTTTCGCTTTTGTTCCATGCCGGTCACTTCTATTTGCTCCAACTTAGACGCACTTTCACTCGATCATCTGCTTAGAGTATACTGTCAAATACTTGCGACCTCTTTTCGCGGTCAAGTACGCTAGCGTGCCGTTGGTGTCCCATTAACACCGTACTTGCCACACTGAATACGTCTCTCTGTACGTGTCTGTGTCTGTCTGTCTGTCTGTATACGTGCTTGTCTCACTGTCTATGGCCTGTCTGCGTGGATGTATTGCTGCCTGTTCGTGTCAGTATGCCTGCCATTTAGCGTGCGTTTACCCCATCTGGTGTTGGTCGCACGCTGTCATTACAGGCTGCAGGGCGCTTATCTTCGTTCGCTCTACGAAAGGGTGTTTGCAGCGTGGCGCTAGATAAATGGTCCATTAGTCAACGGCGGCGTTTCGAAGCGGTGGAATCTGATTTGCATTGAAATTACGAGGAGAGAGAGAGAGAAAGATAGCGACACACATAGCTAGATAGACAGACAGATGAACAGACAGACAGACAAACAGACAGACAGACCCGTAATGACACAGACAGACGCACGCAGCTATACAGACGGACAAATATACAGACAGATGGACACACATACATATTGACAGACGCAAAGACATAAACAGACACAGGCAAAGACACGCAAAATACAGACACGCAACGACACATACACATATACAGACAGACGCATACATACAAACAGACGGACAGATACACAGACAGAAAGAGAGACATACAGACTGAAACCAGCGCACACACAAATGACACATGTAGACACACATATACACTATACAGCCAGATATACATAGACAGAGACATAGACAGAGACATAGACAGACACACAGACATGTATACACACATACACAAAGGCTCATACAACCTGATGACATCTGTTAGTCCGTGTCACGCACCATCAGCGCCATCAATTGATCCCCTGCGCGGACACACACACACACGGACACACATAGACACACACACACACGGACACACAAACAGACACACACAAACACACACGGACACACACATACGCACACACACACATACGCACACGGACACAAACAGACACACACACATACGGACACACACACTGACACACACACACACACAAATACACACTGACACACACACTTACACGGACACACACAGACACACACAAGAATACAAACACACACACACGCATACACAGACAGATAAGAGCGCTATATAAACTAGACGAGATTATAAGCGGAAGCAGCAGCTTCGTCGTCCGAGGGTCAAACCTCGGATTAGAAGAATCGAGGTCGGATTTTATTTCGTCGCATCTATCGACAACAACGACCTCGTCATCAACCGAATTACTTTCTGCTGTAGCTGCAGCCGTGTAATCATTGTAATGTAACGCAGTAAAACGTAGTTCTCATTATATAGCGCCTCTAGACGGTCGTTAAAATCGCCCTCTAAATTCCCACGGACTTGAAGAGTGTGTTGAGCCTCTGCCTTAGGTCGGTGTCACTTCAGATTAGTCGGTTGACCATCATGGTGGTGGTGGTAGACAAAGTAACGGTGCTTCTGGGGATTCACTAAGGCGCTATACAAATTATCTTGATGCTTATACGTAGTCGTCGTATTTATATAGGCCTATGTACTACACGCAAACGCTGAACATCAGCGACATATGATGACAGTGAATTCATTGGTCCATTCTACGTGTCAGCATACCATTCATGGGCGTCCGCAGGAATTTTTCTAGGGGGGCGCAAACTACGGTCTAAATTTAATGGGTGACAGTTTGAATTTTCATATTACGGTACCACGAGAGAATCTTAATAGACTACCTAAACGTTATGCGCCCAAAGAAAGATATAAAGGTTCAACTTGTAGAACGAATCGATAATCGCATTGAAAATCGCGTTGTAGCAAGCACAACTAAATAATCTACATTTTATGTGCAACTATGCGAAAATCCAGGGGGCGCACTTGCGCCCCCTTGCGCCCCGCTGCGGACGCCCATGATGATGGTAGACAAAGCAGGGTGTACCATTTACACAGGGAGTACTACTTACACAGGTACAATGTAGTACCATTTACACAGGGAGTACTACTTACAAAGGTAGTACCATTTACACAGGGAGTACTACTTACACAGGGAGTAGTACTTACACAAAGAGTACCATTTACACAGGGAGTAGTACTTACACAAAGAGTACCATTTACACAGAGAGTATCACTTATGCAAGGCGTACCATTTACACAGGGAGTACTACTTACACAGGGAGTACCGCTTACAGAAAAAAGAGTACCATTTACATAGGGAGTACCATATGCACAAGGAGTATCACTTACACAGGTAGCATCATGTAGAGGAGGTCCTCGGCTCGTTTCTTCTGCTTGAGGTAGTCGGCCGTCCTCTCCTCTACGAGACCTTCAAGGTTGCAGGCATACTGCTCCATCCGAGACAGGAGATTGTCCAACAGATTGCCACCGTTATCACCATCCCTGGAATAATTATGATCACAATTATTGGTGCAATATTCACTTGGATATAAAATTCAACAATGGAATCATATTATAGTCTAGCGTGGAGAATGAGTCTTATTTGCTCTGCTCACTGACCGGCGCTATATAAATGTTTAATTACAATTACGCTGATTCAGTCAGTGATGGAGTTGCTGAACGAGTCATTGGCTGATCAAGTTACTCAGCCAGTCAAAAAGTCAGTCAGAAATACATAAACAAAATTAATAGCACATAAGTTGGTCGAGAACTATAAACAAGCGAAATAAATGAATAGGCAAATAAATAAATAATATTTTACGAAAACAGCACCAACAAATAAAATAAAAAAACAAGTAAATATTAATCAAACAGAAAAAAGCAGTAAACAAACAGACAAGCAAACAATAGATAATTTAAAAACTTGGAATATTCCGTTTGTTTAGACGCAAAAATGCAATTAAAGGCGATGAATAATTTTTTAAAAATAGGACAAACGAAAGAAGGAATTTTTAGACATGCTTGTTGATTCTTTTGATGATGGCTTTGAGTGTGTGGAAGTCGGGTCTTTCCGTCGGATCCTCCGCCCAACATCTCCGGATCATAGTGAGAAGATCGTCGCTGTACACCTCCTCTTCCACCTGTTCCGCCAACGATGGACGGAAGAACGGCTTTTTTCCGTCTTTCACCCTCTTGTAGATCTCTGCAGAACACACGAATATAATGTGATGTAGTGTAATGTAATGTAATGTAATGCAATGTAGTGTAATGTAATGTAATGTAATGCAATGCAATGTAATGTGATGTAATGTGATGTGATGTAATGTAATGTAATGCAATGCAATGCAATGTAATGTAATGTAATGTAATGTAATGTAATGTAATGTAATGTAATGTAATGTAATGTAATGTAATGTGATGTAATGTAATGTAATGTAATGTAATGTAATGTAATGTAATGTAATGTAATGTAATGTAATGCAATGTAATGTAATGTAATGTAATGTATTGTAATGTAATGTGATGCAATGTAATGTAATGCAATGTAATGCCATGTAATGTAATGCAATGTAATGCAATGTAATGTAATGCGAATCTTCGAGAATTTTTTCAATGCCCCCCAAGAGCCATGTCAGAGAGACCATCGCCAAATGATAATAATGCAGTTGTTCGCCTCAATTTTTAAGTCCACGGAGAAGCATTGAGCTTAGAAGCGTTTCCTAAGAGAGGTAAAATGATTCGAGATCCGAAAACAGACCTGATGTGTGTAATAAGAAGACAGATTGAACATCGTGTATTACAAGACATACGAGCAAGAGAGGGAGCCAGTGCATAACTCAGAGCGTCGACATGGCACTGCTTACTTTAAATCCATTTTCTACGTCTAGCTTCTTTTCGTAGTACTTCTTACTTCTTAGTACTATCGACATCAGTCAAGCGTTCCAATTCCGCCTATCCAGCTGCTGCCATTCTTACGCAACACGAGGCTAACTCTGATGTTTTCCGGATTCCCTTGTTATACACACACCTACTCTTCCATTCTTGGAAGTTGGAAATGGCAATGACAAAATGCATGAGGTCAGTAGGCGAGGTCTCAATCCACTTACAGCGTTACTGGTAGTGTACTCCGTGGCAATATCCAACCCAACCCCGGTCCATACATCCATTCAACACCCAGCTCCACCTCTTCGTTCATAGTTTTTGCACCAACAAGGAATTCCTTCTGTAGTCTTTCAACATCCGGTAGCCACCCGACTTCCCTGAAATTCCTTCACTCCTACAGAGATCTCGGTGCTAACTGCCGCCAACCCGATCTCACCGTATAAACATAACACGATTATCTCTACGATTCATCTGTTAACCACGATCTTTCTGACGGCACCACACTCTTCGTTATTTACTAAACAACATTCCTAGACATAACATCATCTTCTACGTCTTCAGAAACTCTTGGCAAAGATGGAAGGCATCACGTTCATGGTACGCGATCCAACTGTCGTCCTTGGCATTTCCTGTCATATTGCAACCATAAAAACCGTCTTTCTGAACCGGAGTTGGGTTGGGAGCGCTTCTGAGTAGAAACTTTGATGGGGCGCTATATAAATCCCAATAATGAACAACTTTCGCGCTTCCATCAATATCAGACTCGCTCCTGACAATTTATTTTCAAAAATATTATTATCCCGCTTCCTCGTCCGTCAAACCATGCATCCGTCTTTCTTGAAGAATTATCTTTCTTCTCTTATCAAATTCCTAACTTCCAGCTGTGTGTATACGTACATGTATCTTTGCGAATCTTCATCGTCCTGCCACCTGCTCCACCCAAACATCATCCTCCCAACTCCCTTATCAAGACCTCCCCTTTCCAGTCACAAATCATGTCAAGCTAAGAGATTCGCATACCACCCAAGCACTGCAGGTCGACTCCGTAACGATTATAGTGAATTCAGGAAATTGTACGCTCCCTAACCAATATCGCCCTCATCATCGTCATTTCTGTATGTCTGTCTGTATGCATGTCTGTCTGTATGTTTGTATGTCTGTATGTTTGTATGTCTGTCTGTCTGTCTGTGTCTCACCTTCAGAAAAATTATACACATCAACTGCTCACCCCTTCAAGAATTCCTACCATCATCCATTATATATCTCACGTCTTCTATAACACTCTTCCATCCTAAACCTAACAACCAGCCTTAGCAATTACTCACTTTCTATTATCCCTGCTAGTACATGTACCTCATGGAAACTGCATTCTGCGCATCACTTGATGATAATCTGCTACAGTCATCTTTCTTACATGGCTTGTTAATAAGATGGTGTGATCTGCAACTGGCTTTTCAGTGTAAATTTTGGATTTACGATCAGGATTATGCGCTGTCTATATATGGTCAACACTTGCCTGTAACTTTTAGACCACGTTGCTGGGTCCTACGAGTATGCGTGGCCGTGATCGTTCGTACTTGGCGAACTCTCACGCCTTCTATGATAAGCCGGCAGGCAGACCCGTTGAATGGTTCTTTAAAAGCGTATGGGACATACATGTGGGGTGCGGTGGTGTATAGTGATGGCGTCGTTGCCTTGGAGCCGAAAGGCTCGAGGTTCAAATCCACCTTGCCGCGTAAGGACCTTGGGCAAGTCCTTCACTCACAATTGCTCAGCGCTTCGGCGTGACACTCCGATGCAGTGTCCGCTCTGCATTCGGGAGCGCCTCTGAGTAGAGTGAGCTTGAAGGGGCGCTATAACAAGTGCACATACAAACATGTACCTTGCAACTGAAGTTCCTCCAGTTCGAGCCAGAACGGTCCCTTCCTGTAGATGACCTCCTGACAGATGATCGCGAAGCTGTACGTGTCTCCCTTCTGAGTTCCTTCCGGTGGAGGATTGTGAGTCCGAAGCAGTTCCGGTGCCGTCCATAACTTACCTGGAAATATATCATCATCTTACCTTTAAATTATTCCCAATTACCTGTAGATGTAGACCTCTACTGTATTATAGTGTTTTCTTCGCTCAAAATGAGCTGTACAGAAATACACTCATTCTACCGATAAGGCGCAGTAGCCTACTACATGTACTGGTACAGTAGCACAATGGTGGTACTGGTACAGTGGTACAATGGATCAACGGTACTGGTACTCTGTGGTTGGTCCATCAACTTGGAATGGGCTTCCCTTGACTACGCGACATCTCCCAAAATGTTCTCAATTTCACAAACTGTTGAATACTGTTTCTTCGCTTGATCTCGACCGGGAGCGCCTCCGAGTAGATACCTTGAAGGGGCGCAATATAAATTTTCATTGATTGATTGATTGACTGATATACATGACATTGTATGAACCTCTGTAGTATATGTAGTCATCCTGCGCGTTCTGATCGTCTCTTCCTTTGAAGGTGTGTAAACCAAAGTCGGTTATCTTCAATACAAATCGACTATCGACGACACAGTTTGAACTCTTCAAGTTTCCATGAGATTTGATCTCAGTGCTGTGGATGTATGCCATGCCCTGATCACAACATAATAATTATAGCAACTGATGACAGTGTTTAATCTAGACGACGTCTCAGGTGGGGCGGGAGTTTCTCCACCCCCCACCCCCCAAAAAAAAACAATTGAAGAGCTTTTTTAACATGTAAAATAAAAAGTTTCTAATGGTAGAATTTATGAATTAAGACACAAAAGATAACAGTTTGAGAAAAAGAGGATAAAAGTAGAGAATATAGGCTGCTAAAAAGTCTTATGAATATATCAGAAGCCTGACGTTGTGAGTTTACCTATACCGCGATTTGTAATAAAAGACTAAAAAAGAAATAAGGTCATCAGACACAAAAAAGGTGTCAATTGTAAAAATGCCACTGGTCAACGCCACGCGCCTCAGTGGTTGCCCCTTAATTCCCCCCCAACCAGGGGAACTAGATTAAACACTAAGCAACTGGATTTCGTAGGTGGAGGTGACCATAATGTATACAGAATGAAGGGTAATAAGAAAGGCGCTATAAAAGGTATAGTAAAGGTGTAGAACGATAGGCGGCGCAGCTGTAGACACAGAATATTAAAGAACTGAATCAAGTTGATGGACGCGATTTGTAGTCAAACAGAAATTTAATAATAGATTGTTAAAAACTACAGGTGCCGTTGCTAATTAATCAACTATATTTCACTACACTACATGCAGTATCTTAATTAATCAACTGTGCACGTGAAAGACAAGTGTGATTCATTCATTTATTATATGCATTTATATAGCGCCTCTGGAAAATGTGTGATGGCTCTAACGACTTTGTGTCAAAACAAAGGGGATTAGCGACGCCCTCCCCATTCTCCACGCTTGAGGCTGGCACTACCAGAGTGCAAGTAGTGATGGAGTACATGCCCTGCAGAGCATTATAGCAAGGAAAGTATACAGTCGCCTCTGCTATAGTAATTAATCAACTGAAGAAACGACTAGGCCTACTGCAGGTGCATCTGCCATTTAATTAGTTTATTAATAAACTGCCTGACACGTAAGCATACTGTATATAATTAATAATCTTCGTTTAATTTCAAACTGACACAACGCAGAATGATTAGAATAATCATTCATAGTATGACGGATGATCACAAGTTATCATTATAGGAGTCGAATTTGTCGGCAGCAGACGGGGCGATTATATCAAGTCTTATAGAATTGATTTTACCAACGCCATCTGCCGAATGGAAGGCTCACCCGGCCGGCAAGCCCACTACCAAAGCTATAAGACATTTCATGAGGCGATATCTGAGCGATATATGCGATGCGATATCTTAACTTTCTATATCGGACCTATATCGCTTCGATATAGCTGACTGTAGGGTTTTTGCGTGTACCGATACCGGAGCGATATCGTATTTAATGTTCGCCATCTTGCAAGTGATTATCATAATATAGCCTATTATATATACGGTCTTTGTTCGTGAAATGCAAATGGTGGTGAGCGAGGTCGTTTTATCAAATATTATAGTGTATACTAGTGTAGTGTCAAATGTTGCAAAGTTAAGTTGTGTTGGACAATCATCGAAATTGTTTCTTTGCACCATATTGGATTGCTTTGTGAAGTTTTCATAATTAAAAGTAGGGTAAACGTGTATTTACCGGGTAAAAAGCGAGGAGCGGGTATAGCGGGCACGCCACGCGGGTGAAAAGCGGGTAATTACAGCGGAAATTACTACAGCTAGACGACACAAACCCTGACCCTAACCGATCCTCACGACGGGTACCCTGACCCTAACCGACCTTCACGAGGGTTACCCTGACTCTAACCGACCATCTCAAAGGGTAGCCCGCTGTAATTATCCGCCTTTCACCCGTGGCGTACCCGCTTTTTACCCGGTATACCTATTTTAAGCCTAGTTCGGCGATACTAGGGCCTACAAGTAATAACGTTCCGGGGTAATTGGCTAGTTTAGCGTCCCAAATTTGGCAGGTGTCAGCATGATATAATTTTCAACCTATATTCCGACTTCTTATTTGAAAATCAACATTTTCCTCATGATAATCAGTCGTCCCGCTTCTTATTTTGATATCAACTTTTTCATTGGCATCCCGGTTCTATTTTAAAATCAGCATTTTCCATCAGTCATGCGCCATGTTTATCGTTTTAGCATATAATTTATAATCTCGCTTCTGTTTCGTTACCGATAATTTCATCCTTTATCCCACTTGTAGTTTAAGCATTGACAACTTTGTTTCTCATCCCGCTTCTGTTTAATTCTCATGTTTTAATCACTTATTCCACTTCTTGTCTTGTGCGTAAATAATTTGGGATGCTGAACTAGCCAATTACCAAGTTCCGGTATAATTATA
Source organism: Lumbricus rubellus (assembly GCA_945859605.1). Taxonomy (NCBI): domain Eukaryota; kingdom Metazoa; phylum Annelida; class Clitellata; order Crassiclitellata; family Lumbricidae; genus Lumbricus; species Lumbricus rubellus. Next base: position 7,008,172 of record OX243823.1, on the reverse strand, counting down.
TGCAAATAAATTTTTATGTGGTGGAATATAATTCACATAGTTCCACGATTGGTATTCCGGCCATCTGAGGTATTTCGGTATTCCATCAAAATGACAAAAAGTAGCGGTTAATTTTTCATTCCACTTACGTACCCTTTTATCACAACTGAAATACATTTTACACTACACTACAATACAGGTTTGACAAAGAGAAATTTGTAGCTGCATAACATATGATAACAGCAAGACTACAGTGACATAGTGAAATGTCGATAAACAGCAAAGAAGCACAAAGAAAGGTATATGTTTAATCAGTTATAACTGATATTTCATAATAACTAGCTATGCTATCATCTCCATCTCTTGTGGTTTTCCGGCAGCGTCAGAAATTGCACTTATGATTTTCACTAATGCATTAATGTTTTGCAATTTGCTTCTTACTTGCACTATTCGTGAATCATTCAACGTTTTATTTTCATGACCTTGAAATTCTTGGAAGGGAATTATATGTCGTCGACAAAGCCCTTTGTTTTTAAATTAGGTAAATAATCCATTAGAAGATTAAATGCCTGGTTACATGCTGTATGCTGACATTTGGCAGGCTGCATGCATGGGATTAAAAGTATTGTTCAGTTTTGTGGATGAATGTTTTCCACATTCATTAAATTTTTCGTCAGAATGTCATTTCAATTAAGTAAATTTCGAAGATGAGAACATTTCAATTTGAATGTTCAATTTTGCAGCTTTTGAAGCGTGAGCATCAGCGCCTTTACAAACAACAGTATAGAGTGAGAAAGAAAGCCATTGATCGAATTGAACGGGAACGCGCTCTGGGTCTAGCCACACTTCAAGCAGTGCCTATGGTTGCTGTCCCCGAAAACTTGCTTGATCAGCATGTGTACGATGTGGGTGCTGGAGTAAATGTGTTGAACGCACACATGGTCGGCGAAGGGAATGTAATGCAAGAAGTGCTTGAAGTGGAGGCCTCGGAGGATGTGATTGAAGATGAGTTTGAATTTGGGGAACCACTTGAAGAAGGTGAGTTAGCACACAGTTGGCTTTCTGTTGGTGTGAATGCTGGAAGTGGTGATTTTGACACTGAGTACCATACAGACAAAGAGTCAGACTCTGAGTCGGATAGGGAAGAAAGTCTGTCTCAGTTTCTCATAAACTGGAACTCTCGACACAATATCACCCGTGAAGCAATGAAAGATCTGCTTGGTGGTCTGCGAGTTCACAATCATCCAGATCTCCCACTGGACCCTCGAACACTGCTGCGAACAAATCTCGCTTACAGTGTGGAGGATAAATGTGGAGGAAGTTATGTGTACCTGTCCTTGGCCAGATCTCTGCGATCAACATTATCAAGAATGCATAGCTGTCAAGTTGACAATAACACCGAGCTTCATTTGCAGTATAATATTGACGGAGTACCTTTGTTCAACAGTGGTAAACAGTGTATGTGGCCCATACTTTGCCGTGTTGTGAAGCCGTTTATTTCACCTGTTTTCATTGTTGCACTGTATGGCGCTCGACATAAACCTAATGATTTCAACGAGTTCTTGCGACCATTCATTGAGGAAATGACTTCTATTCAACAGAACGGTGTAGCAATTTCAGCAGGTGTCACTTGCAAAGTAACAATTCACAGCTTCATTTGTGATGCACCCGCTCGCGCAGAAGTTAGGAGCACGAGGCATGTGAACTATCACCATGGATGCGATAAGTGTACTGTCGAGGGATTGTATACGAAGGAAAGGCGGATGACCTTCAACAACACCAAGTCACCAAGGCGATGCGATGCAGATTTTGAGCTTCTGTTACTTCCGAACGAGTACAGATTGCAGGACTGTATACTGAGAGATTTACAAGTCGGCATGGTGAGCCAATTCCCAATAGACTATATGCATCTGACACTTCTTGGTCTTGTCCGAAGGATGGCAAGGGACTGGCAAAATGGCTTGTTACACTCGAAAGCTTTTCCGTTTAGTGTTAGACGTCCCACGATCAACGCACTACAAGCAGCTGTCGTCAATCTTGCGGCGAAAATGCCTCATGAATTTCAGCGTAAGTGTCGCGCGATCAACGAGTGCGATTCATGGAAGGCAACAGAGGCAAGGCAATTCCTATTGTACCTTGCTCCAGTTATATTGAAGGATGTGCTGGACAATAAGATGTACGAACACTTTAAGCTACTGTTAACAGCTATTCGTTGTCTTTGTTCTGATGAGTTACTAGCCGTTTACATTGATCATGCCAGCAGCTGGTTGGAGCAATTTGTAAACGATTATGTCAAGTATTATGGCAACAAATGTGTGTACAGTGTTCACGCGCACTGTCACATCACAGACGACGCACGTATCTTTGGAGTGCTTGATAACTTCTCCGCCTTTCCGTTTGAAAGTTATCTTGGCAAATTAAAGAGAATGGTGCACAAGTCACACCATGTTGTTCAGCAAGTAGTGCGTCGACTTTCCGAAAGAGAACTCAGCGACACACTCCCATCAAAAAGAACAATACTAAAACATCGGCACGAAAATGGACCACAGATCGAGGGAAGACCTGATCTGCTCCAATACACTGGTGCCCAGGTTGACCATATACATATTTCCAGTTACAGGACAGACCAGAGTGACTGCTGTTTCATAGTTGACAACCATGTCTGTGTTGTGCGCAACCTATTGGCAGCAAATGCCCTAGGAGAACTGTATATAGTGTACAGTGTGTATGAAAAGGTGGAACCACTTTTTGATGTGCCGGTAGACTCAACAGATGTTGGGATTCGCGTTGTCTCTGAGTTGTCGGACGAAGTGTTCTTTGCTACATTTGATAAAAGATGGCGGAAATGTGCACATCTTCCAATAGACGATGATCATGTTGCTGCAATACAGCTATTACACGAGTCATGACATGGGGTATAGTAGTGTATTTATGTAAGTTTGTATGTACACCGGTTTGCCGAATATGTATATTTATATTGTACTCATTTGCTTTTAGTTCTATACCGTTGTTGCCTGCAAAAGAAGTGATGACGACGAACAGGAAATCTGGCAAACACCTGAAACCTGGTTAGAAGTGGATGACAATGACGTTTTGCAGGCATATTACCCGTTCAAGAACCGACAGTCATGTGCGAAAAATTATGTTCAGAAGAATGATGCAATTGGTGGTAAGAAGTGGGACAAATATGAAGTCTCAAGTCTGTACTTTCCAGAGGTGCACACAACGAGCTACGAGATGGCAGTAAAGTTTTGCCGAGACATCGGAGATCGACCTGACACCGATGAAGAGACACGTCTGGAGAGGCTTCGAAATGCTGTGTTGGCATTCTCAGTGCGGCACGTTCTGGGAGAGCGTAATGCAATAGAGGTGAATGTGAATGCCAATTATTTTTACATCAATAATATCACTATTTAGTATTGTATTTGTGTATTTCTATACCGCCTCTTTTCAGTTCACTGAATTATAACAACATATTAATTTGGTATTATTGATGAGAAGGAAACTAACACTAGCTTTTACAGGGATTTAAAGGATTGGAACACAGTTCAAATCCCATGCCCAGAAATTAATTAATATAAGGATTACACATGTATGTCAATAGTCTGCAATGTGTCTAAAGCACCAATTTGCATTTCTTAAAAACAATTTGGTGATTGTGATCACGTAGCCCACACACACATTTACCAATCAACGCAAGCAGTCGTAGTAATAAAATACACTGTTAGAGCGGCTGGTCATTTCTTGCTTACAAATATTACAGCAGAAAGCAAACCTTGTGTAATGTAACACAGATCGTTGTTATAAGTTATTATTAAGTGTTCATAAATGTGTGGCATATGACTTATACTCAGTTAAATATGCGTTTCAGAGTGAGATGGATGTGTCTTCAGATGAAGAATACGATCCTAAGAAGGATGTCAAAAGACAACGGTTGGCTACACGAAGAACTGGAGCTAATAAGGCTGGTAGCACTGGCAATAGAATGTCTGGGGGTGTTAGTAGGTCTTACAGTAAATCTAATGGTACTGTGAAAGCGGCGGGTGAGGTTGCTGGTCGTGTTGGCATGGTAGTAAAGACAACAGCTACGTCAACTGGACCGATTGGTGCTACGCCGGGCCTGACTGTAGCTGCACACGTATCAACGCTGAAACCAGTCGTGAATCCAACAACTGAAGTTAGTAACTTAATTTCTACTTTTGACCAAAAGTTTAGGAAAAACGTAGGGCGGATATTTTTTGGTCCACCCTGTATATACACTATACTTGTACTTTTGAGGCTGTGAGAAAAAACACATGGCCCGCCGGGTGCTTGCCAAACTTTATAGTGGCCCTTGTGCAACAAAAGGTTGGCCACCCCTGGTGTACACGGAGGACTTCAAGTCACCAGCCCACGTCGATTCAGTGTCTACTATGGCTTTATCTTTATCAATGTGACTCACTTCAGTTTGACATAATTTCAAAACACTGTGACTGTTGTTTCAATGAATTTGTCTTTAATACTGGATTTGTGCATATATAATACAATTATGCATTAGTGACCATATGCAATTGTGCATTGCCAGGCAATCACCACCAACACTTTTACCGATCTAGGATCTACGCCAGCTCTTCTCGTGAAACTGAGAAAGCCCGCGACAGTCACCAATGCCACCACGACTGCAGCCTCTCCAGCTTCTGAACCCGTCGACAATCCAACAACTTCAGTGGCAGTCACCACCACCATTGCTACGACGTACGCTCCTCTCGTGACTCCGAAGAGAAACGAGCAAGTCGCTACTTCCATTTCAACTTCTGCATCTGTTGAGACTCCGACAACTTCAGCAAGAGTCAACACCAACACATCCACTGTTCCAATTTCTGCACCCGCTCCTCTTGTGAGTCCGACAAGGCCCGTGACAGCCACCATTGCCACTCTGACTGTAGCTGCACTGTCCAATCCTGTCGTGACTCCAACAACATCAGCGAAAGTCACAACTGCCGATATCATGACGATGCTGGCACGACTTGACCAAAAATTGGACTTGATGGTCAATGATGTAACAAGACTCGCTGCCGACAACGTGGCAATTAGACACGACCTAGTGGTATGTGTACATGTGATTTAGTATTTCCTAACTATTGCTTACTTTTAAGCAGCATTTTCACTGACACTTGTGAGGAGTTGAAGAACTCAAAGTGTACAGGTTCTGGCATCTAAAGTATAATTACAGCGAAGGCAAGGGTCACGACAAGGATATAATTGAGAAAGGTCATTCATGCAAAATGTCAATATTAGATATTTATTTCATATTTATTTCCAATATTTGTGAGGCATGAAAACAGGAAGCGTTAAACTGATGATGATGAGGCTATAGCTAGCTTTTCACCTAGTGAAAAGCATAAAGTTTTTATTATATTTAATGATTTATTGCTTGATTTAATTTTCCAGCTAATCAAACGTCAATTCGGCATCGCTGGCCGGGTCACGGGAGCTGCTGCAGTTGGTGCAACTGTTCAAGCTGCAGCGATTGTATCACTTGAACTCGCAAGACATATTCGCGACAAGCTCCCTGTCCAGGTTAGGCAGGATTATCTTGAATTGGAGGCTTGGCTCACTGACGGCGACGATGATGTGTTAACAGTGAACCGATCGCAGTTGCGGGATTTCATTACTCGTGGTGCATTCGGCACTGTAGAGAGAGAATACGTTCATAGTGCCTGCCTGCGTCTCTTCACGAAGAGGTTCGCTAGGAACTGTATGAGTTGGGCTGGCGCTAAAGGCAATAAGGAATTTACCTTGAAGACATCAAAAGTATGGGAGTTGTTGAATGATGTCATCAATGCGAAATTTCCTAATTTCCAGAAGAATATGGCTGTCCATTTCAACAACTTCTACAAGGATGTTGGCAAGGAGGCAACTCGTGCCAGTGGACCTAGAGGTGGTGCTGATGATGCTAGACGTGGGTGTGGTCGTCGACAACGTTCCGATGATGAGGACAAATCTGTCCTAACTGCAGAACCTCGTGGCGGTGATGCGAATCCTGAACACCTCTTAGAATGTGGCGTCGAAGAGGGGCAAGAACCACAAACTCCTGTTTCTCATGAGCTTCAGTCGCAGGATTTGTAATTTTATACATGTAGCAGTGTGTCCATGGAACTTGCTACCACCATTTCTTTCATCGTTAATCATCTTCCGGCATTGTTCTATTGCGTTAAGAGTTCTTGTAACAAATTAGAATTATTATGATTTCATAATTAAATGACTCCTTACAGTTGACCTGCACTAGGCACAATGCATAACATTGCACATGCATATGATCATTAACAAAGAATTTCATCTTAAGAGCATCTTCTTAATTAAATGTAAGAAAATTGTCATCACGTACGTGTTCCCATATGTTTTACTATTCAAAAGATTTAGCTTGAATTTGTCAGTGAATTTCATATCTCATGGTCATGTTATTAATAATGAATTGTCGGATGATGATGATGATAACTTGAAGCGAGAGATACGAATCCTGTTAACGAGGAATAATATTCTCGCTAGATGATATTCCAAATGTTCTGTCTCAGTGATATATGTTATTTAAGGCATATATTGTATGTGTTTCTATGATTTATATATGCAATTTGGATTAATTATTCTAACTCGTTATTGAACATTTAAAATATTTTTGGTCGTGATTGCTTTTTTAGCACTAAACAGATGTTAAGTGATCTAGCCAAGCGGTTCTCAACCTTTCGAGACTCAAGGACCACTTACAAATTTTTTCTCTGGGCCAAGGACCACCGCAGTACTGCTGGCCTACATGTGACCCCATAAATTTCCAACATTTGCTATAAGTGAATTAAATTTTGATTTTTTTCCTTAACTAAGTATAGGGTATTACAAATATTAATGTTGTCATGCAGCCATTAAAACAAAGAAATTTTCAAAAATTGGAAAAATTTATCTGTTTTTGCTCTATAATTTTAAAAATATAAGTTTTAGGGTCTGCTCGCGGACCGCCAGCCAGATGGCTGTGGGCCGCGGACCACAGGTTGAGAGCCACTGATCTATACTTTGACCAGCTTATTGCTCATTAAATATAATTAAGGGGCTGTTCGTTTATTGCATTGGCCTGGCCGATATGATTTCATACTGACCTGGCTGCCTAATGTGAGTTCGGTCAATATGAAACGAACACTAAAACACTAACAAGCCCTTCTATAGTTTCAACGGCAGATGGCGTGCTAGTCGTAACAATTTCAGTCGTCAATATGCTATTTGTGATGTACACATACAACTGTAGTCTGCTGTTTACTGCACTTCTTTTATCACTTATTGACATGCTGACTATATATATATATAGCTTAATACATGTCTATGTTCTAGGCAAATTAGACATTTTGTTGTTATTTGTAGTTAATTCTGAGCATGCTCTGTAGCCTTCTAATTTCTCATTCGTCCTCGCCAGCCGCACCGTGCACGTTACTTCTGCAGGCTGCGGGTACTCGAGATCGCCACTCTTCTCCAGGGATGCATGTGCGCTGTGCAGCTGTAGGCCCGTATAGATCACTGCAGCGTTTGTCGTTATCGGAACGATATCGTTTCGATATAGCGCCAACTATAACCTTTAACGAAATCGGATCTTATATTCTAGGTCATATACTGTATGTGCCACGTACGTGCAATGTTTGTCAGCACGCATCGTATGGGAGAAGCAGCGTAATTAGGTAGATTGAACAGGCACCAGCTGCGGCGGGCCCTCCAGGCGTGCGCTGTAGGCCTACGTGCAGCCGTGGGCCAGCATATAGGTCACTGCGTTTGTCGTTATCGGACCGATATCGCATGCTATATAGCACATATATCGGTTCGATATAGGTCACTGCGTTTGTCTTTATCGGACCGATATCGCATGCTATATAGCACATATATCGGTTCGATATAGGTCAATGCGTTTGTCTTTATCGGACCGATATCGCATGCTATATAGCACATATATCGGTTCGATATAGGTCACTGCGTTTGTCATTATCGGACCGATATCGCATGCTATATAGCACATATATCGGTTCGATATAGCGCCAGCTATACTAGATCGATTTCCGATATCGGACGTCGGACAAAGCTATAGCCTCCCGATATCGGGTTAGTATAGTCGTTGCGATATAGCTGCGATATAGTGCTATCGCATCGAGATATCGCAGCTATATCGCTCCTATAAAGGTTTTGCCGGCCGGGCAGTAGACCTGTGGGGGTTGCAGGAAGCGAAACTCTTCGTGCCAGAGCATTAACCATTAATCTAAACCCCTCCCCAAGAAAAATAAACATAAGATCGTATAATACGTGGAGAAGGTTGACCATGGCAGTCGCTAAGGTTCAAAGAATCGACGGCACAAGGTGACAAGGTGATAAATACATTAGACTGATTTATACATACAGTTGAGGCTTGATGCTTTACATCAGGGCTGCTTTAGGGAATTTTTAGAACTGTACAACCCCTTCTTTCCTTTCCCATCTTTTATGGTAAATTACTCCAAAAATGGAGGAAAATGACCCTTTTTGCTAGTTTTAACTGCACAGAAGTGCTTCTACAACTGCACAAATCCATTTAGAACTGCACAATTTGTGTACAGCTGCACGTTAAAAAAGCCCTGTTTTACACTAATGTTTAAGCTTATAAAGTGTAAAGTATAAAGATACTTAGAATACGAATGTAGCGCCAGTCAATGTATAAAGGTGGCCCTATAACCAGCGGTACTCTGCAGTCCCTTCTGCATGGCTCCTTTTTGACCAGCAGATTGCATGTTCCTATAGCGTGACAAGATGCTGCGTTGTTCACTTTTGACTCAATAATTTGATGGTTATGGTTATTTTTATATATATATATATATAGTTATACACACACCCCCCCCCCATTGCCGATTATATCACTGGCAAAACAACGGCAGTTAATAAGCCGCTTCCAACGTACGACCATTGCTTCCTGGGCGACGATTAAGCAACGCGGCTATATAAGAGAGAACATTATAACTCAACGAGAGACTATCTGCCTGCAGGCTGGAGGAGAATTGCAAAGATACACGTGCACCACTTCGGTTCAGACGTATATCTCTAAGGGTATACTCGTCTGCAGCCTGCAAAGACCTACACGGTTAGTTCCCAAACAAGTGGTTTGCTCAAATGTTCAGCGAAGATCTGGTGCTCTATCCTCTGGCGACGTATATCAGAGCCATGCAGTGCGAGTCTTAATAGCACCATCCAATATCAACCGATATACCGCTCGCAATTACACCGACTCGGCAGCAGCATATTTTACGCCCGCTCTACAAAGCACAGTCGGCATAAATCCGACTCGCAACGGATCAAACGGGATTAGGGAAAGTAGGCACCGACAAAACGGGTATACATCGTAAATGCTATTGAGGGTTGGTCGTAACTGTGTGCGCATCGCTCCGGCGAAGCTTGCAACACAACTTTCGACTATTATTTATTGACTTGTTGGACGATAGACCGGGGGGAGGAGGAGGACTTTAGAGGAAGAAGACGAGAGACAACGCCGGGAGGGGGTGGGGGAGGGGGGTGCAGAGCGTCTAAGTGGCTCTAATGGGTTTATATCACGTGTCTATATCGATCAAAGACGTGCTCCAGTTTTGATCAACTGATCGGAGTAGCCTATATACGTGTATAAAAGGAACATTGTTGCCCGTGGTAATATAAACCTCGCCACTGTTTGCGCTCTGAGAGTGCCAGACTCGAGCCTGGATAAGGGAAGAGGGCGATACTAATCATCTCCGATATTATGATACACGGTGTCGTTATGAAGAGCAACCGCGGTAAAAATAATGGCTGCCTCGTTTTTACGGCAACTGGGTAAAACGACCAGCAGCTGTTCAATTAAGAATGGTCCTGAGATACTCTGAAATTGTACACTTCGGATATTTACATGTACAACAGTCATATTAGTAAAGATTACTCGCAGGCTTTAATTGACACAGCCAAACGGTTTACATAATCTGATCTCAAAGTATCGGTTAGGTAGGCAATAGGCGTAACAAAAACTTAAGTAGAAAGCATTAAGCGGAGTCTAAAGCGTCACTCACCCGAACGATATCTTGGATAAGAGAGAATTTGAACATCGTATCGAGTTTGATCTGATCGTTTTCTAGTACATCCTGTAATAAATCGGCAGTTAAATTTGCACAATATATTTGCGATTGGAGAGAGAGACACGCACACAGACAGACACACAGACTGACAGAGACAAAGACACAGAAAGACAGAGAGACAGAGAGAGACGGAGCCGGAGACAGCGAATGACGTGGAATGCTATGATAGCTTTTAGCAAAACGCATGAGTATGATCCATTTATTTTATATGGAAAATTTAAACTATAAGTATAATTATAATACCTATACAAATATAATAGCCTATATAATTATTAAGAGGAGACTCCCACCTGAGAGAAATCATAGAAGGGAGATTGGAGGGAAAGAGAAAGAGAGGAAGACCGAGACAGATGATACCGGTGAAATGGATGATGACTGACGGATACAACGAACTGAAGAGAAAGCACGGCGAAGAGAAGAATGGCGTCATTGGAAGTTGAAACCTACTGCGAAGCAGATAATAAAAAGAAGAATATATATATATGTATATATGTGTATATATACACATATGTATATATGTATATGTATATATATACACATATGTATATGTATATATACATATGTATACATATGTATACATGTGTATATATATATACACATGTATATATATATACACAGGCTTGTATTTACCTGCAGACTTCCTTTCTGGCAGTATTCTGTGATTATACATTGGTTTCCTGGATCGATACAGACTCCAATAAATCGAACTATGTGATCGTTTTGCATATTACGCATCTGAAAGTCAAGCACGACGACAATTATTATTATTATTATACATGCAAGTATAAGGAGTGACACCTTAGTAAGAGACATCATCGAGGGAAGGATGGAGGGGAAAAGTCAAGAGGAAGACCAAGAACAATGCTACTGGACTGGATGATGACAAAGGACGGTTACAGAGGGCTAAAGATGGAGGCACAGAACAGATATGCGTGGCGTCATTGGACATACGAACCTGCCTGACGGCAGAGAACCAAAGAAGAAGAAGATAGGCTACATGTAGGCCTACATGCAAAGACAAAGCACGTTGTATCCACACAAGGCCATGCATAGGCGTAGGGGACATTTCAACGTTGGGGGGGCAAAAATGAGAGTTTTGCCCGAAAATTTTTTTCCCGTCCGGCCGAAATCCTAAGAAAAATTTCCGTTACGTTTGCCCGAAAATTCTGACGACTTTTTTTGGTCATCCGGGCAAAATCTTCTGAAATTTCACGTTACTTTTTGCTCGAAAGGTCTGACGACCATTTTTGTTCGGGCAAGTCTGAATTTTTTCGGGCAAGAAGACCCGGAAAATAAAAAAGTAAAACTTTTCTAAAACTTTTTTTATTTTTCCGGGTCTGCTTGCCCGAAAAATCAGACTTGCCCGAAATTTGGGGGGCATTTGCCCCCCCTGGACCCCCGTCTCCTACGCCTATGAGGCCATGCATACCTCGCAGCACAAGGCCACTCTGACTGTATAGTAACAAGAGAATAGTCGGCAGCAGGACAAAAACATAAAGGTCGCAAAAATTGAGTATCAAAGAATTTTTCATTAGACAGGAATGGATTTGAAACGATTATTTTTTACACCTTGTTTTTAACGATGAACCTACTTCGTGAGGTCTCGTATAACAACACACCAAAAGATATCTAGAATATGACATCCACCCAATGTTAACAGAAAAGCTATCTCAAATTTTATCTGAACTGCATGCACGCTCGAATGCTAACTCAAATGTTAACTCAACTATCAGCTCAAATGTTAACTCGACTATCAGCTCAAATGTTAACTCGACTATCAGCTCAAATGTTAACTCAACTATCAGCTCAAAGGTGTACTCAACTATAAGCTCAAATGTTAACTCAACTATCAGCTCAAATGTTAACTCAACTATCAGCTCAAATGTTAACTCAACTATCAGCTCAAATGTTAACTCAAAGTTTAACTTAAACGACTTCATAAGGATGTTAATAATTTTATTTATTTATTTACTATCAATTTGATAATAGCGCCCCTTCAAGGTTATCTACTCAGTAGTGCTCCCAGTCCAACCCCGGTCGAATAAGACAGTTTTAAGAACAGTGAGAAAGAGGCAAAAGACCAACAGGTATTTGCCACAACATTTCAGGAACTTTATCATATGTAAGGACTGATTCAGTAATTTTATCAATTGAAAACATGAGTCTCTTTTTGGATGTCAACAGCAAAACCTATACAAGCGTCTTCAGACTCGTTTATGTCTCAGTGACATTTTTAAAACCTAAACCATGAAGACAGTCTGTTGAATTTGCAAGTTTTTAAGAGTTCGTGTTACCTCTCAAACTAATAAACCTGTCATAGTCGAGCATTATTGAAACTTTCTACTCACACGTTTGAACTCCAGTAGGATCGGCTTAGTGATGTTGACAGGTTTGTTGATCTTCTTAATGGCCACCAGAGTTGCCTTTGAACAATACAGAAAGAGCTTCGTGAAACATATAGGCTATTATGTATGTATGAGCACTTGTTACAATATTCCTTCAAAATTTATACTCAGATGTGCTCTCAACTACAGCGCGGACACTGAATCGGAGCTTCACGTCGAAGCGCATATACGGTGGGCCTGTATCACACTCACTGCACCTTATGTCACATGAAAAATGTTATATTATATCCCAACAAATTAAGAAATGCCATGTCCATAGAAAGACAATATTCTATTGAAATTCAAACGCATGGAAACACATGTTTTACTGTCGTAAATTTGTTCCATAAATCGCTATGACTCCGATTCGTCTAGTAGGGCAAAGTAGGCTATAGGCTATATACGGCTACTTCACGTACTGCTATCATTTCTGACTTGTTAGAAAATTGTAACTAACTACAGATTCTCCAGCAACTAGAGATATCCTAGGTCTTGCACTGAGTAGGCCTATTCTCTTTTACAACTAAATAAAAAATACTACTAATACTACTACTACTACTACAACTACTACTAGGCCTAATAATAATAATAATAATAACAACAAAAATAAAGCTAATAATAATAATAATAATAATAATAATAATAATAAAGCTAATAATAATAATAATAATAATAATAATAATAATAATAATAATAATAATAATAATAATAATAATAATAATAATAATAATAATAGGGCCTACCTTGTAAGATCCTGTTTTCGTGAAGATTTGTTTTGTACCGACGTTGCTCAAAGCGCAGGCGATCGTATCGACGGAAAAGTTGCTCGTCAGTGACGATCTCTGGTAACAGAATAATATGAGAATTGTAGAAACAAATAACTGCTGGTCAGACATTCAGTCTATTAAATTTTATGTGGAGTTGGGTGTGCACTGTGCAATGAAGACTTTACTGTGAGGTCCTTACAAAGACCCCGTCCCTGGCGATTCTCACATTTCTGGTAAGACACCGTTAATTGAGATTCAAGTCGTAATGATTAATCGAACTTATCATGAGCACTGTCATATCAAAAATACAAGGAGCTTCCACCCCGCAACTCTCACAATTTTTGTCTGGTAAGACGCATTGATATTCATAATGGTTAATTAACACTTATCATTGGAATGGTCACAATTATATAGATGTTTATGTATGCATGTATAATCATTGTATATAGGCCTATATGTATGCATGTAGGCTATGTATGTACACTTGTTATAGTGCCCGTTCAAAATTACTACTCAGAAGCGCTCCCGACTACAGCGCGGACACTGAATCGGAGTTTCACTATACGAAGCGCTGAGCAATTGCGAATGAATGACTTGCCCAAGGTCCCTCCGAGGCGGCTTAAGGTGGATTCGAACCTGCAATCCTCCGGCTGCAAGGCAACGCACATATTCACTACACCACCGCGCCCCACAAATTCTCACACTCTGGTATAAGAACTTTAGACAGTATACGACATCATGATAGTTTACTACGCAATACAATGAATACATGTAGTGGGGCGCGGTGGTGTAGTGGTGGCGTCGTCGCCTTGAAGCCGAAAGGTTCGAGGTTCGAATCCACCTCAAGCCGCCGCGTAGGGACCTTGCCACCTTGGACAAGTCCTTCACTCGCAATTGCTCCGCGCGCTGGCGTGAAACTCCGATGCAGTGTTCGCGCTTCATTCGGGAGCGCCTCTGATTAGAGATAGCTGGAATGGATGCTATAACAAGTGCACACACATGTACAAACAAAAATAAAAATGTACTATTTTTGTTCTGTATTGCACTGATGTAGGAAGCTCGGTCAATGTTTGCCGCATACCTTGATGAGACTGAGTCGACTTCCACTTCTTTCGAGCTTTCGTTTCTCCGGTGCACCGAACATAATATCGTCCCATCGAACCCGCCAGTTCACTTCGGCCAGTTCGGCCTCCATACGATAATGTCTGTCAGCAGAACACAACACCCATCAATAAATAACCACACTTCGATTGGCATACTGCAGATAATAATAATAAGGTCAATAAATATGAACCATATAGACTGCATAATTATAGGCCCTGTGTCTTAAATGCCAATAATAAGGTCAATAAAATTCATCCATATACAAGGTTGCATATATAATGTCTTAAATGCCGCCCCGCTCGCACTCTGGCAGTGCCAGTCCCAAGCATGGACGAAGAAGGAGGGCGACGATAATCCAATGATATTTGGACAATAAACAATGCAATACGATATGGAAATTCTTAATTAAAAGATGACATCAGCAGATAAAACTTTTAATTGAACTTGACTCTCCGTTTTGTATTTGCAAACAAATATTGGCACTGCTTATTAAATCAAAATGATTTGAATTTGAAGTAACATCATGTTTCACTCACCGATAGGCGAAGAAGGCAGCTAGCGAAACGATGAAGAGAAGTGTTCCAAGTATGATGATGACAATTCCATATGCAGGAAAAGGTTCTGTCAAAAGACAACGGTTGCTTTATCAACAATGCCAACAACAACAACAACAACAACAACGACGACAACAACAACAACAACAACAACAACCAGTTAAGCAACGAAACATGAAACAATAAAACGAACCAATAAACAATGAACGAAAAATGCAATCAGCTGTTTCCCAAACATTTAAAAATAACATTTAAAGTTTGTAGCAATAGATTCACAAGCATCTGAGACTGTTGTTGTCGTCGGAGATGGGTATCTTAGAGAGGAGCTATATAAATCCTCTAAATGAATGAATGAATGAAAGACAGAATGAATGAATGGATGAAGGAATCAGTAAATAAATGAATTAATGAATCAATGAGCTTAGACTTTATATAAATTAAGAGAAAGACTAAATCTAAATCTAATGTGATGTGCAACGGAAACACGAGGCAGCATCTGAAAGTCAAGTCGTATCCGCTGGACATTTATATCTATACGTGGTTTAATAAAAGTCAACACAGAATGAAGACATCGTCTGAAAGGTAGACAGATAGACAGATGGACAGACAGACAGACAGACAGACAGACAGACAGATAGTCAGACAGACAAACACGCAGATAGTCAGACAGACGCAGATTGACTGTCAGGGAACAAAAGTCTAGGCAAAAGACGCATATGACAGGCAAACACACAGACAAACAGAGAGAAATACAGACAAATAAATACACAGATAGACAGACATACATAGAGTCAGACAGACAAACAGGTCTGGTTTAATAGAAGTCAACACAGAGTGAAGACATCCTGAGAAAGAGAGACATACAAACAGACATACATACAGTCAGGCAGGCAGACAGATTAATAGACAGTCAGATAGACCGATGACTGTCGGGGAATAAAAGCGGAGGCAAATATACGTCGGGTAATAGATAAGGCTGAACCATGGACGAAAGCAAATGACAAATGAGATGAACCGGTATATTGCAAACGACCCACCCATCCATCCATCCACACATCCACACATCCATCCATCCATCCAACCACCCATCCACCCATCCACCCATCCACCGCCTGACGTCCGAGAAGCGGCCGTTGAATGACTAAAGGCAAGAAAGGGAGCGAACAGAGAGAGAGGTAGAGAGGAAGAGGAAGAGGGAGACAGAGAGACAGAGAGAGAGAGACAGAGACAGACACAGAGACAGACACAGAGACAGACACAGAAAGAGACAGACACAGACAGAGACAGTCTGTCTGTCTCTGTCTGTCTCTGTCTCTTTCTGTGTCTGTCTCTGTGTCTGTCTCTGTGTCTGACAGGGAAAAGAGAGAGACAGACAGACAGAGACAGAGACAAATAGAGACAGAGACAGAGACAGAGACAGAAAGAGACAAAGAAATAGATAGACGGAGAGACGGAGAGAGAAACGGAGAGAGAGACGGAAAGGGAGGGACGGAGGGAGGGAGAGAGACGCGGCATATCCTGAGTCCTCCTATCAGGTGTCGCGATATATATATATATATAATATATGGACAGCAATACAAAGATAAACGATGTTGGTTCCAAGCTTCTGGAACCGCGCGAGTCTTCGTCTCCAGGGACGAAGCAGGCAGAGTTGCACGGAGAGCAACCGATCATTGATGGCTAGCACCCGACCGACCGACCGACTTAACGATGGTCGAGAAAGGTGTAGAATGATTGTGACAAAGCGTTTGACAGAGATTACTACTTTGAGCGAGCAATGAATGATGCGCCAATCGGGATCACTTAACCCTTTATAGTTTATACGCTTCCGTCTGTGAGATGAATTTCCTGTCGTTTACGTCATCATCAAGATTTAGAGACGATAGTAAACTATATGACGGCTCGAATAAGTGATTTGCAAGTTCGCTATTTGACTCCCTTTTCCAAAAGTGACCTCTCTCGACTTACTTCTCAAGACTTTCTTCTCTCGACTTACTTCTCTCGACTTACTTCTATCGACTTACTTCTCTCGACTTACTTCTCTCGACTTACTTCTTTCGACTTACTTCTCTCGACTTACTTCTTTCGACTTACTTCTCTCGACTTACTTCTCTCGACTTACTACTCTCGACTCATTTTCTCGACTTACTTCTCCTGACTTCTCTCAACTTTCCTCTCTCGACTTAACTTCTCTCGACTTACTTCTCTTGACTTACTTCTCTTGACTTACTTCTCTAGACTTACTTCTCTCGACTTACTTCTCTCGACTTACTTCTCTCGACTTACTTCTCTCGACTTACTTCTCTCGGCTTACTTCTCTCGACTTACTTCTCTTGACTTACTTCTCTCGACTTACTTCTCTCGACTTACTTCTTTCAACTAACTTCTCTCGACTTACTTCTATTGACTTACTTCTCTCGACTTACTTCTCTCGACTTTCTTCTTTCTACTTTCTTCTCTAGACTTACTTCTCTCAACTTACTTCTCTCGACTTACTTCTCTCGACTTACTTCCCTCGACTTACTTCTCTTGACTTACTTCTCTCGACTTACTTCTCTCGACTTACTTCTCTCGACTTACTTCTCTTGTCTTACTTCTCTCGACTTACTTTTCTCAACTTACTTCTCTCGACTCAATTCTTTCGACTTACTTCTCTCGACTTACTTCTTTCTACTTTCTTCTCTAGACTTACTTCTCTCGACTTACTTCTCTCGACTTACTTCTCTCGACTTACTTCTCTCGACTTACTTCTCTCGACTTACTTCTCCTGACTTCTCTGGACTTTCCTCTCTCGACTTACTTCTCTTGACTTACTTCTCTCGACTTACTTCTCTCGACTTACTTCTCTCGACTTACTTCTCTTGTCTTACTTCTCTCGACTTACTTTTCTCAACTTACTTCTCTCGACTCACTTCTTTCGACTTACTTCTCTCGACTTACTTCTTTCTACTTTCTTCTCTAGACTTACTTCTCTCGACTTACTTCTCTCGACTTACTTCTCTCAACTTACTTCTCTCGACTTACTTCTCTCGACTTACTTCTCCTGACTTCTCTGGACTTTCCTCTCTCGACTTACTTCTCTTGACTTACTTCTCTCGACTTACTTCCTCCGACTTACTTCTCTTGACTTACTTCTCTCGACTTACTTCTCTCGACTTACTTCTCTCGACTTACTTCTCTCGACTTACTTCTCTTGTCTTACTTCTCTCGACTTACTTTTCTCAACTTACTTCTCTCGACTCAATTCTTTCGACTTACTTCTCTCGACTTACTTCTTTCTACTTTCTTCCCTAGACTTACTTCTCTCGACTTACTTCTCTCGACTTACTTCTCTCGACTTACTTCTCTCGACTTACTTCTCTCGACTTACTTCTCCTGACTTCTCTGGACTTTCCTCTCTCGACTTACTTCTCTTGACTTACTTCTCTCGACTTACTTCTCTCGACTTACTTCTCTCGACTTACTTCTCTTGTCTTACTTCTCTCGACTTACTTTTCTCAACTTACTTCTCTCGACTCACTTCTTTCGACTTACTTCTCTCGACTTACTTCTTTCTACTTTCTTCTCTAGACTTACTTCTCTCGACTTACTTCTCTCGACTTACTTCTCTCGACTTACTTCTTTCGACTTACTTCTCTAGACTTACTTCTCCTGACTTCTCTGGACTTTCCTCTCTCGAGTTAACTTCTTTTGACTTACTTTTCTCAACTTACTTCTCTCGACTCACTTCTTTCGACTTACTTCTCTCGACTTACTTCTTTCTACTTTCTTCTCTAGACTTACTTCTCTCCACTTACTTCTCTCGAGTTAACTTCTTTTGACTTACTGCTCTCGACTTACCTTCTGGTGGGCATTTCGACCCGTCGAAGCCACAGATTGGTGTGTCTGGCGGGGCCTCTTCAACCCCTCCCGCCCAGTGAATGCGCTTGCCCTGCACCGGTTCGTACTGCTTGCGGTTTCCATAGTAATTAGCGACGACCTTTGAAGTAAGACAAATATTATTATTAAATAGATTTAAAATTACTCGTAATTTTCCAATATACATGCACACATACATACATACATACACGCAAACATACATACATACATACATACATACATACATACATACATACATACATACATACATACATACATACATACATACATACATACATACATAAATACATACATACATAATTACATACATACACACATACATACATACATACATACATACATACATACATACATACATACATACAAACATACATACATACATACATACATACATACATACATACATACATACATACATACATACATACATACATACATACATGCATACATACATACATACATACATACATAGATACATATATACATACATACACACGTATGTTCGTACGTACGTACGTTCGTGCGTATCTACATGCATGCACGCATGCATACATACAAACAAGTAGTCTATACATACATGGATACATGAATACACATACATATATATATTATATATATACACAATTACACATGCTTGCACAAGATGTCGTTAAACACTGAACACTACGATACCACCAATGGTCAATCAACGACTCTTAGAGCGTCTATGGCTATCGGTAATTATCGCACAACTCCCCTATACCGCACTTTACTTTGCTAGAAAAACCCACATCGTCTGACGACCACTTTTGCTATACTACATTAATTTCTTCCGATAGCCGTGACTTGACATTTCGACCAATAGATCCATACCGTATAATGCGATAGTGCAGCACTTGATCTGTAGTAGTGCAACGATTACGCGTTTTAGCCCACTGAGAGAGAGAAAGAAAGGAAAAACTCCTGGGTAAAAAACGAAAGTGTGGGTAAGTTGTATGCACACACTTCTCTCTGTCACGAATTTCTAAGATAATCTTTATTTTTGCGCATTAGTATCGATCGCAAATCCAATGCGTAATGAAGGTGTTGAGAAACAGTGCGTTTGTGAAGGACTTGCTCAAGACTCAAAACCGTATAGAAGGCGAACAATCTGAATCCTTGACTGTCTTGTTGACATGCAGCAAAATTTGGTATCGATGCACTGCGTATTGTATTGTATAATGTATGCATAAAAATTGATATAGCGCCTCTTACAGTGAACACTGACCAGAGGCGCTAATTCCAGTGCGAGAAACCAAGAGAGAAAAAGTGGTTTTGAGACAGCGTAAAGAGACACTTGGCCACCAGTTAATAAGAAGGAAGGAGTCGAAGAAGGATGTTGGTTGAACCGTTGTAGGCTGGAAAACATGAGGACAGTTTATTCATTCATTCATTCATTCTGAGAATTTATATAGCGCCTCTTCAAGATACAACTACTCAGAGGCGCTCTTTGCGCTGGCCGGATGTTAAATGTAATTTTGACAAAATAAAAATAGTACATCAATTTGCAAAAATAAGACACAGTAAGCTGAAAGAAGAGTCACCGTTGGCTGGCACACACACACAGGTGGAACCAACCAACAGATTCCAGTCTGCAGCCGATGGATGGTGTGGATGGATGTTTAATATGTTTATGCAGTATACGCTGGTTCTATGTCGATGACCCTGTCACTTCTGCCACTCCACTATGACGTTCCAACATAGAACATGAAAGACTTATAGTTCCACTACATGTAATAATCAAATATGTCGTTGTTGTCATCATAAAGATAGGCCTACATGTAAAGGGTCTCACAATAATGATTGCTATGCATAGAAGCCGTGGCCATCTGAACCTTTGAGATTAAGAATTTTGCCGCTTTCAACTCTCTTCATATAAGGCTG